>JAJTJO010000491.1:0-710163 GCA_024550625.1 Dendroctonus valens
AGTTGTGATTTCGAGTGAAAATTTCAACTGTTTTCGCTTATTATTGAATATTTACGCCATTATTTAAGGTTGATTTCTTTATTGGAAAGTGGAACGTCTTTTCTGCATGGTTCGATAGTTTTTTCCAACATTTTTCCTCTTCTCATGACGGTTTAAAATATTTCTTTAACAATGTGTGTTACCAAGCTCCATGACGTAGTTTTTCAAATTTCTATTCCCAAATTCAAACCTAATTTCTTTGGGGATTATTATATTATATTAAATTGAAGTTGAATGGAGATATTAACACATTAATTGATTTGCAGTACTGAGAGATCAATTTATTCAAGACTGCCAATTGATTTAGATTTTAATTTTCCATTATTCTATTTAATTATTTTTTTTTTTTTTATCGAATGTTCTTGTTAATGAATTTGTGGCTCTTAAAAGAGCCGTTTTTTTATTGCGATGTCAATTGATTATAAAATTTTGAAAGCAGATTAAGATTCATTCATCTTAACCTCCAAATCCGTACAATGTACGTCCTTGTCGTTTTAAGGCATAAACAACATCCATTGCTGTTACAGTTTTCCTTTTAGCATGTTCGGTGTATGTAACAGCATCTCTAATGACGTTCTCAAGAAATACCTTTAGCACTCCTCGAGTTTCTTCGTAAATCAAACCGGAAATGCGCTTAATTCCGGCACGTCTTGCCAATCTTCTTATCGCAGGTTTGTTATGCCTTGGATATTATCACGTAACACTTTTCGGTGACGCTTTGCGCCGCCTTTGCCTAATCCTTTTCCACCTTTACCTCGACCGGTCATTGTTAGAATTGATTATCAAGATAAGATCCCTAGCAACTGAACTCCTAAATTGCAACTACTCCTCGAATATCTGTGTGCTGCGCTTTTGTTAAGGTATGCCCCGCCTTAATTTTTGGACCAATCGGAGCAGTCTGCCGTTTGAAGCTTGAAGACAAACCAGCCGCGCATGGAAATGCGACAGCAGTTTAGATTGGTCGATAAAACGGTATTGAACCTTGTTTCGATTTTTATTCTGTAATTATTATAAAGTTTTGGACATGGCACGTACGAAGCAAACGGCTCGCAAATCTACGGGCGGAAAAGCACCAAGGAAGCAGTTGGCCACTAAAGCAGCAAGAAAAAGTGCACCAGCAACCGGAGGTGTTAAAAAACCTCATCGGTATAGGGGGTACTGTAGCTCTTCGAGAAATTCGTCGTTATCAAAAAAGTACAGAGCTGTTGATTCGCAAGCTGCCATTTCAACGACTTGTGCGAGAAATCGCCCAAGATTTTAAAATTCATGCTAAGCGTGTCACAATTATGCCGAAGGACATTCAACTGGCAAGACGTATAAGAGGAGAACGTGCATAAATCGTTTGATGCGGATGCATTAATAAAAAACCGGTTCTTTTAAGAACCACAAAATATCTTTGTAATGATTTTCGGTTAAATTTTAAATTAATAAATTTTTTTATTGATGTGACAATCAAATGTTCGTCTTTTGTTGACAATGTTTGTTTCACATTTTTCACACTGCATATGCACTGCAATATGAAACGTTCTAATTAAATGGAATTGATTTGCTACTGCCGCAATGCAATTCTTAATTTTGTTTTCAAACTTTAATGAGCTCGAATTCTTTAAATGTTTTATTTTGTGGTTTTGAAAAAAACCGTTTTTTTTGCCGTTGGATTCCTCAGACTGCTGTTTTCATTTCAACTTTTCAGTCTATTTGGAACTTGTATATTTTGTCACAGCTTTCGTTCCTTCACTTACTGCGTGTTTCGCCAATTCGCCGGGTAACAGTAAGCGCACTGCAGTCTGAATTTCTCGACTTGTTATTGTAGACCTCTTATTGTAATGAGCCAAACGGGACGCTTCAGCAGCAATTCGTTCAAAAATGTCGTTCACAAACGAATTCATAATTGACATTGCCTTACTTGAAATTCCAGTATCAGGATGGACTTGTTTCAAAATTTATAAATGTAGATGGCATAACTTTCCTTCCTCCTGCGTTTCTTCTTTTTATCCGTCTTCGAAATGTTCTTCTGAGCTTTCCCGGCCTTCTTGGCTGCTTTTCCACTAGTCTTTGGAGGCATTTTCAACTTAACACTCAACTGTACCAGTTCACTGTCATCAAACTAATGAAAATTAAACTGAGTGCTGATATTTAGTAGACTTAGCCATTAAGGCTTTTAGTCTTTCCTGATGGTTCATGAATGAGCCTGGTTACCGTGGGGGTGTGGGTTTGGGGAGTTGGTGGTTTGTTTGGGAGAGTAAGTTAGAGAAAAGGAGAAAAGAAAAAAAATAAAAAATGAAAAAAATAATTAATTTTATTCACTTCCCTTTTTTCCCTTTTAATTTATTTTTATTGTTATTGTTGGGATTGTATAATCGTGAAGGGATGTGTGTTTTGGTTAATCGGGAGGGTTTCATGTGGTTTGTGCTGCCGCAAGAAGGCTGGGGGTTGCTTTTTAAGCTTTTAAAGCTTCATTTTGGCCGAAAGTAAGCGAGATGGTGAGAATGAAAGCGAGAGTGAATTTGGGGAGTTTTCGCAGTCGCTCAGCTGATCGCTGAGTTTTGAGGGGGCTTGAACTTTTTGCAAAAGGGTAATGGTTTTGTAACTGTTTTATTTAAGATTTATGGTGGGTGGTTCCAGGGGGGTCTGCCATTAGACTGGTTGGGGTTTGGAAGTGATGTTTCGGGATGATTTGGGAAAAGGTTTCTTTGATTAGTGGGTTTGTGTGGTTGAGAGCTCTGACTTTGAATTTGGAATGGGTTTTTGTGATGTGCTGTTAATGGGGTCTATTTCTAGGTTTTGGTGAATTTGGGAGTTTCGGATGTACCAGGGGGGTCTTGTAAATCTTCGAAGGATTTTGTTTTGGAAAGTTTGGAGGTTGTGAATGTTGGTTTTGGCGGTTTGACTGATTATTGGGGCACCATAGCATATTTGCGATCTGATGACTTGCTTGTATAGTAATACTTTGTTTTTGAGCGAGAGTTTGCTTTTTTTGTTTAGGAGCGGGTAAAGATAGCCATATGTTTTATTGCCTTTAGTGATGGTTTAGGTCACCAGCTATTAGTGATTCAAATCCACCCCCTTTCCACTGATGGCCACAGGGCCATCACAAAACTTCTGTCCTCCGAAGGTATCGAGTTCCATACTCATACCCTTCTGGAAGACAAGAAAATCATTGCAATTGTAAAGGGATTGCACCAAGATATGTCTCTGCCTGAAATCCAAGCAGAACTACAGGAATTAGGCTTCTCGCCAACCCAAATCCAATTTTTCAAACTGGGGAATCTCCAGAAAAAGACAAACATGATAAAATGTTGCTCCCCAAAAATCAAACACAATATTTGAGGTGAAACACCTCCTAAACTTGTCGGTAGTCATCGAACCGCAACGGAATTCCCAAAACATCAATAATAGGCACATTCCCCAGTGCAAAAAGTGCCAGAAATTCGGCCACACCATGTCCAACTGTGGGGCAAAACCCACGTGCCACAAATGTGCCCAGGGGCACTTCTACGCCGAGTGCAAAAAGCCTCGGGATATCCCGGCCAAATGTGTGAACTGCAATGGCCCCCACCCGGCAAGTTACTTCTCTTGCCCAAAAATCCAAACTATGCAGCACAAAAACAACAAAAAAGCGAAGCAAGCCAGCTTCGCAAACATAATCCAACCGGCAATTTCATATGCAGAAAAAACTGCAAAACCCCCAGCGGCAACTCAAATGCTGCCAGCCCCTAAGGCCCCCCGGACCACCCGATCAGCCCCCCAAGTGCCCCCCCCGCTGGCCCCCCTTCGGCCCCCCAACAACCCCCCACCTTGAGCCCGGCCCTTATTCAGCTTCTACTGATGCCTGATGAGGAAATCCAGGCAAAAATACAGAGAATATCGAAAATGGTTCTCAGCTGTCCAGCTCTTCAAGCACTGGCATGAACAATTTAAAGCCAGCAGGAGTCCACATTGTCTCCTGGAATGCCAACTCTTTCTACCCCAAAAGGTACGAATTTGAAGGCTACCTCCGGGAAAACGATGTGGACATTGCACTCCTACAGGAAACCTTTTTGCAACCACAAACACTTTTTAAAATTAACAATTACAAAATTTACCGTAATGACCGCCCCAACAAAAGGGGGGCGGCACTGCCATTCTTATTAAAAACAGCCTTTCCCACACCCAAAACCCCCCTTTCACTAACACCTCAATTGAACACTCCTCAATAACACTAAACATGGAAAACTCTCAAATCCTAATCATTTCAGCCTACAAATCCCCCAATACCAAAATAACGGAGCAAGACTACACCGAACTTTTCAAACACGACATCCCAACACTAATAGCTGGTGACCTAAACTCTAAAAAAGTTGAGATAAGAGGTTTGAATCTCTAGACAATAGATTCTAGTCTTTTCCCGGATATGTTTGTCCTGACTCTCACGTGGAAGCAATTGTTCTTAATATACTTTTTAATATGTATGTATTGTATTTTAATGTGTGAAATTTGGTTAGAGTTTTTTATTTAATTGATGGATGATTGTAATGTATATTTTAGACAAACTGATGATGGTGGGAGAAAGACACCGAAACGTTTTTGTGACATTTTAAATCATAAACAGTAAAATGACTGAAACCCGGAATATATGGAAGGAATAAACGAACAATACACTAACAACCCCCTAGTCCCCATTTCCATTACTGACTGGGATGCCCTCGCCTACTACCTTGGAGAAACTCAAATTCCAGACCACCCACCTCAAAATCAAAAAGAACTAAACACCTACACAAATAAAATCACTGAAAAAATCTCTATAGCCATCTCAAAAGCCACAACTTTAAAACCAAATTCAAATACAAATCCTTACTCGTTGCCGACTGAAATTAAACTCAAAATAAAATTAAGAAATAAACTAAAACGGAGGGCTAAACAATTCTCCGATTCACAATTAAAAAAAACAAGCAAACAAACTCAGTAAAGAAATTAAATACGAAATAAACAACCTAAAAAACGAAAGGTGGTCAGAAATACTGGAAAATATCCCAACAGGCGGCACAGACGCCTGGAAAATCTCCAAGGCACTAAGAGGGAAAACCAAAACCTACTTCCCACCAATCCATGGCGAGCGAGGACTGGTGTACACAGACGAGGAAAAAGCGGAAGCTTTTGCCGACTCTCTGGAACGCCAGTTTTCGCCCAACAGATCCCAAACGGACGACCTGGATTTCGAGGAGGAGGTTGACACCGTCCTCACCGAAATCAAACAGCGACAAATCCCTCCAGACGCCCCACAAATCCCCCCAGCAACCCTTTCTGAACTTAAAGAAATCATTTCTGCCCTAAAAACCCGCAAAAGCCCCGGCCTTGACCAAATCACCCACAAAATCATAAAAACACTTCCCGAAAATCTTCTAAACCACCTACTTACCATAATTAACACTTCTTTCACACTACGAAAATTCCCAAAGCCTTGGAAAACAGCAGCCATCGTCCTAATCCCAAAACCATCAAAAAACAAAACTTTCTCGCAAAATTGGAGACCAATCAGCCTTCTCTCTTCGCTCGCTAAAATAACAGAAAAACTCTTTCTAAACCGCCTAACCCAACTAATAAATGAAAACCAATTAATCCCTCGAGAGCAGTTCGGATTCGTGCAAAAACACGATTCAGTACTGCAAGCGGCCAGGCTAATTCAAGATGCCACGATCGCTCTCCAGGACAAGGGCTCCACCGGAGTCATTTGCCTGGACATCGAAAAAGCTTTTGACAAAGTATGGCACGAGGGCTTAATCTGGAAACTCCTTCACTTACACAAACTACCAATAACTTTCGTCCAATACGTGGCAAGCTTCCTTAAAAACAGGAAGTTTTACACGCTAGTGGAAAAAACCAAATCAAGCATTCCCTCCATAGAAGCAGGAGTCCCACAAGGCTCCCCACTTTCCCCAACCCTGTACAACCTATACACAGCCGATGCCCCAAAAGCCCCAGCCACAAAACTAGCACTATTTGCCGACGATATTTGCATTTGTTATTCAAACCGTAACATCCAATACATAATTGGCCCTCTTCAAAGGCACTTGAATATCTTCCAAGAATGGGCAGACACTTGGAAAATCAAAGGCAATGCGGAAAAAACCACTGCCATCATAATCACCTAAAAAATACAAACGCCCAAAAATCTTCCAAAACTCACATACAATAATATAGAAATAAAACTCGCAAAATCTCTCAAATATCTGGGCATCACAATAGATTCAAAACTAAACTTCACAGAGCACATAAACAAAATCATCACTAAAGGCAATAAAACATATGGCTATATTTACCCGCTCCTAAACAAAAAAAGCAAACTCTCGCTCAAAAACAAAGTATTACTATACAAGCAAGTCATCAGATCGCAAATATGCTATGGTGCCCCAATAATCAGTCAAACCGCCAAAACCAACATTCACAACCTCCAAACTTTCCAAAACAAAATCCTTCGAAGATTTACAAGACCCCCCTGGTACATCCGAAACTCCCAAATTCACCAAAACCTAGAAATAGACCCCATTAAACATCACATCACAAAAACCCATTCCAAATTCAAAGTCAGAGCTCTCAACCACACAAACCCACTAATCAAAGAAACCTTTTCCCAAATCATCCCGAAACATCACTTCCAAACCCCAACCAGTCTAATGGCAGACCCCCCCTGGAACCACCCACCATAAATCTTAAAAAAAAAAAACAGTTACAAAACCATTACCCTTTTGCAAAAAGTTCAACCCCCTTCAAAACTCAGCGATCAGCTGAGCGACTGCGAAAACTCCCCAAACTCACTCTCGCTTTCATTCTCACCATCTCGCTTACTTTCGGCCAAAACGAAGCTTAAAAAGCAACCCCCAGCCTTCTTGCGGCAGCACAAACCAAATTTCAAAACCAAATCTCAAACCCCCCCCCCCCCGATTAACCAAAACACACATCCCTTCACGATTATTCAATCCCAACAATAAACAATAAAAATAAATTAAAAAGGGAAAAAAAGTGAATAAAATTTTTTTATTTTTTTATTTTTTTTTCTTTTCTCCTTCTCTCTAACTTACTCTCCCAAACAAACCACCAACTCCCCAAACCGACACTCCCACGGTAACCAGGCTCATTCATGAACCATCAGGAAAGACTAAAAGCCTTAATTGGCTAAGTCTATTAAATATCAGCACTCAGTTTAATTTTCATTAGTTTGATGACAGTGAACTGGAAAAGTTGAGTGTTAAGTTGAAAATGCCTCCAAAGACTAGTGGAAAAGCAGCCAAGAAGGCCGGGAAAGCTCAGAAGAACATTTCGAAGACGGATAAAAAGAAGAAACGCAGGAGGAAGGAAAGTTATGCCATCTACATTTATAAAGTTTTGAAACAAGTCCATCCTAATACTGGAATTTCAAGTAAGGCAATGTCAATTATGAATTCTTTTGTGAACGACATTTTTGAACGAATTGCTGCTGAAGCGTCCCGTTTGGCCCATTACAATAAGAGGTCTACAATAACAAGTCGAGAAATTCAGACTGCAGTGCGCTTACTGTTACCCGGCGAATTGGCGAAACACGCAGTAAGTGAAGGAACGAAAGCTGTGACAAAATATACAAGTTCCAAATAGACTGAAAAGTTGAAATGAAAACAGCAGTCTGAGGAATCCAACGGCAAAAAAACGGTTTTTTTCAAAACCACAAAATAAAACATTTAAAGAATTCGAGCTCATTAAAGTTTGAAAACAAAATTAAGAATTGCATTGCGGCAGTAGCAAATCAATTCCATTTAATTAGAACGTTTCATATTGCAGTGCATATGCAGTGTGAAAAAATGTGAAACAAACATTGTCAACAAAAGACGAACATTTGATTGTCACATCAATAAAAAATTTATTAATTTTAAAATTTAACCGAAAATCATTACAAAAGTTATTTTGTGGTTCTTAAAAGAACCGGTTTTTTTATTAATGCATCCGGATCAAACGATTTATGCACGTTCTCCTCTTATACGTCTTGCCAGTTGAATGTCCTTCGGCATAATTGTTACACGCTTAGCACGAATGGCACACAAATTAGTGTCATCAAAAAGACCTACTAAGTATGCTTCACTTGCCTCTTGCAGTGCCATAACAGCTGAACTCTGGAATCGCAAATCTGTTTTAAAATCTTGGGCGATTTCTCGCACAAGTCGTTGAAATGGCAGCTTGCGAATCAACAGCTCTGTACTTTTTTGATAACGACGAATTTTATGAATATATACCGATGAGGTTTTTTAACACCTCCGGTTGCTGGTGCACTTTTTCTTGCTGCTTTAGTGGCCAACTGCTTCCTTGGTGCTTTTCCGCCCGTAGATTTGCGAGCCGTTTGCTTCGTACGTGCCATGTCCAAAACTTTATAATAATTACAGAATAAAAATCGAAACAAGGTTCAATACCGTTTTACCGACCAATCTAAACTGCTGTCGCATTTCCATGCGCGGCTGGTTTTGTCTTCAAGCTTCAAACGGCAGACTGCTCCGATTGGTCCAAAAATTAAGGCGGGGCATACCTTAACAAAAGCGCAGCACACAGAAATTCGAGGAGTAGTTGCAATTTAGGAGTTCAGTTGCTAGGGATCTTATCTTGAATAATCAATTGTAACAATGACCGGTCGTGGTAAAGGTGGAAAAGGATTAGGCAAAGGCGGCGCAAAGCGTCACCGAAAAGTGTTACGTGATAATATCCAAGGCATAACAAAACCTGCGATAAGAAGATTGGCAAGACGTGGCGGAGTTAAGCGCATTTCCGGTTTGATTTACGAAGAAACTCGAGGAGTGCTTAAGGTATTTCTTGAGAACGTCATTAGAGATGCTGTTACATACACCGAACATGCTAAAAGGAAAACTGTTACAGCAATGGATGTTGTTTATGCCTTAAAACGACAAGGACGTACATTGTACGGATTTGGAGGTTAAGATGAATGAATCTTAATCTGCTTTCAAAATTTTATAATCAATTGACATCGCAATAAAAAAATCGGCTCTTTTAAGAGCCACAAATTCATTAACAAAGAACATTCGATAAAAAAAACAAATAATTTAATAGAATAATGGAAAATTAAAATCTAAATCAATTGGCAGTCTTTTTTAATATCCAAAGGGAATTTATGCCATTTTTTCCACATGCTCCAACTTGTGTAGTGAAGGCATGTTTAATAGGATTTTCTTCAAAAGATGAGAGAAGACGAACTCTCAACGCAGTTAAAAATCGAATTCACAAATTCTTCAAATTAATGAAATTGTCAATTCGACTTTGCAGATTTGACAGATGGTTTGTGGATTGAATGAACGAATCGTAGCTTATGGTTTGAAATTCCATCAAAATTTGGAACATTGTCAAACCAAGAAAAACCTGTTCATACAAGATTATGGTCACAATGGCGGATGCGCCAAATGTCAAGATTAATCCTTAGAAGCAAGGATTTGGCGGATGCCAAGAAACAAAACTGTTTCTTTACATTCGCCTTTTTTATGTCCGTCTGATTTTTGTCAACGTGACTGTCCTTTTCCGCTGACGGCATCTCTCAAAAATGAAATTATTGACTTTTGGTTTACCGTTAATAGAGAACGTAGGGCAGGAAAGCTTTCAGAGTGGACTCACTTTTTTCAGCGCGTCCCACTCCAACAGCTTTATTGATGTCCAACTGGGAATATCCGTTCTGAAAAAAAGCTTGTTCCAAGTGCTGTAGTTCCGTTGTTAGAGGTTCTGGTCAACATCTTTTTCTGGCTCTATCCGTGAGAGTCTTAATGATTCAGTTTCAAAATCTGACTGCAACCTGCTCTAAAAATTTTCAAGATCGCTCCTTTATTGACTGGTCTAGGGGATGTTTCATACAAAAGTGTCCGTACCCGTTAATGAGAATCCTGAGCTGGCTAACCAAAAACATGGCACATTTTCTAATGATTGTTTTCGAATAAAACAAAGAAATTATTAATTTAAATTCGTAAATCAACAATAAAGCAATTACCAATAATCAGGGAAACTGTACCGATTTTCTAAGTAAATGAAATTGTGGTCCTTAAAAGGACCGTTTGTAAAGTTCAATGTTAGCACACTGTTAGAAATTCAGCAATGATTATTTGGTTTTACTGTCAGTTTTCTTGGGCAAAAGAACAGCTTGGATGTTTGGCAAAACACCTCCCTGTGCAATAGTAACACCAGAAAGTAATTTGTTCAATTCTTCATCGTTTCTAATGGCCAGTTGTAAATGTCTGGGAATAATTCTGGTCTTTTTGTTGTCCCTCGCAGCATTTCCCGCCAATTCCAGTACTTCCGCTGCAAGATATTCCATAACTGCTGCCAAATAAACAGGAGCTCCTGCTCCAACTCTTTCAGCGTAATTGCCTTTTCTCAACAAACGATGAATACGTCCAACGGGAAACTGCTGTCCTGCCCGACTTGAACGGGACTTTGCCTTTCCTTTAACTTTTCCACCTATTCCTCGTCCCCACATGTTCAAACTGATAGATGAATTAATTCACGATAAGACTGTTAAGAACATGCACTTCAAACGAAGCTTCGATTCAAACTGACTAAAAAAACATTTTTACATACATTTGAACATATTTATTTCAATCAAGACCTTTTCATCTTTTAATTGCTCTTATTCTACGGCTCCTTAATGTTAACATCATTTAGCATTTAGCAATATCTAACATCGGTTGTACTATTCTACCTTATCCTACCTTAACCTAACTTAAAAATTTGGTTCTTCGATTTTTGGACTCTTTTGCTTTAATTCTGCTCTGCTCTGCTCTCCATCAGAGTGAACCTGTCTGCATTTCATGTTCCTTCACCTATGAACGAAACTTTGCAGATTATGCAACTCAAGAACAATCCCAGTACCAAAGGTATGTTTGCTGAAGAAATGTGTTCAGCATACACACACGCCTTCGATTCGCATCAGATCGTTCTTTTGCAAATGGATTATAATATTATCAAGAAACAAAATGTGTTGCTAAATTCAAAAGAGCTACTTGCCGAGCCGCAGGTGTAGCTATATTTAAAAATAACAAAGAAACGTCAACGTTTTTACAGTGAAATGTCGAGCAGAAAATGGAGAAATTATAGGAACTGTCTTTACACACTCAATGAAAGTGTGTAATTTCCAGTTTACGGAGATACTTTGTTGGAGATCATGCCTGGTGTCAAAGTGTCAGAGCCGAAATGTACCGTTCTCAAGATTTTTGCGCCTTTGAACATTTTTAAACTGACGTACTACTTTGCTTCTCTTCGATGTGCTCATTCAGAAAATACAATAAAAGACGGAGAAACCGTTAAAAATGCCACGCGTTTATTAACACATAATTGCATTTGTCTGTACAAACACGATTTTTTTGGTTAGTAGCAGTATTCGCAGTAGAAGTCGTGGTAGTAGTTTTGGACGTATGCGAGAATTTTTACATATCTTAATGTTAAGACATATTTATATTCGATACGAACTACACACACACACAGAGACTACACTATTTTTCTGCTACATCCCCATCATCGGCAATTTCGACTCGGCAAATCATATGGTGCAGATTTATTATAAATGCAGTACATGAAGTGCTTTAAAGCGTCGACCGATTTTCTAGTTCAAACATTCTCTCGACCCTTCGCTAGATTGAAAGCGACACGGGAATCTCGAAAGATCGTATTCTGTTTTTGTATTCTCGCTCGGAATGAAGAGAGTTTTCGCTTTTGATTTTTCGCAAGAGTGTGCGTACACATAAATTTTGCTGCATTTGGACAGTAAAATTTCTTTAGAAAGATTCACTAAGTCCGCAACATTGCTGTCAATATTCCGGTGTGCATGTTCCCTGTTCTTTGCTATTTTGTCCTTAATTTCCGATCATTTCTGTCACTATTATCGTTTTTTACCATACATTTCAGAGATGGAAATAACTAAACGCGCCAAGTGACAAAGAACGGCTAAGAAACAAATGGGACACCCAGAGTTCAAATCGCATGTTTATCGAAGAAAAATGTTTATTATACATCATTCCCCCATTTACAAATTCAATCGCTTTTTGAACGTTGTTTGTTACTTTCACTAAGCAATCATTTAGACGGGCTACATTTTTCAAACTTATGCATTTCAAATCAAACAAATCTGACGATTTTATTTCAATCTATCCAAACGTGTTTTACTCGCATATGATTGCACACATTTAGCTGATAGTCTGATTTAATCGTTGACCATTTGCTTGCTGAATCGCATTTATGTTGAAAAGTTTCCGCTTAAATCGTTCACTTTAACGTAAAAATTTATTAAACATTGTTCGAAGCGTCAAACCTTGCAAACGGACATGCTCTTTCCACCGAGAAGATTTTCGTATCGGCTATACGGCACGACACTACATCTACTCATATAAGCGAAACGTAACGGTGCTACACATTTCAACGCCCGGTCGCCTGACCGTCTTAAAATGGAGCTTTCGATGCGGTTGTTCGTAAATAATTACCGTGCTCAAAATTTTCTGCTTTTTGTAATCGGCTGAAAATTTTTGATGTTTTCAATCTGATGAACAAAATTAAAGTGAAAATTTTTTTCTGTGCTCGCACCAGACAAGTACGGGCACGTAAAATTAATTATTTTTTATAAGTGTTCTACTTCTGGTTTCGGGTTGGAAATTTGGGGATTATTCAATAATCCAAAATTTCATAATCAATCAAAATTCAATAATCCACAAAATTGAAGTGAAAAAAATCTTTTCATGCTCGCACCAGAAAGTACGGGCACGTAAAATTAATTATTTTTTTACAATATTCTGCTTCTGGTTTCAAGTCAACAAAATTGCACGTGCTTGAGTGATGGCCATTTTTGAATGCCTTCCCTTTATGAGAAGTTAAATTTATCTTGTTGGATGTATTTTAAAGGTTGAAAAATTCCTTGGTTTATAATGAAATTTGTTTTGGTTTTTCATCAATTTTATTTTGCCGACGTCTCTTATTTAAGCTGAGTTCCATTCATTTCCACTTCTAAATAACTAAAAAATTTTGTAAAAATTCATCAAGTTAATGAGATTTTCAAAATCTAATTAAATCAATTATACGAGTTATTAGTCTAAATTTTTATATGCTTTTGTCGAGAAGGCTTTTAAATACTTGGCAAATTTTATTTGTAAAAGTGCTGCTCGGCATATATTCTGATTTTAATCATTTGTTCAAAGATTGAGTAACTAATTTGTTACATTACGTGGTTTTCCGAATATCTTTCGCAAAAAATTGTGGTTCTGAAAAGAACCGATTTGTGTGGAGATTTCTACCCAGAAAAGATAGAAAAAACCATTGCACTTTACTTCTTCTTTTTCGGAGTCGCTTGTTTCTTCGCTTTGGTTGTGCTCGGAGATTTTGCATTTTTCGGTTTTGGTGCTTTTGGTTTTTTTGTTGGACCTGGTTTATTTGATTTTTTCGCTTTCGATGGAGATTTAGACTTACTTGTTGAGGTGGTGGTTGCTACTGCGGGAGACTTTAAAGCTTTATTTTCCGCTGCAGAACTGACAACGGTATTTTTCTTTGTTGTCTTCTTTTCAACGCTTGCAACGGCTTTACGCCCTTTAGCAGCAGGCGATTTTTTTACCACTTTTTCTTTAGCTGCTGTTGCAGTTTTCGCTGGTGCCGTCGACTTAACTTGGGAACGTTTTGCTTTGCCGGTGGTGGATACGGTGCTGCTTTTTTTCTTCTTTTCGGCAGTTGTTTGCTTTGCAACTCCTGACCCGGTTGCGGATACTTTAAATGAACCAGATGCTCCTTTTCCTTTTGTTTGCACAAGTGTTCCGGCAATAACGGCGGATTTTAAATATTTTTTTATCAAAGGAGACACTTTTTCGGCGTCGACTTTGTAATTGGCGGTAATATACTTTTTGATTGCCTGCAAGGAAGATCCACGGCGTTCCTTCAAGCCCTTAATGGCATTATTCACCATGTCAGAAGTGGGCGGGTGTGATGGCTTACTTCGAGGATTTTTGGTCTTTTTCTCCTTTTTAATTGTGGAAATGGCTGCCGGACTTGATGCAACACCTTCAACTTCGTTATCTGCCATTTTAATCACAAAAAACTCACTGCACTAGTCGATAACAAAAAGATCGAAAAACTTGATAAATCGCTGCACGTTCGAAACCGGCTCAAACAAACACAATACTTTGAATGATTGGTCTGGTCACTATGCATAACGTGCCGACGGGAAGATGTAATGTTACGAAGATCGCTTAAGTCCGAAAGCCCCTGCGATCGGACAGGGATCCCGGTTTCTAGGCCGGGAGGCAAATGGAAGCGTTCCATTCCTTCTTAGTTCTTGTCCTCTGTAGTGGGTTCCCCACCAGGGGTTGTGGGGGGCTTGACTTTATCAAGCGGTGCCATTTGTTGAATGTCCTTAGTCCTACTTGAATTTACTAAGACTTGGCCAGGGGGGATCCTAGGCCTAAGCCAATTTAATGAATTATTTTACAAGTCCAAATTCATAAAATAAAAATGGCGAGGGGGATCCTAGATAAACCAGTTTTACTTTACAAGTTCTAATTTGTAAAGTAAAAATGGCGAGGGGAGATCCTAGGCGCTTGAATACTCCTCATTTGGTAGATATTTAGAACCTAGGGTATCAACAACAGGGTTGAACAAGTGGGAGACCTCTTAGCCCAAAAGTTATCCTCAGAAAACCAGTAATGCCTCAGAGCCTTGTACCTCTGGGTCGACTATTTCATCATAGGCAAACTACTGGGATAAATGAAAGAGGAGAAGGGCATAAAGAACCCAAAAAGAAATAATTTAATTCAATATTAATTGGATTAAAAGTGCCAAAGGGCGAAAGTAAATGAATTCAGATTGAAAAAGTAGCCAACGGCTAAATTAAACAATTAAAACTTCAAATGGAGCCCAAGGGCTCAACAACTTTAAACTCTAAACTTAAAATTGCAGATCGATTTACGATTTATACAATTAAAGCGATTTCCAGAATGCCAAGCGACAAAGGTTTATGAACTAGTTAAGATAAAAGTATCTTTTAATCTTAGAACGAATTGATCAATTAGTTCCTTTAGGACTTCGAGGGCGGAAAATTGGGAACCGAATTTCTAGCTCACCAGGGGGGGAAGTCCCTAGATGGCAAGGGGAATTACCGAATTAAATTACTAGAATACAATCACCTACTAAATTAAAGAATACTATCACCAATAAAATTGTTCCCGTACTTACCCCAAAGGTTTGGCCGGAGAACAAGGGTGCAGCGCGTACGGCCGTTGCTTAGAATCACACCGTCGCGGCAAAAGAATTAGTCTTTCATCACTTTAAACAACCGCGGGTTAATCGCGGGAGTTATCTATATAACACGACCCTTTCAGAGAAAATCTCAAATTCTATCTCTGCAGCCCTTGCGAAAGCCAAATGACAAAATCTAAACACTAATAAAAACGTTCGGCCTTCCGCCAGAACTTAAACAACTTATTAAAAAAAGAAACAAACTAAAACGCAGGGCCAAGCAATTCTCTGATGCTATTCTCAATCAAGAAGTGTAGTCCCGACGAGTGTGTGATCACGACTGCTTCCGATGAGCGGGAGTTCAAGACTGACTTCACTTTTTCGTCCCTTCTTTCGACTTGCGTTTTGCCAAAATTAGAGAAGCAGGGTGAGGGAAAGATGTTTCCCACGAATTGGTTTTCGGCCCCTTCGGTGGTCGCGCCATTGGAATGTGGGCTGATCCTAAAGGGTACCAAAAGTAGACCTCCCGACGAACGCCATAGTTTGATTTCTCACATCCTTCAAATTCAAGACAATGGTCATCGGTCAGCTCTAAAAAGTGAGCCACCCAAAAGAAAACAATGACCAATTATCTACAGGATGCTAGAACTGTCGCCACTATGATAAGCCGGAGAATCAACTTCTCAATTGCTAAACCCGGAAATAGCACTTGTGGTGACCGGCCCGAAGATCTCCGACAGGGGCGCACCATTTTCGGAATTCAATATAGAAAAAGTCACAAGCCCAACAAATCTCTACTACAATGTTCAAATATTATTTGAACAGTGGCTATACAATGATCCTGAATTGTAGCCACGAGACGAATAACTTGTTTACTAAGAAGAGGAAATTAATAAAGAATGGAAAGGGCCTTCAAAAACTCTGTTTAATTTAGATTTGAACCTAGATTGGCATCTTTTATATTTTTGCAAGTTTCCTAAAGCACTACGTATGGTTGGGTGCATTTTTAGGTTTATATACAGGGTTATTCACGCTATACGGCACGGAAGTTTGTGGCTGAACCGTTTGATTTTTAAAAAGTATTATTTTATGAATTGGCAGACGCCTACCGGTCTCACATTTTTAAAATATTTTTGTAATGTACAAGGTGTCCCAAAAGCCCTAAAAGTATCGAAGTTTTGGTTTTTAAATGGAATACCCTGTATATTATTGCATTTTTGGATTCTCTGAGCACAATAAGTGTCTGTTTTAATAAGGTTCATAATACCTAAATCTTAAGGCTTTGTAAATAATACGAATTTAATCAAAATCTAATCTAATTTTCACGTGTCAAATACTTTCGAAGTATATTTACATCCTAATACCATTCGATAGGTAATTAGAAATTGCAATTCCTGGTGAGTTAAAAAATATGGTGTTGTATTTAAATTAATTAAGTTATAGCCACATAAAGGTCTTATTTGATTAGTTTAAATTTGTGGACACCCTGTATAAGATTGTAAGTTTATTATCATTGGGATATAAAATATGATTTCTTGTTACACTTTACTACAAATTACGCTTACGTATCTTAAATAATTCTAAAGTATTTGACGCATAAAAATTATATTACCTTTTGATAAAAATCGGATTATTTAAAAAACCGTAAGATTTAGGTATTATGAATCTTATTGAAACAAACATTTATTTTGCCTAGAGAATCAAAAAATGCATTAACATATAGGGTATTTTATTTAAAAAAACACAACTTTGATACTTTTAGGGCGTGGAGGAACTGGAAGTGGCAGAATGTCATATTTTAAAGCTTATGCAAAAGAAAAGTTTTCATCGGGAAAATGATCCCCGTTTAACTAATCTAAGTCCTTTTATTGAGGAGCAGAAGTCTTCAACTAGCCGTGGTCCGATCCGCTTGTGCGAAAAATTGTTCTCGTGCTATCGGATTGCCAACCACAGTTTGTGTGCTTTTGCACTTTTGCTGAGTAAATATAAACATAGTAAATATAAACAAAGTTCGTAGTGGAATCAATAGACAATTTAGAATCCGCCGACGAAGACGACAATGAGTCCGTAATCTCATTGTCGTCTCTAAGTTCGCTCGCCAGTAGCGCTGCGTCAGCAGATGCGTTCCACCATTTGGACGAGGAACAAAAGCTGCAGAAATTGAAGCAGGTTGTCCGCTTGCTAAGGACAAACAAAAATTGCGACCGCTGCAAGGTGGTTACAGCGGACTTTACAGCTGCTTACACAGCAGGCAAACCACCAAAGTGGTCGCTGGCGGTCAACCATTTGAAGGCCGAACACCCAACTGTTCGGAAAAGGGCCCTGCTAACCACCCAGATCTCCACAGGGGCCATACCCAAACGGAAGCTGGACAAGGTAAGCCCCTCGAATACAACAAAGAAACCCAAGCACCAGCCAGAAAAAGCGACGATCGAGATTGGCCCAGAAACGTCAACGGACCAATCACAGCGAGCCACGAACTACCAGCAGGACAAAGAAAAGCGGGGAGCTGTTGCTATGGCTGAAAAAGAGTCAGCCGTGCGCCAAACAGTGGCCGATGACAAGTCGGGTCACAGCGGTGATGCCTTCATTCTGCCACGGAAAACGGTGCCGTGGAGCACACTATTGACCACACCGGCAAAACCAGCAATAGCAATGGAAAACCGCTTTTCGCTAATCCAACCGGCAACTGACCCCTTCGAGATTGAGCCTCAACCCTCCACCAGCGGGACCCAAACCATGCATGAGGAACTGGCTGCCAAAGCGGCTGCTTCGCTCAGCAAATCGGCGAAGAAGGCCGAAAAACCGCCACCAATAGTCATCGTGGGAAAGCCCAGCAGCCACAGCGCGCTAGTGAATGGCCTAAAGTCAATTACAAATAAGCCATTCACATTAAAATACACTAAAGCGTCGCTGATAGTGTACTGCAGCTGCATTTTAGACTGGGCGGCGGTCAAGCGGTCACTGGAGGCAGAGGGCGGCCAGTTCCATACCTACGCACCCGCAAACCAGCGTACACACGCGTTTGTGGTAAGGGGGCTCGAGGGCAACGTGGAGCCTTCTCAAATCAAGGAGGACCTCGAGAAAAAGGGGTTTGCCATCAAAAATGTCTTCCGAATGAAGACCCAGTTTAGGCCCCTGTACCTGGTTGTCACCGACGATTCGGTGACCTTACGGAAACTCGCCACCACCGCCAAAGTGATCCGCGATGTCAGGGTCTCCTGGGAAACCAGGAAGAACCAACGAACCCTGACGCAGTGCCGCCGATGCCAGGGCTGGGGACACGTATCGGGCAACTGCAACAAACATTTCAAGTGCTCCAAGTGTGCGGGCCCCCACGAAATAACATCGTGCCCGCCGGGATCGGCGCTAAAATGCGCCAATTGCACTGGTCCCCACCGGAGCTTTGACGAAGCATGCCCGGTGTACGTTTTCAAACTGGCCCAGCGTCCGGTTGAAAAACCACAAAAACCACAAACGCAGTTCGTGGCGGCACCACTTCCGTCCAGACCAGCGTGGGGGCAGACCTTCCGACCCGCAGGCCCGATCCCCCACCCAGAAACCAGCAGGACTAGGCAGCCCATCCCGAGCCCGAACGAGTTTCCGCCGCTCCCTGGCAGAAATGAAATGACCAGCAGGGCCACGCAGCCTGGTCAAACCGTCGCAGTTAATGGTCCCCAACCCAGACCCCCCACTAACCAAGGCATGAACGCTGGCGCAGTAGCCACTCTGGGCACCCTACATCGGGAATTCGCCGATCTGGCATCGCAGGTGAACTTACAGGAGGTAATCAAGGCGGTTAGATTTTATAGCTCTGCGTTGAGGGGCTGCGAGACGAAAGCGGAAAGGTTCCTCGTTTCCGCGCAGTTCTTCAACGAAGACATTAGTAGCTTCGATTTTTAAGCCCTGATTTTGCCAGTTGTGCCCTATGAGGATAGGAGAATGGAACTCATGCGGACTCCGGAGTCGTCTCGGAGAGTTTGTGCACTTCCTTCAGACCGAGGATATCGACGTGGCGTTGATTGTCGAAACATGGTTGCGCCCCGGGGATATACTTAGGATTCGGGGGTACAGGCTCGAACGTGCCGATAGGCCCGGTTTAAGGGGAGGAGTGGCCATAGCGATCAAAACGTCAATTCCATACAGGAGACTGCCACACAGGCAGTCATCAATAGAGAACGTAGGCGTTGAACTTCCTGATGGAGTTTTGATCTACTCTGGCTATTTCTCCACCGTACGCTTACAGGCCGCTGATGTCGATCCATTCTTCATAAACACCAATAGGGTGTTGCTAATGGGAGATTTCAACGCCCGCCATCCACTATTCAATAACCCTGGACATAAAAACGCAGCCGGCAATTTTCTAGCCGACTACGTTCGCGACAATGGCCTACTCGTTATGCCCACTTCATCCCCAACGCATTACCCGAACAGTGGAGGGAATCCATCCTACCTCGACTTCGGAATTGCCAAAGGACTCACCAATCTCACGGAGATGGTGGTTATAGACGCCCTCAGCAGTGACCATTTGCCCATTTACCTCGACATTAGGTATTTAAAGCGCACACAAACTAACGACTTTCGATATTCATACGAAAATTTCGATTTTCGCGAATATCGAAAACGACTACAAGACCTGACGTGTATTCCGGGCCAGATTGATACTGTCGAAGCTCTAGAGCATGCGGTAAAAGGTCTGACCAGGAATATACAACGGACACAGCAAGCTTTGGCCAAAAAAGTTCCGAACAGACCGCGGCGCGACAATCTTCCTGAGGAAATTCTGAACCTTATTAAGGCGAAAAATCGAATCAGGAAGCGTTGGCAGCGATTCAGGCAACCTGCCGATCGCATAATGGCAGCAGAGCTTGCACGAGACATACAGCGCGAAATCTCCGCATACAGGAATTATACCTGGGCGGAGAAACTGCGAAATCTGACTCCCCGTGACAATTCCCTGTGGAAACTGTCGAGAAGTCTGCGAAAAGGCTATGAGCAAGTCCCCGCTCTAGAAAAAGAGGGGCGGAGTTATATTACCACCAGTGACAAGTGCGAGCTGCTCGCCGACTTTTTGGCAGAAGTACACAAGGTCCAACCAGCCCTTCAGGATAACGAAATCGAAAGACAGACCGCTGCTTTTGTAGAACGGAAGTATCCTATACCACCCTCGATTTTGCATTCCTATATAACAACCCCGTCGGAGATACAATCGTGTCTTCGGCGCCTCCCTAGCCGAAAAGCCCCCGGGCCAGACGGCATTACTTATCTACTCCTCAAAAACTTACCGCGGAAAACTATTGTGCTAATAGTACAAATAGTCAACGCAGTCCATAAATTGCAGCACTTCCCACAGGACTGGAAGAACGCTGTAATAATCCCCATCTTAAAGCCGGGCAAAAACCCGACCGAACCCGCCTCTTATAGGCCAATTTCCCTCTTGAACACCCTCGGCAAATTAACCGAGAAAGTCATCCATTCGAGATTACAGGCAGCAGCCGAGCTTCGAAGTTTAATCCCGGATGAGCAGTTTGGCTTTCGACCAAGACACAACACAACGCTGCAGACTGCTAGGATCGCAACGGATGCCTATGCAGCATTTAATAAGCTTCAAAGCACGGTTATGCTGCTTCTCGACATGCAAAGGGCCTTTGACACAGTCTGGCACACAGGCCTGCTGTACAAGTTGTTTGCCGTGCATTCACTGCCACTCTACCTAGTTTCCCTTATAGCGTCTTACCTAAAAAACCGTTCCATCCAGGTGAAAGTGGAGAATTCCACTTCTGCTAAAAGACGCATCGCGGCAGGAGTACCACAAGGAACTGTGATTTCGCCGCTGCTGTATACATTGTACACAGCAGACATTCCAAAACTTCCCACTACAAAAATAGCACTATAAGCTGATGATACGGCTATCTACGCATCGTCTTTTTATGCTCAGGCTGCGAAATCTCGCATTGCACATCACCTGAGTTTATTGACGCCGTATTTTGACAAATGGAAACTTAAAGTGAATCCCAGGAAGACGGAACTTATTATCTTTTGGCGCAAATTCACTAACAACAAAATCTTATCACCACTCGTGGTCCAAAATAATCCTATCAAACCAACAAAAGAGGTGAAATACCTGGGATTCAAACTAGACGCCCGACTCCATTTCAATAAGCATGTTGACTATGCTGTACAAAAGACTGCCATGGCCCGAAGAAAGTTGTACTCTCTTCTGGCGCCAAATTCTTTCCTATCACCTCGAAATAAACTTCTGCTCTACACCTCCACCATAAGGCCCATACTGACCTACGGATCCCCTGTCTGGCACTCTGTCTGTGATTCCACGAGACGACGTGTTCAAAGGACCCAAAATAGGTTCCTAAGAGGCGTCCTATCGGCTGACAGATACACCAGAATAACCGAAATGCACGAAGCTACAGGGATAGCCTATATAGCCGACTATATAGATACCATCGCTGAAAAATTTTATCATAGCGGAGTGCAAGGCTCAGTCCTCACGCGAAATATCACCCAAGTAAGAGCAAACGATCGCCCAACCCATGGTCCCCTGTATAAGCGACTTCCCATATTTTATGAGGATTTTGTCCCTGACAGTACGTGACGACAAACAAACATTGCCTGCCAGTTGCAGACAGTCGTTTCTAGCAGGCTGGAAACGCACAAATCCAACATAACGTGACTTGACGGGTTCGTCCTGCCTCGTCCTGGCTGGTGCTGGCTGGTCCTTGCACCGATCGGGGCGGGGGCGGAAGGATTTGGTCATCTAGTTGAAACTGCCGGCGGTTAACGCCACGGCTGACAGTATCAGGCTTAATGGTCGAAGCAAAAGGGGTTTTTGGCTTCCCTTCAGGAAGACCTTTTTTCCTTAATGAATGCCCCTCGAATAAAACCAAAACCGCCACTTCAAGACTATCTCCTGACGTTGTCGTGCGTATGGCTAGCTCGGGAATGTCCATGTTAGGGCACTGCTCAGGTAATGGACGACTTAGCGCGCCTATTTAGATCATGGGCAGAGAGCAACCGGCCGAACATCTGGCTAGACACGGGAGTGTGTTTGTTAACTTTGTTTGTGAATTCTGTTAGTGGGAATGTTCAATAAATTTTATCTATCTTTATCTATTGAGGAGCATGAGATCATTCGTTTGCGTTCTAGAATTAACAATAGAAAATATGCTAAGCGGTTCCGTTTGCCGATAGTCTTGGCAGCAAACCCTGATCTGGTTATACGGCTTATTTTTGAACAACACGTTAGATCTTTGCATGTGGGTACACAAGGACTTATGGGTATATCGCGTGAAAAATATTGGTTTCTTGGAGGGCTACGGGCTATCAGATCGGCTATCTCAAATTGTATCATATGTAAATGACAAAAATGTAAGTCATTTGTGACCAATTGACCTCCTCTTCCATTAAACCGTTTTCGGGATGCGGCTGTATTTGAGATCACAGCGGTAGATTGTGCAAGACCGCTATTTCTGAAGAATGGGGAGAAAGCATTGGTGTTGTTGTGTCGTGCACCAAAAGAAACTACCCGTTTCAAAGGGCCGCCGACGGGTTCGTTAAAAAAACCACCGAGATGTCTGTACATAAAAACTTTACTTTTTTTTTGACAACGTCAAAATCTTACCGGTTTTCTTTTCTCTCTCTCCATTCATCCGTCATATATGCTCGCATCTCTGACATTCTCCCACCTAAGAAACATTGCTGATAAAAATGTTTCTTAAAACTGAAAAAAATTAAGTTTGTAATGCTAAACAGAGCTGATATGGCAAGTACATCAAACTAACTATAGAACAAACTCTATTATAAAGAACTACTTGGAATCTTACTAATACGTCCACACCGAGTCGTTTTTTCGACTTCAACACCGACATCTTCAATCTCAGGTTCACGACTCTTCTGGGAAAGCTGCATCTGTTGGTTTTCGCATTCTGCCGAAGTCATAGGCGAATCCACTTCAGTCTCAGGTCGAACACGAGGCTTAACAGCGTCCAACTCTGAAAGTCTTTCAGGATCACGTCCACACTCCAATGGAAATAATCGTTGTAGTGGACGAAGCAAGCATCCTTTGATGGTCTCCACTTTGGCTAAACGAATCTGCCCATCCCTTCCTGGAAGAACTTCTACAACTCGTCCGATGGGCCATTCCAAACGCTTCGTATTGTCGCTGCCGATGAGTACCAGTTCACCAATGTCAACTTGGCGGGTCACTTTTCCCTCGCAAAATAGCTTCAACTGGCCCAAGTATTCTGAACTAAAACGTTTTCGCAGCATTTCACGTAAAGTCTAAAGCTTCCGGATCTTTCAGCTAAATGAGGTTTTGTCAATGACGTATTTATTTTTATCAATATTACGTTTCATCAATGCGATATTGTTGCCTTTCAATCGCTGTGTAAAAGGGTTCTTTATAAATGGAAATTCAGAGACGACTTGAGACTGAGATTTAGAACAGAATACTTAGGTCAGTTGAAGTCTTGGAGTTCCAAGAAGCCTAGCAGGCAAATCTCCCTAGGAGGAGTGGTACTTGTGGGGAGTGACATGGACAATCGTGTCCAGTGGCCGTTGGGACGAGTGAGCGAGCTGATTCCTGGAAAAGATGGACAGATCCGACTTGTGCGAGTAATACTGTTAGAGGATCTTTATTGAGGCCAGTTCAGCGATTGTACCCTTTGGAAGGTGATGTGAATAAACTTGTAAGTTCTGCGGAGGGTTTTCAACTTATACCAGTGACCAATGAACCGAATATTTGTGAAAATGATCCCCAACACGTCGTTGAATATCTCAGGAGTGCGATAAAGTTCGTGAAACCTATAGACGCTGCCACTGTGCCAATTGAACGCATTCGCCAAGTCGATGTACCATTAAGCTGCCGAAAAAGTTTATGTAACGAAAATTTCTAGTCTAGATTATGTATTGCTTATAGATGTTTAATTTTAAGTATTTGGTCACATTTCAGTATGTTAGTTCTAGGCATATTTACTATAGAGGTTTGCTACTGGAAGGTCTCTTGTGTTAAGTGAGTCACTAACTTAGTGTAGTTTAGCGTGTCTCAAGTGGGAGATATGCTACCATCAGTTTTGATCTTACTAAAGAAATCCACGAAAAACTGAATGACGTTTGAATTGTATTGAATTTTTTTTATATTCCATATGTGTTTTTAAATGATCAGTTGATCTACAATTTAAAACGTTCCAGGAAATGAAGGAGGAAGTACCAATAGAATAACAGAGCATAAAAAAGATAGAAGTATAAACAATCCAGATGTACAGGCACTAACATGTCAAGTTCGTGCTAAATCATATTCGAATGAATCAAACTTTGAGGGTCATTTGATCAATCAATCAAAAGTTCACTACTTCCACTGCCATTTTTGTGTCTCATCGTTTAAAATTATGGAATTATTAAACATTCATCAGGATGAACATATGAAAAAGGGACGGTACAACCGTAAATTTGTGCTGCGAACATTTTGATTAACTCCAAATTTATATGATTGCTTGAAAGTGCATTCGGTTAAACCTTTTCATGCAGGTGATGTTTATACATTTTCATCGGATACAAAACATGATTAAGCATCGAAATATGCATTCGAACCAAAAATGTCGTTGCAGTGTTTGTAACAGTTTAATTTCGCAGTAAAATTCAGCCATTACTGAAACATCCATTTAATGTAGGGCGTTTGGTTCCTTATCAAAATGTGGAAAGATTTTTTTTACTCTTCACGTTTTTGGAATACCACAGGCTGAAATTTCGATGGCTCGCGTAGCAGAGCGTGTTTGGCGGCAATGTTAATAAGTTTGCGGTGAAATTGATGAATTATTTTCTTACTGAAGACTGAGGCATTAAAAGTTTGATTTGGCAGTTCAATTAGGTAAGGTACTTTTAGAACGGTCTTGTAAATGCTTTGTCAGCGACTTAGCTTTGGACCAAATTGTGTATACCTTCCGCACTGTATTTTAATTCAATCTAAAACAAAATTCCTGGGTTCTAGTCAATTATTATTGATTATTTCATATCGAAAACGTTTCGGTGTCTTTCCACCATCATCAGTTTGTAGGCATAGTTGTTGCTACTTTCAATTTTGACACGAAACTCAATTGATTTGTATATTATTATTATTACAGTATAATTACAATCTGTCTACCAAACAATAAGTAAATGTTATGTCAATATTGTACATCAGAGAATATCATATTTAGGTGTCCACCCAGTTGCATATACCTTTTCGACCTTAATTCAATTAATTATTTACGTACAGGGCAAGTTAATTAGTCTACATACCAGAATGCATTACAATCTAAATCGGTTAATTAATCTGGAGGTTTAAATATCTTTAGTTTTTCAGGTTTGCTGTTCATCAAGTTAGTTGTCAATTGGTTTGGGTGTGCACTAATCCTGTCTTTGTATTTGTCACCAAATGTCCTAAAATTGCAATATTTGAGTTGGATGCTGAACCCCACAGTTGAATTCCGTATGTCCAGACGGGTTTAATTATTATTTTATAGATAAGTAGTTTATTTTCTAGTAAGCGTTTCTATCCTTTACCTATCACCCAGTGCATTTTCTGATATTGTAGGTTGAGTTGGTTCATTTTAGTCCATATGTGTATTTTCCATGTCAGTCTGCGTTCCAAGTGCTTACCAAGATATCTCACGGTCTCTGTTTGTGGAACCTGTTTGCCATTCAGAGTTACTGGAGGACATGTTCCAGTTCGCAGTATGAATGTCACATACGCAGACTTCGACTCGTTTGCCTTTATTCTCCATGTCTTTAGCCAGTTTTCAATTTTTGTCAGATTTATTTGTAGTAGTTCTGAAGCCATTATAGGGTTTGTGTGTGATGTCATGATACCAGTGTCATCCGCAAATGTAGCTGTGGTATTTTGCTCCATGGTTGGCAGATCTGAGGTGTAGTACAGGAGATATAGAATTGGCCCCAAAACACTACCCTGAGGCACTCCCGCTTCTACTGGACATATTCCTGTGTACTCACCTTGCGATTTTACGATAATTTGTCTTTTGCTAATGCAGGATTTGATTAATTCGTATAAGTCGAAAGGAAACATCTTTTTTATCTTATACAGGAATCCAGGATTCCAGACCTTATCAAATGCCTGCGATATAGCCATGAATACTGCAGAACAATATTTTTTCTCTTCAAAATCTTGACTAATTTTCTTGACTATTCTATGACCCTGTTCTATGGTCGAGTGCTTCTCTCTAAATCCAAATTGATGGCTCTCTCTAAGATGATGCTTCTCTCTAAACCCAAAACCACCAAATAATAAATAATGTGTTTGACTGGAACCCAGGAATTTTATTTTAAATTTGGACCAAATATTTTGGAATTTATGGATTTTCGTCATTGAAGTTGTTGCTGCCGGAACCTAGTAAACTGTTGAATCTGAAGGATTAGCGACTTATTTAGACGTAAGGTTTGCCGGATTGGTGTACCAATTTGAGTAGAGACCTACAGGTGGTTGTTCCTTCTACTAACAACCCTTCTATGGGAGAACTGCCTTCTTAAGAGGTAAGCTATTGTCGGTTCTATAATACCAATGCATTAAGAGATTTTTAACTAATTAACCTGTGTAATTAGGGTGTAAGTTTGGGACTCAAATTCGAGTTTCAACTGCACGTTTGGGGCCTAACATCAAACATCTACAATCATAATATATACAGGGTGTCCTACCGGGAACCGCCGCGATCGATTTTTGGCAAAGTGTAACTAAGAGAGATTTGAAAATTGGACAGTATACCAAGCTCATTAGGCGCAAGCGATCTAAAATATTTCCAAGCTTAATATTATATTTGCTTATTTTCAATGGAACACCCTACATATTATTTCATTTTTGAATTCTACTCGAAATTCTAAATATATTTTATGTATAATATCCTATACATAAGTCTATCCGTGTTTGATATATTTGAAATTTTACGCAAAAAATTACAGTTGAAGCCACTTGAACAACTATTCATTTTTTCTATAAACGAATATGTGCCACTTAGTTTGAGTTGCATTTCTTGTTGAAAAGGACCTTCTTTAATGGAATTTTCGCCAAACTTTGATAACTATTAGTACAAAGTACCGCCCAAAATCAATTTTTTTAAATGAAAGCCCCATTTTTGATAACTTTATCTTAATCAGTGTTAAAATTAAGAGTTAGTTGTGTTTAGTTTTCGAAATATTGTCAATTTAATGTTTTCATATGGCTATTTTGCCGCGTCGTATTTAAATACCGTCATTCTTAGAGTCATTTGTGGAGAATGTGATAAAGTTATATCAAGACCATGTGACAATTTGCCATTCGATTTTCACGAAAACAGAAGCCTTCACGCTGTGCGGTTAAACATATTATTGAAAATTTAAAGAATTTTGGATCCGTCAAGGCAATGGTGCAAAGAAATTAACCTTACGGCAATAATGATTTTATTGAAATTGTCATTTTGGGATATTTTGCCGCATATCCAACAATGTCTGTAAGACAAAATTTTATTTATTAATTTATTAATTTATTAGTCTATTTACGCACTATCTTATCAGTTGTTTAAAATTTTTCCATTGTCCTGTAAACAATAATAAAGTCTGTTTTAGAACTCCTCCCTAACATTTCGGAAACTGTGCAGGGAATTGACCGGCATTCTGCTGCAATTCGCCTTTTAAGATCATCAATATCAGCAGGTTGTCTTATAAACAATGGACTTTAGATTCCCCAAATCAGGTGCTCTTGGAGGCCTTTCAATTGGTTCCCTTCTGCCAATCCATCTATTCGGGAATCTCTCGTTTAACCACTGTCGGACTAGAAGAAAATAATGAGGTTAAGCACTGTCCTGCTGGAATGTTAACCAATCTTCCTGTAAAACTGAATTACCTTCTGCATCAATTCGAGTTTCTAGCTCATGCGTGATAAAAGGATCAACCGTCTCTTCAACGATTTTAACGGTGTCACCTACTCTTCTAATCATTTGTACTGTAAGAAGAGAAAATGCAATAATTTTTGTGTAAACGCTAACCTGGAAACCAACATCACAATGCGGCAAAGTTTAATTATTTCTGCCAGTTTGAAACGCGATTGGTCGAAACCTCTGGGTAAAAAAGGAACAAAGTAGAGTACCACTAAAAAGAGAATTGAATGCCCTTCAAAACGATGTGCCACTTGACCCCCATTCCCATTTAAGATTCCAAGCGTGACATCTACCCCTCCTAGAGGATTGAAACAAGAATGCTAAAAATATTAATTTAAAGTGTCCGCCTTACAAATAAATTTGACGTGTCTTTCCAATTTTTCATAATTTTAACTGCAAGACAGATATTGAGGGTGGGAAGTTTTCAAATTGACACCCCGTATATTACAATCATACCACAAAGTATCAATCTCTATTTATCTTGCTGCACTTTGCTTGACTGACACAGTACAGTTCGCATACGATATCGGATAATACATGTATGCAAAAAAACATCTGAACAATGGAAGCAATGTGCATCTCTTGAATCTACCTGTATATGCAAGCACTATTTTAAGATGCTCAGTTTATTGGAGCCTGCACACTT
This sequence comes from Dendroctonus valens, assembly GCA_024550625.1. Lineage (NCBI taxonomy): Eukaryota > Metazoa > Arthropoda > Insecta > Coleoptera > Curculionidae > Dendroctonus > Dendroctonus valens. Next base: position 28,798 of record JAJTJO010000491.1, read on the forward strand.
CTGTTCACGGAAGAAATAAGCGAAATAATAATTTAAAAAAAGTCGTTTTTTTTCAAAGTCATATTTGCAAATTCCCATTTAAAATAAAATTATCTCTAAAAATCATCGAGAAATGCATACGAACACAAACTTTAAGGGAGCATTTAAAACAGAATTTAACGTCGCATCGAAATACAACAATACTGTAAGATATGGAACGGAATATGTTTATCTCCACAAACTCTGCGCAAAACAAATGCAACTGCACAAGAAATTGGAACCGCCGGCACAGAAATCATTGCACATATACCCCGTGTCCCACCGGGAAACGCCGCGATCGATATCTGGCAAACTATAATTAGGAGAAATTTGAAAATTGGACAGACAGCAACTAAGAGTGACAGGAATTGAGAACTTAACACAAATTTACCCTTAATTTTAACACTGAATAAGATAAAATTATCAAAAATGGGGGTTTCCATTTAAAAAAATTGATTTTGGGCGGTTTTCTCAACGTGATATTGAAACTTATTTTTTAACACTTTGTATTAATGGTTATCAAAATTTTGTCGAAATTCTATTAAAGTAGGTCCTTCTTAAATGCTACTCAAATTAAGTAGCACAAATTCTCTTATAGGAAAAATGAATAATGATTCGTGTGGCTGCAACTGTCATTTTTTACATAAAATTTCAAATATATCGAAAACGTATATGATATTGTATATGAAAGATATTTTTGATTTGGAGTAGAATTCGAAAATGTAATATAGGGTGTCCCATCGATAGGGTGTCCCATTTAAAATAAGTGAGTTGATACCTGCTTCCGGTATAACCGGAAATGTGGCCATTTGAAAATATTTTAAATCGCTTGCCCCCAATGACTTACGTATATTGTCCAATTTTCAGATTTCTCCTGATTATAGTTTGCCAGATATCGATCGCGGCGTTTCCGGCTGGGACATGAATGCTTTGCCTCGCGGCGACCTGCCTAGCTTTCGCCATTAGATCCATTAATCGCCAACCCGTTAGGACACTACTGTCTCAAAAAACCACTATCACGGAAGCCCATCTCCGTTCTACCTTCTGGCTTTTACATCTCCGACAATTCCTATCAATACGGGGGCGGCGGCGTGCTTGAGTTCAGACAAGTCCTTGCTCTCACATCTTCCCAAAATCCAAATCACTTGGCCCAAAACAGTCCATTTACGTTACACCCCTTAATGCTCACCTATCCATCTTGTCCCTCTATACCATTTCCAAACAGTCCCTTAATTCTCTGTCCCGTCATGCAAAATGAGCGGTACCTAACTCATCCCCTCTCGCCCCAAACTTCTCCAACTCCCTCTCCCAACCGTTTCTGCGGATGCCTTCCTGGTTCATTCCACTACCGCAATCCCGTCGGACTGGTCAGCCGCTTAACCGACCATGCTGCTCGTGAGTCTTATGCACAGTCGCCCAGGGAATACCACGAGGAGGTGGACTGACTTATTCCCCAATGGCTGGCACACCCTGTATATGGGGGCAGGAGATCTATGCAATTTATGTTTTAAAAGTAGCTCTTCGAAGAAAGCCTTTAATTTAGCTAAGCTTCCCCGAACTGAATAAGCTGCAAAACAGCATACGTTTAGAGACTCGTGGACCCGACGCAATGGGGTTGGATTGTTACGGATAAGAAATTACAACCAACATATACAACTGATTTACTGGTTCTTTACAATTTATTTATTTGTGCAAAACACGGATTAAAATATACCGATTATTGTGCAGGATGCCACGGTTAAACTTGTAAAAACTGCGAAGAAAATGAATTAGGCAGTAATATAGACGTAGAAGATAGTAGTGAACATAATATTGGTGGCGACAATGGTGTCCAATTCCATGTAAATACAGACACATTAACAGCTAACGAATGCGTTTCCGAGAACGAGGACAGAGGTCAAGAAATTCCATGTTAAAACGTGTACCAATTAATGAACGTGTATTATTAATAAATTCTGTAAATTATGTATTGCATCGTGTAGAAAATTTCATTACGAAAAAATTTATAAGTATTCATTTTCCTTCTAAAATATATACTCACCGAGTTATTTGCTATTGTTTCCGAGAAAAAAACGCAATTTTCGCATTTTTGTTGTTTATTCAAATAGCACAACATTTCAAGCTGGTGCACCTCGAAATTTTCAATAGGTATACCATTCCCGAGCGATTCCAATAGTCATCTAAGTTACATCACGTTAGAGCCATATTTGAAAACTTCCGTCATAATTCTCCTCGCCTATTAACAGTTCATCGGCATATGCATTCGAAGGAGAAACAATTATCTCACTCGAAAAGGTTCAATCCTCAATTTGCTAACGCTGCCCGAAAAACAACCTTTCGGATGCCTGCTTTACAGTAGGAAATTCAAGTTTAGCGGCCGTTCAAAGCATATTTAGTTGATAGAAAGAGATTCTTGATTGTTAAAATTAAAAATTAAAAATATATTGTTAAATAACATCAAGTCACTCCATTATGATAAGGTTAAAACATGAGCCGTCCAGAGAAATATTTGGTTCTTATTTGTTATGCTAATTTGATCAATATAAAATTATAAATCTTTTGCTAATTCTACATTTTTTAGATATTTCGTTGATATGGATCCAGAATTTTGCATTCAAGTAAAGGAATAAATTACAATTGAAGAAGAAAACTTGTGTGCGTTGGTAAAAGTTGAAGACGAGGCCATTAGTAATATGAATAAAATTCAAACTGAAACTATGTAAACTGAGAAGACTGCACAAGTAAATCAAGATACCTGCAACATTTGCGAGACATCATTTGTCAATGAATCAAACTTAAAAAATATTTTGGCCGGACACTCAAAAGATCAGTATACCTGTCGCATTTGTGGTAAAACTTTGTTATATTCAAATTTAGATGACCATTTGCAAACGCATCCAGACAACTTCCTTTATGCGTGTGATTTATGTTATCTTACATTCAAGCTAAAATCTGACTTAACTACGCATCGAAATCTTCATACAACTGCAAATCCTTACACGTGCAATTTTCGTGGTAAAATATTTGCTTCGGAATCCATATCAGAATCTCATTTGCCAACTCATTCAGACAAAAGCCCTTTTCAATGTAATATTTGCAATTCATTCCAATGTATTCCTGGGTTTCAGTCAATTTCATTGTCACTAATTATGGTGTTATGTGATGAGCCCTTTCGTTTCGTCCCGGGTCTACCTATTGGACTCGTCAGTAAGGCTTAGGTAGACCCTGCCTTATACGCCAGACATCGGTTCTACGTGTTCGGACGTAAATGAACCGAGCCGGTATAGATCTTCTGCGGTGAGATATTGGCAACCCGTGTTGCCGATTAGCATTAGATTGAAAACCACTCGTTCCATTCTGCTTTTTTCTCCCAAGCATCCATATCTTTTTCGTATATTTCTTTTTCCTGACTGTACTTTTAATTCATTCCAATATATTCCTGGGTTTTTCAGTCAATTTTATTGTCACTAATTATGGTGTTATGTGATGAGCCCTGCGTTGTTAGCAACCCGTGTTGCTGATGCTGCCACTCGTTCCATTCTGCTTTTGTTCCCAATCATCTATCTTCGTTTTGTATATTCTTTTTCCTGACTGTACTTTAATTCATTCCAATGTATTCCTGGGTTTCAGTCAATTTCATTGTCACTAATTATGGTGTTATGTGATGAGCCCTGCGTTTCGTCCCGGGTCTATGTGTGACAATGAAATTGACTGAAACCCAGGAATACATTGGAATGAATTAAAGTACAGTCAGGAAAAAGAATATACAAAATATTTGCAATTTAAGATTTAAATCGAACTCCCACTTAAACGTTCATCGAAACAAGCATACGAAAGAAAAAGAGTACCAGTGTAAGACATGTAACAAAATTTTCTATTCTGCGAGTGAATTGAGTCAGCATTTGGTATCGCATTCAGACAAACGGCCTTTTGAATGCAATGTTTGTAACAAAACATTTAAATCAACGAAACACTTATACATTCATCGAAACAACCATACGAAAGAAGAAGAGTACCAGCGTAAGACATGTAACAAAATTTTCTATTTTGAGCAAGATTTCCGCAGTCATTTGGTATCGCATTCAGACAAACGGCCTTTTGAATGCAATGTTTGCAACAAAACATTTAAATCAAAGAAACACTTATACATTCATCGAAACAACGATACGAAAGATAGAGAGTACCAGTTTAGGACATGTAACAAAATTTTCTATTCAGAGCAAGATTTCCGCAGTCATTTGGTATCGCATTCAGACAAACGGCCTTTTAAATGCAATGTTTGCAACAAAACATTTAAATCAAAGAAACACTTATACATTCATCGAAACAACCATACGAAAGAAAAAGAGTACCAGTTTAGGACATGTAACAAAATTTTCTATTCAGAGCAAGATTTCCGCAGTCATTTGGTATCGCATTCAGACAAACGGCCTTTTGGATGCAATTTTTGCAACTAACACATTTAAATCGAAAAGCAGATTAAACGTACATCGAGACATGCATACGAAAGAAAAGGAGTACCAGTGTAAGACATGTAACAAAATTTTCTATTCTGCGAGAGAATTGAGTCAGCATTTGGTATCCCATTCAGACAAACGGCCCTTTGAATACGACATTTGTCACAAAACATTTAAATCAAAGCCACACTTAACCGTTCATCGAAACAACCATACGAAAGAAAACGAGTAGAAGTGTAAGACAAGTAATAAAATTTTCTATTCTGCGAGTGGATTGAGTGTGCATTTGGTAACGCATTCAGATGAATGGTCCTTTGAATGCAATTTTTGCAGGGAACCATTTAAAGTTAAATTTATGTTAAACTGGCACGTTAAAACCAAACATTTCGTTCAGCCAATCCAAGAGAATTCAGCAGAACCTCTTTAATCCGGTCAATTGAATGCACACGGTGTGTTCGGATTACCGATTTACCGGTATTTAGTCCGGATTACAGGAAGAATGCACAAATGATATAAAAATCTTCAAATAAGGCTATCAGTGATAAAAGAGTTTGCATTTCTTTTAGATTCTAGTTACTAAATTTTAAATATAATTACGACAAAACTGTCGAATTTCGGTCAACAAACATACTCATTTTTTTATTAACGTATTTTTTTAATGACAATTACATTTTGATTAGCAATCAACGCAAGTTATAAAAGAAACAAACACATGTATACATTTTTAAATACGTATTTTAATTTGAAATCTCCTTTATTGCACTGTTTAAAAATCCAACAGAAGTTTCTGTTTCTTACTATTCATGCCTATTATGTGCGCCGTGTTGAGAGAGGCACGCAGCAAATTTATTTGTTCATAATAATTTTCTGATGCCCATTAATCCTTGCTTTTAAAACTACTTTTAAATTTAAACTACTTCACTGTACTTGATTGTATTTACATAAATGCAACGAAGTTTTATACAAAAACATCTGCATAGATGTCCTAATTAATAGAATTCGACTTATCATTTATTCAATCATCATTTCAAGGATCATTACATCAATACCAATTGCCCATTTTTCAACGGCTGCACTTGTTGATTGGACTTCATTATTCAACTTCTTGCTTAAGTCGTGTATTTCGCTTTTTTCAGTCGTGACCTCAGTTGCTCGATTAGTTTTCCTTACAAAGCATGCAAATGACTAGTCCGATTCAGGTTTGCGAAAGTTTTCTGGGACTGCGGTATCATATTTTTTCTTGTTTTATTGAATGGTTCTACGGCATTCCTGTTAATCTCTCCAGAAAATCTCTCCAGAAATACTGAATTGGAAAATAATCGATTTGAAAAGTTGTACTGTATCTAAATTAAAAGAATGGGAAAAGCCGTCGCGTGATACTTTAATGGTACCACCAACCTCAATTATTACACAATGAATTTAAAGAACGCGCAAAAGCTTTTGCTCGCATTCAGAACTTTTACTCATGCAACTTTCATTAACATTAATGAAAATCACAATTAAGATCTATTTAGCGTTATAGTATTTAGATTTTGTTTAGATTTTCCTGTAAATTGTCTACTATTGCTGTAATTATGTTTTATTTCTTCCTTAATTATATTGAAAAATCGTAATATATAAATATAATTTTCCATAAATAAGTTTTTCTCAAATATCTCTTGACAGCTATCTCTTACTAAGAGATCGGTTGCGACAAGATTAGAAGAACATCGACGGAATTGCAAACTTGGACATGTGGAGAAGTCGGCAGTGGCGGAACATGCCCTCAGCGATGGAACACACAACATATATTTCGGAGAGGCACAGGTCCTGGCAACGACAACAGGGTATCGCCCGCGACTAATACGAGAAGCCATTGAAATCTACAAACACGACGACAATTTCAACAGAAAAGAAGAGACAATGGCGCTGAACAGGATATGGTTTCCAGCACTCACCAACGCAAAAACAGCAAGGAAAAACAACAGCTCAGGACAGGAGAGAGAATCATGTACACCGGAGGATAGCAACAGCCAACAGAATGCGCAAGCTCCGATGACACAGGCCACGTCATCACAAACCACGTCATCGCGACCGGTGCATAAATACGGACTGCGCCCGAGGAATCGCATCAGAACAGTGTAAGCGTTCAAGCAAACCACTTCTGAAGATGCAAGCCACACGTGCTTGCGAAACGTCAAGAAGAAATTCTACCGAACGACGGCCTAAAAACCCGAAAAACCCACTTGTTTGAATAATGTTTTGTTTGGTACGCCTATGCAGTAGCCACTCGTTATCTGTTAAGAGAAAGTTCGTTACACGGCATAGAAAGTTCTTAAAATAACTTCTGAATCACTCCAAACGGTGTGAATATAATTATGATTTTGTGAATTTTGATTTAATGAAGCCAAATTGTCCCTGGTTATCTGATTAAGAAAAAATAATAATGTTGATATTATCATTCGAATTCAGACTAATACTTAACTGTGCAAACATTGCATTATTCAACTCATTTTCTGCCTGTATGCATAAGGGAATACCCAAAAAAATTCCTGGGTTTCAGTCAATTTTATTGCTTATTATTCAAAATGTCACAAATACTTTTCGGTGCCTTTCTCCACCATCATCAGTTTGTGTGTATAGTTGTTTCTACCTTCACATTTGACTGGCTATTCATGATGGAGAAAGACACAGAAACGTGTTTGTGACATTTTGAATAATAAACAATAAAATTGACTGAAACCCAGGAATTTTTTTGGATTAAATTGAAATACAGTCAAGAAAATATACACAACAATAAGGGAATACCGTATGAAGAAAACGAAGTAAGTTTCATAAAACTATTCTAATTTACTGTCTTATTTTACAAAAATTACACTATAAAAATTATTTACAAATATAATACATAATCTTAGACAGTAGTAAACTTTTGGTCTATAATTAAGTCTAAAGTACAGGATTATTAAAAGTTTTTATGCAAGGCATCCTGTTAAAAGAAAAGTTACATCCAACAAGCCAAATTTAAACGCCAAAAAATAAGCCAAATATCAAAACCGGCCATTGAATAATTCCGTACTTTTTAAGGAACTCACATAAGTTGTTTTTTTTTTACAATTAAATTACAATCTTACAAAATATCACAAATATCACAATTACATTAGTACTTCAATTGTGTACTGAGATTCCGTTGATATAATTTTTTTGCCAACATACAAAACATTCTGCAGCGACAATACAGAGAAGTTTCCTTTCACGAAAACAACAAATCCGACTCTATGAATATATCCATAAAATCGCATTTATCGTTTTCCTATACCCACTGTCCTGTACAAGTTCCTAATTGGCTGCCACCATATACCCTATACAGGATCAGCATCATGCAACTTTTTGCATCTTCGCACGGGTCATGTCCCATAGTGCTGCCCTGTATAGATGTACTTAATATTGATTCCGCTAAATATTTTAATGATAGTTTAAAAGGAAAACCATTTTGATGTGGAAATGTAAATGCCGTGTCGACAACCATTTTATGAATGATTTTTAAAGCCTTGAGGTTATTTTCAAGCCCATGGCCTATTAAAACAGTGTCACTAAAAATAAACCTCTTCAAGTCCTTTTGAACTTCTTTTAACGTTTTCGAGCTATTGTTTATGAAGTCCTCCGCTACAATTCCACTAAACCGAGTGTTGTAGTCCACAATGGGTTTTAAGGGTCGAACATATTCAACATAGACCGCTTGTAAGGCACAATTTACAACAGCCACTTTTACAACCTCCAATCCTGCGGCGGTTTACGACATTTCGCAGTCTAGAGCGTAGAATCCAAAATTCGATGATCCATAATACAACGATGGTTCGGTCTCCACAAATGCCTCATCCACTGCAAAAAAAATTATATTTACTAACATGAACAAACAGTTATCAGCAAGTCGTACAGTGAGCGAAGTTAGCCTACACATTAAAACACGAATTTGTAGTTGCGAATAGTTTTATAGTTTTGTTATGAATTTTTGTGAGATCTTTCTTCCCAACAGTTAAAGAGTATGTGAGTAAAAATTCATAACCATTCTGACAAGTAAAAATTACTGCTGCTTGCAACAGCTTTCCAAAAACATTATAATTCCCGAGCCGCAGGAATTATCAGCTCTAAACTTCTTCAAGATATATGGAAAGCATGCATGAAAGATTAGAGAAAAATCATATTTATTGACAAACCGAGTGTTTATTTATTCAGAAAATCTCAAACTTGAGTCCCAGAAGAAAAATTCACGGAGGCTTGCAAAAGCTCTTTAAAAAAATTGTAACTCCCGAAGCGAATGACGCATCAACTTGAAATTTATTCAGGACATACGCGAAGCATTCATGAAAGTTTAGAAAAATTTATTTATAAACCGACTGATCCCAAACTTGAGCCTTAATCCGACAGCTGCAACTTAGATGAAACTTCCATTCAAACTTACAAGACATTCTAAAAAATTGGTAACTTCAAAACCATGAACCATAGATTGTTTTTTTTCATAAAATTGCAAATCTGACTATGAGAAGAAAATATCACAACTAGCGAACCAAATAAAGCATGATCTAATAAAATAATTATTTTTACATTTTATGGTGAGATATGAAGAAAACAAGAAAATAAAGCAATACTAATCAAAACATTGTGCTAAAAACTAAAATGGAATTGCTAAGAGGACTGCATAGTCCAGTTTAACAACAAAAACGACAAAGAAACAAAACAAAAACTATAAAAACATTTGCAATTCGAATTGTCCCTTCTAGAAATCGTACGATAAAAGGAATGGAAAAACGCCATTAGGCCAAACAATTATAATGTAAATAATGAGAAGATGAAGATAAAAAATCAGAATTATGGATGTTGAAAAATAATGTATTGCTATTCCACGAATAAAAACGAGCACAAAAATTTAAAACTGTAAAAAGTCATAGCTCTATTGTTATCTGCAATTTGGGAGTTTAATAAAAAAATTAGGAATAATTTTGAAACATTTTCAGAATGAGTTCACCTAAAAAAACCTTTAACCACAGAACTACCACGAAACAAAAAAGTTGAGATGAAAATGTAGAAAATAATGAGAAAATTTAGCAAAAAACAGCAGAGTCTGTCTGATTATGAGTTTAAGGACTGACGCTTAAACCAGAACACAAAAATATTGAAAAAAAGCGATTGTGAGGAAGAGAAAAATATTTTCAAAAGCATTTTCTAACACCAGTAAAGTCAGCATAAGGAAAACTATTGACCAATTTATTGACAATACATTAATATAGTTCAAAGCCAAGCCGGAGTGGCATTCATTTAGGCAAAAGAACAATGCAAATGCCATTACAAACCTTCCTGATAGAAAAGTAGCAAATTTAAAATGTATTTTTTTACATACCAAAGTTTTTACAGTTTATTCCCGTTTTTTCTTAACGCATTATGAGGAGGAATAGGAAAATTACGAAATTGTTACCAACATTTTTGATAAAAAAATTACAAAAGATGTTTCTATTTATATTTTGTGACGTGCACTTTGAACCATTCTTGCTAAAATAATTGATCTCACTGGCCAAATGGTAGAAAAAGCTTAGAAATGTTCTTTTTGTAAAGCTTTTAAAATAAAAATGTGAAATGGGCTTAAGCTGTTCTCATTTTCTTTTGCATTGAGGCACGACAAAGAAGCATGATTTTAAAAGTGTTTATATCAAGTGTAGTGTTAAAATGCTTTTCTGCTGGTAGAATTTACTATCGAGCAAATAAGCTCTGTGTTGTGTTCTAATAAACGTATATATAAAAGCGTTAAATAAGGCATAATTTTTTGAAAACTTAATTTGTCAAAAACTGTCAATCGATATCCATAAACTCCAAAAGTATTAAAATGAAATTATAAAAAAAACGTTTAAAGACTTCAGACTATGTTGGTAAATATCGTACACAGAAAGCAGAATAAAAAGTGGCATAATTCGAATGGCAGCAAGAAAAAAGTACAATGTACAAGTTCAAATGTGACTTAAGAACAAGTTCTTTCGGGCCATTCCACACGTGGCAGGCGCCCTCTTCGCACCCAGGCGAGTGCTGTTCGCCCCTACAGCACATGTATCGCATTGGACCAAAAGGACTATTACGGTTCCTTAGTTTACCAGGGTGAAAACAACATTTTTCCGAAGTGATATATTTCCCACCCTGGGTAACAATTTTTGAACCGCACCGAACGCAGACGTGGTCCTGGACGAGACGTTCACTAGCCAGTGGATAGGCTCCGACATTCCTACCCGACTGACGCCGCCCTCCTGTAAGAAAATTACACATCTTAAAATAAATAAATATTAATAATTAATGTGATTACTGTTTGTGAATGTAAAAATTGTAATTAGATTATACAAGGCATTGTAAATAAATGAACCTACCTTCTTGAACATCGCAGAGTTCATCCTCTGTGGTCGTTCCGCTGCAGTTTCCGCTGCTGGATTCACAACTGGGTATGAATTCCGCAGCGTTTATGTCTAGCCGGCTTTTGCTAGGGCTAGAATACTTCACCACATTCTTGCCCATCGGATAGCCTGGAATAGATAAACAAATTAGCGTACTTAATATACTCGAAGATGTTTGGAAGTTTGAAAAAATGTATATCTGTTATTCTGTTACAAATTGTTTTATTTAAGTATTTTTCCTCAAAGTTTAGAGTTGTAGGGAATGGCGAAATTGCTCTATGATAACGAGTTTAGTTTACACTTTTAACATTTTCAATCGAACTCACCGGTTGAAAAACATCTCAATTAACACCACACAATATTAAAACATTACATTTTGACGAAGAGTTCAATGATAGACAACTAAATATTTCTTCGATTTTCAGAGCCTTGGGCCAAATACATTATAAATATTTAAAATTCTCTGATAGAAAATAAAAACTAACATATGTAAAATTCATTACATTTCTTGGCAAAACTGTTCAACCTTGGATCTAAATCGTTTCAATATTCTGGTAAGCTTTAAGTACCAATATATTTAGGATTTGTCGAGTATGTTCATGTATTTGGCAAAATACGACGTAAATTGATTGTTTATGGGCAATATCCCTTTTATCGTTATATAATTATGATATTAAATTGCAAATTTAAAGGTGCTTTTAAAGTATAATTTAAGACTTAGCTCCAAGCCAGTTTAGACTTTGAAGGTTTACAGCTTTTTTAACTTAAATTTTTACAAAAGTATAATAAAAGGGAATGAAGGAAGTGTAAATAATGATGTGCATATTTTAATTATGAAAAAAATGTAAATTTTATTAGGGCAAGATCCAATAATTCTCTCAAATATTAAAAGAGTAAATCTTAAGAATGTAATTCGGTATTCGAGAAATTATTGAATGAGTAAAAGTGCTATTGTAAAGGGTGAAATTTCATCATCACTCTGATCTATTCGTGAATATCGAGTGTTATTAATTGCGAGAGTTGAGAATGTTGAGCTGAGTCAAACCAGACCGAACAATCAATTCCGCTTAAAAACTTATGCAAATTATGACAAACCGTTTTGATATCTTAGTCAGTTCCTTTAACTTGTTCCGTTCTTGTAGAATATGTCACATTTTCACAAAATATTACCCTGATTGTGTGAGATAATATTTTTCGTAAATATCATTATTATTTCTGAAAAGTGTCCATAAATGCACCGTTTGATCTGAGAAATAACCGGTGTTATCGTTAGTGCAGTGGTTATTACAGTGGCTAGAACTTTTGATGGTTTGAGTTAATTAATTACTCCAGACTGTAAAAAAAAAATTTTTTGGTCAGTGTTGATACTAGTTCAAGAAGAACAAGTTGCCTTGAACCGAAATATCGTTAAATCGCGCTGTGCCTAATTCGGTCGTAGTGTTGTTTTGTGCATTCACAAATCTCTTTTGTTCGCAGAAGAACCTGATAAAGGTGAAAAACTGTGCTTCAAGCGTAATAAGCGAAAATTATTGCAAAGAAGACCAAAAAAAACTATATTGTGTTCGAGTTCCTCAAATAGTTCGCTAGACTTGTGTGCTTCACCTTCGAACCCTTCGAGTCCCACGAGAACGACAGGGTTAACAAGCATACAGAGAAAAAATCAATTAAAAAAATCGTGTTGGAAAATTAGTGCAAAATACTAAAAATAAAATAGAAATGTCGTGGGAGAATTACAATTTTCTTGGAGCACAAGCTCATAATTTTAATGCAGAGGATCCAGATCAGAGTGAAAATTCGGAGTTCCAGATGACGGAAGATGAATTAGTAGAGAAACTGAAGGAACGATACGTGATGTCAGAAGGAGACCTGGCGAAATATGGTAAGTAAATTATACAATATAACATGTAGACAAGTTGCTTATGGTTGAGACTGGTAAATATCCACAATTTCTTATGTTTCGGTGTTTTGCCTCAGGGTTTTGGGTTGTTTGAAGAAGGGAATGTCCTTAAGTTTTCTTTTGAAAAAAAATAGTTGCTTATTTCTTAACTTTTCGATTGCGATTCTGCTATTCTTTTAATAAACTCCTACTGAACTTATCGAATACAAATCTGTTATTCAAATCGTCAAATTGTCGAAGATTTTGACGTCGAAAACTTTGATGAAAATTTCAATGTTTCTTTCATATATTTCAAATTTGCCATGTTTTGCACTGATTAAAGCTGCATGATTCTCTTAAAGGACTTTCTTTAATTTCCCATTTTTTCTGTTGATGGTTCTTTTGCTCAAATTGTCTTGATTGATTTTTATTGCTGAAAAAGACATCCCATTGAATTCGGTATTCAGGAAAATGTTGACAAATGTCTGATATTCTCTGTTTTAAGTATTTGAATGACATATTTGTTCTTTAATTTAATGGACTTGAGGTTTCTCAATGTAAAATTTATTTCGTTATTTATTAACTTTAACTCCTTTCTTAATCATTATTGGCTGGCTGAGGCAAAATTTCAATACTGAGTGATATATGTTGGATTTCTATAAGCAAAAGTTCAAAAATTGTTTAAATATTCCTTATATTTGATTATCTGATTGATTTTAAAAAGAAACGTTTAAATGAGTGTAGATCAGGAAAATATTTCTTTTCAATAAACAGGCTGTGGAAATTTATTAAAAAACATTTTTTTAATAAATAATTTAATAGATTTCTGTATGAATTTTTCTTTCTTAGTTTTCGATATGAAAAATACGAACCAGTTTGATTCATGTCCATAGGACACGATAATAAATAATTAAAACCTCCATACTTGTGGAGTGGATGAGATTGCATTTTGATTTCTTTAAATTTTCGCTCACATTTAAACTGTTTTCGATAAAACATATTAACGAAAAAGGCGTGCATAATTTCTCTTTTGTCAGTGGCCATCTATGCATAGTACAATTGGTAAAACTCAACTACATTCAAATATTCCTTCGAATCAATTTAGTGATTAAAATCCTTATACTCACTAAAAGAAATTTTAATGACGATAAGCAATCACAAGCAATTGGGAACTTGCACAAAAATTAAATTTGAAAAATTTTACTCGCAAACGTAACATAATACTATTAAAAACCACAGTCTACAAAAAAACTCATTTTTTATTTCTATGTAATTAATATAAGCAATTAAAAACTGTATAATTCAAATCCTTCTTGTAACGCGCCGTCATGGGCTGGGACCAGTTGTGACGTCAAGTAGCTAGTCGGGCCGTGGCAGATGCATGCGGAGCATGTAAACATGTAACTTCAGTCTTGATATTTAAAGTTAAAACGTTTCTATAAGGGATTAGGAGAAAACGAAAATCTTTCAAAATGACTGACGCAGCTTTTGTAGAAGGACAATCTGACATTTTAACACTAGTGGATATGTTTATGGTAGGATCTTACATTAAAAACACTGAAAGTTCTCTCTCTTGCTGAAGTTACATAAAAATATGTGTCAATATTCATATTGCGTGACAAAAATAGTAGGTATTTAACGTAAATACACGACGATAAAACGAGATTTTTCCTTCGCAGATACTTTCGTTTCTTTTTATCCTCTAGTATAGCAAATAACTATTTTTGAGGTTATTATTTACTATTACTATAATGCAGGCGAGAAACAAACAAAGTGCAAATTCAAAATATCTATCTGTTATACAATAGACAAAATCAAATCTGTTTTTCATACTTACGTTAAAATGATTTTCACACACATGGGCAGTAGTCTTCTCATAAATATCCTTGTGAGCTATTCTGCATGCCGTTAATGGTTAACGTTATGCGGTGGCGTTTAAACGCCGGCTTTTATGTCGTGGTCCACCAATAAATAGCTTATCTGGCGTTTTAAAAGTTGTACTAGGACACAGTGTCACCATACAGCATTTGTAACATTGTTTTTGTGTTACTTCCATTATTAATAAACATTCAAACACCCAGGCAATTCAACAAGCCGTATTCCCGTATTGCCTTCCCATCGAACGAACTAGCGCTATGACGTTATGATCATTCCCGCACGATTAGTGTTGTTTCAATGAAGAGCCTGAATTCACAACTTTTATTATTTATTGCAAATTAAATATTAGGATTTGAGAGCTTATATATATATATATATATATATATATATATATATATATATATATATATATATATATATATATATATATATATATATATATATATATATATATATATTACTGTTCAAACCGATTAATTTATAATTCTATCGATTGTATTATAATTTTTAATAAGGTTAAATTTTAATAACCTATTAGGCCAAATATTTTCTTTAAATAAATCATTAAACATTTTTTTATTATTTTTTTATCGTTAGAGGCTCTCCCCCGTTTTCTGGGATTCTTGCCAATGCGAATCTCAGTTATCAATTAATTAATATTCATATAGAGTGTACCAATAAGAACGACGGATTTAAATTTTAAATAAAATATATTTGTGGCATAAGTTTGAAACATTTTAATTTTTCACAATGAGAATTCGTTGTTGTGTATTGAACCGCTCCATTTTACTTAACCTCCTACTTTCTACTAACGAACGACCTTTTTTTAATGTCAAATCATGACACTACAAATGGAGTGCAATTCAAAACCGTCGTTCTTATTGGAACACCCTTGACAATAGCACTTTTACTCATTCAATAATTTCTCGAATACCGAATTACTTTCTTAAGATTTACTCTTTTAATATTTGAGAGAATTATTGGATCTTGCCCTAATAAAATTTCCATTTTCTTCATAATTAATATATGCACATCATTATTTACACTTCCTTCATTCCCTTTTATTATACGTTTGTAAAAATTTAAGTTAGAAAAGCTGTAAACCTTCAAAGTTTAAATTGGCTTGGAGCTAAGTCTTAAATTATGCTTTAAAAGCACCTTTAAATTTGCAATTTAATATCATAATTATATAACGATAAAAGGGATATTGCCCATAAACAAACAATTTACGTCGTATTTTGCCAAATTAATGAACATACTCGACAAATCCTAAATATATTGGTACTTAAAGCTTACCAGAATATTGAAACGATTTAGATCCAAGGTTGAACAGTTTTGCCAAGAAATGTAATGAATTTTACATATGTTAGTTTTTATTTTCTATCAGAGAATTTTAAATATTTATAATGTATTTGGCCAAGGCTCTGCAAATCGAAGAAATATTTAGTTGTCTATCATTGAACTCGTCGTCAAAATGTAATGTTTTAATATTGTGTGGTGTTAATTGAGATGTTTTTCAACCGGTGAGTTCGATTGAAAATGTTAAAAGTGTAAACTAAACTCGTTATCATAGAGCAATTTCGCCATTCCCTACAGCTCTAAACTTTGAGGAAAAATACTCAAATAAAACAATTTGTAACAGAATAACAGATATATATTTATCTTCGAGTATATTAAGTACGCTAATTTGTTTATATATTCCAGGTTATCACATGTGCAAGAATGTGGCAAAGTATTCTAGCCCTATCAAAAGCCGGTTAGACATAAACGCTGCGGAATTCATACCCAGATGTGAATCCAGTAGCGGAAACTGCAGCCGAACGACCACAGGGGATGAACTCTGCGATGTTCAAGACGGTAGGTTCATTTATTTACAATGCTTTGTATAATCTAATTACAATTTTTACATTCACAAACAGTAATCAAATTAATGATTAACATTTATTTATTTTAAAATGTGTAATTTTCTTACAGGAGGGCGGCGTCAGTCGGGTAGGAATGTCGGAGCCTATCCACTGGCTAGTGAACGTCTCGTCCAGGACCACGTCTGCGTTCGGTGCGGTTCAAAATTTGTTACCCAGGGTGGGAAATATATCACTTCGGAAAAATGTTGTTTTCACCCTGGTAAACTAAGGAACCGTAATAGTCCTTTTGATCCAATGCGATACATGTGCTGTAGGGGCGAACAGCACTCGCCTGGGTGCGAAGAGGTCGCCTGCCACGTGTGGAATGGCCCGAAAGAACTTGTTGGTAAGTCACATTTGAACTTGTACATTGTACTTTTTTTCTTGCTGCCATTCGAATTATGCCTCTTTTTATTCTGCTTTCTGTGTACGATATTTATCAACATATTCTGAAATATTTAAACGTTTTTTTTATAATTTCATTTTAATACTTTTGGAGTTTATGGATATCGATTGACAGTTTTTGACAAATTAAGTTTTCAAAAAATTATGCCTTATTTAACGCTTTTATATATACGTTTATTAGAACACAACCCAGAGCTTATTTGCTCGATAGTAAATTCTACCAGCAGAAAAGCATTTTAACACTACACTTGATATAAACACTTTCAAACACAAAACTAAAAATCATGCTTCTTTGTCGTGCCTCAATGCAAAAGAAAATGAGAAAAGCTTAAGCCCATTTCACATTTTTATTCAAAAAAACTTTACAAAAAGAACATTTCTCAGCTTTTTCTACCATTTGGCAAGTGAGATCAGTTATTTTAGCAAGAATGGTTCAAAGTACACGTCACAAAATACAAATAGAAACATCTTTTGTAATTTTTTTATCAAAAATGTTGGTAACAATTTCGTAATTTTCCTATTCGTAAAAAAAAATATCGTAAAATTGCTATCGCGAGTCTCATAATGCGTTAAGAAAAAACGGGAATAAACTGTAAAAATATTGGTATGTAAAAAAATACATTTAGGAATACCATACATCAGGAAGAAATTCCATACATCAGGAAGGTTTGTAATGGCATTTGCATTGTTCTTTTGCCTAAATGAATGCCACTCCGCCTTGGCTTTGAACTATATTAATGTATTGTCAATAAATTGGTCAATACTTTTCCTTACGATGACTTTACTGGTGTTAGAAAATGCTTTTGAAAATATTTTTCTCTTCCTCACAATCGCTTTTTTTTCAATATTTTTGTGTTCTGGTTTAAGCGTCAGTCCTTAAACTCAAACTCAGACAGACTCTGCTGTTTTTTGCAAAATTTTCTCATTATTTTCTACGTTTTCATCTCAACTTTTTTGTTTCGTGGTAGCTCTGTGGTTAAAGGTTTTTTTAGGTGAACTCATTCTGAAAATGTTTCAAAATTATTCCTAATTTTTTTATTAAACTCCCAAATGGCAGATAACAATAGAGTTAATATTCTTTCGATTTGAGCCTTCGGAATGAGTACATGGGCGTACAGCTATGACTTTTTACAATTTTAAATTTTTGTGCTCGTTTTTATTCGTGGAATAGCAATACATTATTTTTCAACATCCATAATTCTGATTTTTTATCATCATCTTCTCATTATTTACATTATAATTCTTTGGCCTAATGGCGTTTTTCCATTCCTTTTATCGTACGATTTCTAGAAGGGACAATTCGAATTGAAAATATTTTTATAGTTTTTGTTTTGTTTCTTTGTCGTTTTTGTTGTTAAACTGGACTATGAAGTCCTCTTAGCAATTCCATTTTAGTTTTTAGCACAATGTTTTGATTAGTATTGCTTTATTTTCTTGTTTTCTTCATATCTCACCATAAAATTTAAAAATAATTATTTTATTAGATCATGGTTTATTTGGTTCGCTAGTTGTGATATTTTCTTCTCATAGTCAGGTTTGCAATTTTATGAAGAAAAAAACAATATATGGTTCATGGTTTTGAAGTTACAAATTTTTTAGAATGTCTTGTAAGTTTCAATGGAAGTTTCATCTAAGTTGCAGCTGTCGGATTAAGGCTCAAGTTTGGGATCAGTCGGTTTGCCAATAAATTTTTCTAAACTTTCATGAATGCTTCGCGTATGTCCTGAATAAATTTCAAGTTGATGCGTCATTCGCTTCGGGAGTTGCAATTTTTCTAAAGAGCTTTTGCAAGCCTCCGTGAATTTTTCTTCTGGGACTCAAGTTTGAGATTTTCTGAATAAATAAACACTCGGTTTGTCAATAAATATGATTTTTCTCTAAACTTTCATGCATGCTTTCCATATATCTTGAAGAAGTTTAGAGTTGATAATTCCTGCGGCTCGGGAGTTGTAATGTTTTTGGAAGCTGTTGCAAGCAGCAGTAATTTTTACTTGTCAGAATGGTTATGAATTTTTGCTCACATACTCTTTATCTGTTGGGAAGAAAGATCTCACAAAGATTCATAAAAAAATTATAAAAACTATTCGCAACTACAAATTCGTGTTTTAATGTGTAAGGCTAACTTCGCTCACTGTACGACTTGCTGATAACTCTTTGTTTATGTTACTAAATATAATTTTTTTTGCAGTGGATGAGGCATTTGTGGAGACCGAACCATCGCCGTTGTATTATGGATCATCGAATTTTGGAGTCTACGTTCTAGACTGCGAAATGTCGTATACCGCCGCAGGATTGGAGGTTGTAAAAGTAGCTGTTGTAAATTGTGCCTTACAAGCGGTCTATGTTGAATATGTTCGACACTTAAATCCCATTGTGGACTACAACACTCGGTTTAGTGGAATTGTAGCGGAGGACTTCATAAAAAATAGCTCGAAAACGTTAAAAGAAGTTCAAAAGGACTTGAAGAGGTTTTTTTTAGTGACACTGTTTTAATAGGCCATGGGCTTGAAAATGACCTCAAGGCTTTAAAAATCATTCATAAAATGGTTGTCGACACGGCATTTACATTTCCACATCAAAATGGTTTTCCTTTTAAACTATCATTAAAAAAAACTCGTGCTATCGGATTGTCAACCACAGTTTGTGTGCTTTCTTTTGCTGAGTGAATATAAACATTATAAGTTCGTAGTGGAATCAATAGACAATTTAGAATCCGCCGACGAAGACGACAATGAGTCCGTAATCTCATTGTCGTCTCTAAGTTCGCTCGCCAGTAGCGCTGCGTCAGCAGATGCGTTCCACCAATTAGACGAGGAACAAAAGCTGCAGAAATTGAAGCAGGTTGTCCGCTTGCTAAGGACAAACAAAAATTGCGACCGCTGCAAGGTGGTTACAGCGGACTTTACAGCTGCTTACACAGCAGGCAAACCACCAAAGTGGTCGCTGGCGGTCAACCATTTGAAGGCCGAACATCCAACTGTTCGGAAAAGGGCCCTGCTAACCACCCAGATCTCCACAGGGGCCATACCCAAACGGAAGCTGGACAAGGTAAGCCCCCCCGAATACAACAAAGAAACCCAAGCACCCAGCCAGAAAAAGCGACGATCGAGATTGGCCCAGAAACGTCAACGGACCAATCACAGCGAGCCACGAACCGTCAGCAGATCAAAGAAATGCGGGGAGCTGTTGCTATGGCTGAAAAAAGCTCAGCCGTGCGCCAAACAGTGGCCGATGACAAGTCGGATCACAGCGGTGATGCCTTTATGGTGTCACGGAAAACGGTGCCGTGGAGCACACTATTGACCACACCGGCATGCCCAGCAGTAACAACCGAAAATAGATTTTCGCCAATCCAACCGGCAACTGACCCCTTGGAGAATGAGCCTCAACCCTCCACCAGCGGGACCCAAACAATGCATGAGGAACTGGCTGCCAAAGCGGCTGCTTCGCTCAGCAAATCGGCGAAGAAGGCCGAAAAACCGCCACCAATAGTCATCGTGGAAAGCCCAGCAGCCACAGCGCGCTAGTGAATGGCCTAAAGTCAATTACAAATAAGCCATTCACATTAAAATACACTAAAGCGTCGCTGATAGTGTACTGCAGCTGCATTTTAGACTGGGCGGCGGTCAAGCGGTCACTGGAGGCAGAGGGCGGCCAGTTCCATACCTACGCACCCGCAAACCAGCGTACACACGCGTTTGTGGTAAGGGGGCTCGAGGGCAACGTGGAGCCTTCTCAAATCAAGGAGGACCTCGAGGAAAAGGGGTTTGCCATCAAAAATGTCTTCCGAATGAAGACCTAGTTTAGGCCCCTGTACCTGGTTGTCACCGACGATTCGGTGACCTTACGGAAGCTCGCCACCACCGCCAAAGTGATCCGCGATGTCAGGGTCTCCTGGGAAACCAGGAAGAACCAACGAACCCTGACGCAGTGCCGCCGATGCCAGGGCTGGGGACACGTATCGGGCAACTGCAACAAACATTTCAAGTGCTCCAAGTGTGCGGGCCCCTACGAAATAACATCGTGCCCGCCGGGATCGGCGCTAAAATGCGCCAATTGCACTGGTCCCCACCGGAGCTTTGACGAAGCATGCCCGGTGTACGTTTTCAAACTGGCCCAGCGTCCGGTTGAAAAACCACAAAAACCACAAATGCAGTTCGTGGCGGCACCACTTCCGTCCAGACCAGCGTGGGGGCAGACCTTCCGACCCGCAGGCCCGATCCCCCACCCAGAAACCAGCAGGACTAGGCAGCCCATCCCGAGCCCGAACGAGTTTCCGCCGCTCTCTGGCAGAAATGAAATGACCAGCAGGGCCACGCAGCCTGGTCAAACCGTCGCAGTTAATGGTCCCCAACCAAGACCCCCCACTAACCAAGGCATGAACACTGGCGCAGTAGCCACTCTGGGCACCCTACATCGGGAATTCGCCGATCTGGCATCGCAGGTGAACTTACAGGAGGTAATCAAGGCGGTTAGATTTTATAGCGCTGCGTTGAGGGGCTGCGAGACGAAAGCGGACAGGTTCCCTCGTTTCCGCGCAGTTCTTCAACGAAGACATTAATAGCTTCGATTTTTAAGCCCTGATTTTGCCAACTGTGCCCTATGAGGATAGGAGAATGGAACTCATGCGGACTCCGGAGTCGTCTCGGTGAGTTTGTGCACTTCCTTCAGACCGAGGATATCGACGTGGCGTTGATTGTCGAAACATGGTTGCGCCCCGGGGATATACTTAGGATTCGGGGGTACAGGCTCGAACGTGCCGATAGGCCCGGTTTAAGGGGAGGGGTGGCCATAGCGGTCAAAACGTCAATTCCATACAGGAGACTGCCGCACAGGCAGTCATCAATAGAGAACGTCGGCGTTGAACTTCGTGATGGAGTTTTGATCTACTGTGGCTATTTCTCCACCGTACGCTTACAGGCCGCTGATGTCGATCCATTTTTCATAAACACCAATAGGGTGTTGCTAATGGGAGATTTCAACGCCCGCCATCCACTATTCAATAACCCTGGACATAAAAACGCAGCCGGAAATTTTCTAGCCGACTACGTTCGCGACAAAGGCCTACTCGTTATGCCCACTTCATCCCCAACCCATTACCCGAACAGTGGAGGGAATCCATCCTACCTCGACTTCGGAATTGCCAAAGGACTCACCAATCTCACGGAGATGGTGGTTATAGACGCCCTCAGCAGTGACCATTTGCCCATTTACCTCGACATTAGGGATTTAAAGCGCACACAAACTAACGACTTTCGATATTCATACGAAAATTTCGATTTTCGCGAATATCGAAAACGACTACAAGACCTGACGTGTATTCCGGGCCAGATTGATACTGTCGAAGCTCTAGAGCATGCGGTAAAAGGTCTGACCAGGAATATACAACGGACACAGCAAGCTTTGGCCAAAAAAGTTCCGAACAGACCGCGGCGCGACAATCTTCCTGAGGAAATTCTGAACCTTATTAAGGCGAAAAATCGAATCAGGAAGCGTTGGCAGCGATTCAGGCAACCTGCCGATCGCATAATGGCAGCAGAGCTTGCACGAGACATACAGCGCGAAATCTCCGCATACAGGAATTATACCTGGGCGGAGAAACTGCGAAATCTGACTCCCCGTGACAATTCTCTGTGGAAACTGTCGAGAAGTCTGCGAAAAGGCTATGAGCAAGTCCCCGCGCTTGAAAAAGAGGGGCGGAGTTATATTACCTCCAAGGACAAGTGCGAGCTGCTCGCCGACTTTTTGGCAGAAGTACACAAGCTCCAACCAGCCCTTCAGGATAACGAAACAGAAAGACAGACCGCTGTTTTTGTAGAACGGAAGTATCCTATACCACCCTCGATTTTGCATTCCTATATAACAACCCCGTCGGAGATACAATCGTGTCTTCGGCGTCTCCCTAGCCGAAAAGCCCCCGGGCCAGACGGCATCCCTTATTTACTCCTCAAAAACTTACCGCGGAAAACTATTGTGCTAATTGTGCAAATAGTCAACGCAGTCCTTAAATTGCAGCACTTCCCACAGGACTGGAAGAACGCTGTAATAATCCCCATCTTAAAGCCGGGCAAAAACCCGACCGAACCCGCCTCTTATAGGCCAATTTCCCTCTTGAACACCCTCGGCAAATTAACCGAGAAGGTCATCCATTCGAGACTACAGGCAGCAGCCGAGCTTCAAAGTTTAATCCCGGATGAGCAGTTTGGCTTTCGACCAAGACACAACACAACGCTGCAGACTGCTAGGATCGCAACGGATGCCTATGCAGCATTTAATAAGCTTCAAAGCACGGTTATGCTGCTTCTCGACATGCAAAGGGCCTTTGACATAGTCTGGCACACAGGCCTGCTGTACAAGTTGTTTGCCGTGCATTCACTGCCACTCTACCTAGTTTCCCTTATAGCGTCTTACCTAAAAAACCGTTCCATCCAGGTGAAAGTGGAGAATTTCACTTCTGCTAAAAGACGCATCGCGGCAGGAGTACCACAAGGAACAGTGATTTCGCCGCTGCTGTATACATTGTACACAGCAGACATTCCAAAACTTCCCACTACAAAAATAGCACTATACGCTGATGATACGGCTATCTACGCATCGTCTTTTTATGCTCAGGCTGCGAAATCTCGCATTGCACATCACCTGAGTTTATTGACGCCGTATTTTGACAAATGGAAACTTAAAGTGAATCCCAGGAAGACGGAACTTATTATCTTTTCGCGCAAATTCACTAACAACAAAATCTTATCACCACTCGTGGTCCAAAATACTCCTATCAAACCAACAAAAGAGGTGAAATACCTGGGATTCAAACTAGACGCCCGACTCCATTTCAATAAGCATGTTGACTATGCTGTACAAAAGACTGCCATGGCCCGAAGAAAGTTGTACTCTCTTCTGGCGCCAAATTCTTTCCTATCACCTCGAAATAAACTTCTGCTCTACACCTCCACCATAAGGCCCATACTGACCTACGGATCCCCTGTCTGGCACTTTGTCTGTGTTTCCACGAGACGACGTGTTCAAAGGACCCAAAATAGGTTCCTAAGAGGCGTCCTATCGGCTGACAGATACACCAGAATAACCGAAATGCACGAAGCTACAGGGATGGCCTATATAGCCGACTATATAGATACCATCGCTGAAAAATTTTATCATAGCGGAGTGCAAGGCTCAGTCCTCACGCGAAATATCACCCAAGTAAGAGCAAACGACCGCCCAACCCATGGTCCCCTGTATAAGCGACTTCCCATATTTTATGAGGATTTTGTCCCTGACAGTACGTGACGACAAACAAACATTGCCTGCCAGTTGCAGACAGTCGTTTCTAGCAGGCTGGAAACGCACAAATCCAACATAACGTGACTTGACGGGTTCGTCCTGCCTCGTCCTGGCTGGTGCTGGCTGGTCCTTGCACCGATCGGGGCGGGGGCGGAAGGATTTGGTCATCTGGTTGAAACTGCCGGCGGTTAACGCCACGGCTGACAGTATCAGGCTTAAAGGTCGAAGCAAAAGGGGTTTTTGGCTTCCCTTCAGGAAGACCTTTTTTCCTTAATGAATGCCCCTCGAATAAAACCAAAACCGCCACTTCAAGACTATCTCCTGACGTTGTCGTGCGTATGGCTAGCTCGGGAATGTCCATGTTAGGGCACTGCCCAGGTAATGGACGACTTAGCGCGCCTATTTAGATCATGGGCAGAGAGCAACCGGCCGAACATCTGGCTAGACACGGGAGTTATGTTTGTTAACTTTGTTTGTGAATTTTGTTGGAATTTGTGGGAATGTTCAATAAATTTTATCTATCTATCTATCTATCATTAAAATATTTAGCGGAATCAATATTAAGTACATTTATACAGGGCATCACTATGGGACATGACCCGTGCGAAGATGCAAAAAGTTGCATGATGCTGATCCTGTATAGGGTATATGGTGGCAGCCAATTAGGAACTTGTACAGGACAGTGGGTATAGGAAAACGATAAATGCGATTTTATGGATATATTCATAGAGTCGGATTTGTTGTTTTCGTGAAAGGAAACTTCTCTGTATTGTCGCTGCAGAATGTTTTGTATGTTGGCAAAAAAATTATATCAACGGAATCTCAGTACACCGAGGATATTTTGTAAGACTGTAATCTAATTGTAAAAAAAAACAACTTATGTGGGTTCCTTAAAAAGTACGGAATTATTCAATGGCCGGTTTTGATATTTGGCTTATTTATTGGCGTTTATATTTGGCTTGTTGGATGTAACTTTTCTTTTAACAGGATGCCTTGTATAAAAACTTTCAATAATCCTGTACTTTAGACTTAAGTATAGACCAAAAGTTTACTACTGTCTAAGATTATGTATTATATTTGTAAATAATTTTTATAGTGTATTTTTTGTAAAACAAGACAGTAAATCAGAATAGTTTTATGAAACTTACTTTGTTTTCTTCATACGGTATTCCCTTATTGTTGTGTATATTTTCTTGACTGTATTTCAATTTAATCCAAAAAAATTCCTGGGTTTCAGTCAATCTTATTGTTTATTATTCGTTTTGCATATTCTTTTTCCTGACTGTACTTTAATTCATTCCAATGTATTCCTCGGTTTTCAGTCAATTTTATTGTCACTAATTATGGTGTTATGTGATGAGCCCTGCGTTTCGTCCCGGGTCTCTACCTATTGGACTTTGAACGCGTATAACCGATGTCCGGCGTATAAGGCAGGGTCTACCTAAGCCTTACTGACGAGTCCAATAGGTAGACCCGGGACGAAACGCAGGGCTCATCACATAACACCATAATTAGTGACAATAAAATTGACTGAAAACTCAGGAATACATTGGAATGAATTGTTTATTATTCAAAATGTCACAAACACGTTTCGGTGTCTTTCTCCATCATGAATACCCAGTCAAATGTGAAGGTAGAAACAACTATACACACAAACTGATGATGGTGGAGAAAGACACCGAAATGTATTTGTGACATTTTGAATAATAAACAATAAAATTGACTGAAACCCAGGAATTTTTGTGGGTATTCCCTTATGCATACAGGCAGAAAGTGAGTTGAATAATGCAATGTTTGCACAGTTAAGCATTAGTCTGAATTTGAATGATAATATCAACATTATTATTTTTCTGAATCAGATAACCAGGAACAATTTGTCTTCATTAAATCAAAATTCACAAAATCATAATTATATTCATACCGTTTGGAGTGCGTCAGAAGTTATTTTAAGAACTTTCTATGCCGTGCAACAAACTTTCTTTTAACAGATAACGCATAGGCGTACCAAACAAAACATTATTCGTATTACCAGGATGGGAAATGATGCTGGTAAGTATAGCTCGAAGTACCTACTTATTGTACTGGACATTCTTGTTGTTTTAAAACTAACGGCGCCATTTACGGAAGAAAATGCATTAACAAAACCGGTTTTAATCACTGCTTTTTTGCTTGAAGATGGGAGATAGATAGATAGATAAAATTTATTGAACATTCCCATTAACAAAATTCACAAACAAAGATAACAAACATAACTCCCGTGTCTAGCCAGATGTTCGGCCGGTTGCTCTCTGCCCATGATCTAAATAGGCGCGCTAAGTCGTCCATTACCTGGGCAGTGCCCTAACATGGACATTCCCGAGCTAGTCATACGCACGACAACGTCAGGAGATAGTCTTGAAGTGGCGGTTTTGGTTTTATTCGAGGGGCATTCATTAAGGAAAAAAGGTCTTCCTGAAGGGAAGCCAAAAACCCCTTTTGCTTCGACCTTTAAGCCTGATACTGTCAGCCGTGGCATTAACCGCCGGCAGTTTCAACTAGATGACCAAATCCATTCGCTCTCGCCCCGATCGGTGCAAGGACCAGCCAACACCTGCCAGGACGAGGCAGGACGAACCCGTCAAGTCACGTTATGTTGGATTTGTGCGTTTCCAGCCTGCTAGAAACGACTGTCTGCAACTGGCAGGCAATGTTTGTTTGTCGTCACGTACTGTCAGGGACAAAATCCTCATAAAATATGGGAAGTCGCTTATACAGGGGACCATGGGTTGGGCGGTCGTTTGCTCTTACTTGGGTGATATTTCGCGTGAGGACTGAGCCTTGCACTCCGCTATGATAAAATTTTTCAGCGATGGTATCGATATAGTCGGCTATATAGGCCATCCCTGTAGCTTCGTGCATTTCGGTTATTCTGGTGTATCTGTCAGCCGATAGGACGCCTCTTAGGAACCTATTTTGGGTCCTTTGAACACGTCGTCTCGTGGAATCACAGACAGAGTGCCAGACAGGGGATCCGTAGGTCAGTATGGGCCTTATGGTGGAGGTGTAGAGCAGAAGTTTATTTCGAGGTGATAGGAAAGAATTTGGCGCCAGAAGAGAGTACAACTTTCTTCGGGCCATGGCAGTCTTTTGTATAGCATAGTCAACATGCTTATTGAAATGGAGTCGGGCGTCTAGTTTGAATCCCAGGTATTTCACCTCTTTTGTTGGTTTGATAGGAGTATTTTGGACCACGAGTGGTGATAAGATTTTGTTGTTAGTGAATTTGCGCGAAAAGATAATAAGTTCCGTCTTCCTGGGATTCACTTTAAGTTTCCATTTGTCAAAATACGGCGTCAATAAACTCAGGTGATGTGCAATGCGAGATTTCGCAGCCTGAGCATAAAAAGACGATGCGTAGATAGCCGTATCATCAGCGTATAGTGCTATTTTTGTAGTGGGAAGTTTTGGAATGTCTGCTGTGTACAATGTATACAGCAGCGGCGAAATCACTGTTCCTTGTGGTACTCCTGCCGCGATGCGTCTTTTAGCAGAAGTGGAATTCTCCACTGTCACCTGGATGGAACGGTTTTTTAGGTAAGACGCTATAAGGGAAACTAGGTAGAGTGGCAGTGAATGCACGGCAAACAACTTGTACAGCAGGCCTGTGTGCCAGACTGTGTCAAAGGCCCTTTGCATGTCGAGAAGCAGCATAACCGTGCTTTGAAGCTTATTAAATGCTGCATAGGCATCCGTTGCGATCCTAGCAGTCTGCAGCGTTGTGTTGTGTCTTGGTCGGAAGCCAAACTGCTCATCCGGGATTAAACTTCGAAGCTCGGCTGCTGCCTGTAATCTCGAATGGATGACCTTCTCGGTTAATTTGCCGAGGGTGTTCAAGAGGGAAATTGGCCTATAAGAGGCGGGTTCGGTCGGGTTTTTGCCCGGCTTTAAGATGGGGATTATTACAGCGTTTTTCCAGTCCTGTGGGAAGTGCTGCAATTTAAGGACTGCGTTGACTATTTGTACTATTAGCACAATAGTTTTCCGCGGTAAGTTTTTGAGGAGTAGATAAGGGATGCCGTCTGGCCCGGGGGCTTTTCGGCTAGGGAGGCGCCGAAGACACGATTGTATCTCCGACGGGGTTGTTATATAGGAATGCAAAATCGAGGGTGGTATAGGATACTTCCGTTCTACAAAAATAGCGGTCTGTCTTTCGATTTCGTTATCCTGAAGGGCTGGTTTGACCTTGTGTACTTCTGCCAAAAAGTCGGCGAGCAGCTCGCACTTGTCACTGGTGGTAATATAACTCCGCCCCTCTTTTTCAAGAGCGGGGACTTGCTCATAGCCTTTTCGCAGACTTCTCGACAGTTTCCACAGGGAATTGTCACGGGGAGTCAAATTTCGCAGTTTCTCCGCCCAGGTATAATTCCTGTATGCGGAGATTTCGCGCTGTATGTCTCGTGCAAGCTCTGCTGCCATTATGCGATCGGCAGGTTGCCTGAATCGCTGCCAACGCTTCCTGATTCGATTTTTCGCCTTAATAAGGTTCAGAATTTCCTCAGGAAGATTGTCGCGCCGCGGTCTGTTCGGGACTTTTTTGGCCAAAGCTTGCTGTGTCCGTTGTATATTCCTGGTCAGACCTTTTACCGCATGCTCTAGAGCTTCGATAGTATCAATCTGGCCCGGAATACACGTCAGGTCTTGTAGTCGTTTTCGATATTCGCGAAAATCGAAATTTTCGTATGAATATCGAAAGTCGTTAGTTTGTGTGCGCTTTAAATCCCTAATGTCGAGGTAAATGGGCAAATGGTCACTGCTGAGGGCGTCTATAACCACCATCTCCGTGAGATTGGTGAGTCCTTTGGCAATTCCGAAGTCGAGGTAGGATGGATTCCCTCCACTGTTCGGGTAATGCGTTGGGGATGAAGTGGGCATAACGAGTAGGCCATTGTCGCGAACGTAGTCGGCTAGAAAATTGCCGGCTGCGTTTTTATGTCCAGGGTTATTGAATAGTGGATGGCGGGCGTTGAAATCTCCCATTAGCAACACCCTATTGGTGTTTATGAAGAATGGATCGACATCAGCGGCCTGTAAGCGTACGGTGGAGAAATAGCCACAGTAGATCAAAACTCCATCAGGAAGTTCAACGCCGACGTTCTCTATTGCTGACTGCCTGTGTGGCAGTCTCCTGCATGGAATTGACGTTTTGACCGCTATGGCCACCCCTCCCCTTAAACCGGGCCTATCGGCACGTTCGAGCCTGTACCCCCGAATCCTAAGTATATCCCCGGGGCGCAACCATGTTTCGACAATCAACGCCACGTCGATATCCTCGGTCTGAAGGAAGTGCACAAACTCACCGAGACGACTCCGGAGTCCGCATGAGTTCCATTCTCCTATCCTCATAGGGCACAGTTGGCAAAATCAGGGCTTAAAAATCGAAGCTATTAATGTCTTCGTTGAAGAACTGCGCGGAAACGAGGAACCTGTCCGCTTTCGTCTCGCAGCCCCTCAACGCAGCGCTATAAAATCTAACCGCTTTGATTACCTCCTGTAAGTTCACCTGCGATGCCAGATCGGCGAATTCCCGATGCAGGGTGCCCAGAGTGGCTACTGCGCCAGCGTTCATGCCTTGGTTAGTGGGGGGTCTTGGTTGGGGACCATTAGCTGCGATGGTTTGACCAGGCTGTGTGGCCCTGCTGGTCATTTCATTTCTGCCAGGGAGCGGCGGAAACTCGTTCGGGCTCGGGATGGGCTGCCTAGTCCTGCTGGTTTCTGGGTGGGGGATCGGGCCTGCGGGTCGGAAGGTCTGCCCCCACGCAAGTCTGGACGGAAGTGGCGCCGCCACGAACTGCCTTTGCGGTTTTTCGACCGGGCGTTGGGCCAGTTTGAACACGTACACTGGGCATGCTTCGTCAAAGCTCCGGTGGGGACCAGTGCAATTGGCGCATTTTATCGCCGATCCCGGCGGGCACGATGTTATTTCGTGGGGGCCCGCACACTTGGAGCACTTGAAATGTTTGTTGCAGTTGCCCGATACGTGTCCCCAGCCCTGGCATCGGCGGCACTGCGTCAGGGTTCGTTGGTTCTTCCTGGTTTCCCAGGAGACCCTGACATCGCGGATCACTTTGGCGGTGGTGGCGAGTTTCCGTAGGGTCACTGAATCGTCGGTGACAATCAGGTACAGGGGCCGAAACTGGGTCTTCATTCGGAAGACGTTTTTTATGGAGAACCCCTTTTCCTCGAGGTCCTCCTTAATGTGCGAAGTCTCCACGTTGCTTGAAGATGGGAGAAGAAAAGAAAGCTTTTTTTTCGAAAAGTTGTTAAACAGGGCTACTTTTTATTTTTTTTAAATGCCGGTTTACAAAAGTCAATAAAAAACGTCATTGAAGCAAAGATTAAAAAATAAATAAATCAAACCCAGATAGAAGTAAGTCTCAAAATACTCAATCTCAATCAATACTGATTAAGTCTCAAAATACTCAAAATTCTTTTAGAACGATTGAAAAGTTGATATTTGGCAAAAATCGAATTTGTTGAAAAAAAATAAAATCAATTTTTCATTTTTAAAAAAATGGCATTTAACCATGTTTCAACAGTAATCACGATAAAAATAGTAATTTATCGATGATAACGATAATACCCGTTCCTGAATCCAACGTGTCGGTTCAAATTGAAATAACAATTTTATTTATTTTATTTAAAAAATTCTCGTATTCAATATAATAGTAGTAAACATCTTTATTTGCAAAAAAGGCTATCGACCTATCGGTCTTTCTGCCCTTGTTTAATACATGTAGTCTTAATCTAAATAAAAAACAAAGATGAAAATTCTCTTATTCTAGGTTAATAATCTTATTAAATAAACTTTCCAATTCTAATGGAAATCCAAGAAAAAATTATTTTATTGTCCAGTAGTCAGTTGCGTTTGTAAGTGTTCGAGTAGCGTTGATGTAGGGAAACGGAAGCGCGATTGTCTGGTTGGTCTTGTAAGACAAAGGGGATTCAGTAACGTCCAGTTGTAGGGGCTGTTTGTCCATTTTGTCTGTAGATGTATGAGTCTTTCCGAAATCTTTGTCATGTTTGTGCGTTCGTATAGTAGTTGGGTGGAAGGGTTGTGTAGTGGGTTTTGGTGGTGTCTTATTCGTGTTATTAGTCTTAGTGCAATTTGTTCTGTTGTTTGTATATAACGTTTTGTCCTTTCTGTTCCGTTGGTCATAAGTATAGTCTAGCAAGGGTCTACAAATAGTTTTATATATTTTGGTGGCGGTGTTTGTGCTAAATCCTATGTCTTTGTAGGTTAGTGATCGGAAGTGTTTTGTTCTCTTTATTGTATCTGCCCTGATGTTTCGTATGTGTTTAGTGTTCAATATATTTTATTTATGTTTAAACATTCTCTAGAGCCACTTGGGTTACGCATCGTCTTCATGCAATTTTTCCTGTAAATACTTTAAAACGATAATTGTTACAATTATGCAAACCCTCACTTTTCGGCATTCAACCTAAAAATCAAAATTGAGGGAGAGACAGTAATTCAAAGCCAAGTACCTAACGAAATTAAAATAATTATTCGTAGATTTTTGTTTTGAGTTTTTGGAAAAATTGTACGAGTAGTGTGTGAAAAATAATTACAAGAAATAAAAATATTTTAATTTCATATAAACCCTTTCACAACACTAAACAAGAATCTTTTGATGGTTTTTATAATAATAGCGCGATAGGTTTTTTAAATTGTCCTATTTAGTTTATTTTTTATTATCTCACCGTTTCCAACTGGCAATTATCTTCTGTTTGAAATGGTTAATTTGCGGTTGTTGCGACAGCACCATTTCAGAACCCACGCATAGTGAAAGTGTTTCATGCAAGGAAATTTCTCTCTTTGGTGTTGAGCAATTCGGCAGGTAAATGGGCAAAAGTCACGTTAAGTTGGTTCCAAATAGTTGCAAACAAAGCCATTAACCTAAATTACACTTTTTGGTTCGGAAATTCTTCGCGAAATGAACACAAATACATTGTACCGTAATGCTGGTTTATTAATTGCGTTTTTAAACAAATTACAACAATTCCGACTAATACTTTAGAAAATAATTCAAAATTTGGAAATGGCGCTGACGTTTCGCAAGGACGAGTAGTTTGCATCTTCAGATGTAGCTTGGCGCAGCAACCGCCTCTGAAGATGCAAGTCCATAATTTTTGGATAATTTTAAAGATATTAAACTAAATACAAATACTTCAACCTGAGGAAATATTGCATCTGTTTGATTTTGGGTAGATTTCGAACGAAATCTCGAATTTCGGAAATATTTTGATCAAGTCAATAAAAACAGATATTTAAATGTTTGCCGATTGAAGGTTTTGGAGCATTTTTGAAAATATTAAAATTGTTGAAGCGAATATTTAAAAAAAGCTCATTCAGAATATCATCCAAAGAAACGGAGCAACTAAAAACTATGAAAAAGAACGAAAAGCATTTCAACTAAAGATTAAAACCTATATTGAGATCCCAGTGTTGGACCAAATGTGGTTTTTTGCATTATTTTCGCTCGTAATTCGTTTGGGTGCCCGAAATTGTTGATTTCACACTTGTTCTTTTCAAGAAGTATGGATATTTTTAAAATAAATCTTTTATATAGTTTATGAAAATAGCAATTCAACAGTAATCCGCAAAAGTTCGGGTTGACGTATTTGAAATTGAATAATTCAAGCCACTCATTCAATTGCGACGTATTGTTTTTTTTCACTCATTCTAGTCCATTGACGTAACTACAGTTCGTTATTACAACATTACTTTATCTGACTAGAGATCCAAAAATTGATGAAAATATCTGGTCAGTGATTTGATTGCATCCTTGAATTCCTGCTCAAGCATTAGAACTATGCGATAAGACGGATGTTTCGTCGAAAAATGCCAAAAAACCAATGCAAAGGAAATACGTTTTTGTTGGGTCATTGTTCACCCAAATCAATGTACTTGACGAATTCATGATTTCGAAAAATTTTCCGAAACGGTCCTTTCAGGAAATTTATAAGTTTTCGCCTATATTTGGTCTTTTGTATTATTTGATTATCTTTTTTCTTCTTTTTCTTCTTTTTTTCTTCTTTCTTTTTTCTTTTCTTTCTTTTTCTTTCATCCAAAGCCTGAAGCTCTCAGTTTTGGACAAACAAACATAAACAATAAAAGTTAGTTTATATTTAATTCCCAGTGGAGTCACCTCCACTAAGTGTTCAAAATATATTTAAATAAATTACACTTTTGGGTGGACCTTCCTAATTTTGGTATGCTGATTCTGAGCAACAAACATTAATATTTTTTAGGTAGATGCATTGCATCATGTGAGTTTATTGGTAATTCGAACCAATCAAATATTATATATATTATATTATCGTACTATATAAATATAATTTTCCATAAATAAGTTTTTCTCAAATATCTCTTGACAGCTATCAAATTTTAGAAAAATAAAATTGGTTTCGAGTAGAGCATGCAAAATTACAATTCTTTGTCCATTTGACCTTCTTAGTAACTGCTCTAGTTCCGAAGATCCCTGTACTAGTTTTTTTCGATGACCAGTACAGGGATCTTCGGAACTAGAGCAGTTACGAAGAAGGTCAAATGGACAAAGAATTGTAATTTTGCATGCTCTACTCGAAACCAATTTTATTTTTCTAAAATTTGATAGCTGTCAAGAGATATTTGAGAAAACTTATTTATGGAAAATTATATTTATATAGTACGATAATATAATATATATAATATTTCATTTCAAATCATCTTTATTTCTCATGAAAATACGCTATCGACCTATCGGTCTTTCTGCCCTTGTTTTGTACATGCAGTCTTAATGTATATATAAATATATATGAAACACCAGTACACATTTGGTAATCGATTTATTAATTCAAAACATTGAACCCTATTTTACGCTATTTTTCAATATAATTAAAGAAGAAATAAAACATAATTACAGCAATAGTAGACAATTTACAGGAAAATCTAAACAAAATCTAAATACTATAACGCTAAATAGATCTTAATTGTGATTTTCATTGATGTTAATGAAAGTTGCATGAGTAAAAGTTCTGAATGCGAGCAAAAGCTTTTGCGCGTTCTTTAAAATCATTGTGTAATAATTGAGGTTGGTGGTACCATTAAAGTATCACGCGACGGCTTTTCCCATTCTTTTAATTTAGATACAGTACAACTTTTCAAATCGAATACCAATTCAGTATTTCTGGAGAGATTTTCTGGAGAGATTAACAGGAATGCCGTAGAACCATTCAATAAAACAAGAAAAAATATGATACCGCAGTCCCAGAAAACTTTCGCAAACCTGAATCGGACTAGCCATTTGCATGCTTTGTAAGGAAAACTAATCGAGCAACTGAGGTCACGACTGAAAAAAACGAAATACACGACTTAAGCAAGAAGTTGAATAATGAAGTCCAATCAACAAGTGCAGCCGTTGAAAAATGGGCAATTGGTATTGATGTAATGATCCTTGAAATGATGAATGAAATGATAATTAGGACATGTATGCAGATGTTTTTGTATAAAACTTCGTTGCATTTATGTAAATACAATCAAGTACAGTGAAGTAGTTTAAATTTAAAAGTAGTTTTAAAAGCAAGGATTAATGGGCATCAGAAAATTATTATGAACAAATAAATTTGCTGCGTGCCTCTCGCGTCACGGCGCACACAATTGGCATGAATAGTAAGAAACAGAAACTTCTGTTGGATTTTTAAACAGTGCAATAAAGGAGATTTCAAATTAAAATACGTATTTAAAAATGTATACATGTGTTTGTTTCTTTTATAACTTGCGTTGATTGCTAATCAAAATGTAATTGTCATTAAAAAAATACGTTAATAAAAAAATGAGTATGTTTGTTGACCGAAATTCGACAGTTTTGTCGTAATTATATTTTAAATTTAGTAACTAGAATCTAAAAGAAATGCAAACTCTTTTATCACTGATAGCCTTATTTGAAGATTTTTATATCATTTGTGCATCCTTCCTGTAATCCGGACTAAATACCGGCAAATCGGTAATCCGAACACACCGTGTGCATTCAATTGACCGGATTAAAGAGATTCTGCTGAATTCTCTTGGATTGGCTGAACGAAATGTTTGGTTTTTTACCTTTAAATGGTTCCCTGCAAAAATTGCATTCAAAGGACCATTCATCTGAATGCGTTACCAAATGCACACTCAATCCACTCGCAGAATAGAAAATTTTATTACTTGTCTTACACTTCTACTCGTTTTCTTTCGTATGGTTGTTTCGATGAACGGTTAAGTGTGGCTTTGATTTAAATGTTTTGTGACAAATGTCGTATTCAAAGGGCCGTTTGTCTGAATGGGATACCAAATGCTGACTCAATTCTCTCGCAGAATAGAAAATTTTGTTACATGTCTTACACTGGCACTCCTTTTATTTCGTATGCTTGTTTCGATGTACGTTTAATCTGCTTTTCGATTTAAATGTGTTAGTTGCAAAAATTGCATCCAAAAGGCCGTTTGTCTGAATGCGATACCAAATGACTGCGGAAATCTTGCTCTGAATAGAAAATTTTGTTACATGTCCTAAACTGGTACTCTTTTTCTTTCGTATGGTTGTTTCGATGAATGTATAAGTGTTTCTTTGATTTAAATGTTTTGTTGCAAACATTGCATTCAAAAGGCCGTTTGTCTGAATGCGATACCAAATGACTGCGGAAATCTTGCTCTGAATAGAAAATTTTGTTACATGTCCTAAACTGGTACTCTTTTTCTTTCGTATGGTTGTTTCGATGAATGTATAAGTGTTTCTTTGATTTAAATGTTTTGTTGCAAACATTGCATTCAAAAGGCCGTTTGACTGAATGCGATACCAAATGACTGCGGAAATCTTGCTCAAAATAGAAAATTTTGTTACATCTCTTACACTGGTACTCTTCTTCTTTCGTATGGTTGTGTCGATGAATGTATAAGTGATTCGTTGATTTAAATGTTTTGTTACAAACATTGCATTCAAAAGGCCGTTTGTCTGAATGCGATACCAAATGCTGACTCAATTCACTCGCAGAATAGAAAATTGTGTTACATGTCTTACACTGGTACTCTTTTTCTTTCGAGTTCGATTTAAATCTTAAATTGCAAATATTACATTGAAAAGAGCTTTTGTCTGAATGAGTTGGCAAATGAGATTCTGATATTGATTCCGAAGCAAATATTTTGCCACGAAAATTGCACGTGTAAGGATTTGCAGTAGTATGAAGATTTCGATGCGTAGTTAAGTCTGATTTTTTTTAATGTAAGATAACATAAATCACACGCATAAAGGAAGTTGTCTGGATGCGTTTGCAAATGGTCATCTAAATTTGAATATAACAAAGTTTTACCACAAATGCGACAGGTATACTGATCTTTTGAGTGTCTGGCCAAAAGATTTTTTAAGTTTGATTCATTGACAAATGATATCTCGCAAATGTTGCAGGTATCTTGATTTACTTGTGCAGTCTTCTCAGTTTACATAGTTTGAGTTTGAATTTTATTCATATTACTAATGGCCTCGTCTTCAACTTTTACCAACGCACACAAGTTTTCTTCTTCAATTGTAATTTATTCCTTTACTTGAATGCAAAATTCTGGATCCATATCAACGAAGTATCTAAAAAATCTAGAATTAGTAAAAGATTTATAATTTTATATTAATCAAATTAGCATAACAAATAAGAACCAAATATTTCTCTGGACGGCTCATGTTTTAACCTTATCATTATGGAGTGATTTGATGTTATTTAACAATCTCTTTTTAATTTTTAATTTTAACAATCAAGAATCTCTTTCTATCAACTAAATATGCTTTGAACGGCTGTTAAACTTGAATTTCCTACTGCAAAGCAGGCATTCGAAAGGTCGTTTTTCGGGTAGTGTTAGCAAATTGAGGATTGAACCTTTTCGAGTGAGATAATTGTTTCTCCTTCGAATGCATATGCCGATGAACTGTTAATAGGTCAGGAGAATTATGACATATCAATCGGGTACGAAACCTATTAGTGACTATCACGTCATCTGTGTTGACATTTCGAGCAAATGTCGAGTGGTGACATTTGTACCATTTCATGTCAGCTACGATCGGCTGATGTTTATTTGGTTGCCATAGTTACGTGACCATGGGCTACTGGGATCGAAAATGACATATAGCTGAATAACGTCAGCTACATGTAGCTGACTCAGCCATAAATCTCGAAAATCAATGCGTCATTCTTTTTTCGATCGTTCGGTATTAAGGTGATGGCAATAGGTTCATTTTTGAATTTTTGGTAAACATTTTTCCAAAATGATGCATTTTCTCGTGCACTTTTCTTGGAATTTTCACATATAATCTCATTTTTTGACAGCTGTAAACTTTTTTTTACAATGTTTTGGTTACGTACTGTCATTGCCAATTCATTGGTTATTCGATCGATTTATAATCGTTTCGATCCAGCTCTGATATTTCTATTGATTTTTGAATGTTGAAAAACATGTAAAATTCCTTAGTTACGCCGTTGCTATGGGCTGACAATGACTTGGCTGGGGAAGTCCACTTGATTGGTCATTATGACAGTCGTCACTGTCAAACGGTGCTGTCATGGCAAAAATCATATTTTCACCGTTGTCATGGAAACTATTTGACAATTGTCAACATATTTCAACATCCATGTTTGACTTTCAACATTACGGCCACGTTAACCTTGAAATTTCATTGATCAATGTCAATTTGACAGATTGTTAAATTTTTCAATTTTTGCTCTGAAACATTTTCTGTTTCACCCTCAATTGGTCTCATTTCGCATTTTTTTTTCGACTTTTATTGAAAATGATGGATCGAAGCACCATCCATTAGCTACTGTCCGAAACAATTGGCAATCGATTTCCTTGATATTTGACGCATCCACGGGCATCTATCTGCAAGAATGCATATAAAATTCCTGGCTCCATCTACCTTGCCGTACGTTCAACTTGCAAACTATTGATTCGAGCCCAATATACTTGCTCATGGCGAAAGTCTTATGTCTTATGAGTAATAGTGCTGTGTTGCCATATCAACGTTTCAAGGCTCTAATTGCGATAGGAGCGAGGCCATCTTGAACGTAACCTTGAAAAAATCGATTTTTCCGAATTTGACAATGTGACATTTTGATAAAATTCCAATTGACACCAGACGATTCGGAATCAAATGTTTCATACTATACGCGAGCTGTCAAATTTTTCAAGTTATAATGACAGCCCCAGGAATTGTTTTCCCATTTTTTGACTAATTTTCTAATGTTGCCTAATATTTTAGGACCACTTAGCATATCATAATCTTCCACTTAGATCATTATGATTATGCCACATTTCATTCTCTTTCGCATGGAATCACTTTCAAGGTCATCAGTGTAACTGTCAATTTTTTGAAAATTCTCAAACACTCAACTAACAAAAATGACAATTTCTTTTACTTGACATATCTGTCAAATCGGTTTTGCAATCGTAGCGAGAATTTCTCATTAATTATTCTCAAGGTCATGTCAATTTTTGACAGTTATGTCATTGACAGTTACATCGTCCGCTGTCAGTCTACACTCTTGATTTGTTTGTCAATTTGCCACTATTCGCCAACTAGAAACCTTTTCAAGGTCAAACCAATGTCATCATCGTATTCAACTTATCATTTGACAACTTGCTAAATCCGATTCACATTGACTGATTCTAACCTCGATTTTTAAAAAATTCAAATATCCATTTTCACCACCATTCCCACATCATTTCCCATGTTCCGACGCATATTTCCTCCATTTTGACACTTCCAATGACGTTTGCTCTCATAACTCGAAAACGGCCCCCATTCATGCTTTCTCTTTTTGCCTTGACACATGTGTCGATCGGACAGCTACTCACGATCCTGTGACCCATCATATGTTGACATGTCATTACTCGATCTCCGATTATTTACCATGTTTTTCAATACAAAATCTCCATTTGGCAATTTCGATATCAATTTGAAGCTGGTCTTAGTGCACTATGTTAAATTACAGAGTTGGGCCGAAGGGCGAACTTCTAATTTGGGTCCGCAGGGCCCATATGGACCACGATATCCAATGCCAAAGTTGACCTTCATTTTTCATGCTAAAAATTAATTTTTAACTTTCACTTGATTTTTCAAGGTCACATATTTATCGTGCCGCAATCTGTTTAACGGTCCATCAAAGCTGCATTATCGCTCTTCCCACCTGTCTGATCGCCAGTTTGATCGGATTAGTTGTCAAATTTGCGTAAATTTTTGTTTACATAAAAACATGAAAAAGTCGAAAATTTTCGAACATTTTTTCGGTTCCTTCGGCTGGCTAAAATCGGAAACTTACAGTTTCTCCTTATCGTATCCATAAACCTTTAACCAAATCTATGAGTCATGTTCTCGTCCAATGGGAATACGTTCAGCATAAATTTTCGATTTTTTGCTAAGCATTTTTGATGATTCGTACCATAATTGAGCCATTAACATGGGAGTTAAATGGATGAATTTTTTCCCTGTCACTTTACTGAATCGGTTTGACATACAGTCGATTATCTCGCTATAACGCGGTGTCGAAATTTGCAAAATCCATTCATAATTGACGCGTCCAGAGGCAGTTTTATACCAAAATGTTCAGCTGGATTGTCATCACCCGTTAACAGGAATCCTGAGCTAGGTCAAGCCGACGGAGGGTATTTTTTATTTTCCATTATCCCCATGGTTTTAATTTATGAAATGTAGGGAATTCTGTAATGCACCTTTTCCGCATGTCAAATTTGACATAAGTTTCCATGGCAACCGATTTTTCGCGGTTTTATAGCGAATTTACAACCCAAGTTGGCTAAAATTGCATAGGCCCATTATAGGGCTGGTGTTTATGTCATTCTATGTAAAATTTTTACAAAATGTTTACATTTTGTATATCTCGAAAACGGCTTATCGTAGAGTGACCAATTTTGGTGTGCACGTCGACACCGGTTGGACATGATCAAACTTGGTTGCCATGGAAACCGTTGCCTTGCCGTCTAAAATGACGGCAACTTGTCGAATTGATGCGAAAATGATCAGAACTGATTGTTCAGATAAAACTAGTGGGGACAAGTCCATTTTCAACTGTCACAACAATCCGGTTACCATGGTAACGGTCATTTTTCTTTTCAATCGCCTTGCGTGCTACAGTTTTGCTTTGTTTCGTATCGGACCATCAGTATCGTGTTAAATACTCTGTTGTGCTCAAATTATATATTGACCATAACCTCAATCGGACTGATCGTTTATCTGATAAAAATTCGAAAAGCCCTTTATGCAAAATTGACATTTTGACACTCTTTCACTTATAGCTTCGTGAGAAAACAGTCGATAATTTAAAATAATTTTTTAAATTTAACTAAAAGAATGGTCTTTCACACAGTGACATTTGACATTGACCTTGACATTTGACAGTTTGAAAAAACGCTTTTTATCGTTTTTCTTCAACATGAAAAGTTCGAAAACATTAATATTCGACAGTTGACATCTGACAGGTCATATTTATGGATTCTGTGTGTCAAATAAACGTCAACTGTCAAAGGTTGCTGTAATTGCAAAAAGCATATTTTCACCGTTGTCATGGAAACTATTTGACATTTGTCAACATTTTTTAACATCCATGTTTGACTTTCAACATTACGGCCACGTTAACCTTGAAATTTCATTGATCAATGTCAATTTGACAGATTGGTAAATTTTTCAATTTTTGCTCTGAAACATTTTCTGTTTCACCCTCAATTGGTGTGGAGGCTTAAGAAAAGGCCCGGTTAATTTCTCGAATTGATTTATTTGATTTTATAAAACCTTGAAATGGATCTCTTTATTCGCTGCGTTGTTGTTGATTTCGATTCGCCTCTGTTTTTTCTCGGCTCTCGGCTAGTGTGTTTTGTCGGCTGTCGAACACCTTCCAGGGATCTTCCTTATCGACGCTGACTGGCTGG
This sequence comes from Dendroctonus valens, assembly GCA_024550625.1. Classification (NCBI taxonomy): domain Eukaryota; kingdom Metazoa; phylum Arthropoda; class Insecta; order Coleoptera; family Curculionidae; genus Dendroctonus; species Dendroctonus valens. The sequence goes on from JAJTJO010000491.1 coordinate 69,993, forward strand.
ATACTGGATGGATGGTCCGAACATGCCGCCCCCTTGGAATAGCCTGAGCAATTCCAAAAGTTATATAACTAAATCTCCATTGGTAGAGGGCAAACTTGGGCTGACGAACGCTTAAAGTCTCCCTTGAATGTGTGCACCGTGACTACTCGGACTCGATTGTCATTGCCTGGGTGAACTGCAACAATCCTACCCATTGCCCATTGTAGGGGAGGTACACCTTCTTCTTTCAAGGGGACCATCATGCCGACCTTCAAATCTGATGTTGATTTCTTCCATCTCGCTCTTTGTTGAAGACTTGAAAGATACTTAAGTTTCCATCTGTTCCAGAAGTGCTGAATCATTTGCTGAAGTCGCTGATAATTGGTTAGACGATTGATAGGTACATCTGGTAGATTTTGTTGTGGTACCGCTGACAACATGTCTCCAATAAGAAAATGGGAAGGGGTGAGAGGTTCGAGGTCAGTAGGATTGTCGGATAATGGGGGTGATTGGACGAGAGTTCAGAATTGACTCTATTTGCTCAACAATGATGTAGAGTTCTTCAAAAGTTAGATGTGCATTTAATAAAATTCTTTTGAGATGAAATTTGCAGATTTGACGCACGCTTCCCATAATCCTCCAAAATGAGGTGCTCGCGGTGGTATAAATGATCATTTGATGTCATTTTGAATGAGGTGACCTTGAAATTCCTCTGAATTGCAATTGTTGTTAAATAGATTAGCTAATTTTTTAAATTCATTTGCTGCGGCTCTAAAATTGGTACCTTTATCCGACTAAATTTCAGATGGCTTTCCCCTTCTAGAGCAAAATCGTTTGAATCCATTTAGGAAAGCATTCAGTGATAGATCAATTATCAATTCGAGATGTGCGGCCCTCGTAGCAAAGCAAACAAATACACATAAATAGCATTTCACTAATTTTCTGCAGCTCGTCTTACCATCCTTAACAAGAAATGGACCAGCAAAGTCGATTCCAGTTTTAGAAAATGGTTTACTAATATTAACTCTAGCTGACGGTAAATTGCCCATTTTGGGAACTGATGATCTTGGATTAGCCTTAAAACAGGTCGTGCATTTTCTTACAATACCTCGAACGTTATTTCGACCATTCAATATCCAATACTGACTTCGTAAACTTGCCAACACCGCTTGAGGACCAGCATGCAATAATCGGTTATGTTCATAAGTACTTAATTATCCATTTATTCCAATGTATTCCTGGGTTTCAGTCAATTTTATTGGTTATAATTTAAAATGTTACAAATACGTTTTGGTGTCTTTATCCACCATCATCAGTTTGTATGTTTAGATGTTTCTTTCTTTACATTTGGTTGGATATTCTTGGAATTGGAAATTATCAATTTAGTAAGAGCATTTTTGTTACTGAGAATCAAAGGGTGTTTATGATAAAAGGGAATAATAGTAGAATTTTTGAGACGGCCTTCAACTCTCAAGACGCCATTGTCTAAAAATGGATCTAAAGATAATAACCTACTATTTGACTTAACAGAGTTGTCCGTTTGAAGATTGTAGATATCTACTGCAAAGTCTTGAGTTTGTGCAATTCGAACAATTAAATTTAATGCGATTTTTAATTCATTTATAGACAAAGAACCTTTAAGTTTGCTAGTTTAATCAGCTGTAGTGTTTTTAATAAAACCGTTCCAAAATATCAAATTGTGTAATTGCTGAGAAATTCAAAGAAGTATTTGGCTTGAGTTCGGGGATGTTGGTGCGGTGCTGTACTTTAACTTGAGAGCGCCATTCAGAAGCATCTTGTGATAACCAAGGACCTGACCACCAAATATTGCATTTTTCTTAATCCTCTGGACTCATTCCTCTCGAAATTATGTCGGCTGGATTAGAGATAGATTTTACATGATTCCAATTATTAATTTGTGATGTAGACAAAATTTCTGAAACGCGATTTGCTACAAACGTCATTAAATTCGATGTTTCAATCTGCAACCACGAAAGAACAATTGTTGAATCCGTCCAAAAAAAGATTCCTGATATGGATATGTTTAACGCCTTCTTAATTTTATCGGTAAGTTGAGCTGCCAATAGTGCGCCACACAATTCTAGTCTGGGTAAAGTTACACTTTTCAAAGGTGCTACTCGCGATTTAGCACACAGAAGTTTTGACCCGTAATTTTCATCGTGATCTCTCCAAACTAAGCAAATGCATGCTCCGTATGCTAATTGAGATGCATCGCAAAATGCGTGTATTGTTATGTCCACTGCATTTTTTAGTAGGACATGTCCTGGTATGCGTATGTCATTCAATTTGGGAAGTTGTTTGTAAAATCGACTGAAGTGAGTAAAAATATTATGGGGAACACCTTCATCCCAACCTAGCTTTTGCTTCCATATTTCTTGCAATAACAATTTAGCCCGCACTGTCACCGGTCCTATTAATCCAAGTGGGTCAAATATGGTAGATATTATTGCCAAAATGAAGCGTTTTGTTAGTTTCAATCGAGTGGTTTCTGAAATATTAATTGCATAATTTAGTTTGTCTGAGTTTGGATCCCAGCAAATACCTAATGTTTTAATATTTTTATCATTGGAAATAAAATATTCAGGCAATAAATCGCTATTTTCGTTGACTTCTAATATTTCTTTATTGTTCGACATCCATTTTCGCAAGTTAAATCCCGCACTCGACAGAAGTTTAGAAATTTCAGATTTTAACTTAATAGCATCAGATATTGTTGCAGTTCCAAAAATCACATCATCAACATAGAAGTCGCGCAAAATGATCTGGCATGCTTCCGGAAACATCTTGGAGTTTTCAAAAACTACTTGACGCAAAGCGCGTGTAGCCAAAAAAGGAGCTGAAGCTGTTCCGTAAGTCACGGTGTTCAACTGATACCTTTTTAGTTCTTCATCGGGATCAGAACGCCAAACTATTCTTTGCAAATCTCGATCAACTTTGTGAACATTCACCATGCGGTACATTTTTTCGATGTCCGCCGTTATTACATAATCATATGTTTGAAGACGTATAATTATAGAAAATAGATTGTCTTGTATCGTAGGACCGACCTTTAGGCTATTGTTTAAAGATATTCCAGAAGAACTAGCGGCTGATCCGTCGAATACCATCCGATCTTTAGTTGTGGAACTATTCTCCTTTACTATACAATGATGTGGCAAATAATAAGTAGGTTCTTCAGATGAAGCTGGATTTGCATCATTGACTAAAGACATGTGCCCTAATTCAATATATTCGTTCATAAAGTTACAGTATTGAGATTTTAAAATAGTATTTTTGGCAATACGCCTTCCGACAGCCTGAAATCTTTTGATTGCATTTGCTTTAGATTCGCCTAATTCTCTAATGCTGTCGTTCGTGGGCAATCTAATTGTAAATTTCTCGGTGGAGTCGCGAAATGAAGTTTTGATAAAATGATCTTCACACTCTTGTTCTTCTGTGGAGTATTTATTTACTGGTGAACATTCTTCTAATCGCCAAAACATTTCTAACTGATCTTCGATATTGGTGTCTTTAACAGTAAAATTGCAAACTTCTTTATTTGATTGGTAACTTACTTGTAGAGGTCCTGACATAATCCATCCTAACTGTGATTTTTGTAATATTGGTAGATTTGTTCCCAGCTTGATTTGACCTATACACAACAATGAATAGAATAGATTTGCTCCTATCAAAGCATCTATCGGTCGGGACTTACTGAAGTCATTATCCACTAATTTGATGTTGTCCGGTATATTCAATAAAGAAGGATTAAAAGAGAAGTTTGGTAAATTGTCAATAATTTTTTCGATAATTAGAAAATTGAGAGTTTCTTTAAAGGAGTTATACGTCGAGTTTATAGTTGTGTATGTTGAATGTTTTATATTGATCAAGTTTTGACTTATACCACTTACAGGCAGATTAATTTTCTTCAGCTCAAGATTTAATTCAGTAGCCAGCTGATATGTGCTGTAATTTGACTGTGAACCAGAATCTAGAAGAACTCGGCACAGAGAACGTTCATTGTTTTTGCCTTCAATATATATATTGCAGTCGATAATAAAACATTGGAAAACATATTCCTGTTTGAAATAGTTGTGACAATGGAATCACATGAGTGTTCCGTTGTGACACAATTACAAGCCTCAGAAGATATATTCGAATTTAATAGTTGCTCATTTCTACCCGATTCATCGGCTCCGTTGAGAGGTCGATTCACTTGCCTTTCGAAATGCAATAATGTATGGTGCCGATTAATGCACTTTTTGCAATTACCAGATTTGCATTATTTGTAGCTATGATTAGTTCTTAAGTAATTCGTACATAAACGAAGTTTTTTAACTTCCTCCAAACGATTAGATGGAGTCAAATTTAGAAAGTTTTGGCATAGATTTAGCCAATGTATTCCTTTACAGAAATTACATTTAGCGTTCACAGGAGAAACATGTGACAATACCCAACCCGCTGGCGAATGGGCGGTTATAGAATTTTTGTTAAATTGTACCGCTTCTAGTGTTTGACATTTTTTATTTAAAAAATTCAATAAAATCAATTAGACTTGGTAAATGCGGCCCTTGAATAGAACCTTTCCATTCGCGGCAAGTGGGATTGTCAAGTTTCGAATTCATTGAGTAAATCAGAATTGCATCCCAGGAGCTGACTGATTGACCTAAAGCTTCTAAAAGCAGAGATCTTACATTTTTTTGGAAAGTGTCTAAGAGGCGATGTAATCCATCCTTTGATTCGCGACTTAGGCTTGGTATGTCGAAAATTGCTCTTATATGGCTATTGACAATAATCCATTCATTCTTATATCTTTCGCATATAAGGTTACAAGCAATCTTATAGTTTTGATCACTTATTTGGATTGCTTGAATGGTCTGAAGTGCTTCACCTCTCAAACTCGATTGTAAATAGTGAAACTTCTGTGAAGGCGTTAATGAATTACTCTCGTGAATGATAGTTTTAAATGTATCGTAAAATTGTAAAAATATGTCAAAGGACCCATCAAACGTTCACAAGTTTATAGGCGGTAATCGAATAGTATGGAGTTCTTTGTTAGTGTTTTGAACACTAAATAGATTTGGTATATTACCTAGAGTTGAAGTGCTTTGGAGTAGGGATTTAGCTCGAGAAATAGCAGTGTAAAATCTATCCTCAAGATCGACTCTATCTGAATCATAATCGGTTTCTGGATCCAGTATTTGTGATTGGATTTGATACTTATCAAAATCGTTTAATAGGTTTAATTCCACTTTTTCGAGACATGTGACTAATTGTATGTGATCTCGATTTTCATTAAAATTGTTGAGATAGTTCTCAAATCTTGTTAATTGGCTTTTGAAGCCTCGAATTTTGAATAATAGTGCCGTTAGGTCAGACTTATCGAATTATTCGATAATTATTCACTCGGTAGAATGGTATCAATTCAACAGCAATATGTCTGTAATATAATGATTAATCGTTATAGCTAATTTCGCTAAAATCGTTAATTGTGTTAATTGGTAAATGGGCGATTCGGGAAGGTGCTTTTTCGTAGTATAATCGATAATAATGGTTAGATAAAGTCGAGACAATAACAAATGAAATATCAACACCAAAATTGTTTGATAAAATCTTGTTAAAAAGGTTAAAAATGACAAAACTGACAGAGACATTCCAACAATGAGTGGCAAGATGGACTCCGCTTCACTTATTGCTATTTTGCTTATTTTCTTTCGGATTCTTGATTATCCGACTCGATTGGACCAATATGTTGGGGCTTAAGAAAACCCATTTAATTTCTCTAATTGATTTATTATTTGATTTTATAAAACGTTGAAATGGATCTCTTTATTCGCTGCGTTGTTGTTTATTTCGATTCGCCTCTGTTTTTTCTCGGCTCTCGGCTAGTGTGTTTTATCGGCTGTCGAACACCTTCCAGGGATCTTCCTTATAGACGCTGACTGGGTGGATACTGGACGGATGGTCCGAACATCCATCCGCACGCTAAATTGTACTGAACTGCGCTCAGCTGCGCCCAATTTTTCGTTTGATGATTGGAGGAAAACCGGCTCTTAGTGGGCTCCGCGCCTAATCCTAATTAAATAAAAAAATTTTTTAAAAAAGACCTTTTTATTCTGTAAATCATTTTTTACATGGCGTAAGATCTTTTTCTAAATTTCACCACTTCTCAATCTTACTAAATTAAACTTTTCCGTTTAGGCATCACATGCGGCAGTTACGTTATATGTATTGGACGAATAATTATTTGTATAGTAGTTACATTTTAATTTTGGGGGTCTTCAATTTGCTGAGTTCATATTTGTCTTTATTATTTATTGTACCTGACCACATGTTGCAAGCGGAACGGAATCGATTGGGTTCAATTTCAGCAAGCAAAATTTCAAGTTCTCCGATGTTACTTACCTCAACTAGTATATATCTACCAAATCGGTATCATCACGATCCGCTTGCAATAACATAAACAGGGTCAACAAACTAGTTCCTTGTTATGGTTTAGGGTGCAACTTGACTTCACTCACCCCAGTTTTTCTTAATTTTATTTTGTCTGTTTGATTTGATGACTTTTTGTTTGTTTTATGTTGTTTTTTATTTTTTATTTACCATTGTTGATTGTCCTTAGATGTGCTATATTTTGTAGTATATTGTTTTACACGCTTTGTCCATAAAATTTGTAAATTTTCCTGTGACCATAAAGCATATTTTGATTGATTGATTGATTGAATCCACCCCCCCGCTTGAATTTGAATTTTCGTTGCTTAAAAATTGCGCCAACTTTCAACAAACAAGCCATCTGTGGTTCACCGACTAGTTCGAAAGCACAGCAATCATCCCTACAAAGTTATGCCAGTGCAAGAGTTATTTGAATATGATTTCGATGGGGGAACTGAGATTTGCAAAAGGAGGCAAAATATGTGCAATCTGGATAATAATTTAACAAAAAAATTTTTTTTTCCGATGAAGCTACGTTCTGTTTGAATTGTTTTGTGAACCGACAAAATTGTCGATGAATGGCCTCCTAAATCGCCAGACCTAACTCCGATAGATTTCTTATTTTGGACTTAATCGAAACTATTTGTTGGTAAAAAACCGCATTTAGAATTAAAACTTGAGGGGTCCGAACTTTTTTCCAAGAAACAGTCCGCTGAATTTTAAATGAATTTAGACATTATTTCTGGGACTCACTTTATGTATTTTTGCCATGCTGAGAGCTCAATTTTTTAAATTTTAGTTTTATTTTTTTGAGATTGAAATTTTTGCTACACCCTCTGAGTGGGATTTACACTTGTCGAAGCACTGTATTGAAACGGTATGAATGTCTCATTAAATATTTTGATTTTTTTAAATAAGATTTTTTTTATTCTAGCTTCTGTATCTTCAGGGGATAGAAATTTCTGATAAAGTATTTTAAGTGTACCACGGATCTCTAGACGAACGATCGATAAGTCCTGAATGGGCATTGCCAACTGTTTCTGAGATACAGGGTGTTTTAAACTGAGATGGACGGGACTTTTTATTTTTTCATCTTTTCAAATTCTCACTTTAATTTCGATTTCTTCGAATTTTGCGAAACAAACGGAATAGTTAAAAGTCAGCTTTCGAGTCGGGCTATCGAAAAGAGGATTTGAATGAACGTTTTGAAGATTTGGTGTTTTTGAACTTTTATCCGCACGGATGAACGATACAAATTTAACGCATAGCTTAAATATTCCATAACTTTTGCTTCCGGTAATACGATTTGAACAATTTTTCTACCGAGTCATAACTCTATTCTTGTACAAAAATCGAGTTAAAAATTAGCAAAAAATGTATTAAACATACTGTACAGGGTGTTTAAATAGTGTCATGTTTTCTTGGTCAAAGTTTAAATTCCTCTACGGAGTATACGGAAAAAGTATACGATCTTATATGAGGACATTGCAGCAGCGATGGCAAAAACACCAACTCATTACAACGTTATTATAGGCGATCTGAATGCAAAACTTGGATATAAAGAGGATGGTGCAGAGTTCGCCATGGGTGAACATGGGTATGGCCAGAGTAATGGAAGAGCAAATACACTCCTTGACTTCCTGGTGCACCATGGCCTGTATGCAATTAACTCATTTTTTAAAAAGAGTAAACAGATGCGCTGTACTTGGGCAAGCCCAGATGAAATTACCAAGAATGAGATCGATAGTGTGATTACTAACATGAAAAATATTGTGCAAGAGGTCAAAGTACTGAATCAATTTTCATTCAGTACTGACCAAAGAATGGTAAGAGCAAGGGTGACTATCAATATAAAACGAGAAAGGGCAAATATGATCATGAAGCGAGCACCTCAAAGGTGGTCTGATCAGAGACAATCTTGTCTCTGGTCTGTGACATACCAGAAAGACATAGACCTTGAACTGGATAACTCTGGGTTTGCGATAAATGAGGAAGTAATATCGAAGCGGAAACTAGAGAAATTAACAAAATTTTAAAAGACGCACAAAAACGGTGGTGCCCTAAAAATAAGAAGCTAAAGGATAAGCGTAGTGACTACACAATGAGTCTTATGAAACAGAGAAGGGAACTAAATTCCAACCTACCATGAATCACCACCAACTACTAATCTTAAACAGAGACATCTCCAAGGGCGTCAGGAGAGATATAAGAAATCTGAAGTTTAAATCTGAAGAAATAGAAAACAATTGAAAACAACAAAAGTTTGAAGGTGCTTCGAAGAAACTTCGTCTCTGGTAACAAGAACATCTGTAAACTAGAGAATGGGGCAGGCCTAAGAACTTGCCTCATGTACAAAACCAAGGTTCAGATGTTATTCTCGATATTACCCTAGATGAGATAAGAGCGTCGCTGAAAGAAATGAAGGACAATAAAGCCCCAGGCGAAGATGAAATTTTTATTGAGTCTATTTAGGCAGGAGGAAACATATTGCTTAAGAATATATGCAGGCTTTTCAATGCATGTGTTCTGAAGGCAACAACACCTGTCCAGTGGGATAATGCTATAATAATCATAATTCACAAAAAGGGAGACATTATTCGATCGGATCTAGTTTAGGAGAAAATAGGGCGTTTTCACTTTAAGTGTTCATGGAACAAGACCAAAATTTCAAATAATCCCCGCAATTGAATCTGAAGAGAGTTGTCTTGGAAATTTTGCTCATTTATAAAACGAGAATGTCCTCTTCGTAGTCCTAGAAAAAGGTTCCTGCTGCTTTAAGCTTGAAAAAAGTACTTGGAAGCAGATATCTAACTGCTCTAAAGGTGCAGCTAGAAGTTCTGTTAAGTCAAAAGAAGAAAATGCAAAAACCCAATTCATTTTAATAAAAAAAAATAATCCAAAATAAATAGATCTATTAATTTGTAATAAAATGTTGTTTGCACAGCTTTTTTGTCGGAAAATTTCTTTGCAACTCAAAAAAAGTTTAAGTAAATTTCGCGCTGAAATTGTGATGTTGGTTATCAAGAAACGAATATCTCTCGAATGGTTCAGGATTCGAACAGTTCATTAAAGATCCAAATAACTCAAAAGACATGAGGCTATAAAATGGTATACTTTTTGCCTCTCTGAGCTACTTCATATTACTCGCTGTCAAAATATGATTTTGAGTCTCACAGTTAATTTTGTTGGGCCCCGTTCAGCGCAAAGCTCAGTTCCGATTTCTATGTCTACTTAATAAATTCTGGATTACTTACATCATGTGTTTAATTTCTCAAAAATTTGTGAAGGCTTTTGCCTTACGCATACAAACAAAAAAATCTACCTAAATATTTAATCACATTCTTCAAATCCACACCAACATTTCGTTGTGGCTAATCGAGCTTTCCAAGGGCGTATTCACCTTTCTGTCTGTATTGCAATCCTCCTGAACACCCATTTTGCTACTGAAGATGTTGTCTAGTAGATAAAGTGGCGTACATTGAGCTGAAGGTAGGTACTGTACAGGCCGGAAAATAAGCCAAAGAATCCAACTAGTATTAAAACTACATCCTTCCAAAAGGTGAACGTTTCTGGGGTAGAGAGAGGTACATACGTTATGAAGTGGTTTTACACAGCCGTTATAACACCGAGGATCTGTTATGGTTCCTTGTGTTATGGATCACAATGTGGAATGGCGGAGGAAACATGATACCACCTATTAGGAGTTTGCCATCGTTGGTCGTCTACTAGGAGGCGCCTCCTTGGGGCCTCCACACTCTTTCGCATCGAATTGTCTTCCTTGGAGTGAAGACTGATCCTTGCATTTGATAGGGAGACGGGACTCTTGGGTGGCGAAGATAAGGAGTGGTAAGTTGAGGATGGATAGAGGGGAATGGCGAAAGGGCATTTAAGGCCTAGTCGTTGAACCCATCGACTACTACACCACCCACAGTACTACTACTACATTATTCCTAGTGCGAACAAACACACGGATCTGCAAAGGGAAATAATCAAGCCCAACAGGATAACCGATGTTGCAAAAATGCCTACAAAATCAGCTAATATTAGTTTATTAAATTCCCCGCACTCGCAATAGTTATAAGTGCGCACAGGTAACAACAGCAAAAGAAAATCTAATCAGCATTTTAATGAAAAATTGCGTTTTCTGGCACGATTCTCCCATCTTGGGTAACACGTGAACGAAGGCATTCAGTCCATAGGAAATGAATATGGCCCCACAATAGAAGATAATAATCACTTCAGCCCACCTGCAAAAGTACCGTTTATTTTAAGACAAAGTCCCAATTTGAGCCTGCATGATCCATCCATCCCCCTCATGGTACATCACCTTGTCGAAGATATCTTTTGCCGAGTGAGGAGACTTGCGTACCCCTATAAACCTGAGAGTTATAACGAGGGCAGCGGAGCTGCTGGTAGAATAACCCTTGTCGATCAACAAAACTATCAACAAAGGCGGCCATGGTCTGGAAATGGAGCAACTGCCCCCGATCTCTTTTCATGGAAACACTCCACTTGCCACTGACAGAGACTGCAAGGAGGACAGCACAACGCTTGAAAACATGGGAGAGTTCTCCACTTCTCCAATCGCAGATCGTTCGCTAAAGTCTGTGCAAATTCTGGAAAATCTAGTAGAAAACCACTGCAAATATAACGGAAGGGATTATGTCGGCGCCTATGGAAAACAGAGCCAACGCTTTCAAGTTCCGAACGTAAAGAATGAACAGCATCAGCATGTAGCTATAGACCATTTCACTACTGTAGATATCCGAGGCGTACTTGATGTTGGTGCCTAGAAACCCCCAGTAAATGCAGCTACAGCTTGTCTGGTAGGAGATCAAGAATGAGTCGGTCAGGGTTCTGGAAACAAGCGTTTTTACGCTGTAAACTGCTGGTCGCCTACTTGCACATACGGCCCAACTGTTTTCCAGCTTCTAAAGCATTGAGGGCCCACATCGTGCCCCAAAAGCATGCAAAATAAATAAATCAAACAGGCGATTTTATTGGGAATGGAAGCTCCAAATGTTAACTGTTTTAATTATTCACAATACATACATTATATCCTTCTCAGCTTAAGCTAGCATGATTACTATTCAGCAAAGTGCGGCTTAATCCGAAGTGAGTGCTACAAAAATATAGTGCTTTCTTAATCCTAAATGGAGTATGTATAGATGATGATTGGACAAAGTTTAAACTTAGAATTCGACTCCTATTGGCCCAATTTTGAATTTCGCCAGGCTGGCGAATTAGAATTCCGTGAAAACTCCTCTAGTTTAGTCCTACAAGTATGCTTAAAAATCTAGTATAAAAGCGCTTGAAACGTAGAATAAGTGACAAAATTAAAATCTTGTGTTGGGTTAAACTGCAATTGCACTTGAAAAGCAACCCAACAACAATTGTGATCAGAGTATTTGTACATTTTATCACCAACTTGCGCCTTTTTACTCTCGCAAGCATGAGCTTGAGCCAAAGCCAGGTGATCTCAACTAATAAAACGGCACCTTATCTAGTTAGTAGTCGCCGGACGCCAGTTTTCCTGCTATCGCATAAATAGCGCTGTAACTGCCTGCGGATAAGCCAATAACACCAATGCCAATCAGCAAGATGTCTTTCCAGAAAAGCAACGTTTTGGGATGCGAGTTTTCCCGCCAGTTGGCGCATTCCGGCAGTCATTTTGATTATTGCTGGAAAGGCGATGCCCAGAGCCGACATGCAAAAGGAACCAACCAAGTAAATGAAAAGTCCAAGAAGAGGCACAGTCATGGCCAACACAACTGCAAGTAAACAGTAGAAACAAACCCGATAAATTGCCAATAACTTACAATTAACAATGACGCAGACGATCCTCAGCATGTACTCGTAGAAGGACTTCTTCTTGGCATTGGCATCTAGATTTTTGGCAATGTAGTTAGTCCACATGATCTGGACGGGAACGTAGCCTTGCAGTCGCAGTTGCAGAGACTGCAACACACAATTTGTTAGTGGGAAAACTGGGTGGAGTAAATCGCAATAGAGAAGTTCATGGTGATGCTGGACTTAATGCCGTCCCCATACTGCCAGTAGCCCATCAGCCCCATTCCCACGTAGATCACAGTGACCAGGACCATTCCAATGTTCAGTACCCAGGAGTATTACTTTTTTAACAGGAGTTAATATATCTAAGCCTTTTTCAATTACCGGTGAAGACTACGCTGGACCAGTCATCTTACGAGATCGAATAGGACGGCCTAAAGCTTATATTTGTATGTTTATCTGTTTTGCAACCAAAGCTATTTCTATTGAGCTGGTCACGGACTTGACATTTCTATTGAGCTGGTCACGGACTTCACAAGTGAATCATTTATCGCATCACTCAGACGATTTACATCTAGACGAGGCACTCCGTCTCAGCTCTATTCCGACAACGCTTCTAATTTTGTGGCTTCTCAAAAGGAACTCATAAAGTTATATAATTTTTTTAAAGTTCAGAGCATGAGTTGGTTGCATTATGTTCAAAGAAGAATGTTACTTGGCACTTTATTCCCCTAACAGCCCTAATTTCGGTGGTTTGTGGGAGTCTATTATCAAGGCAATCAAAAATCATTTATACAGGGTAATCGGTAATTCTGTTCTTACTTATGAGGAATATTTGACCCTATTAGTACAGATTGAAGCTGTCCTTAATTCAAGACCATTGCATTCAATGTCTTCAGACCATAACGACTTTACCCCTCTTACCCCATCCCACCTATTGATTGGCAAGCTTTTGATCACACCACCGGACCCTCTACTCAACGATGTCAAGATAAATCGGCTGTCCAGATTTCAATTGCTGCAATAAATCAATCAGAGCTTCTGGAAGCGATGGTCTTCATCAAATGTTGCAGAACTACAAAGCCGGGTCAAATGGAAGACGACAGGTTCAGTAGTCAAGCTTGGGACAATGGTTGTTCTGAAGAACGACAACCTTCCTCCATGCAGATGGCTCTTAGGAAGAATAATTCAGGTGCACCCAGGACTTGACGGCGAAGTGCGAGTATGTTTAGAAGCAATCACCCTCTGCAACGCTGCCACATAGGGGCGAACAGGGACATGCGACACAAAACGATGGTCAGTGCGTTTGAGATGAAGAGAACACCTCACAGTCAGCTACAACCTCACCATCAGAATGGTCAATTTTACATGTTACCACGTGTTTATTTAATAAATTAAGGAATCAGTCGTTTTCTTATTTTGAACAATAAAAAGATTAATACAGTCCACTATATTGAAGAGATGTGTGCAAACATCCGACCAGAGAATGTGATAAAATTATATCAAGAACATGTGACACATTTGCCATTCGATATCCACAAAAACAGAAGCCTTCACGCTGTGCTGGTGAACAAATTATAGAAAATTTAATGAAAAAATGATGAAAAGTGAATATAGAACAAAAATGCTAGCATTAATAAATGATGTAAAAACATATAAACCGGAAAAAAAAGATCTTACTACAAATATTCAAACAAAACTAAATAAAATAATAAATTCATGGCATAAAAATAAATTCATAACAGATAATTTAAAACGAACACTGTCTTGCAACAACGGTCGAGCACCATTTATAGATGGCCTGCCAAAGCTTCACAAAGCAGGCCACCCATTAACACCGATAGTTAGCAACATAAATACCCCAACTTACCAATTGTCTAAATACCTATCGGCTGTGTTGAGTAATATATTGGGAAATTCACAATATCACATTAGGGACTCATGGAGCTTCTGCGAATTTATAAAAAAACAGAAGATACCTGAGAACCATTGCCTAATATCGCTTGATGTGGTATCGCTATACACAAAAATCCCGGTAGATTACTCAATACAGTGCATAAGAAATAAATGGTCTGAAATTGGGGAACATACATCATTACCCGAAAATGAATTTATTGGGGCGGTAGAGCTGTGCCTTAAGTCCACTTACTTCCGGTACGAGGACAATTTCTATTCACAAATATATGGAGTAGCTATGGGGTCTCTGATAGCTGCAACAATTGCAAACCTTGTAATGGAAAGTCTGGAAGAAAAACTAATACCTGATTTAAACTTTAAGTGTGGATTTTTTAAAAGATACGTTGATGACTGCATAATGTGCCTGCCAAACCAAAAAGTTCAATACACACTAGATAAGTTTAATGCATTCCATGAAACCATTAAATTCACCATTGAGGAAGACAAAAACAGATCATTAAACTTTTTGGATATGACGGTTATATATGACGATAATGGGGAAATAAAAACAAACTGGTACACAAAGGGTGTATGGTCTGATAGATACTTGAATTACCAATCATATGCACCTATACAATATAAAAAAAGTGTGGTAACAGCTCTTACTGATAGAGCGATTAAATTAGCACATTGTGGATACAGACAAAAAATCTTGAAAAAATAAAAAAGGTACTAATAATCCTCTAATATAAATATCTCTAATAAACTGTCCCAAAGAATTCTTCGAACCAATTATAAAACAAAGAATAAATAAAATATACAATGTAAATAAATGGAACAACATAAATAATATAAAAAATAAAAAAGAAGGTGAAATCAAATATGTATCATTAACACACATACCAGAAATCAAGACAACAAAAAAATGTTTTAAAACCGCATAATATTACTATAGCGGAAAAAACTAATAACAACTTGGCAAGGGAGTGTTTCACAAAATTTAAACCTAGAAGCGATAAGTTGGACACACCTAACGTAATATACAAGATTGACTGTTTAAACTGTGAAAAAACATACATAGGTCAAACAGGGCAATATTTAAAAAAAAGAATATACGAACATAAGTATAGCTTAAGAAAGATTAACGAGAATGCAACAGCATTAGCACAACATGCACAACAAAAGTTGCATGATTTTGATTTCGCTAACACTCAAATATTGATCAATGAGGACAACTATAATAAGAGAAGAATCCATGAAATGATACAAATTAAAAAACATCAAAATGCAATGAATTTCAGATCAGACACAGACAATCTTAGTTCTGTGTATCATACACTAATTAGATGATCGCATGCATGAACTGATTGGACCAGGTAAATGAAATGTAAACATCTGATATTGAGAAATTGCCAAGCAATTCCTAGAATGCAAAGAAAAGGCGAAAGATAAAAAGTTAAACGAGTAAAATATGGAAAATTCAGTGACCAGTCAAATGTGAAGGTTGAAACAAATATATACGTAAGTTAAATTTAGATCTCTAAACAATAGATTCTAGTCTTTTCCCAGACATGTTTGTCCTGACTCATCACCTGAAAACCAATGTTCTTGATGTACTTTTCAATATGTGTGTAATTTGTATTTTAATGTGTGAATTTTGATGGAAAATTTTATATTAATTAATAATAACTGTAAATGTATATTTTAGACAAACTGATGATGGTGGAGAAAGACACCGAAACGTATTTGTAACATTTTAAGTAATAAACAATAAAATAGGCTGAAACCCAGGAATACATTGGCTATATTTATGTTCGTATATTCTTTTCTTTAAATATTGTCCTGTTTGACCTTGGGAACAAAAGCAGGATAGATCTGATGGATGAAGACAGGTTGAAGGGGACATATAGGAGATTGCACAGAACAACAGGTCGTTCGTTAGGGCCCTCCCCCTGGAGCAGACATACTCCGATTGCATATGAATTTGCATCCGTTCGTAGCACATAAGGTTGAGTTGGATCGGACTGACGCAATATTGGGGCACTAGTAAGTAGCCGCTTCAGAGTGTCAAATGAGTTTTGTTGAGTGTGTCCCCATCTCCACACTGCATTCTTCTTAGTCAATTCCGTAAGTGGCTTTGCTGTTCCAGCAAACTCGAGAATAAAGCGTCGAAACCACGAGGCAGTTTGTATAAAGCTAAGTAAGTGCTTTACATTTCTTGGCGGTGGTAAGTTGGCTATAGCAGCAACTTTACCGGGATCTGCTGCAATGCCTTCGCGTGTGAGTCTAACTAATATTAACTTCACAACCATGAATCGACTGACATGGTGGTGCACAAAATTTGTAAAAATTTCCAGGTTCTTCTGCAAAGGCCCATCTTATTCGGGGTATATCCAAAATAATATTTGACATTTGTATGAAGTCACATCCTAGTAATGTTTTGAGTTTTTATACTCGGGCATTGCGATAACGAGCATTGCCAAAAGTTTGCTCTGCACTTGCACTTGACATTCGAAGCGAACAGCATGTACATTCCGAAGTTCCCCATCTGCAAAAGAAACTGTCAAACTCATTTTCGTAGAGGGACAGCTAACTTGTTTTATATGTTGATACAGCTTTTCACCGGCAATACTATACTTGCTCCACTATCCACAGTAGCAAGGCCTCGCAATCCTGCAATTTCAATCTGAAGAAGAGGTTTTTCAATTGAGTACGAACTTGAGCAAATTTCAAGGTTTAAAACATCGACAGAATTGGTTTCAGATGAACTGGGTCTTTGAGTTCTTCGGCACTGTGGACAATTACTGCGAAGGTAACCGGCGAGTCCACATCCATAGCAAGAAAAATTAGGTTTCACTGTGGAACACGAGGTGGAAGTATTGACAACTTCAGTAGGTTTTGTAGACGCATGTTTACGACATGCTTCAATAGTGTGACCAAAATCTGAAAAATTAGCTTCAACGGCTCTAGCTTTTGTAGTTAATATCTCAAAAGAGGCAATGGAATCACGTGGGACATTTCGTCTAATACGAGTATGTAAGAGGCCATATATCATATCAATTTAACTCTTCATAGGTATAGGCTCATCAGTTGATGGTAGTTTTGGAAAAAGGGCTCTTGCTTTATATATAAATCCAAAAAAAAATCCTGGGTTCCAGTCAATTTTATTGTTTATTATTAAAAATGTCACAAATACGTTTCGGTGTCTTTCTCCACCATCATCAGTTTGCCTGAAATACACATTTACAGTTATCATTAATTTATATAAAAATTTCTATCAAAATTCACATATTAAAATACAAATCACACACATCTAGGAATATCAATTGCTCACCAATTCTTCAATGTCAGGTGTTTATATTTTATTTACTTGGTCCAATCAGTGTATGCATGGGCTCATTTAATTAGTGTGTGATATACAGAGCTCAGATTGTCTGTCTCTGATCTAAAATTCATTGCATTCTGATGTTTTTTAATTTGTATCATTTCATGGATTCTTCTCTTATTATAATTGTCCTCATTGATTAATATTTTTTTGTAATCAAAATCAAAACTATGTAACTTTTGTTGAACATGTGCTAATGCTATTCTATTTCGTTAACCTTTCTTAAGCTATATTTCTGTTGGTATATTCTTTTCTTTAAATATTGTAATGTTTGACCTATGTATGTGTTGTCACAGTTCAAACAGTCAATCTTGTATAATTCGTTAGGTGTGTTTAACTTATCACTTTTAGGTTTAAATTTTGTGAAACATTCCTTTGCCAAGTTGTTTTTAGTTTTTTCCGCTATAGTAATATTATGTGGTTTTAAAACATTTTTTATTTTTGTGTTGATTTCTGGTATGTACGGTAATGATACACACTTGATTTCACTATCTTTTTTCTTATTTATATTATTTATGTTGTTCCATTTATTTGAATTGTAGATTTTATTAATTCTTTGTTTTATTATTGGTTCAAAGAAAACTTTGGGATAGTTGTTCATTATTAGTATCTTTTTTATTTTTTCAAGATTTTTTGTTCTCAAAATTTTCAAATCTCAAAAATTTAGTTTTGACAAAATAAACATATTAAAATTCAAATCACACACATATTAAAAAGTACAATTTGGGACCTTGGTTCTCAGGTGATGAGTCGGGATAAACAGGTTCGGGAAAAGACTAGAATCTATTGTTTAGAGATCTAAATTTGACTTACATGTCTAGATGTTTCTACCTTTACATTTGGTTGGACATTGAATTACCTATTTTATTCGATATCGAGCGAGGGCCCGAAAAACCTGTTTATATTTCGCCTTTTCTTTGCATTCTTGGAATTGCTCTGTAATTCTTCAATATCTGCTGTTTAATTTTTATTTACCAGGTCCATTCAATTCATGCATGCGATCATCTAATTAGCGTATGATACACAGAGCTAAGATTGTCTGTATCTGATCTGAAATTTATTGCATTCTGATGTTTCTTAATTTGTATCATTTCATGGATTCTTCTCTTATTATAATTGTCTTCATTGATTAATATCTATCGTGCTAATGCTGTTCCATTTTCGTTAACCTTTCTTAAGCTATATTTATGTTCGTATATTCTGTTCTTTAAATATTGTCCTGTTTGACCTATGTATGCGTTGTCACAGTTCAAACAGTCAATCTTGTATATTACATTAGGTGTGTTTAACTTATCACTTTTAGGATTAAATTTTGTGAAACATTCCTTAGCTAAGTTGTTTTTAGTTTTTTTCTGCTATAGTAATATTATGCGGTTTTAAAATGTTTTCTATTTTTATGTTAATTTCTGGAATATTTATTTTTTTAAGATTTTTTGCTCTATACTCATAATGTGCCAATTTAATCGCTCTATCAGTAAGAGCAGTTACAACACTTTTTTTTATATTGTAGAGGTGCATATGATTGGTAATTTAAGTATCTACCACACCATACATCCTTTGTGTACCAGTTTGTTTTTATTTCCCCATTACCGTCATATATAACCGTCATATCCAAAAAGTTTAATGATTTGTTTTTGTCTTTCTCAATGGTGAATTTAATGGTCTCATGGAATGCATTAAACTCATCTAGTGCGTATTGAACTTTTTGGTTTGGCAGGCACATTATGCAGTTATCTACGTATATTTTAAAAAATCCACACTTAAAATTCAAATCAGGTATTAGTTTTTCTTCCAGACTTTCCATTACAAGGTTTCCAATTTTTGCAACTATGGGAGACCCCATAACTACTCCATATATGTATGAATAGAAATTGCCCTCGTACTGGAAGTAAGTGGACTTAAGGCACAGCTCTACCGCCCCAATTAATTCATTTTCGGGTAATGATGTGTGTTCCTTCATTTGAGACCATTTATTTCTTATGCACTGTATTGAGTAATCTACCGGGATGTTTGTGTATAACGATACCACATTAAGTGATATTAGGCGATGGTTCTCAGGTATTTTCTGTTTTTTTTATAAATTCACAGAAACTCCATGAGTCCCTAAAGTGATATTGTGACTTTCCCAATATATTACTCAACACAGCTGACAGATATTTAGATAATTGGTAAGTTGGGGCATTTATGTTGCTAACTATCGGTCTCAATGGGTGGCCTGCTTTGTGGAGCTTTGGCAGGCCATATATAAATGGTGCTCGGCCGTTGTTGAAAGACAGTGTTCGTTTTAAATTATCCATTATGAATTTATTTTTATGCCATGAATTTATTATTTTATTTAGTTTTGTTTGAACATTTGAAGTAAGATCGTTTTTTCCCGGGTTTTTTAGGGCCGGTGGCATGAAGAAGATCGTCCATTCGTGGTATTGGATAACAGTCAGAAATGGTAATGCGAATTAAAGCACGGTAGTCCACGCAAACGAGCAGTTTACTGTTCTTTCACTTTGGGCAAAGAGCTACTATGACACAAAACAAGCCCGGAAAAACCAAAACTTAAATTAAAACAGATGCTTCCATTTGAAAAAATGAAGTTACTTTATCCCTGCCACCTATTTTTCATACAAGACAAGACTCTACTGAATCGTGCCAAAACTAGTCCTCCAACGGAATTGGCTGCGGAGCAATTAATATATGAAAAAAAAACTTTTTAGTCATGTTTCTCCGTAACATTTCTGTCATACACACCAGGTAAACAGCAAACTATTTATTTGCCTATTCAATATGCTAAACGCGTCCATTCTGCGAACTGGCAGGCCGGACAGGATTGATTCGATTTTTTTTAAATCCTCCTATTTGATGTTTCCGCGAACTGCAGCTCCTACTTGAGGTGTGAAATGATGTATGGAAAAGTGATTTTATGAATAATTGCCTTGCATTTGGCAACGTAATACGATATTAGGGAGTCACTATTGCTTTCTTCTAAACCGTAATGCCGCGTCCAGTCCCCACGAGCCGAGCCCGAGCCGAGCCTGTTTTGCGGCAAATTCTCCCGACAGAAAAATCGTCTGTCGGTGTTTTGACGAAACATCAAAGGAATATTGCCGCGGCTCGTAAGTTCGGTTAAATGAAAAAAATATTAAATTTAATGAAACCAGATAGTCCCGGCTTAAAGCTTTAACAAAATAGCACTTTTAATTTATCCGGTATCGCGTCTAACTCCAACTTTTTAAATACAAATCTTGCCTTTTTTCGCTTTCTTTAAAATGTACATTTTATCCTAATTTCAATGATGCACCAGGTATTTACATTTGCCAAAGTTTTGCTTCAAAAATTCAATTCCAAGGTTTGTTATCTAAAAAATGCAAGTGCGTCCATCCCTACATTAGAGCTTCAAGATTGGAAACGCGGTACCAATTTTTAAATAAAAACACGAAGAAACACACTTTTTTGCCTAAAAATAGTTCATGGCGATGAAACAAATCAATATTATTTCAAGATGACATTTTCAAACTTTTTTATTTTTTTTTTGGTAAAACCAAAAAAAATTGGCAACAGTTTTGCACAGGCGGCACGAATTTTAAAAATTTGAAAGGTTTTCAGGTATTCAGGTTTTTTTGTTGGAAATGCTTTTGTATTTTTTAGACAATAAAATAAGCCTTGATGATGAATTTTTCGACTAAAACGTAGACAATAATGTAAAGATGTGGTACATCAATAAAATCGGGAAAAATATGCATTTCCATGAACCAGAAAAAACCACAGGTTTTTTTTAGAAAAATTAAGTTAATGTCGATAATAATTTGATAAACTAAAAATCAAAAGATTCAATTTTTTCTTTTTAATTTAATTTCTTATTTTTCCAAAAAATATGAGCGAGGAATGTAAATCGTTGATTAAAAAACACGATAGAAACTCCAGATCAGAAATAAGTGACATTTTCGATCTATTTTAAGCTGTTTTTTACCAGCGACGATCTTTAGCCGCCAATTTCTTCCTTATTATTGATATGTTAATGATGCATTTTCAGAAGCTTCTTAGACCGGAAACAATCCATTCAGCTAAACAAACACATCTGAAATATTGATTTTTTATCCAAAATTTTATTAGGGGTAAAAATCGATTTTTCTTCAATATAAGATCTAATGCTGCAGATTCAGATCCGAATTAAGTGACATTATATTTAATTTTAACCGATTTTGGATCGGTCACACGAATCTTCCTTATGATAGACGTGAGCAATCGATTGAGCTAAAAAAATACGCTTGTGAAATTTTGATTTTTAAACAGTTTTAAAGTCGGAAAACACTAAAACCAGATAAGCTTTGAAAACCAATAAAATGATGAAATTTTTTTTTATTTAATTGCCAAAAACCTTTTCGGGAATATTCGTGTTTTTTTTTTCAATATTTCGAAACAGTACAAAATTTGGTCACACTTTCTTGCGATCTTAACTTGCAAAATTTGAAACTTCTGCCTAAATTAACCGTACTTGTAACCCTTACGGTTTAGAAGATAGCAATAGTTAGCAATTGGACCACCAAAATTGTTGGATAACCACAAACATGAATTATTATTAATAATAATAACAATGTGACCGCTTTGAGGACATTAAATTAGACCCAGAGTAGCAGAGGACGCATTTCGAAAAGCCTGTACAAACAGTTTTATCTTCAATGCAAATGGAGAGAACATTCCCATTGAATGTGAAGTGCCGATAAGACTGGTACCATTCTGGTGGCTAGGCTTTCCGGTTACTTTTCGTGGAACTGTTTGGGTTGAAGATGAGAAAGAAGAGCAAAAGCTCATTTGCAAACATTAGAAAAAGATGCCGAAGATTTGGCATTGACTGGAGACAGTCAACTTGTGATTGAGAAAGTCCCAGTTGCCCAACAAAAAGCCCTGAATGTAATTTGGCCCAATTTCTCCGGCTAAGTACGAAAATTTGTACATTCCACGCATTCCCACCGTGACAATGTTCCGCTTTTCTCTCCTCTACGCACGGTCGCATTAGCAAAAAACTGAATTATTTATTTCCAGCTACAGGATGTCGGAAATTTGCTGCTCAAGGGCCTAATGGGCTTCAGCGTATATTTTAATGCATTTTTTCCACTGAGCGCGAATGTTCGATATACCACGAAACGCCAGACGACGGAATCGCGAAATTTTGCAAATCGTATTACCATTCTTACGGTGCAGCCGACTTCGATCAGTTTCTTGAAAATGCCAACATCATTTTCTAGATGTGTTTCCCGGTTCTGCACTGATTCATGGAAATTGCACGCTTGGAAAATTCCAGAAAATTTTTAAAAGATCTATTGAAATATTCGATGGCCTTGAATGGTGCGGAAATAGAAAACTTCTTTAAATTTCAAGCGTTCTGTATAGAAATAGAGAGAATAATTGAAGAACAGACTCGATAGAAGAATCAGGGCGTAAAATCCCCGGTAAAATATCAAATTTTGCAAAGCAGTTTTTCGACAATTTTCCTTGATACTTTCACTCGGCCGGACATAAAAGCGCCAGAACTTTCTCAAAGGTCAAGATTAATTTTCCGCACAGCAATTTATTAAAGTAAAAATTGAATTAGTGCAAACGTTACTTCGATCTTTAAATAGCTGAGAATGAGCAGTTCGGGACAAGGTTTTCTCTAGACTTTTACAACTGCTCCTGTTTTCCCAACTGAAAGCTGCCTTGAAATCTCTCAGATAATTTGGCCACTCGAAACACTAATCACCACTCGAAAAGACTTCCTGGAACTCGGTAAAAGTTATTTAAAAAGGAACGTTATTCATTAGGCGGGCCCGTGGCGCATAATAATTAGTCTCGAATGCCACTCGTCGATCACACATAACTAGCTGATTTAAAAGAAGTTCCCGGTCAAGACAGACACCTCACCTAAGGTGCCGCTGAACATTGTTTCAATTTTCTTCATCTGAGCGCGGGTCTCACCAACACCGTATTGGTCTCACGCGAAAAGTTCAAATCTCTTAGTCACACCCTGTATATGGATTAAAACCCGGATAATTGAAAACGATAATCGGCATTGTTACGCATGCAGCAAAACAACTGAAGCGAATTGCTTCACTGTTTTTTTTTTCGGGCTGCTCTCGACATAGTCTCATTTCTTGACATTTCTCCAATTGGTAAACCTGTTCGGCAACGGTGAAATTTATTCGAAATTCTCCGAGTCGGTTCTTCGATTTGGAATAATTAGTTGCGTTCACCATACAGATTGATTTTTTTTCAAGTTCTGCACCTTTTCCTTGAAAGTCTTCAGTTTCAATGAGCCAAATTCATGTCGATTTCACCCAAATTGGCATTTATAAATTTATTCCTAAGGCCTCTTCCCTGGAAATGGACCTTTGACATGTTTTTTTAATAGTTTAAACTTAAAATGTCAAATATTTTTTTTCGAGTACGGTATCGATTCTATTCTGAACCCACATATGTTAAAAAGCCAAAGATAAAAGATATATAGGGTATCCCGTAAGCACAAGATATTCATCATGTGTCAGATCTAAAAAATACAAATGCCATTTGGGTTACAAATTGTGTTTCGGTTCCTTATACTTTCAAGTTTCAAAATTTTCAAAATTACAATCGATTTTATTTTGTTCTGCATTAGAGTTTCAGGATTATAAATGAGGTACCGATTTTTAAATGAGAAAACATGAAGAAACATACCTTATTGCCTCAAAATGGTTCATTAAATTTTCAAAAAATTTAAAAAATAATTTTTTTTAAAGAACTTCATGCCGAAACTGAAGGTAGCAATAACTACACATACAAACTGATGATGGTGGAGAAGAAGAATTCAGGCTTTATTGTGAAAATATTAAATGGCTGTTAAAAGAATGAAGGCTTTCTAAAGCAAACTCAAGCAAGGGCAAGTAACGGACGTTTTACAATCTGTTGGGCGGAAAAATACCTGACTGATGAAACATCTGGCTTTTGGACAGATGAAGGACGATTGTTTAAACAAGTTTCTTCATGTGTGCGAGCCTTAATCACTGTTGATGGTAATAGTTAGGGATTTACACGCATTTCCCTATCAACGTCTGCAGCAATGGCCAGAGCATGTTCCAGGTTGATGATTACCTGCGACTGATAAGCTGTCGTTGCTGATAATAACTCTGGACTGGTGCTTTTTTTTTGAGAAATTCCGTTAAATAGATGAAATTGCTTATCGCATTCTCATGCATTGAAATTGAGGACTCTGAAATAGTACTACCTGACTAAATTTAGCGCCGTAATCTAATCAATAAGCACTCGAAAAGCCAGGCCGGAATTATTATGTAATTGAAACAAATGTGTGTCAAATGTGACGATTTTTCTTATCTTCTGGTCGGTTTCGTCAAGGGTCGTTATACCTGCCTAGTAACAATATTTCAAACAAATCGATTTCTTATCATCCATTTAATCGTTATGCCCTTTGCATCTGACCATTCGAAATGGAATTTTTGTAGGTCAACCAATCTATTTTCCTTTTATTGTTAACTTGCGGGGGGCTATTCAATTTATTTTATGAACCTTACAGCTATTTTTGAACCCGATTTCTCCTTATTGACCAGTTTTTGTGCTATCATTGTCTTCGGCTGCACAATGCCGGCACTGCGTTCTTAGAAAACCTGCCCCCGAATTGTTAAGTCGGGTAGTTATTGCAATCAATTAACCTCAAAATGGGGTTTTAAGTTGAAAACTCACTCATGCCGTACAAATTTAAATTATTTCGTTTGCTCAGATTTTTGCTATTCTTGATCGAATAATAATACCGGAAACGTTCATTAAGAAAAATAAAATCTAATTAAATTGAAGCGAAAAAACTAAGACTGACAACTGCTTTAGGCTTTAGGAATGAACCGGTTGAACTGAAAGAAAACATAGAAAACTCGCACATTTTGCAATCAAGATTTTCGATTGATTTACGATAAAGTAAAAATTTGGTAATAATCCGCCTGCACGAAAAATATTTACTATACGGGTTCGGTAAGCACACGATCAAATGGGAATTGCGGCATTTTTTTTGCTTAAGGGGCACAAACTGACGTAACTTTTATTAGGAAAAAATGCCTGGCTCCTCAATTGATTGGTGGTCAAAAAAATTCTTTTTGAAATATGGGAGATGGATTTTAATGAAACTCGCTGTGAATTTGTTCTTATGCAAGATGAAGCAACCTACTTCATCTGATTGCAGCAACCTGTGAATTATTGTGGGTCCTGGTACTAAAAACGACCAGAACTTCTTATTTGCTTTTTGATTTGTTTGAGTTGATGCATTCATCTTTTCTTGACATTGTTGTGCTTTTTGTAGAATCTTGTAGCGCTTGTAGAAGTTTTTGCGCAAAAAACAGTTTTCCTTGCCATTTGATAATTTTAGACATTTAGACAGCGCAGGGCCCCCTCCTGTTTGTAATTTTGATAAAATATATATTTTGTCAGAGTAAGTCCTAATCAAATAATTAATTCTGCAGACGACACCAACCTGTTGATGGGAAACAAAAATGTTCCCCTATTTCAGATAGTAAGCAAACAAATTGAAACAAACTGAAAACAAACATTGAAAACAAACTGAGTCTAAATTCCTAAAAAACCGCTATAATATTCTTCAGATCCAAGCAGTCGTGGTAAGTGACGAATTTACCGTAGCAGAACACACACGGTTTTTGGGTTTGAACATGGATGAACATTTAGACTGGTCTTTTCACATAAGTAAATTAATAAAAAAATTAACCGCAACGTGCTTTGGAATAAGAGTAATTGGCAAATATATGAACGAAAAAATGGTTTAGAGTACTGTATTCTGCAAATTTCATCATTTTTTGAGGTGGAAAGGTCAATATTCGGGAATGTTTTGTCATTCAAAAACGGGTGAATAGGATTGTTAAGAAAATGGACTTTGACCACCAAGAGTCGAAAATTTTTGAGCCGAAGAATGTCGCAGTGTCCTTTTGATCATGTGCTTACGGAACACCTTGCATACGGGATTGCTGATGTGTATAAAAACGATTGCTTGGAATCTATTCCAACAAGCAAAATTAAGCCTGTTTCTCTCATAAAACACTTAGTTTGTTTAATAAATAATACCCTGGATAATCGGTGTTTCATTTAGGAGAAGAATAACACTGCTAAAGCAATCAAAGAACATTGACTAGATGCTAGTCTACATACGGAGCAACAATCCTGCAGCTTAAAGCAACAGAAAAAATGAAACACTCACCTGAATCCGAAGGTGTGTCGATTCCATAGCTAATCATAACATCAGCTGGATTGATGCTCTTATGATAGCTATTATCGTTGGCCACTGCCCGTTGGTTCCTGATCATATCCTCCTGAGACACTGTCACTTTCTTGTCATTTTCCCCCGCTATTTCATTTTCCTCCGCTATTTCATTTTCCCCCGCTATTTTATTTTCCCCCGCTATTTCATTTTCCCCCGCTACTTCATTTTTCTCCTGTATTTCCACTTCCTCACTATCCGAATCTAAGAAAGGTAACCCCTGTCTCATCGATTCGAGTTCATATTCCACCAATTCATGTAATACCTCACGTTCATCACTTGACGGAACCGTTGCGGCTACTGCTTCTAATAAAATTTCGTGGCCCTGAACATAATAATCCGGAGTGGCCTTTCTTAGCAGACTTTTCGAATTTGGCATTTTCGATGGCGGGCTCAAAAATGGGTCCCATTTTCCCGTGTCGTCATCAGAATCTTCTGAATGTTCTGAACGTTTATGTTCACTTTCAAGGCAATCGCCATCGCTCATGCAGTTGTGATAGAGAAGCATGTGCCGCAATTTGCATGTTTTCGAAGAATACTCTTCCAATTTTTCCTCGTTCATCAGCTGTCTGATGTCAAATAATGTAGAAATGGTCTCCAAATATGCAAATAAATGATAGGGGTCGAGTTGAAATACACTGGGATCGAATTTCCAAATCTTCCCCAACACGCTGAAAAATCTGAATGTGCTTTTCACGGCGTTAATTTTTGCCTCCGCTTCATTAATCGACAATTTACTAGTGGGAAAATCGGTTTGATGCAATTCGGGCAGGATTATAGACGAGTCACCAGCCACCAAAAGGACAGCCTCACTACGAAAACCGCACTTGAGCCTTGATACCTCATTGCTATAGTGGTCCAGTGTCCTGCCCACTTGGCAGAACTCTAACTCGCATCGCTGTAAATCATAGCAGGGGAACTCACTTAAAAGATCATGGTACGAGCGTTTCGCGATCACTTCTACTTCTTCTGTACTCATAATTTCGTGACGATGGGTATACTTAAGCTAATATCACAAATAGAACTGGATGGCGGGATGTCAGGATGATACGATCAAGCAGCGGATGCAAAAGAAAATAGACACAATCAAATTTCAGCAAATAGATACGACCAGATCAAAAATAACTATTAGGGACTGAAATGTTTTTATACCGCTGATAACCCTGGGAGGAATTTTAGAGGGTGTATCCGCATAAATTGATGAAAAGAACTTTTTATCGATAACAAATTAGTTATTATTGCTTAAGAGCTAACTCGCATGCGCTTTAGCCCTTAAAACCTTTTTAGGTTAGGTGTATCTTTTGTTATTGTATTCAACAAAGAATACCGCTAAAATTCAAAATTGTGTGTTCAGGCCAAAGTATTAGAATTGATTAAAAATATAATTTTAAATTGAAGGTAACACCACGTAATTACTCATGTAATATGATTTTTATGTGATATTCTCTTCCAGCAATAATGTTTAAGTGCACAATCTGCGATAAAATGTACGATTCAAAACAACAATGGAACAGGCATAATAAACTCACTCATAAATTGTCAGTCAAGTTTTGTTATAACTGTAAGCAATGTGAGAATACATTTCAATCTAAAAGAGCTCTTCAAAAACACATAATAACATGTTACAGTGAAAAGAAACTGCAATGTAAGGAGTGTGGAAAACTTTACAAATCATTGAAGACCCTAAAAGCGCACATGAAGATAAAGAAACATAATTGGATTAAAACAAGAAAGTCAAGACTAATCTGTCTTTTAATGATAGTTTTAATTTTGAGACGTATCAGCGATTGAGGGAACATTTGGTAGAAAGTCATTCGGTGCAAATAACACCGAAACATAACACATTTAATACGGATGCAGGTACTTTATATGTTTAATGGAACAATAGTTGAATGAATTGTTTTGCTAAAACTGCTCTATAAATTTATAGTTTTATAGTATTTAGTAGTTTACAAATCAACAATTTAAATGAATATGGTGCTTTTTAGAGTTTGATTATTGGAAACATACCATTGAAGAGAAAATGAAAGTCAATTATGTTAAAGACAGTAGGTGTAGAAAGCCAAAATCTGGGGCCGTACGAGCTATTTACATATGCCACAGATCTTATGCCCCAAGAGAAAAAAAAAACAATCAATTGAAAAAGCGGTTTAGAAACTTAGATTCGAACAAAATTAATAAGGCCTGTCCTTCTATCCTAGTTGTCACTAAAACTCCTCATAAACTACTAGTTCTTTAGTATCCTGACTACTGAATTACACATTTATGATTTTAGGTAAATTATCTCAGGGAGTATCTGTTAGTCGGATTCTTAATGATATTAGAGCGGATATCTCTGAAGATGGAATTAAAAGAATTCATTTATTAGAGAAACAAGACATTCATAATATAAATATTCATAATATAAAAAGGGACTTTTCTATCGGTTATGCCACCAAAAGGCATCAAAATGATGCAGTAAGTGTCAATTTATGGGTGGATGCGATGAAAAACATGAAAAACAGCCCAGTATTATTTTATAAAGAGCAAGGATTAGAAGATGCAGTTTTCGATAAAAATGACTTCGTCCTCATTATCATGACATATTTTCAAGCCAACTATATATCAAAATTTGGAAGTAACAAAATTTGTATTGATGGAACCCATGGGTTAAATGCCTATGGGTTTCAACTATACACTATTTTAGTAGTGAACGATTATGACAGCGGCATGCCGGTTGCTTTTTGCTTTTCAAACAGGCAGGACATAGCAATATTTAAGTTTATGTTTGAAATCATAAAAAAATCATGTTGGTGTGATAACAACGGAAGGTTTTATGTCTGATGACTACCCTGCCATTTATTTGGCTTGGGATTCAGTAATGGGAAGGGTTGACAAGAGATTACTGTGTACTTGGCATGTGAACCGAAACTGGAGTATAAAATTTAAATAAGATTTCTAATCAAGAAAAAAGAATGTTGGTTTTAAAATCTTTAAAATTAATTCAAACTGAACTAGATGAAGACATCTTTAAACAACAACTAAATACATTTTGTCTAGATTTCTTAAATGATAACGATACGTTGGCATTTGGGGAATATTTCCAAAGGTTTTATGTAAATCGTACCCAGTTATGGGCGTATTGTTTCAGAAAATACACTGGTATTAACACCAATATGTATTTAGAATCCTTGCATAAAGTTATAAAACATTTTTGGAACTGGAAGGAAAAAGATGCAGGCAACTTGATAAAACTATTAATAGTTTAATAAATTTAGTAAGAGTTAAAATGTTCTAACGGATAATCAATATTGAAAAAGGTAAATGTAGCGTTAAGTTAAAAAAAATTAAGCAGAGTCATAGGAGTGCTGCGATATTTCCAGAAAAAATATTGTAAGAATTGATATGGATACTTTTTCTGTAACATGCTCGGATAACACGCATGTTTATGATATCAAAAAGTTACGTAATGCAGCTTGTGAGAATAATTGTCGACAGAATTGTGAAAAATGTCAAATTTGCGTGCATTCTTTTAGATGCAGTTGTGCCGATAACGTAATTAACTTCAACATTTGCAAACAAATACATGCATGTTGTATATATTTTTATGATGTTGACAAAACATCAAATTTCATGGAAAATCCTGCAAACGCCGTTTCCGATAATTTAGTTTCACCGGAGAACATTACATTCTTCTCGCCTGAAATCATATTAAAAAATGAACTAAAGTCTGCTTTAGAACTTTGCCTTACTTTAAATAATAGTTCAAACGTGTCTAACGATGTTCGTGCTCAAATTTTAAAAAACACTTACAAATCTATTGAATTGTTCAATAATAATATTAATAAAAAAATCGAGACACAAGCTAGATTTTATGGTAAGCGAAATAAAGAGAAGTTCTGCTTCTCTTTATTTCTTGAAGAACTTCTTCTTAGAACTTGAAAATTGTCGGCCTTTGACTAACGAGGCAAAAATGATAAGGTTATCGTTAAGTCAAAATGCGACAGTGCTAAATATTAGTACATCAGCCAATAATGCTCACACTTATTTGTAGATTTGTATAGAAATAAAGTATTTTGGTTTAAATTTAAGTGTTAATTTGAAAGTCAGCGGTGAACCTTACCTCAAAACAACTCTCCCAAAATTACGTTTCCCGCCGTTGTACTGCGTTTATGCGCATGCGAGTCATTTCGGAACAAAATAAGATCTACTGCGATGAACGGCTCGTCATATAAGAGAATGAGTTAGAAAGAGATAAACAACCGTCAGGACCGCGGGTTGCCTACATTTGGTTTTGCTTCACTTTTATCGTGCAAAGGGTCCGTTCCAGGTACTTTAGTATACAGTTCATTGTATAATACAACAAGCAAGGAAAGAGATAGTGAGATTCCTAATTAGAGTAGCAATTATTTTTGTCCTCGTTTGTTTTTATATATATAGATTTTGGAACCGAAAAAAACTGGAACCGAATTGGAAATTATTTTCCAAACCGGAACCGTAACGGAACCGAAATTTGAAATTTTGTCTTGAACCGAAACCGGAACGGAACAGTTATTTCGTTTCGGTCCGGGTCATTCCTAAATTTCACACAAAATTGTGCAGCATTCTTCTTGATTTTGAAAGAAAGATAATTTTTCATTCACATCTATAGGAAGCATGGGTAAATGCTTGACGGAAATTACGTCAAATATTTCTACTACACTGGCAACAACGCACGGAGCGTCAGTAATTAAACGTTCGTCCTAGAGTCTAGTATAATAACCTCTGTTGTGATTGTGTTTGTTTTTTATTAACAGTTATTGCCATTCATAGTGCACAGCTCTCAAAGATGCTACAAGAAGTTAACCATATGGGAGAAGAAATTGGTCTCACAGCACATGCTCAACCTGTACAATTGGGATCGAACAAATTACTTTCAAACGAAAGAAGGTATTTGGAAATATGTTACACAGATTCGGGTGCTCATCTACTTCGTCTTGCCAATTTACGCTTTTTTTTTAATTTATAGTACACATATAGAAAGAAGCTTCCGTAAAAAAATGCGTATCGTCCATAAATTGGCCAAAAAAACACTTGAAAATCATGTTCATACTACCCTGTTTTTACCAATGAAAATGATATTGCCCTGTGCTGTTAAACAAGAACAAGTTTTAAGAACATCAAACCATAATGTGAAACACAAAATTGTGCTTAAGATCCACTGCAATAAAGTTCTTTCAAAAGTTTGGAGATCTATTTTCAACCTCTTCATTGTTTGCGCTTATGCTGCACAAGTCTTCTTCTGTCTCCGACGCCCGACTTTCAAAAGGGAGAGCTAAACATACAGATTCCAACGTTGCCGTTTATCACGACGAGTAATTGCATTTATAATCTAACCCCACTTTTATTTGTTGAGTGCTTAGACAAGGACAAAAACAGGTTTATGACTAAGCGATCAGTCAACTACCCTTTATCAAACTATCAATTTTCTTTGCGAAAATGCCGTACATTTGGTTTTAACAAAATATGTTTCTATAAAATGAATCACATAATAGTCACAAATAAACATATTAAATCGATTTTTTTAGTATAATTTGAAATTTATACAATTGGTTTATAAAGTCATATAAAATAAATAAGTAGCTGCGTGCAAATTAAATTAACATGAGATCAACTTGAATAACTTTTTTTTCTCGCTGAGGTTTGGAAAATGCTTTCTTATGCACCATCCAGAGCTGGTGTTCTAGCGCTCTGGGTCCTCGTCTTAGTTTTTCATGACCTTTGTATATTAAATGAATAACAGAAGGATTTTGAAGGGCATACGCATTATTTTATTTGGTAGGATTTCATATTCTCTCAGTAGTCCTTGCCTTTTTGCTACATACTCCGAGCAGTAGCACATAACATGTAGAGTTGTTTCATTCTGTAATTTGCATAGTCGACAGGTAGGCGTAGCGGACAGACTCATGCTAAAAATATGTTTTTTTTTGCAGGAGGCGTGTCCCATTGTAACGGCCACAATCCTCTTTATTTTTTTCCTGCTAGCCGACCTGGCAGTTCTTTTTTGCATGCTGATTTCTTTCTTGCGTACTGAAATATCGAAATTACTTCTGCTTGTCTACTCGAAGTATTTGTGATCGTGCTCGCTATCTTTCGAGGTATATATAGACTGATATTCTGTAAAACATTTAGATGCTATATTGGAGAGTAACTGAAGGGCAGCATTTTTCAACAATTCCTTCTGTTTTTTGTACCTACAAAGCTCAGGTCAGGCAAAGATATTGTCAGGTTGGATTTGCTTCTTATTTATGCTCTGTAGAATTACCCTAATGCGTGTGACATTTGTAGCATCTACTGTCTTAACAGCTGGCCCTTGTAATTGCTTAATGCTATGTAATGCAACAAAATGAATATGCTTACATATTATATTTTTGATTTGATAATCTAACCATGTGCATTCAAAGACATGCCAAGGTATGTTTGAACAGCATTATTATTGAACATTATTATTATTGAGTATTAGCACTATGAACAGTTTATCTTACCAAATATAGCTGATTCTATTTTCTTATTAACAAGGTGATATTCCTGTTCACCAGCTGTGGGGTTATGGGGCTCCAACTTTACAGCGATCAATAAATCTCCCTCCTTGCTGGTTTAGTAAGTGGACTGTATTCGATTTAATGAGTATATTTAATGATACAATACTTGTGATTTAATATCACATTTTATACCTTAATTGGTATATGTAACAATTTTGTTTCGTATATTTTCCTGACTGTACTTTAATTCATTCCAATGCATTCCTGGGTTTCAGTCAATTTTATTGTTTATTATTTAAAATGTTACAAATACGTTTCGGTGTCTTTCTCCACCATCATCAGTTTGTCTAAAATATACATTTACAGTTATTATTAATTTATATAAAATTTTCCATCAAAATTCACACATTAAAATACAAATCACACACATATTAAAAAGTACATCAAGTACATTGGTTTTCAGGTGATGAGTCAGGACAAACATGTCTGGGAAAAGACTAGAATCTATTGGTTAGAGATCTAAATTTAACTTACGTATATAGTTGTTTCAACCTTCACATTTGACTGGTCACTGAATTTTCCATATTTTACTCGATATCGAGCGACCGAAACAAAAAAAAACTGTTTATCTTTCGCCTTTTCTTTGCATTCTAGGAATTGCTTGGCAATTTCTCAATATCAGATGTTTACATTTCATTTACCTGGTCCAATCAGTTCATGCATGCGATCATCTAATTAGTGTATGATACACAGAGCTAAGATTGTAATGTGTATGAATTACCAATCATATGCACCTATACAATATAAAAAAGTGTGGTAACAGCTCAGTAAGAGCTGTATATATAGAGCGATAAAATTAGCACATTGGGGATACATACAAAAAAATCTTGAAAAAATAAAAAGGTACTAATAATGAACAACTATCCCAAAGAATTAATAAAATATACAATGCAAATAAATGGAACAACATAAATAATATAAAAAAGAAAAAATAAGGTGAAATCAAGTATGTATCATTACCACACATACCAGAAATCAACACAAAAATTAAAAATGTTTTAAAACCGCATATTACTATAGCGGAAAAAACTAATAACAACTTGGCAAGGGAGTGTTTCACAAAATTTAAGCCTAGAAGCGATAAGTTGGACACACCTAACGTAATATACAAGATTGACTGTTTGAACTGTGACAAAACATACATAGGTCAAACAGGGCAATATTAAAAAAAAAGAATATACGAACATAAGTATAGCTTAAGAAAGATTAACGAGAATGCAACAGCATTAGCACAACATGCACAACAAAAGTTGCATGATTTTGATTTCGCTAACACACAAATTTTGATCAATGAGGACAACTATAATAAGAGAAGAATCCATGAAATGATACAAATTAAAAAACATCAAAATGCAATGAATTTCACATCAGACACAGACAATCTTAGCTCTGTGTAGCATACACTAATTAGATGATCGCATGCATGAACTGATTGGACCAGGTAAATGAAATGTAAACATCTGATATTGAGAAATTGCCAAGCAATTCCTAGAATGCAAAGAAAAGGCGAAAGATAAACAGTTTTTTTGTTTCGCTCGCTCGATATCGAGTGAAATATGGAAAATTCGGTGACCAGTCAAATATGAAGGTTGAAACAACTATATACGTAAGTTAAATTTAGATCTCTAAACAATAGATTCTAGTCTTTTCCCAGACATGTTTGTCCTGACTCATCACCTGAAAACCAATGTTCTTGATGTACTTTTTAATTCATTCCAATGTATTCCTGGGTTTCAGTCAATTTGATTGTTTATTATTTAAAATGTTACAAATACGTTTCGGTGTCTTTATCCACCATCATCAGTTTGTCTAAAATATACATTTTACATTTATTATCAATTTAATTAAAAAAAAAAACTTTCACAAAATTAACATATTAAAATTCAAATCACACACATATTAAAAAGTACAATTTGGGACCTTGGTTCTCAGGTGATGAGTCGGGATAAACATGTTCGGGAAAAGACTAGAATCTATTGTTTAGAGATCTAAATTTGACTTACATGTCTAGATGTTTCTACCTTTACATTTGGTTGGACATTGAATTACCTATTTTATTCGATATCGAGCGAGGGCCCGAAAAACCTGTTTATATTCCGCCTTTTCTTTGCATTCTTGGAATTGCTCTGTAATTCTTCAATATCTGCTGTTTAATTTTTATTTACCAGGTCCATTCAATTCATGCATGCGATCATCTAATTAGCGTATGATACACAGAGCTAAGATTGTCTGTATCTGATCTGAAATTTATTGCATTCTGATGTTTCTTAATTTGTATCATTTCATGGATTCTTCTCTTATTATAGTTGTCCTCATTGATCAATATTTGTGTGTTAACGAAATCAAAATCATGCAACTTTTGTTGTGCATGTTGTGCTAATGCTGTTGCATTTTCGTTAACCTTTCTTAAGCTAGCTAGCTATACTTATGTTCGTATATTCTTTTCTTTAAATATTGCCCTGTTTGTCCTATGTATGTGTTGTCACAGTGCAGTCAACCTTGTATATTACGTTAGGTAAGTCCAACTTATCGCTTCTAGGCTTAAATTTTGTAAAACACTCTTT
Organism: Dendroctonus valens; assembly: GCA_024550625.1. Classification (NCBI taxonomy): domain Eukaryota; kingdom Metazoa; phylum Arthropoda; class Insecta; order Coleoptera; family Curculionidae; genus Dendroctonus; species Dendroctonus valens. The sequence continues at coordinate 105,873 of JAJTJO010000491.1, forward strand.
TGCCAAGTTGTTTTTAGTTTTTTCCGCTATAGTAATGATACATAGTTGATTTCACCTTCTTTTTTCTTTTTTATATTATTTATGTTGTTCCATTTATTTGCATTGTATATTTTATTAATTCTTTGTTTTATAATTGGTTCGAAGAATTCTTTGGGATAGTTGTTCATTATTAGTACCTTTTTAATATGTGTGTGATTTGTATTTTAATGTGTGAATTTTGATGGAAAATTTTATATAAATTAATAATAACTGAAAATGTATATTTTAGACAAACTGATGATGGTGGAGAAAGACACCGAAACGTATTTGTAACATTTTAAATAATAAACAATAAAATTGACTGAAACCCAGGAATACATTGGAATGAATTAAAAAGTACATCAAGAACATTGGTTTTCAGGTGATGAGTCAGGACAAACATGTCTGGGAAAAGACTAGAATCTATTGTTTAGAGATCTAAATTTAACTTACGTATATAGTTGTTTCAACCTTCACATTTGACTGGTCACCGAATTTTCCATATTTCACTCGATATCGAGCGAGCGAAACAAAAAAAACTGTTTATCTTTCGCCTTTTCTTTGCATTCTAGGAATTGCTTGGCAATTTCTCAATATCAGATGTTTACATTTCATTTACCTGGTCCAATCAGTTCATGCATGCGATCATCTAATTAGTGTATGCTACACAGAGCTAAGATTGTCTGTGTCTGATGTGAAATTCATTGCATTTTGATGTTTTTTAATTTGTATCATTTCATGGATTCTTCTCTTATTATAGTTGTCCTCATTGATCAATATTTGTGTGTTAACGAAATCAAAATCATGCAACTTTTGTTGTGCATGTTGTGCTAATGCTGTTGCATTTTCGTTAACCTTTCTTAAGCTATACTTATGTTCGTATATTCTTTTCTTTAAATATTGCCCTGTTTGTCCTATGTATGTGTTGTCACAGTGCAGTCAACTTTGTATATTACGTTAGGTAAGTCCAACTTATCGCTTCTAGGCTTAAATTTTGTAAAACACTCTTTTGCCAAGTTGTTTTTAGTTTTTTCCGCTATAGTAATGATACATAGTTGATTTCACCTTCTTTTTTCTTTTTTATATTATTTATGTTGTTCCATTTATTTGCATTGTATATTTTATTAATTCTTTGTTTTATAATTGGTTCGAAGAATTCTTTGGGATAGTTGTTCATTATTAGTACCTTTTTAATATGTGTGTGATTTGTATTTTAATGTGTGAATTTTGATGGAAAATTTTATATAAATTAATAATAACTGAAAATGTATATTTTAGACAAACTGATGATGGTGGAGAAAGACACCGAAACGTATTTGTAACATTTTAAATAATAAACAATAAAATTGACTGAAACCCAGGAATACATTGGAATGAATATGTAACAATTACATAGGAAAAAACGTTACAACTATAAAAGTCAAGGAAACGTCTATATTATAATGTCATTTCTACATGCATGGTTGCCATACTTACACGAACATAGTTGCCGACCGTACACCAGCATTATTAATAATGAACCGATCACCTTCAATAATCACGTCGAAATTACTGCTTAAAGCGCTACGATGTCTATTTTTAATTTCCTCAACTTATCTTGGGCGTTTTCCATTAACTAATTTAAAAACTCGATCCACATATCTATCTCGAACATAATTTTTAATTCAATATAGAGCTTGTCTAACCTTTTCACTTTTTCCCAATCCAAATGCAAATATTTATAAGCTTTGTGCATGCTTTCCAGATAAATGTTGGTGTTAATTTCTCTACTTTTATGATAAAAATAATCCCATTGCTTGTATACCCTTAAAGAAGTTGAAAAAATTTTTTTCGTTAATAATTATTAAAATTGTATAATTAAACACTGTATTCTTTGATCAACATATTACAATTAGATAAGCGTGCATAAAAACAATTCATTAAAACAATTATGTGCTATTAATTTAAATATATTACTCTCATAATAACATTTCAAATACTTTTTCATGTCTATTACGATTCGTATTAGTTGAAAATACTTTTGGACAAGTCACACGCAAAGCCGGTATTTTAAATTTGGAGTTTAGTAAAGTCAAAATACAAAATCAAATAAAATTTGTTCTTTCTAGTTGTCTAAGCAAGCAACGAATTAAAAGTGGGGTTAGATTAGAAATGAACCACTCGTCATAAACGGAAACGTTGGAATCTGTCCCATGTTTAGCGCTCCTGATGTAGGATCAAATGTTGTATTGAAATTATAACTTCACTTTAACTTGTAAAATTGGAGACTTATTTTGATTAGATGTCATTGTGATTTGTTTCGTTTAGATCTACTCAGCTTTTGCAAGTCTTTAAACAAATAAAATAGTAGTTTTTGATACAAGGGCGAAAAGTGTCGCTTTTCGAACGACGACGGCATTTCCGTCAGGAGTTCGAAAAACGGATTTTCGCCCTCGTATCGAACAATATTTTTTGTTCGAATGAGAAAGGCAACACGAATAATAAGTTATAATAAATAAGAGCAGCCAAAAATAAAATTTATCGGGTTCATATTTTAAATTTGACGTCAAAGCCATTTCTCAAATGTCACGTTTTGACGTTTGTAATTTTTCAAAAGCGTATTTTTGTAAGCATATACAAGTGAAATAATGAGTGCCGAAAATTCAGTGTCCTGTACACCACCAGAAATTAGAGATGCCGCAAATGTTGGTTCAACTTCCAACCTTGAAACAGCTGCTGTTACTGTATGGTGTTTGTATAAGTTGTACACTTTACATGACATTTGCGCTATTTAAAAAGACCGTGTTTTGCGTGTGGCCACGTCCGAACGCGCAGAAAACTAGGCCATTAAAACGACTTTGAGACTGAACTTGTTGAAGTTATAATTTACAAATTGCAAGTAAACTTTAATTTAGGATCAATAGTTGTCGATAAACATAAGTAATTCATTAAAAACTCAGCATGTCCGTTACTTTTTAATAATAATACTTAACCATGAGTGAGTAACTTTTACATTAACAGTTTACAAGACCATTCGCGTACACGCTGAATATTAAAACTTTTATAATTTATGTTTACAGTGAAGTTCATATTTTGAGATTATAAACTCTCGGAAAACTATAGCTAGCAGAATAGTTTAGTGCTATTTCCAATACTTTTCCAACGGAGAGCGCTCAATGACGATAGTTAAAGTTTAAACATTCATTACAAGCGATTTATATTTATGCAACAAAATTCCAATAACATCATTTCAGGAGTTACTTATTTTCTAAAGTTGTATTAAATTGTATTGATAAAGTATAAGGTCCGATCAGAAATGTTATATGAAAGATATGTGTATTATCTACAAAAAAAATATGAAAAAAAACAGCAAAATTTAGTCGATATTTTAAGTATATAAGTCAAATAACAAATTTTATTAATAAAAAAATGGTGTGCGTCGCGGGACACTCGACAGAAGTGATAACTTCATATGATATTTATAGAAACTTGTTCAACGCATGATGGCAACAATAATTTTATAATTTCAATATTCTTGTTAGTCTATAATTTATAAAAGGATCAGGAATATGTAAAAGGCAATTTAATTTATTTTTGAATGTAAAAAATATATTTTATTTACAATATTTAACAGTCTTCAATAGTTGCAGTTGACTCGCTGGTTACATTATCATTATCTAAGTTTCTCAAAATTATAGATATTCTTGTATATCTCATTATCTAAAGTTAAATCTCAAAATTGACAATTGGTTTATGATAACTGAAAAACGAATCAAAATTGCGACACTCGATTTTATTTAAGTAAATCGTAGTACTTCTGACTATTAATATGACGGGTAGTAACTTGATCTGGATTATTTATCATCTTTAATAGCAACTTAGATTCAAGAAATGAAATTAAATTTTGGGTTCGATCAGAACAAAAACCAACATTATATTCGCCACTTAGAATAAGTGGTAATTGATGGTAGTTTTGGGCAAGTAAACGGGAACCTTCTGGTGTATAGTTTAAAAATTGTGAATGAATAAATTGAATAATATCTGAAATGATTTTGTTTGGAGATATATCTAAAGTTACAATAACAATTTTTTTCTTCATTAATGCTTGTGTGCGTTACATATCTCTCCAATATCATTATCTGACGATATATTGAAACCTGCTACATTCTGCGTTTCTAAAGACATGTTGAGAGTCCCAATATTTACATTATCATTGGTATGCTGATAAATTGTAACGTATCCTGCTCTTACATTTTCGCGATTTAAAATGCACAATACGATTTAGAAATAATTTTTGAATTCTTCTTGCAATGATACTAATGCATTTTTGTTTCTTTTACCATGGTAGAATGTAAAATCATTGTTTGCAGTAACAATAAAAAGACCCTCAATTTTCGTTACTCTTGATAATGCAACATAAATTATCTGCTGAGGATGTGTTTTTTCATACTCATACACTATTTCACTGAAAGTTCCTCCTTGAGATTTGTGAATAGTCATTGCACATGCCGATACTATGGGAAAATGAATTTCTTTTCGCAATGATCGTTTTATTATTATTTAAATAAATGGTCGCAGTCCTTCGATTTATAGGCACAAGCTGGAGGATGAATGTTATACTTAGGGATATAAGCAGCATCTTTTTGTCCGTATCTTTTGCCCTGTTTTTGTTGAATCTTCAAAGTGCGACCAAACTCGTGTAATTTCATGTTCTGTTCTACTGCGCCGCTCGCAAGCCCATGAACAACGTCGATATTCGTTGTAATTATATCTATTTATATATTTATACTATATTATATATTCGTTGTAATTATCATCTTGTATAATTTTTGCTTTACAAACGCCTCTTGTTCTTTATTAGCACATCCGATAAAAACGTCTGTCGTAATTGAAATAATTTTATCATGTGCTTTGTAGTACGAAATTGTTGTAATCGGTGACTGATTTATTGGAATAGAATAATCTAATTCCATTTGGACATAACTGACCAGCTTGTTCTCTGTTAAAAATCTTAATTGTATAAGAGCTAATTCATTATGATTTAATATTTGTCCGTTTCCAATTTTTGTTAGCACCGTTGAAAAGGTTTCATTGTTTTGACGCATCAATTCGTAAAATTGTAATCCTCGCGACAGTACAGGTCCAATCATGCTTTGATTTTGTCGCTTATAAACAGGAGCTAGTTGTAAATCCCTATTAAAATAATATCTAAGCCTCCAAAATTTGTGTGAAAGTTTCCAGTTATTTGTTTTAATCTTGAATCAATTTGTGTTAATAATTCTGCTCCAATCATGCTGATTTCATCTATAATCAAAATTTTTACATATTTAAACAGTGTTCTATATTGTATTAGTATGTATGTATATTGTACTACTACTAGTATTTGTGTGTCTGTTATAGATTTCCATAATTAATTTAATTACAAATGTTTTTCCACATCCAGCTGATCCAGTACAAAAAATTGCAATGGAGATGAATTATCAGATAGTAAATGTGATATTATGTTGAAGTACTTTTTAAGTAAACTTTTTTGTTTTTCATTTGCCAATCTTATCAATGTGCAAATCTGTGCATGGTCCATTATGTTATTTTTTTTTCTAGCTATCGAGCCAAGTTTATTTAATTTGGCTAAACGTAAATCCATGTTCATTTCTGCAATGGGATTATTGTAAATTGTTTCAAAAGGATTAGCTTAGACTCTTTAACAACCGCGACACGTTAAACGAATTGTGCGTGTCACAGGTACCAGAGCCATAGACTCACGTTAATTTTAGTTTTTTAATAGTAGTTTTTTTCTTGTTTTGTTTGTTTGCCCCTCGCGATTCCCATTCCGGCAGAGAAACACCGGAAATACCCTTCGCTCGCAACTCAAGCGAATGTAGGGAGGATTCCGCGGCTCAACACAATTGTTTGCAAATTTCAATTGTTTTAGCAATATCTATATTTGACTCAAATTCCTTTCGTCTATTTAAAATTAAATAAACGTTTTCGTCATAAATATGTATAAACATCATCTCTTCTAAAATTTCTTTCAATTTCTTCAAAACCTCATTTCTAAAAGGCATGTGCAGTGTGACCATTTCACGTTTATATTCATGAAGATCATTTCCAATATCGAAATTTCGATACCTGATAACATGCGGGATCTGTCTTAGTGCAAATACACCATTATTTTTGTAGTAATTGGAAACAATCTGTGCCAAAGTAACGTCTTCTAATTCTTCTGGCCTGTGTTCGTATTTATCAAACCAATTTTCTTTCCAAATGTTTGTACAATCTTTATCTATTTCATTTAATTGTTCTTGAGTTTTTTTGACTCTTTGTCTTTCGATTGGCCAAATAGTTGGTATATATACAACTCTTATTGTACTCTTTGACATTGGCTGACGTATGGCTACGTAGAAAGTACCATGCTGCAATTTCTACAATGTCGAATTCCTGATGGTCATTCATGGTTTCAACTATTTTTCGTTGTAGATTGCTAATACCTCTGTTAGTTTTATTCACATATTCTACAACGTAAGCAGCACAAGAATATTCCTAGGTAATAATCTGAAAATCTGTATTAGATGCCGAAATACTTAGAATAAAGTGATTAAATGCATTATACCATTTCTCGTTTGGTTCTCGTTTCAAACAAACTTTCACCCTATTGATTCCAGCACGAAGTATATTAATGTAATGTTCGTCTGAAGTTATAAAAAAATTTTCGTAATAATCGTCAATGCTGCTGTAGTCAATATGTTCTAAATTAGTTCGAATTAATGAATAATGTGATTTATACTTTTTAAAATCTTCACCCGAAATGTGTACTGTTGTTTTCATAGGTGTTAAAATCATGGTTGACCTGCAGCGCATAAACGGTGCTTCAAATCTACATTTTTGTTGTATTGCTTTTGATGCAATTTATTTGTAGCATGTAAAAGTATGTTTATGTGTTTGTAATTTAATATGTCCTGGCGCTTTACATACTGACACAGAAATTAATGAATCAATCAATCAAGTAACAGCATCTTCGTTAATGAGCCTACTTTTTTCGATAAATAGCAAATCAGCGGCAGTTTCTTTTGAAATTTCCATTCCATTATTTTTTAATTTGTATAATAACTGTAACAAATCTGTCCATCCTATTTCATTCGAACTAACAGTTATAAAGGCTGTAGGATTTCTTTGTTGTATAATTATAGCTAACAGATCTTTTTTTCGATCCGACCAATACCAACCCGAATTTGGTATGCACCTGAGGAAAGCAAGGTTGGTTTCTGTACAATTATGAATGTACGCCTCTGACTGTATTTGTTGTCGAGTAATATTAGTGTTTGTTCCGATAAACTTGAAGGCTACTGAAAGGCTATCTCGAGCCCTTGATCTCATAATTTTCATTGCAACATATAACAAATGATGCGGTGAAACTCGTCGTCGATCAGCTCGTCTTAATTCACTAGAAGCCATCATAAACGGCGTGACATTAACATTTTCTCTTAAATTTCTAAGTTGACCCAAATAAATTGGTGGAAACGATAATTCTTCTGCGTGCTCATCAAATAGTAAACTGTGAGGTACATTCTGTTCGCCAGGTGCTATTGTTAAAAAGATATCTTCATTCCATAGCAATGTATATTGTTGAGCAGTCATGCACTAGACTTTCTTCGATAGTAATATCTTCACTTACATCATCAATGAGAGGTTGTTGTAAGACTTCATCAACATCTTGAAGAAACAGCTGTTTTATTGTAATATTATAAAATACAATCCAAAGAAAATTCCTGGGTTTCAGTCAATTTTATTGTTTTTTATTCAAAATTTCACAAGTATGTTTCGGTGTCTTTCTCCACCATCATCAGTTTGTCTAAAATACACATTTACAGTCATCTGTATTTATTTACAGTCATCTGCCTTTACAAAAAAATGTTTTCAAATCTTTTGGCATTTGTATTTTTCGTCCATATTCCATATTAAATTTACCCATTTCAGTTCAAATCTGGGATGGGTTATAGATGCCCAGGATGTAAAACCAAAAATTTCTCGAATCTTCTGGACACAGACTCTATGAGGTAATTTACAACGGAATTCAAGAATCAAAATTTTTCGATTTTTAATTTGATCAATTTAATTTTCATGCTGGCTATCGTAGAAATAACTAATCCAATGCTAATGCACTTGGCTCTAAATCAAAAAATAAAAAATAAAAAAATAAAAAAAATAATCAAAGTCAGTCTCGTTTAAGACGTTAGTCCTTATTTCTAATTTGTCATAGAGAATTTTAATTTTCTACCGAATCAAACTAAGAACAGAAGAACATCTTTATTATTTGATTTTGTATATATGTATATATATTAGCTGATTTTGGTCGTCCTGCTTTATTCCAAAGTTGGGAACATTTATTAAGAACCAGAGCGTGCTTTGATCTGGTGATTGAGTTTGGGTTATGAGTTTCATAAAGTCTGTTGTTCCTATAAAATTACACGGATGCGTTACGCAACGATGATGTTTAGGCAAATTAATTTGAAATTCTTCAACTTTTTTCACAGAGCTCTCCATTATTAGTCCTGTGTGCGAAAAATAATCTTCAGCATAATCCATTTCACTATCAAATCCGCAGATGACCCGTCTGCATCTACCTCAAGCTGAGTATCGCCAAGTGAGTTAATGAGAACTGCTGATAAAACTGCAAAATCTTTTTGATCAGTTAAATATTTTACTCAGTTAAATATTCTGCTCAGTTAAATAATTAGTACTTTAATAATTTCCAGTAAATGTAAAATACAAATTGATTAATTTATTAAATGGGACATATTTCGAAAACGGCCAGTAAAATTAAATTTTTTTTTGACGAAATAAATTGATAAAATAAAAATTTTAATTTTGGGGACAGACAGAATCAAACAAAATATTTAAAAGTTTTGGACATGTTTTACTTTCACTGCCTAAATATCGTATTAAGTGATTGTTGTTCAAAGTTAAAAAGTATAGAGAATGAAACCATTAATGTGAAAAGATATCTACAAGAAAAATTAATCAGAATGAGTTAACAATGTTTTATGAACAACAAGAGCAGAAGTACGAAACTGTGTTCAACAAAATCAAGGCAAAACAAAAGAACAAATTGGAAACACTGGTAACTAAGAAACATGGTATAAAAACAAATATATAACTAATGAAGAATGGATAAAAAATTTAACATCATTAAACATACCAAACAACGTCAAATATATTTTATCACTTGGTCCAAAATTTTCACTTAACAAAAAACAATACAAACCGGTTCATGATGTCATAACAAACATCGAACATGGAATCTTCAAAAAACGAAATAAGAAGTAAATTATGTAATATATTAACAAATTTCAAGAGTGGAACGTCGAAAAAAGGTGTGCCCAATGAGATAAATAAGCTAATAGGTGAGACCAAAACTTTTTTAAATGAAAACACAAACATCTGTGTGCTAACGGCTGATAAATGTAGCAAGACAGTTGTTATGATGAAAAGTGAATATAGAACAAAAATGCTAGCCTTAATAAATGATTTAAAAACATATAAACCGGGAAAAAAAGATCTTACTACAAATATTCAAACCAAACTAAATAAAATAATAAATTCATGGCATAAAAATAAACTCATAACAGATAATTTAAAACGAACGCTGTCTTGCAACAACGGCCGAGCAGCGTTTATATATGGCCTGCCAAAGCTTCACAAAGCAGGCCACCCATTGACACCGATAGTTAGCAACATAAATTCCCTAACTTAGCAATTGTCTAAATACTTGTCAGCTGTATTGAGTAATATATTGGGAAATTCACAATATCACATTAGGGACTCATGGAGTTTCTGCGAATTTATAAAAAAACAGAAGATACCTGAGAACCATCGCCTAATATCGCTTGATGTGGTATCGTTATACACAAACCTCCCGGTAGATTACTCAATACAGTGCATAAGAAATAAATGGTCTGAAATAAAGGAACGTACATCATTACCCGAAAATGAATTTATTGGGAAGGTAGAGCTGTGCCTTAAGTCCACTTACTTCCAGTACGAGGACAATTTCTATTCACAAATATATGGAGTAGCTATGGGGTCTCCCATAGCTGCAACAGTTGCAAACCTTGTAATGGAAAGTCTGGAAGAAAAACTAATACCTGGTTTAAATTTTAAGTGTGGATTTATTAAAAGATACGTGGATGACTGCATAATGTGCCTGCCAAACCAAAAAGTTCAATACACACTGGATAAGTTTAGTGCGTTCCATGAGACCATTAAATTCACCATTGAGGAAGACAAAAACAGATCAATAAACTTTTTGGATATGACGGTTATATGTGACGATAATGGGGAAATAAAAACATACTGGTACACAAAGGATGTGTGGTCTGGTAGATACTTGAATTACCAATCATATGCACCTATACAATATAAAAAAAGTGTTGTAACAGCTCTTACTGATAGAGCGATTAAATTGGCACATTATAGATACAGAACAAAAAATCTTGAAAAAATAAAAAAGATACTAATAATGAACAACTATCCCAAAGCTTTCTTCGAACCAATTATAAAACAAAGAATTAATAAAATCTACAATTCAAATAAATGGAACAACATAAATAAGATAAAAAAGAAAAAAGAAAGTGAAATCAAGTATGTATCATTACCGTACATACCAGAAATCAACACAAAAATAAAAAATGTTTTAAAACCACATAATATTTCTATAGCGGAAAAAACTAAAAACAACTTGGCAAAAGAATGTTTTACAAAATTTAAACCTAGAAGCGATAAGTTGGACACACCTAACGTAATATACAAGATTGACTGTTTGAACTGTGACAACACATACATAGGTCAAACAGGACAATATTTAAAAAAAAAGAATATACGAACATAATTATTGCTTAAGAAAGGTTAACGAAAATGGAACAGCATTAGCACAACATGCACAACAAAAGTTACATAGTTTTGATTTCGATAACACAAAAATATTAATCAATGAAAACAACTGTAATAAGAGAAGAATCCATGAAATGATACAGATTAAAAGGCATCAGAATGCAATGAATTTTAGATCAGACACAGACAATCTTAGCTCTGTGTATCACACACTAATTAAATGATCGCATGCATGAACTGATTGGACCAGGTAAGTGAAATATAAACACCTGATATTGAGGAATTGCAGAGCAATTCCTAGAATGCAAAGAAAAGGCGAAGTATAAACAGTTTTTTTGTTCTCTCGCTTGATATCGAATTAAATAAGGAATTCAATAACCAGTCAAATGTGAAGGTAGAAACAACTAGACACGTAAGTTAAATTTAAATCTCGAAACAATAGATACTAGTCTTTTCCCGGACATGTTTGTCCTGACTCATCACCTGAAAACCAATGTTCTTAATGTACGTTTCAATATGTGTGTGATTTGTATTTTAATATGTGAATTTTGGTGAAAGTTTTTTATTTAAATTGATGATAACTGTAAATATATATTTTAGACAAACTGATCATGGTGGAGAAATACACCGAAACGTATCTGTAGCATTTTAAATAATAAACAATATAATTCACTGAAACCCAGGAATATTTTGAAATAAATTAAAAACATATTGATTATATATTATGACAAAACAGTAATAATGTTTATTATTGTATGTTAAATATGAAACATTAAAAAATAGATATATAAAAATTAATTATTTGTTGTTGCAACATAAAATAACAAATAATAGAATATACAAACATAACTACATATTCGCATGTTTTGCATTCAAATTTATGAATAATAGATTTAGAGACGCTTTATTTGCACCTAATATTGAGCGTTTTTCATAAATTGTTAGACCTCCTTTAGAGAATATCCCATCGACAACTGTTTTAACAATTGATATATTTTACGAGATACGACGGCGACAAACTAATGCACCCGAGACAGGAGTGACTCCATGAGAGTACGGCAAAGGGAATCGGTACCTAACACGAATTAAATTTTAGCGACGTCGGCCGATTCTATTGATGCGAAATTCCAATATATTCCTGGGTTTCAGTCAATTTTACTGTTTATTATTTAAAATGTTACAAAAACGTTTCGGTGTCTTTCTCCACCATCATCAGTTTGTCTAAAATATACATTTACAATCATCATCAATTAAATAAAAAACTCTAACCAAATTTCACACATTAAAATACAATTACATACATATTAAAAAGTATATTAAGAACATTGGCTTTCAGGTGATGAGTCAGGACAAACATATCCGGGAAAAGACTAGAATCTATTGTCTAGAGATTTCAAACCTCAATCTCAACTTACGTGTATAGTTCCTAACATGGCAAACACACAACTGGTTACTGAATTTTCCATATTTTATTCGATATCAGGCGATTGAAACAAAAAAAAACCGTTTATATTACGGTTTTTTCTTTTTAATTTTTTTTTTGGTTTTCAGGAATGCTTGGCAATTCTTCAATATCAGATGTTTATATTTCATTTACCTGGTCCAATCAGTTCAATCCAGATTGTCTGTATCTGATCTGAAATTTATTGCATTTTGATGTTTCTTAATTTGTATCATTTCATGGATTCTTCTCTTATTATAGTTGTCTTCATTGACCAATATTTGCGTGTTATCGAAATCAAAATCATGCAACTTTTGTTTTGCATGTTGTGCTAATGCTGTTGCATTCTCGTTAACCTTTCTTAAGCTGTACTTATGTTCGTATACTCTTTTCTTTAAATATTGCCCTGTTTGTCCTAAGTATGTGCTGTCACAGTTCAAACAGTCAATCTTGTATATTACGTTTGGTGTGTCCAATTTATCGCTTTTAGGCTTAAATTTTGTAAAACATTCTTTTGCCAAGTTGTTTTTAGTTTTCTCTGCTACAGCAATATTATGTGGTTTTAAAACATTTTTTATTTTTGTGTTGATTTCTGGCATGTGCGGTAATGATATATACCTGATTTCACCTTCTTTTTCTTTTTTATCTTATTTATGTTGTTCCATTTATTTGCATTGTATATTTTATTAATTCTCTGTTTCATAATTGGCTCGAAGAATTCTTTGGGATAGTTGTTCATTATTAGTACTTTTTTTATTTTTTCAAGATTTTTTTGTCTGTATCTACAATGTGCCAACTTTATCGCTCTATCAGTAAGAGCTGTTACCACACTTTTTTTATATTGTATAGGTGCATATGATTGGTAATTCAAGTATCTACCAGACCACACATCCTTTGTGTACCAGTTTGTTTTTATTTCCCCATCATTGTCATACATAATCGTCATATCCAAAAGTTTAATGATTTGTTTTTGTCTTCCTCAATGGTGAATTTTATGGTTTCATGGAATGCATTAAACTTATCTAGTGTGTATTGAACTTTTTGGTTTGGCAGGCACATTATGCAGTCATCAACGTATCTTTTAAAAAATCCACATTTATAGTTTAAATCAGGTATTAGTTTTTCTTCTAGACTTTCCATTACAAGGTTTGCAATTGTTGCAGCTATGGGAGATCCCATAGCTACTCCATATATTTGTGAATAGAAATTGTCTTCATATCGGAAGTAAGTGGACTTAAGGCATAGCTCTACCGCTCCAATAAATTCATTTTCGGGTAATGATGTATGTTCCCTAATTTCAGCCCATTTATTTTTATGCACTGTATTGAGTAATCCACCGGGATGTTTGTGTACAGCGATACCACATCAAGGGATATCAGGCGATGGTTCTCAGGTATCCTCTGTTTTTTTATGAACTCACAGAAGCTCCATGAGTCCCTAATGTGATACTGCGAGTTTCCCAATACATTACTCAATACGGCTGACAGGTATTTAGACAATTGGTAAGTTGGGGCATTTATATTGCTAACTATCGGTCTTAATGGGTGGCCTGCTTTGTGAAGCTTTGGCAGGCCATATATAAATGGTGCTCGGCCGTTGTTGCAATACAGTTTTCGCTTTAAATTATCTGTTATGAATTTATTTTTATGCCATGAATTTATTATTTTATTTAGTTTTGTTTGAATATTGTAGTAAGATCTTTTTTTTCCCGTTTATATGTTTTTACATCATTTATTAATGATAGCATTTTTGTTCTATATTCACTTTTCATCATAACCACTGTCTTGCTACATTTGTCAGCCGTTAACACGCAGATATTTGTGTGTTCATTTAGGAAGGTTTTGGTTTCACGTATAAGCCCATCGATATAATTGGGCACACCTTTGTTCGATATTTTATTTTTGAAATTTGTTAATATGTTACAACACTTACTTCTTATTTCGTTTTTTTTTATCGCTATTTAAAGAGAAGATTCCATGTTCAATGTTTGCTATGATTCATGAATCGGTTTGTATTGTTTTTTGTTGATAGAAAAGTTTGGGCCAAGTGACAGTACATACCTGACACTGTCTGGTATGCTTACCGTTGTTAAGTTCTCTATCCATTTTTCATTAGTTCTATATTTGTTTTTTGTTACCATGTTTTTTTGTTACTAATGTTTCTAGTTTGTTTCTTTGTTTTGCCCTGATATTGTTGAACACAGTTTCGTACTTCTGCTCTTGTTGTTCAAAAAACGTTCTTAATTCATTGTGATTATATTTTTCTTGTAATTGTCTTTTCACGTTAATGGTTTCACCCTCTATACCTTTTAACTTTGAACAACAATCACTTAATACGATATTCAGGCAGTTAAAGTAAAACATGTCCAGAACCTTTAAATATTTAGTTTGATTCTGTCTGTTCCCAAAATTAAATTCCTTTCTCCTCACCCGTATGAATTTTGGTACAATCGCCAAATTCTTGCATCTGGTCAAGAAGTTTCTCCTGTTTTTCTCTCTTGCCAGTCTTGCCTGCAATCTTCCATACGTCCCCCTCAACATCCCCTCATCCATTAGATCCATCTTGCTTTTGTTCCCAAGCATCTCTATTCGTTTCGCATATTTTCCTGACTGTACTTTAATTCATTCCAATATATTTCTGGGTTTCAGTCAATTTTACTGTTTATTATTTAAAATGTCACAAAAACGTTTCGGTGTCTTTCTCCACCATCATCAGTTTGTCTAAAATATACATTTACAATCATCATCAATTAAATAAAAAACTTTAACCAAATTTCACACATTAAAATACAATTACATACATATTAAAAAGTATATTAAGAACATTGGCTTTCAGGTGATGAGTCAGGACAAACATATCCGGGAAAAGACTAGAATCTATTGTCTAGAGATTCAAACCTCAATCTCAACTTTTTTAGAGTTTATTATTTTTAATTGATAACAACAATTAGAGTTTTTTATTTAATTGATGATGATTGTAAATGTATATTTTAGACAAACTGATGATGGTGGAGAAAGACACCGAAACGTTTTTGTGACATTTTAAATAATAAACAGTAAAATTGACTGAAACCCAGAAATATATTGGAATGAATTAAAGTACAGTCAGGAAAATATGCGAAACGAATAGAGATGCTTGGGAACAAAAGCAAGATGGATCTAATGGATGAGGGGATGTTGAGGGGGACGTATGGAAGATTGCAGGCAAGACTGGCAAGAGAGAAAAACAGGAGAAACTTCTTGACCAGATGCAAGAATTTGGCGATTGTACCAAAATTCATACGGGTGAGGAGAAAGGAATTTAATTTTGGGAACAGACAGAATCAAACTAAATATTTAAAGGTTCTGGACATGTTTTACTTTAACTGCCTGAATATCGTATTAAGTGATTGTTGTTCAAAGTTAAAAGGTATAGAGGGTGAAACCATTAACGTGAAAAGACAATTACAAGAAAAATATAATCACAATGAATTAAGAACGTTTTTTGAACAACAAGAGCAGAAGTACGAAACTGTGTTCAACAATATCAGGGCAAAACAAAGAAACAAACTAGAAACATTAGTAACAAAAAAACATGGTAACAAAAACAAATATAGAACTAATGAAAAATGGATAGAGAACTTAACAACGGTAAGCATACCAGACAGTGTCAGGTATGTACTGTCACTTGGCCCAAACTTTTCTATCAACAAAAAACAATACAAACCGATTCATGAAATCATAGCAAACATTGAACATGGAATCTTCTCTTTAAATAGCGATAAAAAAAACGAAATAAGAAGTAAGTGTTGTAACATATTAACAAATTTCAAAAATAAAATATCGAACAAAGGTGTGCCCAATTATATCGATGGGCTTATACGTGAAACCAAAACCTTCCTAAATGAACACACAAATATCTGCGTGTTAACGGCTGACAAATGTAGCAAGACAGTGGTTATGATGAAAAGTGAATATAGAACAAAAATGCTATCATTAATAAATGATGTAAAAACATATAAACGAAAAAAAAAAGATCTTACTACAAATATTCAAACAAAACTAAATAAAATAATAAATTCATGGCATAAAAATAAATTCATAACAGATAATTTAAAGCGAAAACTGTATTGCAACAACGGCCGAGCACCATTTATATATGGCCTGCCAAAGCTTCACAAAGCAGGCCACCCTTTAAGACCGATAGTTAGCAATATAAATGCCCCAACTTACCAATTGTCTAAATACCTGTCAGCCGTATTGAGTAATGTATTGGGAAACTCGCAGTATCACATTAGGGACTCATGGAGCTTCTGTGAGTTCATAAAAAAACAGAGGATACCTGAGAACCATCGCCTGATATCACTTGATGTGGTATCGCTGTACACAAACATCCCGGTGGATTACTCAATACAGTGCATAAAAATAAATGGGCTGAAATTAGGGAACATACATCATTACCCGAAAATGAATTTATTGGAGCGGTAGAGCTATGCCTTAAGTCCACTTACTTCCGATATGAAGACAATTTCTATTCACAAATATATGGAGTAGCTATGGGATCTCCCATAGCTGCAACAATTGCAAACCTTGTAATGGAAAGTCTAGAAGAAAAACTAATACCTGGTTTAAACTATAAATGTGGATTTTTTAAAAGATACGTTGATGACTGCATAATGTGCCTGCCAAACCAAAAAGTTCAATACACACTAGATAAGTTTAATGCATTCCATGAAACCATAAAATTCACCATTGAGGAAGACAAAAACAAATCATTAAACTTTTTGGATATGACGATTATGTATGACAATGAATGGGGAAATAAAAACAAACTGGTACACAAAGGATGTGTGGTCTGGTAGATACTTGAATTACCAATCATATGCACCTATACAATATAAAAAAAGTGTGGTAACAGCTCTTACTGATAGAGCGATAAAGTTGGCACATTGTAGATACAGACAAAAAATCTTGAAAAAATAAAAAAGTACTAATAATGAACAACTATCCCAAAGAATTCTTCGAGCCAATTATGAAACAGAGAATTAATAAAATATACAATGCAAATAAATGGAACAACATAAATAATATAAAAAAGAAAAAAGAAGGTGAAATCAGGTATATATCATTACCGCACATGCCATAAATCAACACAAAAATAAAAAATGTTTTAAAACCACATAATATTGCTGTAGCAGAGAAAACTAAAAACAACTTGGCAAAAGAATGTTTTACAAAATTTAAGCCTAAAAGCGATAAATTGGACACACCAAACGTAATATACAAGATTGACTGTTTGAAGTGTGACAGCACATACTTAGGACAAACAGGGCAATATTTAAAGAAAAGAGTATACGAACATAAGTACAGCTTAAGAAAGGTTAACGAGAATGCAACAGCATTAGCACAACATGCAAAACAAAAGTTGCATGATTTGATTTCGATAACACGCAAATATTGGTCAATGAAGACAACTATAATAAGAGAAGAATCCATGAAATGATACAAATTAAGAAACATCAAAATGCAATAAATCTCAGATCAGATACAGACAATCTGAGCTATGTATACCATACACTAATTAGATGATCGCATAAATGAACTGATTGGACCAGGTAAATGAAATATAAACATCTGATATTGAAGAATTGCCAAGCATTCCTGAAAACCAAAAAAAAAAAAAAAAAAAAAAGAAAAAACCGTAATATAAACGGGTTTTTTTTGTTTCACTCGCCTGATATCGAATAAAATATGGAAAATTCAGTAACCAGTTGTGTGTTTGCCATGTTGGGAATTATACACGTAAGTTGAGATTGAGGTTTGAATCTCTAGACAATAGATTCTAGTCTTTTCCCGGATATGTTTGTCCTGACTCATCACCTGAAAGCCAATGTTCTTAATATACTTTTTAATATGTATGTAATTGTATTTTAATGTGTGAAATTTGGTTAGAGTTTTTTATTTAATTGATGATGATTGTAAATGTATATTTTAGACAAACTGATGATGGTGGAGAAAGACACCGAAACGTTTTTGTAACATTTTAAATAATAAACAGTAAAATTGACTGAAACCCAGGAATATATTGGAATGAATTAAAGTACAGTCAGGAAAATAAGCGAAACGAATTGATGCGAAATAAACGAATCTCCTGATACGAATCTTTTCTTGATACGAATTTGTCTGGTACGAATCACTAAAAAGATTCGAATTGCACTAGCTCTAATTTTTGTATATTCTTTTTCCTGACTGTACTTTAATTCATTCCAATGTATTCCTGGGTTTTCAGTCAATTTTATTGTCACTAATTATGGTGTTATGTGATGAGCCCTGCGTTTCGTCCCGGGTCTACCTATTGGACTCGTCAGTAAGGCTTAGGTAGACCCTGCCTTATACGCCGGACACCGGTTATACGCGTTCGGACGTCTCTCACCGCACAAGATCTACGCCGGCTCGGTTCATTTACGCCCGAACGCGTATAACCGATGTCCGGCGTATAAGGCAGGGTCTACCTAAGCCTTACTGACGAGTCCAATAGGTAGACCCGGGACGAAACGCAGGGCTCATCACATAACACCATAATTAGTGACAATAAAATTGACTGAAAACCCAGGAATACATTGGAATGAATTAAAGTACAGTCAGGAAAAAGAATATACAAAGATAGATGCTTGGGAACAAAAGCAGAATGGAACGAGTGGCAGCATCAGCAACACGGGTTGCCAACATCTCACCGCACAAGATCTACGCCGGCCCGGTTCATTTACGTCCGAACGCGTATAACCGGTGTCCGGCGTATAAGGCAGGGTCTACCTAAGCCTTACTGACGAGTCCAATAGGTAGACCCGGGACGAAACGCAGGGCTCATCACATAACACCATAATTAGTGACAATAAAACTGACTGAAAACTCAGGAATACATTGGAACTAACTCTAATACATTTTATCCACTGAAAGTTCAAATTCTAAATTCCTGCAAAACCTGTCCATGAAAGTTACCACAAAAGAACCTGGGAAAGAAAGCTGGGAAAAAAAGAGTAGAGTTGTGTTTTTGAGTAATTTGGTTTGGTTGGTTGGTAATTTGGTTGAGTAATTGAGAAGTTAGGTTCAGTTTGATGTTTTAAGCTTTTTGAAATTTTAGTTTGAAGTGGTTGAATTTTGAATTGGTTTTGAAAAGCCGGGTTTTTTTTTCGTTTAATTCGGGTGTTCCCAGGAGGGGTAAGCCATTAAACTAGTGGGAGTTTTGAAGTTAATTTTTGGGATTGTTTGGAAAAAAGTGTCTTCGATTATTGGGTTAGTGTGGTTGGGAACTCTGGTTTTAAGGCTGTTGTGGATTTTTTAAATGAATTTCCTAATGTTTCCATATCGAGTTTTGCGTGGATTTGGGAGTTTCGAATGTACCACGGGGGGTGGGTAATTCGACGTAGGAGTTTATTCTGGAATATTTGGAGTTTGGTAATGTTAGTTTTGCAGGTTTGGCTGATGACTAGTGCCCGGTTGCAAATTTGTGCTCTGATAATTTGTTATAAAGTAAAATTTCGTTTTTGAGAGAAAGTGTACTTTTGTGTTGGTAAGTTTGGTGGGTTTTTGGCGAACATGCAAAGGCGACGGCTTCAACCTCCTGATTGGTAAAGCGTTTTGATGAATGATGAGCATTTATGAATGACTTGCGGGGTCTATTTATATTAGTAGTCATTGGCTAGCATATACCTAATAGTATCGCTATTGGTAAGACGCAGCAAGCGTCAATCTTGTGATCTTAAACACACACTATTTCTTATGTTGATAGTCGCGTTATGTTCATAGTCGAGCGTGACGGCTCAGACAAATTTATCACTCACAAAATCTGATAAACGCGCATAAAGAAGTTTACACTTAAAAAATATTTTTCAACCACATGATATTACTATAGCAGAGTGAACTAAAAACAACTTAGCAAAGGAATATTTCACAAAATTTAAACCTAGAAGTGATAAGTTAGACATGCCTAATGTAATATACAAAATAGACTGTTTGAACTGTGACAACACATACATAGGTCAAACAAGACAATATTTAAAGAAAAATGGAACGGCATTGGCGCAACAAATGTTACATAATTTCGATTTTGATAACACAAAAATTTTGATTAGTGAATATAATTATAATAAGAGAAGAGTCTATGATATTATACAAATTAAAAAACATCACAATGCAATGAATTTTAGGTCATATACAGACAATCTTAGCTCTGTATATCATACATTAATTAAATAAATGTAACATAAAATATTAACACCCGATATATTATAATGATAAAAACTAAAAATGATATCCTCAGAATGCGAAGGAAAAACGCCAAAGTAAAATAAACATTATAAACAGTTTTTTATTTTCTAAATTAATATTCCAATTTCGTGCCAAAATTGTAATGCTGTAAGTAAATTTTAAAGCCCTGAACAATAAATTCTAGTCTTTTCCCGAACATGATCGTCCTAACTCATCATCTTTGATCCGATGAGATTTTAAACTATTTTAGTATGTTTTTAATTCATTCCAATGTATTCCTGGGTTTCAGTCAATTTATTGTTTATTATTTAAAATGTTACAAATACGTTTCGGTGTCTTTATCCACCATCATCAGTTTGTCTAAAATATACATTCCACATTTATTATCAATTCAATTAAAAAAACTTTCCCAAAATTAACATATCAAAATTCAAATCACACACATATTAAAAAGTACAATTTGGGACCTTGGTTCTCAGGTGATGAGTCGGGATAAACATGTTCGGGAAAAGTCTAGAATCTATTGTTTAGAGATCTAAATTTGACTTACATGTTTAGATGTTTCTACCTATTCATTTGGTTGGACATTGAATTACCTATTCTATTCGATATCGAGCAAGGGCCCGAAAAACCTGTTTATATTTCGCCTTTTCTTTGCATTCTTGGAATTGCTCTGTAATTCCTCAATATCTGCTGTTTAATTTTTATTTACCAAGTCCATTCAATGCATGCATGCGATCATCTACTTAGCGTATGATACACAGAGCTAAGATTGTCTGTATCTGATCTGAAGTTTATTGCATTCTGATGTTTCTTAATTTGTATCATTTCATGGATTCTTCTCTTATTATAGTTGTCTTCATTGATCAATATTTGTGTGTTATCGAAATCAAACTCTTGCAACTTTTGTTGTGCATGTTGTGCTAATGCTGTTGCATTTTCGTTAACCTTTCTTAAGCTATACTTATGTTCGTATATTCTTTTCTTTAAATATTGCCCTATTTGTTCTATGTATGTGTTGTCACAGTCCAAACAGTCAATATTGTATATTACTATGTTTTTAATATGTTGTAATTTGTATTTTACTATGTATATTTTAACAAAGCTTCTTGTTTTTAAATATTGATGACGATTTGTGAATGTATATTTTAGACAAACTGATGATGGTGGAGAGAGACACCGAAACGTTTTTCAGATAAAATTATAGATAATGTAATTGACTGGAACCCAGGAATTTTATTTCAATTATTCACTTATTAAATATCTGTCTGGTTCATTAGTACTAAAATAAATTTAAAAAATGCTACCATGGTTGCATTTCTTAAGTCTTTCGAAAATCGACAAATATAACTGCAATATTTGGAAAACACATCTATAATATCATTAAAGTCAAATTTGAAAACGAAAAAATTGTGTAAATTGTTGGTTTGGAAGTCTTCTGCAGCATTTAAAATAATCTTGCACATAAACACAAAACATATCGCGCATCTCTTTATTCGAAAATAAATTATGTCCAGGCATTTTCAATAAATTCATAATGATAGTAGAAGTTAAAATATTTCTTCCTTAACCTTAACTGACATAAATTGACAGCGAAACAAATTTTGTCAATGGCCCACTATAAAAATCTTAATTTTCGACAATATTAGGGATGCAATTTGAGGTCACACATCAACATCACTATATGATTCAATGTAAAATTAATGAAAAACGCTGAGAGATATCAACTTAGAATAACTATACATTTTATGTTTAGAAAATATTGTAGAACGAAAGACGGCCAACAGAAAAGCGGTATTAAAAAAAAAATTCTGATGTTTTAAATGGGTCCAGAGTCTAGGATCTTCAAGCTAGGTAATAGGAAATTTGGATTTGTAGATTTAATAAACTTCCAAACACAATTTTTTGTGGTCATAGTATAACTGGGTAAGAATCTATTAGAAATAAACGAAAATTTTATTTGCACTTTGACCCTGTGTCTCGGAAACTATTAACTTTCAGATAAGGTAAATTTGCCTGAAACGCAATATTTTTGCCTAAACAATTTGTCAGTGAATGTTGGCACATTAGTTCAGGACCACCCTGTATATTTGACTTAAGAAATTAATCGAAGGGTATTTTTGTTAAAATAAAACGTAAATATGGAGATTTTTGGTTTGTAATTTTTTTTTGGCATGATTATGTGGACGATCCGCATTTTTTTTAGTGAAACTACTTTATTTTAAATGTACTTTGGGTGAAAATTAAAAAAAAAGTGAAAATTGCGCACATAAAGTACATGATTATTAAATCGCACTCAGATTTCGTATTCAACGAATAAATTAATTTGTAGGCATGTTGTTTTCACTAGCAAATTAATGTCGAGACATTTGCCTAGAGACAAAATTGAGCCTGACTTGAACACCTCAATCCTCAATCATAATTTTGAACAAAATATCGCATCGGATGCTGGCAGTCGAGTCGATGGAATAAAAGCAGGTGAGTAATTCTGACTTCCTTATAGGTTATTAATACAGTGCAAAATTTACTTGAATTATTTATTGGTTAATTGTAATCGGTTGTAGAAAATTTTATCAAAAACAGTTGCTTCTGCGCCGTTGTCGCTGTATACCGAACTCACTTTCATGTCAGTCTGTCAGTTAGTGTTTAGAATAATGAATTATAGTTTCATCAACACTGAAATTTGTAATAATTGTCAAATTTCATTCCTGGTTCAAATGGGAATATGGATAATAAAACAGATTGATGTCATATGCTGAACGTTCAGTGTATCTCTTTTTTGAAGTGTGATACTGATTATATTTAACACTTCGGCCCTCATTTGACGGGTACATTTAAATAAATTGTAACTTAAATAAGGTATGTTTAAAAAGGATCAGGTTTTTGTCCGTGTCAAAAACAAGCACCCCCAGGATTGGGTCGGGCCTATTAACTGTCACCAGCTGGGTTTAGTTTTTGTGACACGTTCAAAATCATGCGCTTAAATAGGGAAGAAAGGACCACCTCGGTAAGGTACAAGTAATAAACTAGTTCTTCTTAATTACGTATACAACTTTGCCTGTTCATCTCCAGTGCGTCTCCAGGAGGTAGTCGTTCCATCTTTTTCTTGGACGTCTTACTGATCTTCCCGCAGGGGATTTGTCTGTGGCAATTCTGATGACACAATTCCTTGTCTATAGATGTGATTATTCCATTCCGTTCTTGTTGTTTTTACCCGTTGATTAATCTTTGTGACTTTGCTTGCGCCCCTTATGACTTCACTTCTGACTCGCAACGATTTATTATATTCTCCGGAGGATTGTCATTTCGGTGGCCACCATCAACTTTCCTGTTCTTCCATTGTCTGGTCTTTTCTACCTGCTGTTCCGTTATAATTGGTATTACAACTGTCTTATACAGGTTAAAATAAGCAAGTTGATACCTACTTCCGGTATAACCGGCTAATAAGCTTCCTAATCGCTTCAGGGTGCTGGAAGGTTGTGCTTTTGAGAGAGCGGCCAAGCAGTTTTTTATTGACGCTTCTTTTTACTCTGAGCTGGAACATTTTAATTATGTTTTTTATCGCTTAGCGACAGTTTTTGACTGTAATTTTGTATTTGTTATATGTGTAGGTGTAGGCTTTGGAATAAATGTTAATGTTGAGTTTGCGTATATTGATACTGTTTTATATGGTGGGTTGTACGAATTGTTTGAGATGACTTGCTGCGCATACATTTCATGTATATTGTAGTTAATTGAATAAATCTATCTTAATCTATGGACATCTTAGGTCGCTTACTCCCAATCACTTTTGGTCTTTGGGCTTTTTTTAGTTTTACTAGAATAATTGCTAATAAGTGTATTGGAAACACGGCTGAAAATAATATTTACGATATTTTTAATTGAATGATTACTACATCCCTGAAAATAAATAAGATGTCTTCTTCGTCAATAAGATGATTCAGATATAAGTTGCAAAGAAAAGATATTTTATTTATTTTTTTTATTTACCCAGTATTTTTACAATCTGTCTACAAATCAATAAGTAAATTTTATGTCAATATTTCACATCAGAGAATATCATATTTAGGTGTACACTCAGTGGCATATACCTTTACGGCCTTAGTTCACTAGATGCATTACAATCTAAATCTGTTAATTAAATCTGGAGGTTTAAATGTCTTTAGTCTTCGTATTTCAGGTTGGCTGTTCATAAAGTTAGTTGTCAATTGGTTTAGATGTGCACTAATCCTGTCTTTGTATTTGGCACTAAATGTACCAATTTTCTGTTTGACTGTTGGGATGTTAAGATCTTTTCGGATAATCTCATTTGGGACGAATACACCAAACCATGATGCATTCACCATATTTCTGAGCATCTTTGCTTTAAATCTCTCCAAAATTGCAATATTTGAGTTGGATGCTGAACCCCACAGTTGAATTCCGTGTGTCCAGACGGGTTTAATTATTGTTTTATAGATAAATAGTTTCTTTTCTAGAGAGAGTTTGGTATCCTTTACCTATCAGCCAGTACATATGCTGATATTGTATGTTGAGTTGCTTCCTTTTAGTCCATATGTGAATTTTCCATGTCAGTCTGCGTTCCAAGTGCATACCAAGATACTTCACGGTCTCTGTTTGTGGAACTTGTTTGCTATTCAGGGTTACTGGAGGACATGTTCCATTTCGCAGTGTGAATGTCACAGTCAGACTTCGACTCGTTTGCCTTTATTCTCCATGTTTTTAGCCAGTTTTCAATTTTTGTCAGGTTTATTTGTAGTAGTTCTGAAGCCATTATAGGATTTGTATGTGATGTCATGATACCAGTGTCATCTGCAAATGTGGCTGTGGTATTTTGCGCCATTGTCGGCAGATCTGAGGTGTAGAGGAGATATAGAATCGGCCCCAAAACACTACCCTGAGCCGCTCCTGCGTGGTGTCACACCTTAGGTGTCTATTGCGAATGTAGGATTTCATCAGTTGGTATAAGTCGTTCGGAAACATCTTTTTTATTTTATACAGCAATTCAGGATGCCAGACCTTATCAAATGCCTGCGATATATCCATGAGTACTGCAGAACAATATTTTTTCTCTTCAAAATATTGACTAATTTTTTTGACTATTCTATGAACCTGCCCTATGTGCTTCTCTCTAAACCCAAATTGATGGTCAGGAATTAGTTTTTTTGTTGGAATAATTGCAATGGAGACTATACGAATTGTATAGTGTACAAATGGAGAATCTATATAGTGCAAATTAAACGAATTTTCTATACGAATTGTATAGTGTAAACATTAACGCCCGTTGCAAGAACTTGATCTTGTAACGTCTTGTATCAACAACTCCTACAATAAGGACTCAGCGCTGGTTTTAGAAATGCCTCTGGCGTCACGGAACGAAGGGTTAAAACTACCAAATAGGCCCGAGATTTGTTGATTTTTTCTGTGCATTATTCTAATTTATTGCCATTTGTGAGTAAATTTAGTGATTTAAGTGATTAGTTTACTAATACTAAGAGTACTAATACTAAGATTAGACTTATGCCGAATAAGTGTTGTGTCCCTGGGTGCCACGGGCACTATACAAACAATGATAAAGCTTGAGTCTTTAGGTTTCCCAAAGACAAAACCTTGAACCATAAATGGCTTAACGCAATTCCCCGAAAGAACTTTGTGCCAAGTGTAAATAGTAGAGTGTGTGAAGTACATTGTAGTACTGACGATTTTATACAGGAGTTTTCTCAACAGGACTTAAGAACCGGTGAGATCGTTGCTATTAAGATCAGTTTGCCGCGGCTAAAAGATACCAGTGTATCCAAGTATATTTCCAAATTATCCCAAATACTTGTCAAAGGAAACCCTTTCTCGAAAAAGTAAAGATGAAAAATATAAAGAATTGGACGAAAGTTAGGTTTCAACAAGCTATTGAAGCAAGTAAACGAGAATATTTAGAGCACAGAAAGCTAGTAAATTTTACAACATTTGATGCATGTAAAGATTTATTAAGTTCTAAATTTAGAAGGGTGGATTTGCAGTAATGATCAAAACAGTGCAACAATATTTAAAGTTGAACAACCAGCTAATGCGGCTCCAGTAATCTCCTGGGCTGTTGTAATTAGTAATGATTTACAAGTTAATACATATTTATATGGAAATGTAGTAACTGTAGAAATGGATACTTCTAAAACTCCTTTTTTAGCAAGTAATTTGGACGAAATCAGAAATGTGCTTGATACTATTGGAAATTTGATAAGTTTTCCATTGGAGACAAAACATGACAATTCGAACTATGAATGTGATAATGTCGACAGTCGAGTCACAAATAACACAGTTAGGTCAAAATTTAAACAAATGATCATATTTATCTGTAATATTCTTAAAAGTTTGCCCCTGGAGAATGGTATACCTTCGAATTTTGCAGAAATCGAATTCATTTCTGAACAACTCAAACTGATGACAGTTTCTAAAGAACGATATAGATATTCGAGTAAAACATTAGTTTTATGTTCAATTTGATATACAATCAGCCCGCATGCATAGGTAAATATTTAAGAAATCATGGACGTATAATTTTACCCCATCCTGAAACATTGAAAGGAGTTTGTAACAACTTTTTAACTGATCCCCATATCGATGAAAAGCAAGCTTTCTTAACATACGCAGAAGCTATTTTTAAATATTTGAATAATGAAGATAAACGTGTTAATCTGCTCATGGATGAAATTCACATTGATCCATATTTAAATTATAAAAGTGGTAATATTGTAGGAGCAGCAGTAAATAACAGTTCGTTAGCCACAACTGCTTATACACTTATGATTACCAGTATTTGTTCAAATTTTAAAGAAGTGGTTCAAATTGCACCCGTTTGTAAAATAAATCACGAATTGCTTTTCGGTTTTGTCACAAAAATAATAAAACGATTAGAGGAAATTGGATATAAAGTATTTTGTGTAATTAGTGACAATAACTCAAATAATGGTAAAGCGATGGCCAATTTTTCTTCCAAAAAAGAGCTTAGCATTGTCTATCAACATCCTTCAGATCCAAAAAGACCCTTAATTTATTTATTTGATTCTGTACATTTACTAAAGTGCATTTTTGACAACTGGCTCAATTCAAAACCTAATCAAGCATTCACTTACCCTGATTTTCTTACTGGAAAAGAGAAATGTGCTTGGTTTCCAGCACTAAAAGAATTACATGAGTTGGAATCTCATAAATTTCTTAAATTTGGCTACAGTTTAAACTTAAAAGCTTTATATCCATCAAGCTTGGAAAGGCAAAATGTTAAACTGGCATTGAAAATTTTCAATTCTTCTCTCATAGAGGGTTTACAAAGTTTTGGTAAGGACATTCCTTATTCACAAGATATGGCAGACTTTTTAAAGATTATAATTAATTGGTGGAACATAGTCAATGTAAAAACACCACTAACGGGAATGAATTTACGTGAGATTTTCCAGGAGCCCATAAGAAATTCCGAATTAAGTGACCCAAAATTGGATTTTTTGAAAGAAATGCTATCATGGCTAGGTACTTGGAAATCAGATAAATTTTGTAACAAATTAACAAGGCAGGCTCATACCGCTTTAAGTCACACTATTCATGGGGTGCTAGAAATTATCAAATATTGCATTGACGACCTTAATTTAAATTATATTCTTTTGGGAAAATTACAGACTGATCCTTTAGAAAATAGATTTGGCAAATGCAGGCAATTAGCTGGCGGTCATTATCCCATTTCCATTCGACAACTCTATGAATCCGAAAAAAGACTAAGAATTCAATCCATGTTAACATTACAATCTCAACATTTTGGAAATTTGAATATTCACAAGTTTTATGAGCCGACTGATTATAATAATTGAGAGGAAAATTCGAACGAGATTGCCGACATATTGAAAACTTTTTCATTGAGGATACTGACATAGACAATGTTAAAAGTGAGATGCCAGTTATTACTTATTTAGGAGGATATTGCAGCCATATTGCTTTAAATAAAGTAAAATGCAGCTCTTGCAAACATTTATTAACACTAGGTGAAGAACTTATTGTGGAAGACAACTTATAAGTATTTTAAATCGAGGTGGACTTCGTTATCCTAAATAATCTGTAGTTCAAGTAGTTCTCACCTCATATCGTATTTAAAAAGTTACTTAATGCTCACGAAGAGAGATTTTTAAACATTTTTTCACAAAAATCATTTCTATGTAGTTTAATTTATAAATATCTGGTGAAGATATTCAACAAGAACATCTTATTTACTTTGACGGCTGCAATACACACTCTGCAAAGGTAATTACTGATATTTTACTCGGCAGTATCTCAATACGTTATTGAAAAATTATTGTGGCAAAAGAAATGACCGTTATGGAAAAGGACGTAAAAGAAAACTTAATACTTATTCATAGCGAAATACTTACTTAAATATTTTAGCCGGAAATTTGAGACTTAATTTTAGTCTAATATTTAATATGTATCTGTTATTTTATATTTGTATATGTATTTGTATCAATGAAATAAATTAATAGGCTTTGAGGTTTTTTTAAAAAATCAAATGATGATTTGATGAGTGAAGCATTACTTAATTCTAATTAAACTGAAACTTAAAATTTCTAAAAGAAAATTATTAAAGTACTTTGTCGAGTATAAAGTTGTAGGCAACTGTCTCTTGTTAGAATATACATATACTAACTCGTACAAGTCACAACTTTACTAATTAAATCATATGCTGATGTGATATTACTAGAGTATTAGTTTACACAGATGTCTATATAAAATAGCCCTATTTCAATAATCGCGTTTTAAAGCAAATAAAATCAGTAGGGCCGATAACAAATGTTTTGTTTCTCATTGATCACCGATGTGCTCGACCGCTTTCGGCCGGTGACGTCACATTTCAGCGCTTGGTCCTTATTGTAGGAGTTGTTGGCAGAATTCGTCAACCTCTTGTGATTTAACTTAATTGTATTTTATTTGATTAATATTAATCATTGATACATAACCTTACACAGGAGTTGTTTGTTTACATGTGTGGCGATGTGGCGAGTTTAGGTATATCACTGATCTGCCCAAAAAGTATGGCAGCACTGACCGCAAATTGACAGCGTTATCCTAACCTCAAAATATTTCTTTTGCTTTATCTTTCTTTGTTTTGTGTTTACCCATGTTTACTATAATTTTCATAATTAAGAAGTAACATGTATTTACGTAATGTTAATGAGGCAGATTACCTTGAAAAACATTGTTGCCATCCTTCTGATCTAGGTTTTTGCAAATATCTCAATTTTGAATAACAATTAATATTTTTTACTATTTTTCCTGTACTCCTAAAACACCCCCAGACAACACCCCCAGAGGAATAACGCCAGTTTTGAATTACCCTGTATTAAAACATATTAGAATATTTTGAAATCTCATCGGACCAAAAGGTACATTGCAGTAACGGCTGTCATGGATCCATCGTTTGGATTCAATGTCAACTAATCAACTCTATCAATCAATAAAACTATCAAACTCAAATTAACCTAAAATTTTTTATGTGTACTTTGTTTATGCACGGATTGTTCATTCGCGTATAGTTTATGGCTATGGAATATACGTTTTTATTAGTTTTTTCCATTGGAAACGTTCTTAAACAAGGAGAAAATGAGGTCCCGCATTCGCCATTCCAGATTCTTATAATATTAATTGCATAAACAGGGCAAGCGAAGGAGTACCTCGGCGCTGAGGGAAGGGTTTTACTGGGTAGACAGCCAGGCTGGAGTCTCACACCACCCACAGCGCTAAAATACCAGCTCTGGACAGAGAGCATGTCCTAAACCTCATCCATGACAAAAAAGAACATCACAAACAATATTTTTCAATTCAATCAGTATTTGTTCAATTCAATCAGTATTGTAACTTTGATTCAAATGACATTAAATTTTGCGCCCTATCAGAAAAAAATCTTAAAGTCTGTAGTTAGAATGAATGGTGTTTTATGGTAGTTTGGTCCAGGTAAACTGGAATCTTAAGGCCCATTGTCCTTTCGATCCTTTGGTCCTTGGTCCTTTGGAATCGTGCGAAACGGAGCGAATGATCCAATTTCATTGCGAGGTACTGAAGCTCGTCCAATAGATCTCTAGAAGTCATTCGTACGAATTCGGTACGAAACAAATGGGATTTGTTCGCATGTTTGCAATTTTTTTGACTAAATAACAAATATTTTTGTTACGCACCGAACTGAAATGATGTTGAAAAACTAATAAGTCTTTCTGATTATTTTTTAAATCTTCAATTGGATTATGGAATTCTTCAAATTCTTTTTGCGTTGCTCTGCAACAGAATAGTTTTTTTCTTTTTAACTGTAATCGTCTTCTCACAAGATAACTGATTATTATATAATTGTTTTTTTGCGACGATCCTAAATTTGTGTTTCCAAAAATCCTGCTTAAGATTCGCGGGCGGCTGTGTGCCAGACCAACGGCACCGTAACGCATTCCGCTGAGGTTGAACCGTGCCATAAGATGTTATCACTTCAAAACACTTGCACAAAATTATAATGTTCCAGAATCTTTTGGAGAACTTCTTATCTTAACTGGTACTTGGGAAGACTGGTCTTTGGTATCTTAAAGAGACGCAATAATAAATAAGATCACTCTCCAGAAAGTCAGTGTTATTCGTGTGATTATATAGTATTTCGTATATTTTCCTGACTTTGGAATGAATTATATAGTATGTGACAATGTTAGAAATTTCTTGCGATCTAGCTTCACCGGGGCTACTTTTGTTTAAATATTTTTTTTTATTTACTGCAACCAAGCTACAGAAGAATTTCGCAGTTCTGACTCACCCTGTATAAGAAGTTTTAAACTTTACACAACTTGTACCTGAATAATAAAAATTATGATAACTCATGTCAATAGAACACTGGAAACGGGGGCCAAAACCTTCCACAGCAATACAGCAAGTCATCAAGGAAATCAAGAAAGAAACTGATCAACCAGATGAGGCTTTTGTTCTAAATTCAAGAGATGCCCAGCCACATAGATGGGGAACAAGGTACTTGAAATATATTTTATACCAACTTAATGATCAACCAATAAATTATTTGTAGGCAAGTCATTGTTTCCAGGAAATTGAAATCGAAGAGACGATCTAGATCCAAAATTGTGCAAAATTATTATAACGGCAATATTGCAACTGACAGATCTGAACAAGTTCTATTAGCTGTTTGTAAATCTGTAGGTGGATTCGATGCAGGTAATTCAATATAACAATTATGAGTTTAACTCGTAACTCGTCAACTTGTAACTGTTTCCGCATTTAAAACTTACAATATTTACTCGAGGTATAAAATAATCTAATTAAATATTATAATATAATTAATATAACTATATTATATAAATAGAGCATTGGTGGCGAACGCACACATCACCCTTAAAAGTACCGCAATCGGTCCAACCTATTAGGAAGGAAACTAACCAGAAAGCACGTTATCCTGCCCTACATTCAGGATGTGACAAACCAACTAGTTGGGGAGGAAGGTACTTGTATATATGCTGTATCGACTTCAAGACGCAGAGTAATTTTTTTTGTAGGGAGATTTTGATAACGAGAAAGTTGAATTCGAGGCTTGGATACAGAGCTAACGATGAGCCTTATTTCAATACCGGTCATGTTTCAACCAACAAAGATGAACAAGCCGTATTAGGTGACTGGAGTACTGTTTGTGGAATTAATGCAAGTAGCATCGCAACAATTCTTAATTAAATTTAGCTTGTAACTCCATAGACAATTTGATTACATTTTGTAGTTGAATAACGAATAGTTTTTCAAATAACCAAAAAATGTTATTCGAAGTTGGTGTCATTTCTGTGGGGACATTTAGATGTATACATGTAGTTTGTATGTAGAAACAATAGCAAAAACATCATTGTCACTGTATACCGAGATTCTAGACAATCAGGATTCCTTTTAACATAAATGTTTTGAATTTGTAACTATCAGCGAATTTTTTTCATTAATAGTACGTAAATATATGTTGCCATTT
This sequence comes from Dendroctonus valens, assembly GCA_024550625.1. Lineage (NCBI taxonomy): Eukaryota > Metazoa > Arthropoda > Insecta > Coleoptera > Curculionidae > Dendroctonus > Dendroctonus valens. The sequence continues at coordinate 138,460 of JAJTJO010000491.1, forward strand.
GCAAAAGTCGACAAGGTGGTGATTGATGGAACTGAAAAATTTGCTAATATCAATTATATAAATGTCACACAAAAAACATTTATTGTTCCTTAATAACAATAATACATAAGTAAAAAATTCATAGACATAAAGATTAAACATCAGATGTTTATTCTGAGAATGTTTATGACTATCCTTACTTGACTATCCAGTAGGATAGTACCTGGTTTTTTGCCTTAAGCAGAAGTTCTCGAATAACAAAATTTAAGTAAATATTTGTTGCTTTTTTCATTCAAAAATCAATTATCAGAGGATCTAATGTGAGCCAGCGATCATCAGAGCTGTCATGAACTTATGATGCAAGCAAGTGCAGATTTCGCGATTTGCTAATCTCAGGCACTCCCAAAACCTGTTTCGAGCCTATTCATTCAGCTCTCGTCAGCTGGGTTTAGCCTGAGAATAGCACTTGCTTTTGAACATATTAATTACCAAATAAAGTTTGCACTTCCTTATTGCTATTAATCAACGAGTTAGTTAATAAATAACATCTTTTAAAATTTGATTCTGGAATACTTAACCTATCCTAACCTTGAATCTATTTTAACCTAAACAGCTTCTCTTGTTTCCTAAGCTTAACCTAAGGCTGAGAATTCTACTCAAAGATGAAAATCTGCGAAGCAACTGGATGAAAACATTGGTTTGGTTTGACACCACCAAGCATGACGTAATTTTGCGCTCTTCTGTATGAGTTTCCTCTAGAGATTCCCTTGGTAAGTTGCCACTTACGATTATCCAGACTGAACCAATCTGGACGAAACCACCACAAACTGTTGTTCGCGAGATCGCTCGATGAGGCACCTCTCGAAACCAGATCAGCAGGATTATCCGTTGATCTCACGTGACCCCAATCCTGTACGCTCGATAACGTTTGGATTTCACTTACTCGGTTTGCTACAAAAGTTTTCCAAGTAGTGGGTGTTCCCTTAAGCAATTCGAGTACTATCGTGGAATCTGTCCACAAAAATATTTTGTGAATGTTTAACTCTAGGGCTTCTATGGTTTTATGAACCAAATTGCTCAACAAAACTGCGCCGCATAAATATAATCTCGGTAAGCTTACTTGTTTTATTGGCGCTACCCTTGACTTTGCGCACAATAAGTGTGTAACGAAATTACCGGGCGATAGTTAACATCGAATATATACACATGTCCCATATGCCTGGATGATATATACATATGCCGTCACTAAAGCCATGAATCTCCAACCGAATGTAACTAGAAACAAGAGCATGTCTAGGAATCTTAATGTTACTAATATATTGCAAGTCATCCTGAAACTCTACCCAAACCTTGGCAATTTCAATCGGCACTGCATCATCTCAACCTAATTTTCTATTCCACAGCTCTTGAACTATCAACTTTGCATTTGTTAAGACAGGACCCAATAGACCTAACGGGTCAAATATTTGACAAATCACCGATAACATTACTCGCTTGCTAAAATTCAGCCATGGAAATTCGTTGTTAATATTAATTCATTCCAATGTATTCCTGGGTTTTCAGTCAATTTTATTGTCACTGATTATGGTGTTATGTGATGAGCCCTGCGTTTCGTCCCGGGTCTACCTATTGGACTCGTCAGTAAGGCTTAGGTAGACCCTGCCTTATACGCCAGACATCGGTCATACGTGTTCGGACGTAAATGAACCGAGCCGGTGTAGATCTTCTGCGGTGAGATGTTGGCAACCCGTGTTACCGATGCTGCCACTCGTTCCATTCTGCTTTTTTTCCCAAGCATCTATATCTTTTTGTATATTCTTTTTCCTGACTGTACTTTAATTCATTCCAATGTACTCCTGGGTTTTCAGTCAATTTTATTGTCACTAATTATGGTGTTATGTGATGAGCCCTGCGTTTCGTCCCGGGTCTACCTATTGGACTCGTCAGTAAGGCTTAGGTAGACCCTGCCTTATACGCCAGACATCGGTTATAGACGAAACGCAGGGCTCATCACATAACACCATAATTAGTGACAATAAAATTGACTGAAAACCCAGGAATACATTGGAATGAATTAAAGTACAGTCAGAAAAAAGAATATACAAAAAGTTAATATTAATCTTATAGCATATTAAATCATTGTTTGAATCCCGGTATACACCAAGCGTTTTGTTCTGGTCTCCTTCAATAAGGTGAACAACATTCACGTCCAGCTTGGTGTCTGTCTCCAAATGACTTAGCAATTCAGGATTGTTACATAACCATTTTCGAAAGGGAAATCCAGCAGCACCAAGTATCGCAGGGATTTCAAGTTGGATTTTCAAGACTTCTTCTTCTTCATCCGCTCCAGTGAGGAGGTCATCCATATAAAAATCTCGTCGTATTATTTTACTTATATTGGGATTTATTTTTTCCATTTATTAGGCTAAATAAAATGAACATTTCACTGCTAAATACGGAGATGAAGCATTGCCATAAGTCACGGTATTCAATGCAAATACCTTCACATTTTCATGAATTGACGGCCGCCAAAATATTTTTTGATATTGTCTCTGTTGTGGGTCAACAAGTATTTGCCTTTACATTTTTGAAATATCAGCAGTCATAACGTACAAATGTGTTCTAAGTCTTGTTAATATAGAAAATATGTCCTGCTGTAAGGTCGCTCCTACGTTCTGTACAGCATTAAGCGACAAACCTGAGTCAGTCTTGCCGGATGCGTCGAAGACTACCCTACCCTTGGTGGTTAAACTTGATGTCTTTACGACTGCATGATGTGGAAGTAAATATCTTTCGCTATTGTCAGCATCCACTTCCGACATGTGCTTCAAATCATAGTAATCTCTTACGAAGTTATTGTACTCAATTTTGAGGTCTGGAGTTTTTTCGCACAAGAGATTCGTATCTTCGAAATGCAATTTCTTTCGAACTTCCTAAATCCTTAATATTTGATTTGAATGGTATTTTTACAATAAACCGCCCGCTTTCATCTCGTTGCACAGAATCTGCAAAATATTTTTCACATGTTCTTTCATCTTCGGACAATATTTTATCCTTGCCGATTTCTTCTAGCTCCCAGAACCTTAAAACGACATCATCTGTCAACCTTTCATAATTTAATTTGACTGACTTCGTCAACAGATATTCCGATATGCCCTGCAATTACCCAACCAAATGTTGTATTTTTTAACAAAAGCATATTTGGACCCAATTTTTCATGACCTGGCTTCATGACGCGCCAAAATATGTCAGATCCTAGCAACAATTCGATGTCACTTATCTCATTAAAATGAGGGTCTGCCAAGTGGTACCAAGAAGGTATCTTGATTAAACCTTTATTGAAACCAGTTGTAAGTAATTTTCAAATTATTTTAGGCATTATAAACCATCTGATTTCTTCCTCAAAACTGCTATTGCAGGACTGAATTGTTGCGCTTACTTGTTTATCTACCTGAGAAATGGTTTGACCAATTCCTCTTACTACATGGTTTATGTTATGTGCCTTTAGCCCGAGATATTCCGATACTCTTTGACAAAAGAAATTTGACTGTGATCCACTATCCAACAAAGCACGTATCTTTATTGATTTACCTTCGTATTTTAATATCACTACCGCTGTGGATAAAAGAACTTGGGGTAATCCGTTCAATTGCGCAACGTGGACAATTTTCAGCGTCAGCGCTATACTCGGTCAACTTCTGAACGCTAGTCATGACCGCTGTTGCTTTATTGGTGGATGATTCTGGAGGTGGTTCTTGCGAACTAGTGGTCGTCAAATCCATTTGGTACTTACGATTTGATTCTCTTTCTATATGCAAAATAGTGTTATGGGACTTATGACAATGAAAACATTTGCGCATTTTACATTTCCAAAACGGATGATTGTCTCTCAGACAAATTAAACACAGCTTCAATCTCGTAACCTGCGAAATACGGTTTGGTATCGATAGTTTTAGAAAGTTACTGCAATAAAATATTCTGTGTTCTTCCTTACAATAATAACACTATCGTATATTTTCCTGACTGTACTTTAATTCATTCCAATGTATTCCTGGGTTTCAGTCAATTTTATTGTTTAACATTTTAAACATTTTAAATAATAATAACACTGCATCTTGTTTCCTAATTCCGTTTTGTCAGTGACCGGTAGCCCATAGCCGCGAGTTTTCTTTGGAATATTTTCGTGCGTTACCTACCAGGTTTGAAATTCTCTAACTTTTCTAAAATATCGCATTTTTGTTTTAAGAAGCAAGTTATGTCATTATTTGTTGGTAACTCTCCCTCAATAGCATAGCCTTCCCAATCTCGTCGCTTAACCGAATCAAACTTTTCACACATTACGTCAATAATTAGGCGGTCCCCGCAGTCTGTTTTTTCTCCTAGGGCCTTTAATGCACGCAAATCTTTTATGTATGCGTCTAGCAACCTTCGCAGTTCAATATACAATTCTTTACCTATCTTGGGGTGTTCAAACATATCGCGAATGTGGCTATAAATAATCATGTTTTTATTTTCGAAACGGTCAGATAAACATCGCCAAGCAATAACATAATTATCAGAAGTTACCGGCAACGATTTTATGCTTTGAGCTGCCTCCCCTTCTAAAGAAGCTCTGAGGTAATAAAACTTTTGAATATTTGTCAACATGTCATTTTCGTGTACCATAGAGACAAAAACATCCTTAAACTCTAGCCAATGATTATAATTCAAATCGAAATTCGGAATCGATATAGGGGGCAACTTTACCATACTTCTTACCTGATCATTTGCAGGAACATTAGTTTCGGAATTAAAATTAATTCTAGACAGATTACTAATTGATTAACTTCACCAATCAACTCAAAATACGTGTTCGCAAATTTATTTCGCTCATTTTCAACTGCGTCGGAGTTATCCGAAAGCTCTATTTCGGATTGCAACATATCAAACTCCTCAAAAATAGGTTCTTCTTTCTCGAGTCTAACTTGTAATTGAATATACAAATTATCTGTCAAATCATCTTTTCCGATAATATTACGATGTAAATACCCGCCGAAACGAGTTAGTTTCGATTTTACAGCACCCCTTTTTGCTATCAATTCTTCTAACTTAGACATTCTGATCAACACAGTCGAAAGTATATTTTACAAAACTACTATAAAACGGTCTTACTTGCCGAAGAAGACCAATAGCGCGATTTAGAGCCCTTTCGCCTTCTTGTCACCCGGTGATTCTGCTTCCACGTGAAGCCGACAATAACTATTCTTCTTTAATCACTGGTGTTTCGCTCAAACTCGCTAATAATCTTCACCAAATCCGAGTCGATGGTCCATTGTTTGGGCTGGTGATTAATATCTAGCTAGAGGCTAGGTGATTAGTGGTAATTAGTAATAAGTATATTCAATTTAAACTTGTTTATTTTACCAAACTGAGGAGCAAGTCAGAAAACCTTTTCTAACTCATGTCACAAAAATGCTCACTGTCAAAAATACCAGTTTTCTAACAATACCCTTTATGACTTGGGACTAAACACTTGTTATTTGCAATGGACTTAATGGTAAAATACACTTTTAGTTGGATTTATAAATGATAAAAAAGATATTTTCTTATTACAGATGGCTTGCTATTTATAGCAACCAGGAAAAAAGTCAGGCACGCGCCGAAAAGACTCAAAAGAGAAAAAAATAGCAATTAACGCTTTACCGGTTTCGGAGAGAAGAGCAAATTTCGATTCATTGCAAAAATAAGTTTAGTTTGTAATACGTAAATGTTTTTTGTTTGTTTTGAGGTATAAGCTATTGGCTCAGTATTTTGTTTCTTTTAAATTGCTTCCACCCTAAATTTTTCAATAATTTGATGGTTGACTATTAACCTAAGAACGTTTCACAGATGTCCTCTAAACAACCCGTCTATAATCCCAGTGATGTCCCAAACGACCTTTACAGGATCATCCCATACATGGCCCGAACAGTCCCAAAAGTGCGTCCCATGGACGTCCTACGTAAGTATCGGGACGTAGCAGGACGTCCGAGCGACCCTGCTTATATCCCGTATGACTTCCGTGGGACATCTCAGAGACCGAGGTGTGTTTGCTGGGCATGCGGTGCAAACGGCATAAAAAAGCAAATGCTGTGCATCGCTAAAGTGTACCTGTTCTTGAAATGGTCGTAGAAACGGCATTTTTCAAAGAAATACTATTCACTGACTGGGCAAACCCACTCTGCAACCGCATACACATTCCTCAATATTCTTTTTCTGTCTTTTACTCTTGTGCAAACCTACAGCACTATAAAAAAGCTTAAGCCTTTTTATCCATGTCAATCATCAGGCCATCAGTTATACACTAACGTGTGTAGGTGCACAAGAGCTTGAGCATTCCGATAAAAAGGTAAGCTTTGTTGCCAAGTTGTCGATAAAGTAGTAATGTGTTTAGTATTATCAGGCAGAGGCAAGGATAGACTATCCGTTATCACATATGCAATTTCCAGTTGAGTAGCGACGATAGAACATTACTGAGTGGGGGATGTTCTGTGGTAAAAAAAGCACAAGATTGAAATCGTATATGAGCATAAATTATTACAGATTTGCTCAATTATTTCATCAATTATCAAAGTGGGAAAACAACATAAGCGGCATAAACTACGTCAACGACAGACTGCTGCAACTAGCAGTTCTTCTTCAGAAGAGCAAAACAAGTCATATAATCAGTGTTTACGCGCCTGACATCAACAAATCCCGGGTAGAGATAGACACTTTTTACCAGAACTTGCAGAGAACCCTCGACGGTATTCCAAAGCAAGATGAAGTAATTATCCTGGGAGATCTTAATGCAAGGAATAGAAAATTGCGGAATAGAAAATTGCGGATTGGCAATGAAAGTGGGGATCAAAAACCGATTTAATGAAGAAACAATCAACGACAGCGGTTAACAACTTATACAGATATGCGCCCTTAACGAACTGCGAATTAACAACACATTCTTTCAACATAAACCGCAACATAAATTCACATTTCAAAACACATGAGGACAAAAGTCCATAATAGATTATATAATAACAAACAGAAACATTCACCCCTCCCAAGTGCTGGACGTAAGAGCTTTAAGTTCCGCAAATGCAGTTACTAATCACAATCTCGTAATGGCAAAAATAAGAGTCACGACATACCAAATAAAGAAAAAACAGAACGAAACAACCAGTAAACTCAATATGGAGGCACAAGCAAATTATTCTACGAAACATCTATACCAACAAAGACTGAAACAGAAGATTGCAAATAATGGGACAAAAAATGACGACGACGTGGAAATGGCATGGAATAAATTACGCACAAATCTACTAAATGCAGCCGAAGAAGCACTTGGAAGAAGAACTAAAACCAGAACCGTAAAACGAAACACTAAACCTGCTGAAAAACGAAAAGCGTACCTGCAATACCGATCGAACACAATTACGTACGAGGTATATAAAGCGGTCAGAAACCGGGTCAATGCAGAAATCCAGTCAAGCAAACGACAGCATTGGGAAAAATTCTCTGCCGATATGGAACACGATCTATATGGAGGACAGAAAAGAATCTGTAATATGCTAAGAAATAGAAAAACACCTGCTAACGAATATATCCAAATTTCAAAGATCACTACTGAAGACTGGGAAAAACACTTTGAACAACTCTACCGTAATAAAGAGGAAAACACGGAGACCAAGGAGACACCCACAAATGAAGAAACACCACCAACTTGGCAGATACCTATAGGGAAAATCAAACAAACAGCAACCGCTCTAAAAAACAGAAAATCACCTGGTATAGACGAGATAACGAACGAAATGAACAAGTATGGAGGGGATGCACTCATGGGTGAATTAAAAGATCTTTACAATAAAATATTATATCTACAAAAGTACCTTCAGAATGGAAGGACAGCATAACAATCCCAATCTTCAAAAAAGGAGAGAAAACAGACCCCAAAAACTATAGAGGAATCACCGTTCTCAGTACAGTTTCGAAGCTGTTGACAAAAATATTGGCAGAAGAACTGACCAACACGGGAATATGTGAGGAGCAGCAAGGTTTCAGACACAATAGATCCACAATAGATGCCATATTCATACTCTGCCAAATAGCCGAAAAAGCTATTGAATTCAACAAACCGGCGTTCATGTATTTCATAGATCTTACCCAAGCATTTGATAAAGTAAGACTGACAGACGTCATAAAACTTCTAGAAGAAAGGAAAATTCATCAGAATATGGTGTCCATCATCAGAGAGCTAAACACCGGCAATCACACACTCGTAAAAGCAGAAAATAGAACAACAAGGAGAATACCCGTCAACACAGGAATTAGACAAGGAGACAGCCTAAACCCTATATTGTTTAACATTATCATGGATGAAATCATTACAAAAACAAAACAAATTGGAAGGGGATATCGAATGGGAAATGCAGAAATAAAAATAATGTGCTACGCTGATGATGTAGTGATAGTCTCCGAGGATGAAGACAACCTACAAAGACTCTTATATAAGTTCGAACGAACTACAAATAAATATAAAATGGAAATATCTACCCGGAAAACACATTCACTCACTATATCCAAAGAGCCCCGAAGATGCAAACTCGCCGTTTACAATCAAAGTGTAGAACAGGTGATGACCTTTAAATATCTTGGAGCAAACATCACGAGTAACAGGAATCTAAAGGAGGAAGTAAGGAATCAAACATCAAAAGCCGCGCTAATATCGGGGTACTTTTTTATGAATTTTACTTCCAACTATATTTATTTTATCTCGGGCGTGAGTTAGAGCAAGAGCTAGTACTTTGCGGCTAGTGAACAATTTTTGGAACGCTCAATGGACAATACAAAATTATGCACACTCAAATTCAACTGCACAACTAATGTATTTAAGCAATTTAACAATTTTACTGAGAGTAATAAAGGTAAAAAAATATATATATAAATTTACTTAGAGTGTATCACTCGGATATTTTTGGTAGCACCCTTAATCTATGGATACCTTAACTTCAATCAAGCCTGGATGGTGAAGGGGAAGGACCCTGAGGGGGACCTGCTGGAGTGATCACTTCAGTCAGTGGCCTCGCAGGTCTTCCAATGGGGATCGGTCGTGATCATAAATAAAAATAAAAAAAAATCCACAGTAAAGGGGTAAGGAAATCACTCAGGTCCGACTGTGAATCGCAATTAAAGTAAAAAGAAACAAAATGAACTGAATGAAGTCGAACTTGAATGTTTCAGCACAAGCAGTTAACTATAAAACGTTATTAATTCCAATCATAAAAAAATACTGTCATAAAAAAACTGATAAAAAAAAAACAAAAGTCTTCACCAAAAGTTAGGCGCCAGCATGCTTCCAAGTAGCATACAACTTCTACCCAAAATAGAAAACACCAGAACCAGCCTCCACGTCAAAAATCCAACGGTCCCGCTGAGGCTCCCCTAAAGAGCTGGTTTTGAATTGCTCCACGGATCTCGGATCAATTCCACGTGGTCATAACGGCCATCATGGATTCGTCTATCTGGTTCTTGGGTCTCAAAAATTTCAACTCGCCGATTAGATGATTACTTTTCAAAGTGGAAAGAAAGGCCTCTTGCAAACCATCAATCCATCAATGCCACCATCAATGAATTTCTTGATTCTAAAATTTTTAAAAACCGACCATGCGGTAGCGCTGAACGCAATGAAAATCTCAAAGCCCGACCGTGCGGAACAAACTCAAAAATCGACCTGCCGATCTGATCGTCACGGCCTAATTAATTCTTCAACCACCAAAAATCTACCGTTACACCAGTAGAAGTATTTCCTCCCCCCAACCTTCCGTTGGCGCAGGAATCAAAAATCACCAAATTCATTGGCCCTAACGGACACGTGATTCCGCAATCTACCAAACATTTCTTTCACCTGCGATAAGAATCGCCAAATTTGCTAGATTCGGATTTTACAGCCAAAATTTAACTCTATGATGAAAAAAACCAAAACAGATATGCTTGGCAAATAACTTGCACACGCATACCGAGGTCGAAAACAAATTAACAGGTTTACGGCAAAATATTTGCACGTAACAACTTACGAGACATCATCTAGAGAAACAAGCACATGAGTATAGGGAGTAGAGTCAGAATCTACAAAACGTACGTGAGACCAGTGATGACATACGCCGCAGAAACAAGAGCGGAAAACACAACAACCAAACGCTTGCAGAAATGCGAGTCCTAAGATCCATAACAGGACACTCTATACGATATGAAAAGGAGTGAGGAAATTAGAGATACCTGTAAGGTTTCGGATGTTGTAAGATGGACCAGAGCAAGGAGAAGAGCGTGGAGAGAGCATGTAGAGAGAATGGCCGACGACCGAATGGCAAAAATCGCCAAAGACCAAAAACCTAAGAGCTCAAGACTCCCAGGAAGCCCACCGAAGCGATGGTACGAAAGCTGGACATCGGCATCCCAGGACTAGGAAGTTGAAGAAAAACACAGGACTCTGAGTCCTAACGTACGAGGAAGAAGAAGAAGAAGAAAAGGGCATCAATTAAACTTTACATTATTAAAAATAATCCTACTATTTTAATGAAAGTTTCTGGTAGGGCCAGAAATATTTCGAATTCCAATAATCTGTTCTTGTTAACGAACGGGATAGGAATTCCAGCAAATACTGAACTTAATATGTTCCTTTATCAATTTCCCCAGACATGATTGGTTTTTGTGAAGCTTTGGCAGGCCATATATATATGGTGCTCGGCCGATGTTGCAAGACAGTGTTCGTTTCAAATTATCCGTTATGAATTTATTTTTATTTTTTGTATATTTCTTTTTCCTGACTGTACTTTAATTCATTCCAATATATTCCTGGGTTTTTCAGTCAATTTTATTGTCACTAATTATGGTGTTATGTGATGAGCCTTGCGTTTCGTCCCGGGTCTACCTATTGGACTCGTCAGTAAGGTAATAAGTCGATAAAAAAAACGAAATAAGAAGTAAGATATGTAATATATTAACAAATTTTAAGAGTGGAACGTCAAACAAGGGTGTGCCCAATGATATCAATAGGCTTATGGTAAAACCAAAACTTTTTTAAATGAAAACACAAACATCTGTGTACTAACGGCTGATAAATGTAGCAAGACAGTTGTTATGATAAAAAATGAATATGAAACAAAAATGTTAACCTTAATAAATGATTTGAAAACATATAAACCGGAAAAAAAGATCTTACTACAAATATTCAAACAAAACTAAATAAAATAATAAATTCTTGCATAAAAATAAATTCATAACGGATAATATGAAACGAACACTGTCTTGCAACAACGGCCGAGCACCATATATATATGGCCTGCCAAAGATTCACAAAGCAGGCCACCCATTGAGACCGATAGTTAACAACATAAATGCCCCAACTTACCAATTATCTAAATATCTGCCATCTGTGCTGAGTAATATATTGGGAAACTCGCAATATAACGTTAGGGACTCTTGGAGTTTCTGTGAATTTATAAGAAAGCAGAAAATACCTGAGAACCACCGCATAATATCACTTGATGTGGTATCTTTATCCACAAACATCCCGGTAGATTGCTCGGTACAGTGCATAAGGTATAGATGGTCTGAAATAATGGAACACACATCATTACCCGAAAATGAGTTTATTGCGGCGGTAGAGCTGTGCCTTAAATCCACTTACTTCCAGTACGAGGGCAATTTCTATTCACAAATATATGGAGTAGCTATGGGGTCTCCCATAGCTGCAACAATTGCAAACCTTGTAATGGAAAGTCTGGAAGAAATACTATTACCTGATTTAAACTTTAAGTGTGGATTTTTTAAAAGATACGTTGATGACTGCATAATGTGCCTGCCAAACCAAAAAGTCAATACACACTAGATAAGTTTAATGCATTCCATGAAACCATTAAATTCACCATTGAGGAAGACAAAAACAGATCATTAAACTTTTTGGATATGACGGTTATATATCACGATAATGGGGAAATAAAAACAAACTGGTACACAAAGGATGTGTGGTCTGGTAGATACTTGAATTACCAATCATATGCACCTATACAATATAAAAAAAGTGTGGTAACAGCTCTTACTGATAGAGCGATAAAATTAGCACATTGTGGATACAGACAAAAAAATCTTGAAAAAATAAAAAAGGTACTAATAATGAACAACTATCCCAAAGAATTCTTCGAACCAATTATAAAACAAAGAATTAATAAAATATACAATGCAAACAAATGGAACAACATAAATAATATAAAAAAGAAAAAAGAAGGTGAAATCAAGTATGTATCATTACCACGCATACCAGAAATCAACACAAAAATAAAAAATGTTTTAAAACCCATAATATTACTATGGCGGAAAAAACTAAAAACAACTTGGCAAAAGAGTGTTTTACAAAATTTAAGCCTAGAAGCGATAAGTTGGACACACCTAACGTAATATACAAGATTGACTGTTTGAACTGTGACAACACATACATAGGACAAACAGGGCAATATTTAAAGAAAAGAATATACGAACATAAGTATAGCTTAAGAAAGGTTAACGAAAATGCAACAGCATTAGCACAACATGCACAACAAAAATTGCATGATTTTGATTTCGATAACACACAAATATTGATCAATGAGGACAACTATAATAAGAGAAGAATCCATGAAATGATACAAATTAAGAAACATCAGAATGCAATAAATTTCAGATCAGATACAGACAATCTTAGCTCTGTGTATCACACATTAATTAGATGATCGCATGCATGAACTGAATGGACCTGGTAAATAAAAATTAAATAGCAGTTATTGAAGAATTACAGAGCAATTCGAAGAATGCAAAGAAAAGGCGAAATATAAACAGGTTTTTCGGGCCCTCGCAAGATATCGAATAAAATAATTAATTCAAAGTCCAACCAAATGTAAAGGTAGAAACATCTAGACATGTAAGTCAAATTTAGATCTCTAAACAATAGATTCTAGTCTTTTCCCGAACATGTTTATCCCGACTCATCACCTGAGAACCAAGGTCCCAAATTGTACTTTTTAATAGGTGTGTGATTTGAATTTTAATATGTTAATTTTGTGAAAGTTTTTTTTTTAATTAAATTGATAATAAATGTAAAATGTATATTTTAGACAAACTGATGATGGTGGAGAAAGACACCGAAACGTATTTGTAACATTTTAAATAATAAACAATAAAATTGACTGAAACCCAGGAAATTTTGAAATAAATTGAAGTACAGTCAGGAAAATATACACAATTAATCGTACTTACTAAAAGTTGCATTTTCAAAAATTCGAACTTTGTGCAATGGCCACGTCGGATCTATTTTTCGCTGTCGAATGGCCGCATTTAACTTGACTCTCGAAAATGAAGGCCAAAAGCAATAATTATTATTATTTATCCAAGATGTTGGAACAGCAGCAACTGAACACTCGTCAGTAAACTGCACAACAGTCCACTTTGCTTTGAAGAAAGTTGCAAATCTAACACAGAAATTTCACAAGGAACGTAAAAAATAAATCAAATTTATTTAATAATGTTGACCGAAATATGTACAATTCCCTACATGCTAGGGCAGAAAGACCCATTTGGTCGATTACCTTTTTCCTTACAAACAATAGTATATTATAAGCCTTGGTCGACAAATGAGCTGTTATATACCGAGCAATTTTAAAAATGTGGGAGGTACTTATTAGCTTTCTCAACCGATGAATGTATGGAATTTTTTTACTACTAACACGGATAATTGCTTAAATCGATTTAATAAGATTTTGAATTTCCCATTAATTTTCTGAAGTATCGCAAAATTTGATAGTCTCACCTTCAGTTGTCAAACTGCAACAATACATATAATTTACTAGTCTCCAGAAAACAGGTAAAAGGTTCATAAAAAAGGTGGAAAAGCAAAAGATTAGTGAATCTTAAAGTTAAAGTGATTTAGAAGTGGAAATGGATGGAATACCATTTGAACTTGGATAGGTGGGCAAAATAAAAATACTGAAAAACATAACATCTTTCATTATTTACCTAGGTACTTTTTTATTTAAAATTATCTCTTAAAACAAAAATGCAAATGCTTATTAATTCTCCTCAAGCGAACTGTTGACAGGTTTTTGAACCTTTAAAGTAAAATCTTTAAAAGACAGTTGCTTGAGCAACTTGGAAAAACGGGTCAATTAAAATGAGGAATACTACACATAGGCGACCGCTTTGGGGGAAAATTCCATTTTTTCGTTAAAGCATCAAGTTGAGCTTTCCGATTTACTATTTGTTGAAGGGGCTTAAAGTCTGCATGTAAATTTCAAAACTGAAATCACTGCATTTATCAAGTGTACCAAAATGTTGAACGTCATTCACTAAACGAAGAAGATTATAAATATTATGAGACCAAACCTCTTCTCCATAAATCGAAATTAAACTTTCAACAAATTATTTCAGAAACTTTTCAGCATTATCTATGTATTGTAAATATTTTTCAGAGGATAAACTCATTATTGAAACATGCACAAATAAAAAGTTTTCATATTTCTCCTCTGAGAGGATGTTGCTTAGAATAACAGGCCCCGAATAAAGTAGAAATTATCTAATTTTAGTAGCTTTCCATCTTCGGCTTTCAGACACACTACGAGGCTTTCTATTAAATTCTGAAGGAATATTTGAAGATTGGTCAACTCAGAAATCAGACCATTCTTTTACTTTAGTAAAAGTTATTTTACTTGAAGGCTTTCCTTCTAACCATTAGGATACTATCAATTTTTCGACGACTCCGAAGCACACAAGATGCATGAGTCTAAAAGAAAATATTTCAAAAGGAAGTTACTGTTGAGTTTAAAATAGTTCTTAGCGTGCTTAAATAAATACTGTTTAATTTTTGTATATTCTTTTTCCTGACTGTACTTTAATTCATTCCAATGTATTCCTGGGTTTTTCAGTCAATTTTATTGTCACAATTATGGTGTTATGTGATGAGCCCTGCGTTTCGTCCCGAGTCTACCTATTGGACTCGTCAGTAAGGCTTAGGTAGACCCTGCCTTATACGCCGGACACCGGTTATACGCGTTCGGACGTAAATGAACCGAGTCGACGTAGATCTTGTGCGGTGAGATGTTGGCAGCCCGTGTTGCTGATGCTGCCACTCGTTCCATTCTGCTTTTGTTCCCAAGCATCTATCTTTGTATATTCTTTTTCCTGACTGTACTTTAATTCATTCCAATGTATTCCTGGGTTTTTCAGTCAATTTTATTTTCACAATTATGGTGTTATGTGATGAGCCCTGCGTTTCGTCCCGGGTCTACCTATTGGACTCGTCAGTAAGGCTTAGGTAGACCCTGCCTTATAACAATAACTAATTATTAATTCATTCCAATGTATTCCTGGGTTTTCAGTCAATTTTATTGTCACTAATTATGGTGTTATGTGATGAGCCCTGCGTTTCGTCCCGGGTCTACCTATTGGACTCGTCAGTAAGGCTTAGGTAGACCCTGCCTTATACGCCAGACATCGGTTCTACGTGTTCGGACGTAAATGAACCGAGCCGGTATAGATCTTCTGCGGTGAGATATTGGCAACCCGTGTTGCCGATTAGCATTAGATTGAAAGCCACTCGTTCCATTCTGCTTTTTTTCTCCCAAGCATCTATATCTTTTTTGTATATTTCTTTTTCCTGACTGTACTTTAATTCATTCCAATGTATTCCTGGGTTTTCAGTCAATTTTATTGTCACTAATTATGGTGTTATATGATGAGCCCTGCGTTTCGTCCCGGGTCTACCTATTGAAGATCTATACCGGCTCGGTTCATTTACGTCCGAACACGTAGAACCGATGTCTGGCGTATAAGGCAGGGTCTACCTAAGCCTTACTGACGAGTCCAAGAAGATCTATACCGGCTCGGTTCATTTACGTCCGAACACGTAGAACCGATGTCTGGCGTATAAGGCAGGGTCTACCTAAGCCTTACTGACGAGTCCAATAGGTAGACCCGGGACGAAACGCAGGGCTCATCACATAACACCATAATTAGTGACAATAAAATTGACTGAAAACCCAGGAATACATTGGAATGAATTAAAGTACAGTCAGGAAAAAGAAATATACAAAAAAGATATAGATGCTTGGGAGAAAAAAAGCAGAATGGAACGAGTGGCTTTCAATCTAATGCTAATCGGCAACACGGGTTGCCAATATCTCACCGCAGAAGATCTATACCGGCTCGGTTCATTTACGTCCGAACACGTAGAACCGATGTCTGGCGTATAAGGCAGGGTCTACCTAAGCCTTACTGACGAGTCCAATAGGTAGACCCGGGACGAAACGCAGGGCTCATCACATAACACCATAATTAGTGACAATAAAATTGACTGAAAACCCAGGAATACATTGGAATGAATTAAAGTACAGTCAGGAAAAAGAAATATACTAATTATTAATATTATATATTATTATAATATATAGTATATATTATAATATTATAACAATAACTAATAATTAGGTAACACCATAATTGTGACAATAAAATTGACTGAAAAACCCAGGAATACATTGGAATGAATTAAAGTACAGTCAGGAAAAAGAATATACAAAGATAGATGCTTGGGAACAAAAGCAGAATGGAACGAGTGGCAGCATCAGCAACACGGGTTGCCAACATCTCACCGCACAAGATCTACGTCGACTCGGTTCATTTACGTCCGAACGCGTATAACCGGTGTCCGGCGTATAAGGCAGGATCTACCTAAGCCTTACTGACGAGTCCAATAGGTAGACCCGGGACGAAACGCAGGGCTCATCACATAACACCATAATTGTGACAATAAAATTGACTGAAAAACCCAGGAATACATTGGAATGAATTAAAGTACATTCAGGAAAAAGAATATACAAAGATAGATGCTTGGGAACAAAAGCAGAATGGAACAAGTGGCAGCATCAGCAACACGGGTTGCCAACATCTCACCGCACAAGATCTACGTCGACTCGGTTCATTTACGTCCGAACGCGTATAACCGGTGTCCGGCGTATAAGGCAGGGTCTACCTAAGCCTTACTGACGAGTCCAATAGGTAGACCCGGGACGAAACGCAGGGTCATCACATAACACCATGATTGTGACAATAAAATTGACTGAAAAACCCAGGAATACATTGGAATACTGTTTAATGTTTTAAGTTATCATTATAGAAAATGTGGGCAGAATATTTGTTTTATTTAGAGTTCCAATAAAAATCACTAGATGTTTCAATGTGAAATATCTCGAACACGGTGAAAAATATCCACTTGGCAGAAGTACACAATTTTGTCTTGGAAATAATGTCTTGGAAATAATGTGATCTTTCATAAATTCGACGCTAAAAACCAGAATCTATTATTTCCAAAAATTTGAGATCATATAGAAATATTTTATCGTCTCAATATATGTTTATTGTTTATAATTCCAAATTGTATATATTAAAAAGGAAAGTGGATTGCAACTGCAAACAAAACAAAATACTCTAGAAATCTATGCTGGAAACTATAGGCTAGCGCTAATCCGTCATTTAAACCTCTGAAATTGGTGGGAACTGGTTGAAAGGGATTTCTCATGTAATCATCGTTCAATTGCAATGCTCCCTGTGTTGTCAAAAATAGTTGAAAGTTTACTAAAAAATCGCCTCATGCCATTTATGTTCAAGCATGGCATATTATCACCAGAGCAGTTCGAAGTTTCGCCTAACAAGTGCACCAACGATGCAGTATTTTCCTTGCTTCATGATGTTTACTAATCGCTAAATTGCAATCGCCCCACAGCTACAATCTTCTGTGACTATGCAAAAGCGTTTGACTGTGTGAGTCACATCATTTTGTTAGATAAGCTTGAGTTTTATGGAATACGTGGTATTTCTTCCAACTGGTTTAAGTCATATCTTAAAAATAGGCAACAGTTTGTCAGAGCAAACGGGTCTGTCTCTGAGTGTAAACTGATTGTCAGTGGAGTTCCCCAGGGTTCCGTGCTTGGACCTATTATTTTCCTACTATTTATCAATGACATCAGCTACTTAAAAATCAATTGCAAAATTACTCTCTTTGTTGACGACACAAGCATAACATGGAGTGATTCTGATACTGTGTCCCTTCACTCTAAGGTTTCCAACGGTCTCGTTACAATCAAGAGTTGGTCTGACTCTAGTTTGCTGGGGTTTAACGTTAATAAAACGGTAGCCCTATCTTATAGAGGAGCTGTACAACCCTTGCTACTTCGTAACAACAATGTTAGATACGTTCAGTCGAGCAAATTTCTGGGCTTGAACATTAATGCCAACCTTAAGTGGTCTACCCATATTGACTCCTTAACAAAAAAACTTTCTTCCGCTTGTTTTGCAATTCGATCGGTTTCGATGGAGCTGAATGTGTTCTCGGCCAAACTCGCTTACTTCTCTCTATTTAGTCTCACATCCGTTACGGCCTGCCTTTTTGGGGCTGCTGCAACACCCAGCAATTTCGAAGTATTTTTAAACTGCAGAAACGAACAATTCGTTATCCATTTGGCCTGAAAAGTAGAGCTGTTTGCTACATTGCTAGTACTACTTTAAAAACTATAAAATTCTCACACTTGCTGCTTTATTCATTTTAGAGAATGTCTGCTTGATACGCAAACATCGAGTCATCTTTCCAGAAGGGCCACAACATAGGTACCCTACCAGAAACTTTCTGTTTATGGTAGGGTACAAAAAATGCCAAACATTATAAACAGTTTTTTACTCTCTCGCTCGATGTTAGATAAAATAAAAATGTTCTATTGCTTACCAAATTTGAAGGTGGAAACAGCCATGCATGTAAGTAAATTTTACAGCTCTGAAAAATAAATTCTAGTCTTTTCCCGAACATGATCATCCTGACTCATCACCTGTGATACCAAGACATTCAAACGATTTTAAAATATGTTTTTTAATGTTGTAATTTGTATTTTAATATGTAAATTTTAACAGAATTTCTTGTTTCTAAATTAATGACGATTTGTGAATGTATATTTTAGGCAAACTGATGATGGTGGAGAAAGACACCGAAACGTATTTGTAAAATGTTTTAAATAATAAACAATAAAATTGACTGGAACCGAGGAATTTCAATTGAATTAATTAGTTTGTTAACTTTTGTAAGCAAAAGCATTTTAACCATGCTAACAGTTTAATTTTTTTTTGACAATCAATATCTTTCAAGATTTCACATACATTGTAATTCAAAAGTGGCGTCATTCCTCTAGGGGTGTTGTTTGGGGGTGTTTTGGGAGTACAGGAAAAATAGTCAAAAAATTAATTCTTATCTAAAACCGAGATGATTGGAAAAAACTAGATCAGAATTACGGCAACGATGTTTTTCAAAGTAATCTGCCTAATCAACATTACGTAAATACCTGTTACTTTTTAATTATTTAAAATTGTAGTAACCATGGGTAAACACAAAACAAAGACAGAGGAAGCAAAATAAATATTTTGAGGTTAGGATAACCCTGTCAATTTGCCGTCAGTGCTGCCTTCCTTTTTGGGGCAGATGAGTGATATATATACCTAAACTCGCCACAAAAATGTTGTAAACAAACATCTCCTGGGTAAGGTTATGTATCATTGATTAATATTAATCAAATAAAATACAATTAAGTTGTTAAATCACAAGAGGTTGACGAAGTTCCGCCTGTTTAACTCCAGACATGTTTGTTCCCCATTCACTTTATTGTGCACTCTTCACCGCAGTCTGGGATCACCTTTTGATCAGCTTCTCGTAATCATTTAATTAACTCGTGCTCAATTTACCAACGCCACTTTAGTTTTTGTTTGATACAAAATGTCACCGTGTTTCATGGGGAAGGGGCATTATTTTAACCACATATGCTGGGTCCGAAAATCACCCTAGTTTGTTATATAAACGTTAAATCAAAAAGGCTTCGTAACGGATTTACAGGGTGTTAAAGTTTAATTTAAAAAATGCAAGATTATACATTTCTTCAAAACGGATGGAGATATGGCCTCGGATATGCGAATGTTTTGCAATGAAATAATTTTGTAAATTTTTGGCATTGGCGTGCCCTGTACTCTGCCGAGTTTGTTAAAGAAGAAAATAGTACGCCACTGTATTTTTGAAGTATTATAATTATTTTTCAAATTCTTGTTCTGTTCCAAATAAAAAGTATCTCTTCCATTTTTTTTGCTTCGCCGTTAGGATTCTAAACTAAGATTTGCGTAGGTGGGCCAAATTGGACACATTTCAATGGGAACCTTCGTTTGTATTCGAAATGACTAAAAATGACAAAAATTTTCAGTTTTTCAGAATATACAAATATGATTTTTGTCTACGGGTTTTGTGACGGCAATGCTGAAGTTGCCTTTGCGGCAACTTTGCGTATCTATGGCACATTCTCATATATTTACTAACTTTACATCGGAGGGAGGAGTGCAAAATGACAACGATTAGGAAAATATTCTGCTAAAAGTGGAAGATGCGTTGACATCCATCACGCCACAAATTGGTAGGGAATTGAAACTTTCACATTTGAAGGCACATCGAACATTACACCGCTTTGATATTTTTCTCTACCATCTAAGACGTGTTCACTACTTGCATTCCCCAGATGGTGCAAAGAGATTGAAGTTTTGTCGTCTGATTCAGAATCAGCTATTATTAATACCTCGAAGCCTATTTACCGATGAATCTACTTTTACTCAAGTTGGAGTAAGTAATATACGAAATAGTCATAGTCCAGAATTTGCCTAAACCTAATTGATAAGCAGAACTGCAGAATCGCATTATGGACACTGCCAATAGTCTCAGAGGACAGATGCACCTGCTTCCAAGTGCAGACGCGAATCTCAGAAGGAGAGTATTTTTGCATTTTTATTGATAGTAAAGATCAATAAATGTAAAATTAATAATTTTGCAAAACACTGGCATCAGTTTTTATCTGCTCCAATACAAACGGTGGTTCCCATTTAAATGTGTCTAATTTGTCCCACCTACCACAAATCATACATTAGAATTCTAATATATTTTTTTGTGGAAATCGTTAAAGAATTTTCATTAAGCACGTTTCTCACATCGAAAATCTTCATATTGGGCTTTCCTTTTTGAAGATTAGAACGTTTCTCAGATCAAATAAAACGAAATGTAATGTGTGTGCTTAATTTAAAAAAAAATGATAAAAAACTAGTCCTTTTATGGTAAAACTAAGAGAATTCAACCGGTGTTCGGTAGACCAGAGAGTTAATGCGTCCTTGTGTCGTGTGTATCTTACATACATGGTAGGGATGCATCCCCTGCTCGGTAATTATCCGGTGCACAGTTGCTTGGGGAGTGCAGTTGCCTGGGCAAGTGTCAGTTGATGCGCAATTCTCCAAATACTCCTGAAAAGCTCTGCGGCAATTATCTCCAATTCCTGATACTCTATGTCTGGAACCCGAACACCTCTTGGTCGCACACTATCTGTCTAAATTCCTGGAACCAAGCCTTCAGTGTCTCTAGCCCTTTAAATTAAGCGCCACAGGACATGCAGTAAGTTCACAGTTTTCGTTTGATACTGTGCATTCCTTCATAACTAATAGCACATCCACATATTCGTGTATACGAGTGCCTACACGCCTAGAAGAGTCGAGAGCGGAAGTTAAACAATTACTCTACATTCAAGAGCGAGCATTTTCGAGAAGTACACCTTCGTCCAGGTATTTGTGTATTCGTAATAGAACTATGTTTGTCAAGATTGTTGTTAAAAGAGTAATTTAATGTGTACAATTATAAGAGTACTGCAATAGAAGGTATATCAACTAACCGATGAGCTTTTTGAAATATTGATTTCAAATAAAATGTTTAACTACCATGCATTTTACTTAGAACCAAAAATTGAAATTAGTTAATGCGCCACTGCTACATTAACTTATGCCAACCTACATATTCGGCAAGCATAAATGGTAAAGTAATGGAAAATATAAGAAATTGGCTTTTATTTATTATCTTTCCTTTAGGCTGTTTTTCTACTTAATTGATGAGGCCTTTGCATTCTTAACTGACTCCCTCAGGTTGTTATAAATGGAAAAACGACGTCAGAATTCTGTTGGATTTGTAAGGGGTAAAATGCTTTAATGGTTCGGTTTGTTTATAATAGGCCGGTCCAACACCCCGTCCGTGTTTATCAAAGCTTTTAAATATGGCAACAGTGCAGTGCACTTATGCATGTCATAAATTCATCAAAACTGTCAATTTTGTTTTTAACAATTTTTTTGTTTTTTATCCGTTGTTTATGTATAACCATGACGACTGCGACATGCAATTTAGACAACACACCCCAACATATTGGTCCTTCGAGCTGGATACCTTATTATTCGCCGGCGGAAACAGGCCTTGAGCGCTCCGTTCCAGTACGTTTTTTTTGTATACCGACGATCTTTGGTTTTAGCCCCTACAAGCTGCCCTTACTGCAGGACGGTGAACAGTTCAGTCCTCATATCCTTTTTTACATTATCCAACAACCAAGACGGATACTTCGGACTTTGTTATTATTCGCCGGCGGAAACAGGCCTTGAGCTCTCCGTTCCAGCACGTTGTTTTGGAATACCGACGACATTTGATTTTGCCCCTACAAGCTGCCCTTACTGCAGGACGGTGAACAGTCAGTCCTCATATCCTCTCTTAGATTATCCAACACATTGATCGCATGCATGAACTGAATGGACCAGGTAAGTGAAAAGTAAACAGCTGATATTGAGGAATTGTAGAGCAATTCCAAGAATGCAAAGAAAAGGTGAAGTATAAACAAGTTTTTTTCGTTCCCTCGCTCGATGTCGAATAAAATAGGGAATTCAACGTCCATTCAAATGTGAAGGTAGAAACATCTAGACATGTAAGTTAAATTTAAATCTCTAAACAATAGATTCTAGTCTTTTCCCGAACATGTTTATCCTGAATCGTCACCTGAAAACCAATGTTCCTAATTGTACTTTTTAATATGTGTGCGATTTGTATTTTAATATGTGAATTTTGGTGAAAGTTTTTTTATTTAAATTGATGATAAATGTAAAAATATATATTTTAGACAAACTGATGATGGCGGAGAAAGACACCGAAACGTATTTGTAACATTTTAAGTAATAAACAATAAAATTGACTGAAACCCAGGAAAATCTGTTGAAATAAATTGAAGTACATTCAGGAAAATATACACAACAATTATCCAACACCCAAGGTAAGTTTCACTTGACTTTGTATTGAGAAAAATCATCAAACATAGTGTTTTCTCCACATTATCTCAAACTTATCTTGTCTTTTTCATTGATTGATTTTTATTTTAACACTACTTTTGTTAAATAACTCCTACTACACTTGTTTTCCACATTCCTGCAGTCAACAATGTCAGATAAAACTAAGAAAACTAGTATTTAAAGTGCCTTAACACAGAGGATTTGGAGACATACTTTAACAGTATAAAAGACTTGGACTCAGTTGATTCAGTTCAGTTGAGCTTGCGTTTATCTAAAGCTGAGGGTTTGTTGGATGATTTCAATGAGGTTTAATTGAGAATTGAATTATCTGACTCTCGTTATGATAGTAAAGCAGAGGAGTATAATAAAACTAGAATGGATTTTGAAAATGCCTTTTACTCAATTACCTCAAATGTTAAGCAATTTAAGCTGGGATAATCAAATCATAATCAGACACATTGTGTTCATAATGATGTTAATAGTTCAACACCACTTTTAAATACAACGTACCCTTTTTCTGTTAAACTACCTGCCATAAATTTACCCACCTTTGATTGGTCCTATGACATGTGGGTCTTTTTTGAAGACACATTTTTTGACAATAACAATCTAACAAACATTCAAAATTCCACTATCTTAGATTATCTTTAAAGGGTAGTGCACTTGACTTGACTGGCTTGAATGCACGATCTCTTGATAAAGAATCATTTCAAGGCTTGAGAACAATTCTTGACGGATTGCAAAAACAAATTGATGCTTTAAAGGTGCTTAAAATCCCCACTAATCATTGGGATGCCTTAATCATTCAAGTTATCTCCTCAAAATTTGACCAAACAACAAGGCGAGCTTGAGAAGCTGAGAATTTTGTCAACGATTTACCTACTTATTTAGAATTTTGTTCCTTTTTGAGGCAGAGATACCGCATTTTAGAAGCTATGTTCGTCTATGTTCGTATATGTCTCAAAATGAAACATTTGCAAAAACAAACAAACATGTTCATAACAATAAACAAAATTTTCCAAGGGAAAACTCAAAATCCTTGTTCGTTGCTGACACCACATGCTGCATAATTTGTAAAATGGATCACTTGATTTACTCATGTCCCAAGTTTTTATAGCTTTCACCAACTGAACCGTTAAATTCTGCTAAATCAAACAAGCTTTGCATAAAGTATCTGCGTTCTGGTCATATGACGAAACAGTGTCGCTCATCTGGATGTCGAAAATGTAGGCATATTCAACAGACCTTACTGCATTTTCCATCTCAGTCCTCACATACTAATACACAAGCCACGTCTAATAATAATGGTGAGGTGCAGACCATTTTACTTGCACACTCTGTCAAACTCACTGCATGTTAATAATACTTTAACTTTAACAAGTAGTGACACCTTCACAAACCAAGTACTACTTTCGACAGCCATGGTAAGAGTTCTTGATTATTCTAACAAACTACACACTTGTAGGGTACTATTGGACAATGGTAGCCAGTCAAACTTTATTTCAAAAGGACTTTGCATCATGTTGAAGCTACCTTCAGAAAAACTGTCTTTTTGCGTGTCAGGCATTAACCAAAGGGCTTTACAAATTAATGAAAGAGTTCAAATAACGATCTGTTCTTAACAAATATCAAACTAGACTTTCGTGCTTAGTATTACCTACAATAACAAGTAACATTCCCATGGCATCATTCAGTCGATCTTCACTAAAAATTCCTGGTAACAT
Organism: Dendroctonus valens; assembly: GCA_024550625.1. Classification (NCBI taxonomy): domain Eukaryota; kingdom Metazoa; phylum Arthropoda; class Insecta; order Coleoptera; family Curculionidae; genus Dendroctonus; species Dendroctonus valens. The sequence continues at coordinate 163,389 of JAJTJO010000491.1, forward strand.
TGTACTTGCAGATCCTGACTTTAACTATTCTAGTCCTATTGATTTACTTATAGGAGCTGATTTGTTTTGGGAACTCCTTAATATTGGGCAGATAAAGTTAGGAAAAGGGCTTCCTATCTTGCAAAAGACACAACTTGGATGGATTGTGTATGGTCCACTTAAAACCAACACTTCCTTAACTAATCATGAAACTTGTCACTTGTCTGACACACTAGAATCTCAACTTGAACGATTTTGGGAGCAAGACGAGATTCACACTTCTAAATGTTTATCACCTGAAGAGTCCTATTGCAACATTTTAAAAAACAGATAACTCGTGCTGATGAAGGCAAGTTTACCGTCTGTCTACCATTAAAATATTCTCCTGACAAGCCTGGTGATTCTAAAGTAAACGCATTACAAAGATTTTATAAACTACAAAGCAAGCTTGAGAAAAATCCTCACTTAAAATGACAATACCACATTTTGTAAAAGAATACTTGGATTTAGGACACATGTCATTATTTAGTCAATCTGATACTGGTTTTTTCTTACCGCATCATTCTGTCATAAAGATGAGTTCTAGCACTACCAAATTGCTAGTCTCTCTTTGACGCATCTGCAAAATCTTAATCGGTTTCTTCCTTAAATGATATTCTCATGATTGGTCGTAATATACAGGACGATTTGTTCAAAATTTTAGTTCGTTTTCGATTTCATCCGGTTGTCTTGAGTGCCGACGTAGAGAAAATGTTCCGGCAGGTGTATATGAAGGTGGAGTATCGTTCACTTCAAAAAATTTTGTGGCGTTTTAACACTACAGATGAAATTTCCACCTATGAGTTAAACACTGTCACCTACGGTACTACGTCTGCTGCTTGCCTGGCTACTCGAGCATTGCAAGAAGTAGCTCATCGTTCTCAAAACCCCAACATAAAAAATATAATTCTTCAAGACTTTTATGTCGATGATATTCTGAGCGAGGTCGCAACTGTTGAACAAGCAATTCAGCTTAAAAACATATTACAAGTACCATTATCTGACTTCGGTTTCATACTACGAAAATGGGTTTCCAATGTTGATTTCGACAACAGAGAAAGTTCTTCGAATTGCATTTCCTTAGACAACTGTACAATAAACAAGACTCTTGGCCTTTTATGGCATCCTAAGCATGACATTTGACTATTTGACATCATTTCAGACATTGGTAAAAAGGTTACTAAACGTTCTATTCTATCATCAACATCACATGTATTTGACCCATTGGGACTTCTTTCTCCTGTTACAATCATGGCTAATATTATTCTCCAACAATTGTGGAGGCACAAAATCGATTGGGATGAGTCTGTCCCTATGGACATACACACGACATGTGTTTCTTTAAAGACACAGTTGATAAAGTTAAATCAAATTAAAATTCCCAGGCTGTCACATTGTAGTAATCCTGTATAGATACAACTTCACGGTTTTTCGGATGCCGCACAGCCTGCTTACGGAGCCTGTGTATATGTTCGCTCTATCGACAGTTTCGGAAGCATTACCGCATCTTTATTATGCTCCAAAACGCGGGTTGCTCCTCTAAAGCAATTAACGATTCCCAGACTTGAACTTTGTGCTGCAGTCCTTCTTTCCAAGCTGACCCAGTCAGCTTTAAATTCACACTGCTGTTCGCTTAATACTGTTTTCTATTGGTGCGATTCCACCATTAGTTTCAGTCTTGCACATCACCACAGTTACTAAAAATGTATGTAGCCAATCGCGTATCTCAAATACTATCTCTTTCAGAGCCATCTAATTGGAGATATGTGAATACGGACAACAACCCTGCCGATTTGCTGACGAGGGGGATTGCTCCTGTTACTCTTTTAAACAATGAACTTTGGTTAAAGTGTCCATGTTGTTACTTGACCCTGAAGAGTCCTGGCCAAACAGTCCCACTCTAGACACTCAAATCTTAGAATCCTGGGTTAAACAGGATTCCCAATCCTAAAGAACGACCTGTTGGATATTTTAAAACGTAATTCTAATTTAACAAGAGTAATTCGCATTTTCGCTTATATCTTGCGATTTAAAAACAAAATTACATCTGATTTATGAATCTCGGGGAGTCCGTAGATGAGCGTAAGGGTTGTTCTTGCCTCCCATACATACATGGAGTCACGGACAGGGCCGGCAGGATACTGGAGAAACATAGAGTGAAAGCAGTCTTTGAACCAACTCGAACAATCCAACAGAATTTGAGATCGGCCAAGGACAAACATGATCCTTTATCGGCACCAGGAGTGCATAGGGTTCCATGCAGTGGTGGCAGAGCATATATCGGCACCACAAAACATAGTGTAAACACGAGGATCACTGATCATAAAATAAGTTGCAGATTAGGACAAACAGAAAAATCAGCAGTAGCGGAACACGCACTTGTAGACGGCCACAAATATGTTTCGATGCAGTGGACATTTTGCACCAATCTCAACGGTATTATCCGAGACTGACCAGAGAGGCCATTGAGATCTTCAAACATGACAACAATTTTAAGAGGAAAGCAGAAGTCACGGTTCTTAATCCAGATTGGAAACGCGTTTTGAGGCAAACAGCGTGTACGCCAAAACCATTGAAGTGCCTCCCACTCCTCATGCATGAGCTCACACGGCCGGACCGCATAAATACGACAAAGAATCCAGTAGTTGAACCAGTCTTAGTCGGAAAGCAAGGGAGATCACTTCGCCCACTGCCTCATCCCCTTTGATAATGTCCACCGCAGTTGTGGACGAAAGGTCAGGAAGAAATTCCCATGGACCGCAGCTTCAAAGCCCGAAAAACATTTCTATATGTGATTTCTTACAATACTTTGTCAAGTTGAAGCTTGCCTCAATTCCCGCCCAGTTTATCCAATTTCTGACAATCCTGATGATCCTAATCCGTTAACACCGGCCCATTTCTTGATTGAGGAACCATTAACAACCACACCACAAAGGAATCTACTGGCCACCAATGAACGAGTACTGTCCAAGTATTTGCATCTCCAACAAATTGTGCAGCATTTTTGGTCAAAATGGACGAAAGAATATGTATCCCAACTGCAGATTCGTGCGAAATAGAAAACCAACTACACCTCATTACTGAAACCTGTGCTTTTGGTACTTGTGAAGCAGGATGGACTCCCGCCATTGAAGTGGCGAGTTGGTCGTATTACAAGTGTTTCAAGGGGGCGGTATGTTGAGTGCAATGGCACACCCCGTCCGTGTTTATCAACGCTTTTAAATATGGCAACAGTGCAGTGCACTTATGCATGTCATAAATTCATCAAGACTGTCAATTTTGTTTTTAACCTTTTTTTTGTTTGTTATTCGTTGTTTATGTATAACCGTTAAGACCATGCAAACATCTAAAACAAGAAATACAACTTCGTTATTTCTCCAATTTAAAATATTGCTGAATGATTCGCACTGACAATGTTAGCACTTATCAGTGGAATAATCTAGGAACTCACAATTTATCCTTGTGACGTAACAAACACGATAAAGAGACTATTTTTCCAGGGTGGTTTCTATTTTTTCTCCGTTCTGAGCTTTAATAAGACTACAACGACAAAAACACAATGATTGCCTTTGAAATTATATATTAATTTTTTTGTATATTCTTGTTCCTGACTGTACTTTAATTCATTCCAATGTATTCCTGGGTTTCCAATGTATTCCTGGGTTGCCAACATCTCACCGCAGAAGATCTACACCGGCTCGGTTCATTTACGTCCGAACGCGTATAACTGATGTCTGGCGTATAAGGCAGGGTCTACCTAAGCCTTACTGACGAGTCCAATAGGTAGACCCGGGACGAAACGCAGGGCTCATCACATAACACCATAATTAGTGACAATAAAATTGACTGAAAACCCAGGAATACATTGGAATGAATTATATATTAATAAAATAATTAATGGATGGAACAACTTTCACAGTTTTCTTCCTAAATCTAATTAAATCAAAATAATTGACCTTAAAATTAAATGAGTGTGAAAATGATAACTGATCAATACCAAACTAACTAATAGCGCGAAAAATGTTCAAAAACCGGGTACGAATGTCTCAAATGAAATGGTGATATCACATTAAATCACTCAAACACCGGGTCGGTGTATATAGCACTACCGTCAGTCTTTGACGGGAAAAAGTTGGCGTCCAAAGTGGCAATTAAGTTTAAAAAGTTACTGTTTTGGCGTCAAGCAATCTTCTGTCCGTCAGCCTCCAGAGAATTTTATTTTTTACGACTTCCTTAAGTCGGTCCTGACGAACTAGACCTGTTGAGCTTCGAGAGTTGTTCCCGTCTGGTACTACACCAATTTCCAGTACAAACAAATAATACCTTCAGGAGTTCAAAGTTGTGGATTTTGTAAGGGGTTGTGGTTCCAATCACTAAAGGTACTGCGCCCTTTATTGCACAATAAAACCACTATCGACTACAGGGACCCGTGTCAAATTAGACGCCGGGTAAATCAAAAAACAAAGGGGGTGAGAGGGTGCACACAAGTGCCGGTGGGGTCGATGTTTCTGGCTCGATTATCGAACTCGTACTACCTAGAGAGTTTCTTCCCTGTCGGCCTGCAAAGGCACACACACATTCTTCAGGTAAAATCTTTATAACATCGGGTGGGAGAGGCGAGGAAAGAGGAAGGACCTAGACAATTTTTATGGGGCGCCTATTCGAAGGGAATTTAGGGTGTTGAAGCTTCGTTTGTTGCAAGAAAGTCTGCAACAATTGCCTTGTTTAACGTGAAATTCAAATAATATTCGACAACACACCCCAACAATAATGCTCACCTTGAATATAAAATGGATAAACCGATTTATGACACATAAAGTGGCTGGCAGGTAAAGTATTATAATTGTAAAAGCTATTAAAATGCAAACTTTTATGATTTTAAATAAATTTGCCGGTTTTAATGTACGATTTTAAAATTGGATCTAATAGTCACAATGGGCGAGTAAAACAAATTATTTTAACCTTTAATCAAGTAGGCTTATGAAAATGACATAAGTACGTGGGGTGCTCACATAACCCCGTGGAAAAAACTTGTATTGATACTTGTTATCTAAACTTGTGTTTAGATAACATCTAAACCTAGTGTTATAGTTTAGATACCTTTCCTGACGGTATTTCAATTTAATTCAAAATAAATTCCTGGGTGTCAGTCAATAGTATTGTTTATTAGTTAAAAGATTTTACAAATACGTTTCAGTGTCATTCTCCACCATCATCAGTTTGTCTAAAATACACACTCACATTCGTCGTTAATTTAAAACAAAAGCTGCTAAAATATACATACTAAAATACAAATTACGAACATATTAAAAACATAAGATCACAGATCATGAGTCAGGACAATCATGTTCGGGAAAAGACTTGAATTTATTGTTTAGAGATTTAAATTTTACTTACATGTATGACTCTTTCTACCTTCACATTTGGACAACTATTTACTTTGTTCAATATCGAGCGAGAGAATAAAAAACTGTTTATAATACTTGACATTTTTCTTTGCATTCTCAGGATATCACTTGCCCTGCATTTCTTTTAAAAAGTCTTAAAATTTCTTAAAGTCAGTCCTTTTATTAGATAGAGAGGGATAGTTTGGCTTTGAAATGATATGTTCGCTCAGCGTCGAAACAGTCGGTGAATTGAATTCGGATCATTAGCCTGTCTTCAACTTCCATATAATTGTTTGATATATTTTTAATTATGTAAAAGTCTATCAAGTCAGGAACTTATTCCGGATCTGCAGGCCGAGTATGTAGGTTTGCCCGTGGAAAGGACTTCACATCCACAGCTCTGGGCCGCTCTTAGCAGTTCCCTTCCTTTAGGTGTAATAAATCTGGATCCCCAGTCGGTATGTTTTGCGTTGTAGTCTCCACCTATTATAAACTGATTTCCTATATTTTTGAGTTTTTCATATGTTCCACATTTGATGTTGTGTTTTGGAGGACTCTACACACCAGCCAACGTAATGTTAGTATTCTTGATTATAAATTTCACTGTCATTGCTTGGATGTCTTCTGCTTCAATTTTATTTTCATTATGAGAAATACTTTCTTTGATTATTACTTCAAAATATTCCTGGGTTTCAGTCAATTTTTTTGCTTATTATTTAAAATGTTACAAATACGTTTCGGTGTATTTCTTCACCATCATCAGTTTGTCTTAAATATATATTTACAGTTATCATCAATTTAAATAGAAAACTTTCACCAAAATTCACATATTAAAATACAAATTACACACACATCAAAAAGTACATCAAGAACATTGGTTTTCAGGTGATGGGTCAGGACAAACATGTCTGGGAAAAGACTGGAATCTATTGTTTAGAGATTTAAATTTAAATTTAACTTACGCGTATAGTTGTTTCTACCTTCACATTTGACTGGTCACTGAATTTTCCATATTTTACTCGATATCAAGCGAGCGAAACAAAAAAACTGTTTATCTTTCGCCTTTTCTTTGCATTCTAGGAATTGCTTGGCAATTCCTCAATATCAGGTGTTTATATTTCATTTACTTTACTACTGTTTATATTTAATTAGTGTATGATACTCAGAGCTAAGATTGTCTGTGTCTGATCTGAAATTCATTGCATTCTGATGTTTTTTAATCTGTATCATTTCATGGATTCTTCTCTTATTATGTTTGATTATTACTGCACTTCTCCTTTCGCTGCATTTTCTGGATGCAAATGAAAAATTATTGCCTTGTGAAATGTGTTGCTGATCTTAAACAATCTTCGATCTTGACCGAACATTATGGTTTTTTAAAACTTTTTGGTTTAAACTCAAAACTGAATCTTCCATTTGAGTGATTTTGTTTAATATAAGTTGTGATGTTTCGTCAGTATTACTTCCCTGAGACTTTGTTGGTTTCTTTATCCCTATCTCAGCTATATGGACATAAGTTTGTTTATTCTGATTGTGACTTTTTTCCTCCTTGTTCATTTTCTTCAACTTTTTCTTAAATGACATTTGTTGGGCTGGTTTTGATAGCTTTCATGTTCTTAATTTTTTGTAACTATTTCGGAACTACACATCCTCGAGAGTTGGCAGGTTGTTCTCCACAGTTTACACATTTCAGTTTTTGGATTTCAGGTTTTCGGCAATCGTTTGTTATGTGTTTGCCTGCACATTTTACAAATCAAATCAAATCAAAATATGCTTTATTGCCACAGGAAAATTTACAAATTTTATGGACAAAGCGTGTCACACATCTTGGCTCTTTCGCACAAAATTTGTGTCCAAACGCTTGACATTTCTTACATTGAGAAATTAATTGGCATGCTTTTAGTGGTACAATTTCTCCTTTACTGCCAATATGTGAGTTATTTTGTATTTTCCGAAATTTCAGCTCTCTTTGCAACTTTAAAATTTTTAAACGTTTTCAGCGAAAACAGAAATATGCATTGATTATGCGAATATTATTTTCCACGTTATCTAGTAACACGACTAAGTGAATTGTTGTGGATGTCGTTTGGGTCATTTATGTGACCTCGTTAATGCGGCCTTGAATTTTCTGCTCTTTAATATTCATCATTTGCGAGTCAATGTCCTTTGATGACTTTTTTACCATTGTCTATGTAATTGGTCAACTCTCGACAGACAAGGTTACTTTCATTTCCCTGAAGAGTTTTGATATAATTATCAAATCTTCGTTGTAAATTATTAACGTTTTTTAACATCTTGGGGTGTCTTTGATTGTGGAATTCAACAGGTTTGTATTTTGGTTTTAGTTTTTCGGATTGTTTTTTAGGAGTCGTTAATAATTGTTTTGAATATTCAGGAATTTCAGGGCCGTTTTTTCGTTTTTCGCTCATCTTAGAGAGAACGTTTGATTTCTTAGCATTGAGTTTCAATTTTAGTTTCTCATTTAGTTCTTTAAATGTCTTTGCTAATTCGTAAACATAATCAGTTTGCAGTTGATTTATGTTTTGCTCAAAGTTTAGTTGATAGTTTAAATTGCCTTTTAGTATTTGGAAAGGTGTATATTCATGTGTAGAGTGAATACTGTTGTTGTAATTCAATATTGCAATATCAACTAGTTCTTGAATTGTCTTTGATCGATAGTTTTGCCTAAGTGCAACAAGACTCTTTGAGTGTTGAGTGGAAACGTTCAATTGGCGAATTAGAGTTTGGATTGTAAGGAGTGGTAAAATGTAATTCGATTTGATACATTTTCCAAAGATCTTGAACCAAATTACTTTTGAACGTTTGAGCATTGTCCGTTGTGATTTAACAAGGGACTCCGTGATGAGAAAATAGTTTTATTAAACTTTGGCATATCTCTATTGATGTTTCATTTATAGAATATTCTGTGGCAAATTTTGAGAAATTGTCTATAATCGTCAGGAATTTCTGTCCAGATATAGAATATGTATCCATATATAGGTGTTCAAACGGTTTGTTTCCTGTTAGTGTTGGTTTGAAGATCACTTTGCATGGATGTAGATCGGACTTCGTTTTCTGACAAGTTTCACAGGTGTTCACATAATTGATTACGTCTCTTTCTAGGCTAGGCCAATAGTAACTCTGGTTGATGTTTTTATGTTTTCCGTCATTCTCGGTGTGACGTTTTGCTGGTGTGGTATCTTTCGATTAAATTCTTTTGATCTTCGGGATCGGTGACGTCTTCTAATAGAGTATTTGAAATGAAGAGTTTGTAAGAGCTATTAATAAATGTTTGTTGGAAAATTCTTATTTTTCTTATATTATATATCTTATAGATAATCTCTAATGAGCTCTTGTATTTCCTGAGTTATCGGGTTGTTGTTGATAAATAGAATTATTCTCTTTTTGGATTCGAATAGCCTTTTTGAACTTGTGTAAGGTGTATCCGCATTGGTCCATTTGATTATCAGTTGATTCTTGAAAGTATTTTTGGACGTAGGGTGCTCCTAAAATAGGTTCTTCATTTGACGTGTGAATCGTTACTGTGTCTGAATTATTATCTTCTGGCGGATTTGCGTTCCTTGAAGTTGATGAACTTTGTGCGACAACTTCTGGTGTGTTTTTCCGAGATTTGAGACTGTCATCCTTTCTATCAGGTGGTTTTATTTGGATATCCGATATGATATTGATTTTCGGTTTTGGGTTTACCTTTTTGAATGAATTAAACAATATTTCTTGTGATTCGAACAAGTGTTTTACTTTATCATTCCATGCGTGAAGGTCTCTTTCTTTATTGTCTTCATTGCAAACAGCTGACGTGTGTGTCAAGGGTGGTTTTACGGTTTCTATTAGGTGGATTTCTCTTGGAGGTCTTGATAATTTATTTCAAAATTTCCTGGGTTTCAGTCAATTTTACTGTTTATTATTTAAAATGTTACAAATACGTTTCGGTGTCTTTCTCCACCATCATCAGTTTGTCTAAAATATACATTTTACATTTATTATCAATTTAATTAAAAATAAAAAAACACGACCAGTCAAATGTGACCAGTCAGTGACCAGTCAAATGTGAAGTTGGTAGCAACTATATACGTAAGTCAAATTTAGATCTCTAAACAATAGATTTTAGTCTTTTCCCGAACATGTTTATCCCGACTCATCACCTGAGAACAAAGGTACTTTTTAATATGTGTGTGATTTGAATTTTAATAGGTTAATTTTGTGAATGTGTTTTTTTATTTTTAATTAAATTGATAATAAATGTAAAATGTATATTTTAGACAAACTGATGATGGTGGAGAAAGACACCGAAACGTATTTGTAACATTTTAAATAACAAACAGTAAAATTGACTGAAACCCAGGAAATTTTGAAATAAATTGAAGTACAGTCAGGAAAATATACACAAGGTCTTGATAATGCATCTGCATTTGCATTTTGAGTTCCTTTCTTGTAATGGATCGAGTCTTCATATTCTTGAAGTTTCAGTCTCCGTCGGATTAATTTGGAATTCGGTTCTTTGATTGGTAATGGTTTGTGATCCGTTACGATGCTAAATTTTCTGCCGAATAAGTACCTCCACGATAAAGTACTTTGTTGCCCATACAATTGCTAACAGTTCTTTTTCAATTGTTGAGTAATTGCATTCAGCTGGATTAAGTGTTCGGCTGGCGTATGCAACTGGAAGGTCGTTTCCTATTGTTCCTTGTGAGAGAATTGCGCCGATAACATAATCTGATGCATCTGTGGTTAGAATGAATGGTTATGCAACTTCTGGGTATTGTAGAATGGGTTCGTTCATTAGAATATTTTTGCAGAGATTAAACGCGTCAACAAATGGCTTGTTATGAATTGATTTAGTGTTTTTCTTAAGACAATAAGTTTCGTTTTCTTTGCAAAGTTCTTCATTAATTTACGCTAATATCCTACAAGTCCTAGAAAAATTAGATTTCTTTTGGAGTGTTGGGAATTTTGAAATTTTTGATGGTTTTAATTTTTCTTGGATTTGGTTTAATTCCTTCGGGCGTTCCAAAGGGACCAAATGCGTTCCAAAACCTGTCCTAGGAATTCAACTGTTTTTGCATGTTGAAAGAAATTAGTCTTTCAAAAACTTGTTTTAAGGAACTTAACTGTTCTTGTAGGCTGGTTGAGTAGATGATGATATCATCCGTGTATACAAGACAGTTTTTCCTTGAAGTCCTCTAAGTACGTTATCCATTGTTCTTTGGAATGTGGATGGTGCATTCTTTAGTCCAAATGGCATTCTGGTGAATTCGTAATGTCCATTTTCTACGTTGAAAGCAGCTTTTGAGATACTTTTTGGATGCATTTCAATTTAATGAAATCCGTTGGTGAGATCTAGTGTGGTGAAGTATTGACAACGTCCTAATTTATCAAATATGTCTGATATATTTGGTAATGGATATTTATCGTCAACTGTTTTTTAATTCAGTTTTTTGTAGTCGATTACCAAGCTCCATTTCTTTTGCTGTGATGCGTCTAGCTTTTTCGGAACTATCCAGACTGGTGAACTCCAGGGTGAATTAGAAGGACGAATGATGTTCGATTGGAACATTTCAGAAAGTTGTCTATTTACTTCTTTTTTATGCACATACGGGTATCTGTAACTTTTGGTGTGAATTGGAATTTCTTCAGATGTGTTGATGATATGTTTTACATCGTTGGTAAACGTTAAAGCGTCTCCTCCCATCAAACACAAAAGGTCCTTGGGACGTCCTATTTTGATCCCCATTATCACGCATGGGATAATCCTTGGTGGGACATCCCTAGGCCGTCCCTTGTATGGCACAAATATCTCATGCAAATCCCAAGCGAGTCGTCCCACAAACGTTATATTTTTTGCTCCCAGGGATATAATGAACAGGACGGATATGTAGTAATAGTAAATAGCACGCTCGAAAAAAGTTATACACTTTATTATACACTTAATAAAAGTATGTATATACCATAAAACCGAAATATAAAAAATAGAATTCAATCAACTTGGATAACCAACATTGTTATGAATTTTTCTTTCCAACTATATTTATTTTATCTCGGGCGTGAGTTAGAGCAAGAGCTAGTACTTTGCGGCTAGTGAACAATTTTTGGAACGCTCAATGGACAATACAAAATTATGCACACTCAAATTCAACTGCACAACTAATGTATTTAATCAAGTTTAACAATTTTACTGAGAGTAATAAAGGTAAAAAAAAACATATAAATTTACTTAGAGTGTATCACTCGGATATTTTTGGTAGCACCCTTAATCTATGGATACCTTAACTTCAATCAAGCCTGGGTGGTGAAGGGGAAGGACCCTGAGGGGGACCTGCTGGAGTGATCACTTCAGTCAGTGGCCTCGCAGGTCTTCCAATGGGGATCGGTCGTGATCATAAATAAAAATAAAAAAAATCCACAGTAAAGGGGTACCAAATAAATAAGGAAATCACTCAGGTCCGACTGTGAATCGCAATTAAAGTAAAAAGAAACAAAATGAACTGAATGCAGTCAAACTTGAATGTTTCAGCACAAGCAGTTAACTATAAAAGTTATTAATTCCTATCATAAAAAAACTGTCATAAAAAAACTGATAAAAAACAAAGTCTTCACCAAAAGTTGGGCGCCAGCATGCTTCCAAGTAGCATGCAACTTCTACCAAAATGGAAAACACCAGAACCAGCCTCCACGTCAAAAATCCAAAGGTCCCGCTGAAGTTCCCCAAAAGAGCTGGTTTTGAATTGCTCAACGGATCTCGGATCAATTCCACGTGGTCATAACGGCCATCATGGATTCGTCTATCTGGTTCTTGGGTCCCAAAACTTCAAATCGCCGACTCTTGCAAACCATCAATCAAGGCCTCTTGCAAGCATCATCAATAAATTTCTTGATTCTGAAACTTTTCAAAAAAAACCGACCATGCGGTAGCCCTGAACACAATGAAAATCTCAAAGCCCGACCGTGCGGAACAAACTCAAAAATCGACCTGCCGATCTGACCGGCACGGCCTAATTCCTTCTTCAACCACCAAAAATCTACCGTCACACCAGTAGAAGTTTTTCCTCCCCCCAACCTTCCGTTGGAGCAGGAATCAAAAATCACCAATTTCATTGGCCCTAACGGACACGTGATCCCGCAATCTACCAAACATTTTTTTCACCTACGATAAGAATCGAAACTGCTATACGAATCGCCAAATTTGCTAGATTCGGATTTTACAGCCAAAATTTAACTCTATGATGAAAAAAACCAAAACAGATATGCTTGGCAAATAACTTGCACACGCATGCCGAGGTCGAAAACAAATTAACAGGTTTACGGCAAAATATTTGCACGTAACAACATATATACACAACATAATACATAATATAAATATAATTATTATATACTTTTATAATTGTAATATAATAGAGTATATATGAATAATAAAAATTATAATTTTTATTATTTATACATTTCATTCCACTGTATTCCTGGGTTTTCAGTCAATTTTATTGTCACTAATTATGGTGTTATGTGATGAGCCCTGCGTTTCGTCCCGGGTCTACCTATTGGACTCGTCAGTAAGGCTTAGGTAGACCCTGCCTTATACGCCGGACATCGGTTATACACGTTCGGACGTAAATGAAGCGAGCCGGTGTAGATCTTGTGCAGTGAGATGTTGGCCACCCGTGTTGCCGATGCTGCCACTCGTTCCATTCTGCTTTTTTTCCCAAGCATCTATCTTTGTATATTCTTTTTCCTGACTGTACTATAATTCATTCCACTGTATTCCTGGGTTTTCAGTCAATTTTATTGTCACTAATTATGGTGTTATGTGATGAGCCCTGCGTTTCGTCCCGGGTCTACCTATTGGACTCGTCAGTAAGGCTTAGGTAGACCCTGCCTTATACGCCGGACATCGGTTATACACGTTCGGACGTAAATGAAGCGAGCCGGTGTAGATCTTGTGCGGTGAGATGTTGGCAACCCGTGTTGCCGATGCTGCCACTCGTTCCATTCTGCTTTTTTTCCCAAGCATCTATATTTGTATATTCTTTTTCCTGACTGTACTATAATTCATTCCACTGTATTCCTGGGTTTTCAGTCAATTTTATTGTCACTAATTATGGTGTTATGTGATGAGCCCTGCGTTTCGTCCCGGGTCTACCTATTGGACTCGTCAGTAAGGCTTAAGTAGATCCTGCCTTATACGCCGGACATCGGTTATACACGTTCGGACGTAAATGAAGCGAGCCGGTGTAGATCTGTGTTGGCGCCGGCAAAAAAAGCAGAATGGAACGAGTGGCAGCATCGGCAACACGGGTTGCCAACATCTCACCGCACAAGAGGTATTAAGGGAACAGCGCACGAAATATCTCCTCAGGAAAAGCCTCTAACCACCGCTACTCGTGAGTTGTTAAGAGGTATTAAGGGAACAGCGCACGGAATACCTCCTCAGGAGAGACTTACTAGTCATCGGCGTTTATCATGATAAATAGTCTCCTAATTGGCCATACTAAGTACTGCTGAAATCAGCACACAGCCAGCACCCGCCTACTAGCGTTCTCTCTCTCAACGGGTTCAGAGCCCAGGTACTGCGGGAAAAACGCGCAAATAGTACCCGTCCCTAACATAATTACTCAAACTGACTTAATAGATTACAACTTAACGAGCTGCACTTGTTTCCTCTTTTTTTTTTGGTTTTATACTAAGCGTTAACAGTATCTAACTTTAAATGAATATTGAAGAGAACCAGTTAAATATTAAGAAAGGTAAATAATTATAAAAACTATAGTTGAAGAAGTTACTATCTTAAATTTTTAACCAAATAGAAATATGCTGAAGAGGCTACTCTGTGAGAACACTCACTAATTAACGTTATCTTTAATGGTGCACCAAATAGAAATATGCTGAATAGGCTACTCTGTGAGAACACTAACTGCTTAGCATTATCGTTAATGTTTCACCAAATAGAAGTATGCTTAATAGGGTACTCTGTGAGACCACTCACTACTTAACATTATCGTTAATTCATTCCAATGTATTCCTGGGTTTTCAGTCAATTTTATTGTCACTAATTTAGACCCGGGACGAAACGCAGGGCTCATCACATAAGACCATAATTAGTGACAATAAAATTGACTGAAAACCCAGGAATACATTGGAATGAATTAAAGTACAGTCAGGAAAAAGAATATACAAAAACGAAGAATTATCGTTAATGTTTCACCAAATAGAAGTATGCTGAATAGGCTACTCTGTGAGAACACTAACTGCTTAACATTATCGTTAATGTTTCACCAAATAGAAGTATGCTGAATAGGCTACTCTTTGAGAACACTCACTAATTAACTTTTGTATATTCTTTTCCTGACTGTACTTTAATTCATTCCAATGTATTCCTGGGTTTCAGACAAATTTTATTGTTTATTATTTAAAATGTTACAAATACGTTTCGGTGCCTTTATCCACCATCATCAGTTTGTCTAAAATATATATTTACAGTTATCATCAAATTAAATAGAAAACTTTCACCAAAACTCACATATTAAAATACAAATCACACACATATTAAAAAGTACATCTAGAACATTGGTTTTCAGGTGATGAGTCAGGACAAACATGTCTGGGAAAAGACTAGAATCTATTGTTTTAGAGATCTAAATTAAACTTACGTATATAGTTGCTACCAACTTCACATTTGACTGGTCACTGAATTTTCCATATTTTATTCGATATCAAGCGAGCGAAGCAAAAAAACTGTTCTTTCGTCTTTTCTTTGCATTCTAGGAATGCTTGGCAATTCTTCAATATCAGATGTTTACATTTCATTTAACTGGTCCAATCAGTTCATACATGCGATCATCTAATTAGCGTATGATACACAGAGCTAAGATTGTCTGTATCTGATCTGAAATTTATTGCATTCTTATGTTTCTTAATTTGTATCATTTCATGGATTCTTCTCTTATTATAGTTGTCCTCATTGATCAATATTTGTGTGTTATCGAAATCAAAATCATGCAACTTTTGTTGTGCATGTTGTGCAAATGCTGTTGCATTTTCGTTAACCTTTCTTAAGCTATAAAGGGAGCTCGCTGATAACGAAGCATCATCTTTTTCCTTGAAGCCCGTTGTGCTGGATGAGACTTGGATATTTAGTAAAGGTGCATTTAGGAAAAGCTGGCAAGATGATAGCCTTAATACAATGCGAAAAAAAGTGGAGAAGGCGTTACATACATAATTCTACATGCAGGCAACACAGAGGGATTCATAGAAAATGCAAGCTTAATTTTAAAATCAGGTAGCAAAACAGGGGACTATCATGATTCTATGAACAGCGAAAATTTTGAGAAATGGTTTGAAGAACAATTATTGCCAAACCTTGAAGAACCCTCGCTAATCATAATGGATAATGCGCCTTACCATTCTGGATTGGTAGAAAAAATTTCCAATCCCAGTTGGTCAAAAAAAATGCTTATGGAATGGTTAAGTCAGAGGAATACTTCATTTCCACCTTTGGCAATGAAAGACTACGTTTGGACCTTAACAAAACCACATTTACCTCTCAAAAAGTATAGGTATACTGGAACTATCAGGGATCGAATAAATTAGCAGGATATAATGTATGTAAATCTATTTATTTTGCAGAGTAGATCAATTAGCATTAAAACATCGTCATCGTGTTTTGAGACTTCCTCCACATCACTGCCCGTATAACCCAATTGAAATGGTGTGGTCTAAAGCCAGTGAAGTAAAGAGATACTATGTCTCCAAAATAACGTCTTTCGAAACCGTTACAAGTGATACTGTACTTACCACCTGGCAAGAAGCATTAGAACAGGTCAATTTTTTCCATTTTATAATTTAATATATGGAAATAGCATTCTCTTTCTTTACATTACACCCGAAAAGTGGAAAAATTATTTCAAATGTACAACAATATTATAAAGACAGCCTGGGAGCAAGAGAAGTAGATTGATGCATCGGACATTTTGCCTATTGTGTTGAACATCCACGAAACAGATAGTGACATGATTCGTTTGGGTTACTTAGTCAATTAGTTTCAAATTTTTTAGGTCACTATGATGTCTTTTTATTTCACATTAGGAGGTGTTTGCTTCTTTTAGATTACTTAGTTAATTAGTTTCAAATTTTTTAGAATGTCACTATGATTTTGGTTTATTTTTATTTCACGTTAGGAGGTGTTTGATTCGTTTTTAGATAACTGGT
Organism: Dendroctonus valens; assembly: GCA_024550625.1. Lineage (NCBI taxonomy): Eukaryota > Metazoa > Arthropoda > Insecta > Coleoptera > Curculionidae > Dendroctonus > Dendroctonus valens. The sequence goes on from JAJTJO010000491.1 coordinate 180,011, forward strand.
TTATATTTTTGTAGGCTTTTGTGACGGTGAGGAATGGATTTTAGTGGGTAAAGAGGTAAGCTGGAGTCCCACACAACCTAGAGAGCTACAATGGTAGCTTTCTGGACAGTGCGTAAGATGGCATTTCCTAAACCTCATCGACAAAAAAAAAATTATGTGGTTTTAAATAAATTTCAATAAAAATATACCAAACGTTAGTTTTCATCCTTTGGTTTCTCAAGTGTTATTTAACAATTCAAAATCCATTTCAATCCATTCAAATCAATCAATTGTCATCATTCATTCATCCAATTTAAAAAAAATTGTAAATACAATTTTCTAAATATTTTAAATATTTACAAAGATGTAATTGCAAGTCAAAATAAAACTAATCATTTTCTGAAATTCCAATGTATGTTTTTCATGTTTGCCTATTAAGATGAACATTTTAAACCGTTTGCTTCTTTTAAAGTGTCGACTTTTAGACAAACTTGTTCCGGCATCCAAAAGTGGGTTCATAAAACAAAACTGACTATGTTGATACAATATAAGACGAAGGGCCACTTTATGCAATTATCGAAAATATTTTAAAGAAATAAAATAATATATAGCTTATAATGCAGTGTTGCTAGATTGTATGTTAATATGGGAGTCCTTTTTCATAGTTCGCTGAGCTTTCACAATACATCAACTGTGCCTGGGAAACACGACTTAATTAAAGACGTCGCTCATTTGGCGCCTGACGTCACGTTTTGTGACGTCATGTTGCAATGAGATTGATCAGAGTATAGGTAAAACTAAACTGATCTGACAGAGAAAAGAAACCGTCTCATACTACTTTAGTATACAGTTCATTAATTAGCCGCTCCTTTTTTCTCGGAATGCTCAAGCTCGTGTGCACCTACACACGTTAGTGTATAACTGATTGCCTACTATACATGGCTAAATTGTGTAACGTCGCTCCGTAGACGCAAGTGCTTCTTTCCCTTTAGCTCTTATTAGAAGCAATGAACTTAGAAAACGTGAGTGGTTTGCGTAAGAGTAAAAGACAGAAAAAGAATATTAAGAAATGTGCATGCGGTTGCAGAGTGGGTTTGCCAAGTAAGTGAATAGCTTTGAAAAATGCCGTTTCTATGACCATTTCAAGAACAAGTACACTTTAGCGATGTACAGCATTTGCTTTTTTATGACCGTTTGCACCGCATGTATTTTAGGACGGATTATAATCTAACATTTACTCTGTGTAATTTGTGATTATTTGATTATTAAAAAGCCAATACGAACAATTAGGGTTGTCGTCATGACATCAGCAGTGTTGGAGCATATCAATTTTTCTTTCTTCGGATTTTCTGGTTTTACTTGATTTTATCGTAGTTGTATATGTGTAATGCTAATTTATTAATGCGGTTTATAGTTGGAAATATCTCAAATGATTTAGGTAAGATCTTTAGCTTAGCTGCTCGGAATCTATGGATTTAAATTTATCATTTTTAGGTTATCTTCAGAGTATCAAGAATATTTAGGGGTTCCCAACTGTAGGACTATATTTTTGGGGAAAAAGTAAGAAATATATATACAAAAAATAAATACAGAGTGGTCTTTAACTAATGTGCTAAAATTCACTGACATTATTTACGCAAAAACATTGCGTTTTAGGCAAATTTCTCTTACCTGAAAGTTAATAGTTTCTGAAATACAATCCCAATAAACACATGAACGTCTTTGGAAATTACCATGTACATTAGGCAGGCCCTTAATTTTGAACTATCGAATTTTTAGGGCCTTACCCCCAGAACGTTTCCAACTTATAAAATAATAATCCCTAAAAAAATTAGCCCTGTAAGACAATTTTAAAAGGTGCCACAAACGCATTAATTTTTCCTTTTTTTAGGAAATTAGAAACTTTTTGATTATATTTAATTAGCCCTTTATTTATTCTATTATAAAATATTTATCTACTGCAATATTAAATGCTAACTTTAGTACAGCAATATTTTTATTAACACCTTTTATTTGTCCTGAGACAATAAGTAAAAAATGTTAACATAAGAAATAACATGTGAGTGTTCACTCATTAGTAAAGCACTCCTACAAGCATGATCACTTATTTACAAAACATTTAAATTGAGTGAATAATAGACTAGTTAAGTTATTCTAAAAATTTACAAGTTGAACAAGTTCCTGCGTTTCCGAAAACGAGACACCACATTTGTATTATTATGTATCTCTTTTGCCAATTCATTTGGATGCTTCGATAATCTGTTTTTGTATTTGTTAAAGTAGTTTATTATTTCTTCTTTCACTGTAGTAATTTGAAGGTCTTTTCTGATAATTTCATTGGGTACGAACCATGGTGCTGCTACTATGTTTCTTAGTGTTTTGGATTGAAAACGTTCCATTATTTCAATGTTTGAGTCTGCTGCAGAGTCCCATAATTGGATTCCATACTTCCAGATCGGTTTCAGTATGCATTTGTAGATTAAGAGCTTGCTCTCAAGAGACAGTGCTGAGTTCTTATTGATTAGCCAGTACATTTGCCTGATTTTTAAGCCTAACTGATTCCGTTTTGTCCATATATGTGGTCTCCATGTTAACCGGTAGTCCAAGTGAATTCTCAGATACTTGATTTCGTCTATATCTGTGTATCTTTGGAGTGTGAAAGTTACATGGGTTGACTTGTCTGTATTCAAGGTGGAAACATTGCTGTTGATGTATTTAACTCAGTATGAGATGATGTAATTCACTTGGACAGGTGAATTCCCAGATATTACCACATCGTCTGCAAATGTTCCATTTTTATGCTTTTTGCTGTTGGTAAATCTGCTGTGAACAATAAGTACAGGGTGGGCCCCAGTACGCTTCCTTGAGGGACTCCAGCATTTATCTGCTGGAGGGGGCTGAAGGTGCTATTTATTTTTACCTGAAAGATCCTGTTTGTCAAGTACGATGCCAGCAGACAAGCAAGCTTTGTTGGGAACATTTTTTTAATTTTAGAAATCAGGCCTTCGTGCCACACTTTGTCAAAGGCCTGTGTTACGTCAAGAAAGACTGCCTCGCAGTATTCTCTCCTTTCAAAACAATCTCTGATAGCGGTAGTGGTCCTTTGAACTTGTTCAATTGTCGAGTGTTCCGGCCTGAACCCAAATTGGTGATCTGGAATAAGGTGCTTGGTATTTATTATTTTATTTAGTCGCTTTTGAATAACTTTTTCGCATATTTTTGACATTACAGGCAGCAGACTAATGAGTCTATACGACGTTACCCGGCTAGGATCTTTTCCTGGTTTAGGTATCATAATGACTTGAGCGACTTTCCATTGTGAAAGGAATCGACTCAATCGGAGACAAGAGTTCATTATAATAGTAAGAAATCTTATTGCTTTGGGTGGAAGTTCTTTAAGCATCTTACCTCCAATGTCATCATAGCCAGGAGCTTTTTTGTTTTTTAGCCTTCTAATTTGAAACGTCACTGTTACTGTTACACCTCTGTTACTGTTTCTATGTTGATGTTATCTGGCAGTGGCAGTTCCCATCCAGATATTTCGCTTCCTCCTCGACAGTTATTGAAGGGGGCATAGGTTTAAATACTGAGCTTAAATGTTTAGCGAAGCAATATGTTTTTTCTGAATCTGTTCATGCCCAGCTGTCATCTGATTTCTTAATGGGTGGTATAAACTTGATAGGTTGCTTGATTTTTTTTGTAGCTTTCCATAGTGAGGAATCGGTATCGGCCTTTCCAGTTAAGCTTTTTGGATAGTTTTGGATATTTTGTTTATGTTTCTGTGTATAAAATTTCTTTTAATTCTTTAATGGCTCTGTTCAGTTTGGTTTTAACTTGAGGTGATCTAGTGATTTGCCATTTTTTTCTAAGTTTTATTTTCTCATTTATTTTACAATTTATATGCTGAGGAAGATTTATGCGAAAATCGTTTGTTTGGGTTTTTGGAGTGGCGAAATTTGCAGCTTCATGTAATAGGATGTTAAAGTTTTCTATGGCATCTTCGATTTCATTGATTGATTTCAGACGGATGTTCCAATTGACGTTATTGTGTATGTGGTTTTGGTATTTTTCCCAGTTGGTTCTATGGTTGGTGAGATGTTTTAGTCCAGATTATACTGCTGTAGAGTATTCGATTATGAGTGGGGAATGGTCTGATGACAGCTCAAGACATGATTTCACTGTAAAGTAGCAGGTATTAATTCGTTTAAGAATCGCGAAGTCGATTAGGTCGGGCAGTTTGTTTGGATCAGTTGGCCAATAGGTTGGTTCACCAGTTGATAAAGGGCTACACTTATATTTCTGCATTGCTTGGTAGAGCTGTCTCCCTTTCGGAATCGGTGTTACAGATCTAGAGCCCCACCATGGATGTTTGGCATTATAATCACCTCCTGCTAAAAAGCGACCCCCTAGTCGACTGAAGAAATTTATAAATTGATCACTGGTAACATTGAATCTTGGAGGGCAGTATACTGCAGACAATGTGAGTAGTCCTGTAGAAGCTTCAATCACTATGCTTGTTACTTGTAAATGTAGTTCGCTAATTTTTTCTGCTTCGTGGTGAGTTATACTGTTTTTTATGATGATTGCTGTGCCACCATGGGCTTTATGGGTTGGATGGTTTGTGTTGTAGATTAAATAGTTAGGGATTCTAATAAAATGTTTAACTGTAAAGTGTGTTTCTGAAACTAGCAAAATATCAACGTTATTTGCAACTAAATAATTTCTCAATTCGAGAATTCTTTGGCAAAGAGCGTTAGCGTTCCATATGACTATCTTTAAATTGTGTTTATACATTTAATTTGCTCAATAAACATGTAAGCATATTGAGCATTGAATCCATGCGGGTTAACAGTTGTGTCATCATTACTTCTATTTTGTTATTGCTTACGTTTTGATTCGCTTGCGGTGGTTCGATGGTTTGGGCTTGGCCGGTCACTACAGGCTGTTTTTGATTAAACAAACCGGCAAAAGACTGTGATGGGTTTGCAAAATCTGTATTGAACCTTTGAGTTTGTATGTCCCTGTCGACTTCCTTAGCTCTTAGTGCTGGGAAAAGCTTCTCTTGTACTTCCTTACGAATAACGCAACCCTTATAACTGGCAGCATGATTACCACCACAGTTAGCACATATGACTTCCTTAATTTTGATTTTTATGGGACAGTCACTAGTGAGATTTCACTTCGCGCACTTCACACACACCGGACTTTTATTACAGTAATATTTGGGGTGTCCAAACTCCTGACACTTCTTGCACTGAAGAATCTCTCTTTTCTTTCTCGGTGCCTCAAAACCACTGAGTTCATAAGTCTATTCGTGTTGTAAATCTCTTTATTATTTGGACCGCTCTTTAAGTCCACGAAAAACAGAGATAGCGGTTTACGCGTTTCATAGTGTCTTATGTTAGAAATGTTTAATACACTATGGCTGAGGCTCTGAATTTCGACTTTAAGGTCCTCGAGATCCACTGAGGGGTGAATTCCTCTTAAAACGACCTTGTAAGTCTGTTCTGCTTTGTTTGATAAGTATGAAATTCCGTTTTTCTCCTCTTTAACTCCTCTATTACAAGCAAATAGAGCTCGGATGATAATAACTGAATCCTGATTTCGTCACTACTCAAGGTTTTTAGTACGAATTTTTCGCTGGCTATCTTCATTAACATGTCTTTGAGTGGGTTTATTTGCTCGACCCCGCTCACGAATATAGGAGGAGCTTTCATGGCCCTATCCGATGTCTTGCTAGCTGAAGAAGTTTCTTCAGAAGCATCTTCGCTCTGTTGTGAGTTTGAGGCAGCCAATGGACTATAACGGTTTTCGGAAGTTTTACCAAGCTTTTACCAGTAATCTTTAATTGTGAGTTGTCTTTTGGACGACATTGCATTTTGATCTGGTCCACTTCTGTTTCTCTTTTTGTTTATTTTGTGTTATGCAGGGGTCCATTGCTGCGAAGTCTGAATTCCATCTGAGTCCGCCATTTCCGTGGCCAGCTGGCCCCAGAGGCCAAACGTAATTTTGGAATTTAACTGGTTTAAATCACAAGCACGAATTTTCAGGTCTAAGGAATTTAGCGGAATTCCTCTTTGACTACACGCGCCTTTTCTAAATACACGTCCAAACAGCACGACTGCAGGAGGGAAACTCCGTACAGCAATATAAATATAAAATGACATCAATAATTATTTTTGAAGCAACGTATGTTTCTAACAATCTGGATAAGTTTGACGATAATCATTCACAACTCGTAAAAGATACTGCTTTTGACTTTCGTCCTTTGTTATAATATTATTTCATTCCAATGTATTCCTGGGTTTCAGTCAATTTTATTGTCACTAATTATGGTGTTATGTGATGAGCCCTGCGTTTCGTCCCGGGTCTACCTATTGGACTCGTCAGTAAGGCTTAGGTAGACCCTGCCTTTGCAAAGTTATAATATTATTATACTCTTGTACTAACTTTATTCCCCTTTCTGTGACATGGTTAACATCTTATAAGTTTTTTAAAATTATTAACAATTGTTAATAATATTCTCGGACTTCCCAGGTGGGAGAAGAGGGATCCTTAAGAAATCAGTTGATATATGAAATCTTCTGAAAAGATTCAATGTTTCAGATGATACAAAAGTACTAATTTTATTTGATGAAGTATTCTATTCAGACATTTTTAAAAATATAATCATAAGGGCAGATTCTTAAAACATTGGTGATCGCTACCATTTTCGCTTTTTCAGCTCTTGGCAAATTCGAATGAAGAAATGTAAGACAACATTTTTCTTTTCCTTTTCCAGCTGTTAATTTTGGTACGCCAAGTAATTGACTCACTTCCGGAAAAGACAGAATAACAAGTAGCCGGTCCATTTTTTTTTCCAGTTAAACTTGGAAATAATTTTCCATCCCAATCCACGACGAGGGCATCCATTTCATTTAATTTAAATATATTTCGGAGTTCTTTTGCTCCATTTACCTAAACTCGTTTCTTTTACGTTGCAACGTTGATAGGTTTATAATTAATTGCGAAACATTCATATCCAATGCTTCCGCATTGGAAATTATTATATGAACTGCTTGGCGGTCCCTAATTTTACATTTGTTCAAGGCAGAGAGAAGTTTTTTGTTAATATTTGTGACCAATCTCTTTTTTTCGGATTTGACCAATTAGATGGACGTGCTTGTTCATCTGCTTCGATATCTTCAAACTTTTCTACCTCGCTTAGACTACTATCACTAGAGGAAGCTAGTTCCAAATCTTCTAAAAATAGAACTTGATATGAAATTGTTATCTGAAAAATGAAAACCATTTAAATATCCAAAGTTTCCATTTCCACTTAAGTCCTTTTTGATTGATTTTTTTCTTTCTCTGCCAACTTTGAATCTATCCCAAGTTTACATCTAGGTCGTGGTTTTGGCCTTTGTTGAATTAAAAATGTTTTATCTTCTTGATTTTTTATGATTTCCTTCGCGTCATTGTGAGTAATATCGAGAAGGTCGTCTAGTGTTTCAAGGAAAGCATTAACTTTTTTTTTTGAGTCTCCAATTTACGTTTAGCTAAGATTTATAAATCCCTCCAATTCAGTTATGCAATGTTCATGGTTAACATGGTCTTCATGGTTAAACATAAATAAAACAAACAACAAACAAAAAAATGGTTTAAAACAAAATTGACAGTCTTGATGAATTTATGACATACACAAGTGCACTGCACTGTTGCCATATTTAAAAGCTTTGATAAACACGGGCAGGGTGTTGCCATTGCACTCAACAGCCAACAATCTTATTTCTCCCCATACCGCACCATATCCTTAATATTTGATAGCCCTGGCGATCAATCGAAGCAATTTGGTGAGGATTTTCCTGATTCAGATTCAGATTCAGTGAGTCTAACACTCGAGACACACGTATATCGAGAATCGTCAACGCAAATGACATATACCTAATTATATATTTATGAAACCAGCTCTCAACGGTCTATCCGATGGGGTGAAAATATCCATATGTTACCATCTAAAAAAATCAAGATGGCGCCAAAACTGTCAAATTTGACGTTCTGGAAGACAAATTGGTTCAATGACGGTAAAGTACGCGTAGAACATATTCCCATATCTAAAATTAAAGGTGAATTATGAAATATACATCACCTAGATAATAGAGGCATTGGTTTTGCATTCTAGAAAATATACTTTACCTTCCAGATTTACTTAGACAGATATTTTTTTTCCTCTGAGCTACACTAATCGTCCCTATTTCCTCACCACTATCTGAAGGAGATGAATATAGCTTTCTTCAAAGTACTCTCCTTTCAAGTTCGTTGTGCACAGATCGCTTGTTTCTTCAGCTTTTTTAGCTTTTATTCGCACAACGTCATATAAAGCTGGAAATATTTTCCTTTTCAAAATACCCAAAAACTGAATTCTTACATTGAACTTGGTAGTTGTTTACAGATCAACTGTATATATGCACAGGGTATCTTGAAACTAGTGATCAAAATGAAAAGAGATGCAGAAAGAGTCAAAATAGTTTCAGTAACATTTTAAAATTTAATCATATTTAAACTTTATTTTAAAAATGTAAGCGCTTTCTAAATAATTTTAATGTTGACATTAATTCAAGTTTGTTTAAAATATACACAGAAATGTATTATTTGACCTCATTAAATTCTGGTTTAATGTAATTTTGATCCCGTATGCATTGAGTGATATGCCACTTTTTTAGAATACTAAACACTTCAACATAAAATGCATTAATCGTACTTACTAAAAGTTGCATTTTCAAAAATTAGGATTTTGTATAATGGCCATGTCGGATCTATTTTTCGCTGTCGAATGGCCGCATTTAACTTGCCTCTCGACAATGAAGGAACAAAGAAGGGAATGTTGGAACAGCAGCAACTGAACACTCGTCAGTAAACTGCACAACAGTCCATTTTGCCATGAAGAAAGTCGCAAATCTAACACAGAAATTTATCAAGGAACGTAAAAAATAAATCAAATTTATTAAATAATTTTGACCGAAATATGTACAATTCCCTACATGCTAGGGCAGAAAGACCCATTTGGTCGATTACCTTTTTCCTTACAAACAATATATATATTATATAGCTGTTATATACCGAGCAATTGAAAAAATGTGGGAGGTACTTAAAAGCTTTCTCGACCGATGAATGTATAGCATTTTTTTACTACTAACACGGAAAATTGCTTAAATCGATTTTATTAGATTTTGAATTTCCCATTAATTTTCTGAAGTATCGCAAAATTTGATAGTCTGACCTTCAGTTGTCAAACTGCAACAATACCTATAATTTACCGGTCTCCAGAAAACAGGTAAAAGGTCCATAAAAAACTTGCAAATGCGAAAAATTAGTGAATCTTAATGTTAAAGTGATTTAGAAGTGGAAATGGATGGAATACCATTTGAACTTAGGCAGGTGGGCAAAATAAAAATAAAAAATTTAAATTTACTTTTTACGAAAAAAATACTTTTTTATTTAAAATCATCTCTTAAAACAAAATTGCAAATGCTTATTAACTCTCCACAAGCGAACTGTCGACAGGTTTTTCAACCTTTAAAGTAAAATCTTAAAAAGACAGTTGTTTGAGCTACTTGGTAAAACGGGTCAATTAAAATATGGAATACTATACATAGGAGACTGCTTTGGGGGAAAATAACATTCTTACGTTAAAGCATCAAGTTCAGCTTTCCGATTTACTATTTGTTGAAGGGGTCTTAAAGTTAGCATGTAAATTTCAAAACTGAAATCACTGCATTTATCAAGTGTACCAAAATGTTGGACGTCATTCACTAAATGAAGAAGATTATAAATATTATCAGACAAGACAAGCTGAACAGACTACTAGTTCCTTGTTATGGTTTAGGGTGCAACTTGATTTCACTCACCCCTGTTTTCCTTAATTTTAATTTGTTTTGATTTTTTTCCATTGTTGATTGTCTTTAGATGTGCTATATTTTGTAGTATATTGTTTGACACGCTTTGTCCATAAAATTTGTAAATTTTCCTGTGGCAATAAAGCATATTGTGATTTGATTTGATTAAATTAAAACTCCACTTAGAGCTCGTTTACCAAGTTTAACTGACGGTTCAACTCAACTAAGCTTGATAAACCAGATTTAGCGCTAACTATTAGTTACGATACGACGGTGCAATCGGTCATTAGTTTAAAGAATGTGAATTAAGATAAATTTTATACAATTTTCTTGCTGGTGAAATATTTCTACTTATTTCGTTTTTCGCTACTAATTATTGATTTGTTTGTATTCTAGAAATATCAAAGGCGATCAGAACTAGTTGCCCGATTAGATCTTCAATAGATGTAACCTCAAGTTCTATTGACAATGCACCGTTCAACATTTCTACGGAACCCAATGCATCCATCGATTCCATCTATATTAAACGGAATCGCGTGGATAAAGTAGCCGATGATAATGTTTCAAGTAATCAGTGTGATATTGAAAATCACCGCCCCGATCAAATTTCACAAAATCAGATATGTGATCTGATGAATGAAAGATGTTTTTCGGAAAATCGTAATTTTGAAGTAGAAATAGAGTCCGAGAAAGAATATGATCTTACCGATACTCCGTCGGATATTAAAGATGAAGCTCAACTAAACGATGATTTGGATGTTAGTTTGAATACCACTGTTGAGTTTTCAAACGAAGTAACCGATGGAATTATGAATAATACGCAAAACCGCGCTACCAATTCACCTGCAGTTGTCTCTACAGGAATAGTCAGTAATAATGGGGAATCTGATTATTTACTCCGAAATCTTGAAAATACAATTTTTCAAGTTTTGGCATCAGACAGAAGGGGCAGTTGTACAGAGATTGAGAAAGTGGTAGATAAAATGGTATTGATTGATGACTGCATAGAACATCTAAGTAGCCACAGGCGATATCTTTTGACATCATTATTACCCCTAAGTAAGCGGAACCATTCGACTCCATAATCACTGTGTGGCATCGCAAATTCATAACCATAGCTCGCCTAGTAATTCACCTGATCCATCTTCCACTCCTCCAATTGCTACTACAAGAACAAGCTTAATTGACGCTGACGAAAGAATTGTAAAGAGGCAGAAAGTTACAGGTGTCAGCTTCAACCTGATATAACATCAGCAAATCTTCTCTCACGAAAAAACTGCAAGTTGGAATACTGCATTAATACAATATTCAATTAATAAACGGATTAATACAATTTAGAAAAAATAAAATACTTTTATTATAAAATATCTGTTAGATGTAATAATGCGACGATTTCTATAAGGCTACAGCCTGCAAAAATTTCTGCTGTCTCCTTCATAACAAACTTCGTTTGTTTCTATCGTGGTTGTATACTAATCTTTGAAAGATTGTAATTTCGTAAAGTTCCACACAAAGAGTACAAGTAATTTATGTTAAACGTTACAAGATGGAACGAAAAAAAACCGAAAAAACAGAAATACATATTTTTGGTTCCGCTTCAGCACTTAACAATGTGTTAATATAAAATATGGGTTCAGTTTCACTTCCGGTCCAAAAACATGGTTCCGTTCCGGTTTTGCGTACATATCGGTCCCGGTTCGCGTATTGTTTCCATCAGCATTATCGAATAGACCGAAAATTAGAGCCTGTGATTGGCTGGCCATGTAACGTTTAGTACGGTTTATTGGTACCTTTACCTATTTTAAGAAATGCATAAACAATAATTGTGCTGCCACTTGGCATCGTAAATTTGGTATTTGTTTGTAGACGGGTTTGTTTGTTATGTTTACAACGATTTTGTGATTGAAGAGTAGAAGCAACAAAGAGGGCAAGAGCCTAAGTGTATGATTCAAAATAATTTGAAAAATGTGGAAGGAGACAAGTTAGGCACTTGGCGGTGCTACATCTTTGAGTTAGATATAAGCTTAGCATCAGGATTAGCACATAGCGCTTTCGTAAAGGCATAAGGAGAACCACTTGCCACTTTTAGTGCCACTTGTCGTGCGTCTTCACCCTTTTTGACCTAGAAAAACGCTCTCTGGGGTTCCACGCTCCAACGTTCCACAGGTTCTGATGGAACTGCTGAACGTGTCTATATATATAACCCTGACAGACTAGAAAATTGAGAAATTGGACATGATATGTCCAAAGTGGTTGTAAGACAGTGAACTTCCTTTTTGAACTCCGGTAACTGTGACTGAGAGAAGCTGCGCAAAGGCCAGAGGCACTCCCCAGTGAGCATTTTATTCCTAAAAAGGAAATGTTACAAATCCGACGTCGTTGTGAAGTTACGATTCCCTTATTTTGTGTCAAATTTTACACAAAATATTGAATGACGTCATGGCGAGTGCCTAATTATACGCTAGAAAGAAATTATGTGTACTTTCACACATTGTAGGCCTTAAATTGGCACCCAAGGCATTGTTGCCTGAATCCAAGTAATCGGCCACGAGGTTTAGGATTTGTGTTAAAAGTGATTCCTTAGCATCAACTATGTTAACCTATGACACAAATGGGAAACGGTGTGTGCAACAAGTTAGGCACTGTTTCCTTTCGACCACAATATTTATTTGCGTATTTCGAAAAGAATGAATTACTCTCAGTATGTTTCAGAGATGCCGCAATGAAATCTGTGTGTAACAAGGGTCGTTTGGCCTTAATTAGTTGAAATTTACACAGCCAATAGTATTTTTCTACTTCCCATCGCAATAGATACATTGGGCAGACAATGTGTACTTTTCGTTTGCACTTATTGTCCAGTTTTGGGGGACCACGACAAACATTAACCGCTTTTTCTCGAGTGTTGAAACCAAAGTCGCAAAATTTGAGCGAGATGAAACAGAAAAATATGTTTAGGCAATCTGAATCAATGTAGTTTAAATATAAACAACAATCACAAAGCAATAAATCCATTAAATGTTTGTTTTCCAAGATGAAGACAGAGGTTTGTTATGATTAACATATTGCTTATGTTAGCTGAAACCCGGTGTTCAATATTAACGCAGTGTAGGAATTGCATGGTGCAAATAAGAATTTCTGTTTCACAGTTTCCTTGTTGCGTTATAATACACATAAGGCATGATTATAGGGAATCTTGCGTGCAACGGCCATTTTTTCAGTGTTTATCATTTTCAGTACTTCTTACTCGAAATATGAAATCTGGATTTAGGAAAAATTAATTGAAAATTTTCTTATTTCGCACTAAATTAATATCAACTACGACCCACTAAAACATTATGCCATGTTTAAATTAATATTTGGCATATTTGCTTTTTTCTTAAATTTTTTTTTCTTTAAAAAATATTATTCACGCACAATATATTTTTGAGGCCCCTTAGAATATTATGAGTACGATGAAAAACTGCACGGAAAAGCATTCGCCGCAATGGAAATCGAGTTTGGTCAAGATGCAAACAAGTATTAATTATTATACTTGCGTAATTTTAAAGAACATATATTCTCTAACCATCAAAATACAATAACGACCGAGATTCGTGCGATGCATTAATAAAGTAGAATTTATGTCGAATATATATGCGGAAGTGAGTAGGAAATATGTCTGACTTGAACCATTATATAAAGACACAACTGAAATCACAATTCCTAATTTTATCCTAAATTGTGCCGTGCCACGGTGCTTCACTTCCGTCCCACGCGGGTCATGGAGAGGTTCTCGTTTCGGAACAGTATCCGCAAATAGGCACAAGTTTTGCAGACAATTGCGGAAGTATTCCCTATTTGAGTTAAAAATTTGCTCACTGGGTCGGCTTAAAATAGACCACAGGGTCCATTCCACCGTAAATAAGAATTTTTCAATAATAGGGGAGAAATACCCAAGTGCACTCGTATGGAGGTCAGACTTAGGGAGACCCTGAAAGACCCTAGCTTGTTTTTTTTTAGATTTTTGACTCAGAAGAACCCTGTCTGGGGTGAAAATACACTTTAAAGAAGTGGACTGTATAAAGTTAAAAATAAAGAAACACTGAAGTTTGCTTCGTATGTATATTTGATTGAGAGTTACACAAACTCTAATTAGAAAAATGAGCCACGATGGTTTATTACATGCCTCTTCGACTGCATTGCAGGGTGCACTACGTCTAGAGAAAAAATCCGTAGAAGGTGCAAGGGTGGTGGCATATATACAATTTTAGTGGCGCTAACTATTCGGTTATAAAAGGTATATCACCACTATATAAATATATAAAAAGTATATAAAAGTATAACACCACTATTCGGTTATAAAAAGTTCATCAATTTTTTATGCCATTGCCTCGTGTTGATCTTGATAATGGTTTTCAAATATATACATTCGGATTTCCACTTGCAAAATGTGGTCAAAAGCCTGGAGTTGCCAAAAGACATGTTCACAAATATTATTACTGGGCCTAGAATAGTTTATCAATCTGCAAATATGTTTAATAAACTATAACGCAATAAACAAGAATGCTTGGATAGCCGGTTTGGGACTGGATTAAAAACTTCTTTTACACTATAAAAATGACCAACAGAAATAAATATGAAATTCGAGCTCTCTATTCGGCGAGTTGGACAGTCAATCAACTATTTGTTGATATAATTGAAATATTTCAAGGTTAGGTTATAACCGTTATTAGGTCTATGGCGCATGTGATGAGCCATGCGTTTCGTCCCGGGCCTACTTATTGCACTCGTCAGTAAGGCTTAGGTAGGCTCTGCCTTATACGCCGGATACGGGTTATACGTGTTCGGAAGTATGTGAACCGAGCCGGCGTAGCTCTTGGGCGGTGAGATAGATGTTGGCTGACCGCCACAATACTCCCCTCCTAGAGATATTGTTGACGGAGTCGTCTAAGAGGGAGAGTGAGAGCTGGAGACGTGGGACAAATTGATTGCCTGACGACTGAGCAAGGCAGAGAGAGATGAGGGATGCTGCCGAGATGTACCAGTGAGTCGGTATCTCGTTGCAGAGGAAGGCGATGGATTCTAGCGAGAAGCAAAGGTGAGTCGGTGTCTCGTGGCAGAGGAAGATGATGGATGCTGCCGAGAAGCACCAGCGAGTCGGTGTCTCGTGGCAGAGAACGGCGATGCACATTGCAGCCTTGTGCTCATGCGCGTTGCCAGTCGGGGGTCACCAATGTGGCGCCTAATGAATCGGAAGGTTGCGTGTTCAAATCACGTGGGGGTCACCAATATGGCGCATGTGATGAGCCATGCGTTTCGTCTCTGTCCGGCCGCAAAGGCACACAAAAAATTCTTCCCGTAAAATCTCAAGAACACCGAGTGGGGGAGACGAGGAAAGATCAACGACCCAGACAATTTTTATGGGTCCCCTATTCGAAGGGAATATTAAAGGTGTTAAAGATTCGTTTGCTGCAAGAAAGTCCGCAACACACTGATATGCCCCTACTTACGCCATAGTAAACGCATCTCAAATGGCATCGGGAAAATTAATTAATTTGCTGCTCTCATGCATTTGTTTCAGCACTCCGTTGTTTGTTAGTAAACATTGCAAAATGGGATGTTTACCTTTAATACATATCTATTTTCCCTATCTGAGTACCGAGACATGTCTATAAAAAATCAGTGGAAAATTTAATCTAGATAGCATTCCAGAAGTTATTAATCACTCATGTTAGAATTCTTTCGCGCAATTGCACAATGACAAATTTTAAAGCTAAGAATCTCATTTGCAGGGCTAGAAAAAGCAGTTAACATTTTGCCTTTAAGCTAAACTGTTAATAAAAAACTCAGAAAAAGCACCGATTTTGAGGTATTAATTTGAAATGATAACGAAGTGTTTGAAAACGAAAAGTAGATTTTGACTTAAAAATCTTTTAAAATAATAAAAAATATATATCATGAAATTTTTATTTCAAACGGCTCATATCCAGCAAACACAAATGGTCCGTGGAACGTCCTATTTTGATCCCCATTAGGCCGTCCCTTGTATGGCACAAATATCTCATGCAGATCCCATGCGAGTCGTCCCACAAACGTTATATTTTTTGCTCCCAGGGACATAATGAACAGGACGTATATGGAGTAATAGTAAATAGCACGCTCGAAAAAAGTTATACACTTTATTACACACTTAATAAAAGTATGTATATACCATAAAACCGAAATATAAAAAATGGAATTCAATCAACTTCGATAACAAACATATATACACAATATAATACATAATATAAATATAATTATTATATACTTTTCTAATTTTAATATAATAGAGAATAAATAAATAATAAAATTTATTATATTTATTATTATTATATTATTAAAATAAAAACTTTAATGTAAATTATTAAAAATGGTTTACAAAAGGCGAATATATAACACTTTACAACAGACGAAAACCTACCTATATCAACAAAAGATGTATCGACCAAAATGTATTCCACATAAAAATATCTATATCACATATACCAATTTCCTATACTTTTTTCTTTTTTTTTTTGGCTCTTAAATGGACCAAAGAGGCGACTAACTTAGGTTAGGTTTCTTGCAGCAGATAACCTCTGTGATCTGTGATTTTAGTTACACGTGCTTTGGGTGCCGGTACCTTCGTGTTATTACAGACAAAGTAAGTATGTCACACAAAGTAAGTAAGTTGTCACAGTTCAAACAGTTAATCTTGTATATTACATTAGGTGTGTTTAACACATCACTTTTAGGTTTAAATTTTGTGAAACATCCCTTTACTAAGTTGTTTTTAGTTTTTTCCGCTTTAGTAATATTATGCGGTTTTAAAATATTTTTTATTTTCGTGTTGATTTCTGGAATATATGGTAATGATACATCCTTGATTTCACCTTCTTTTTTCTTATTGTCATCATTTATGTTGTTCCATTTATTGGAATTGTAGATTTTATTTATTCTTCGTTTTATAATTGGTTCGAAGAATGATTTGGGATAGTTGTTCATTATTAGTATCTTTCTTATTTTTTCAAGATTCTCTGTTCTATACTCATAATGTGCCAATTTAATAGCTCTATCAGTAAGAGCTGTTACAACACTTTTTTTATATTGTAGAGGTGCATATGATTGCTAATTCAAGAATCTACCAGACCATATATACTTTGTGTACCAGTTTGTTTTCATTTCCCCATTACCGTCATATATAACCGTCATATCCAAAAAGTGTAATGATTTGTTTTTGTCTTCCTCAATGGTGAATTTAATGGTGTCATGGAATGCATTAAACTTATCTAGTGTGTATTGAACTTTATGGTTTGGCAAGCACATTATGCAGTCATCTACATATCTTTTAAAAAATCCACTCTTAAAATTCAAATCAGGTATTAGTTTTTCTTCTAGACTTTCCATCACGAGGTTTGCAATTGTTGCAGCTATGGGAGACCCCATAGCTACTCCATAAATTTGTGAATAGAAATTGCCCTCGTATTGGAAGTAAGTGGACTTAAGGCACAGCTCTACCGCCCCAATAAATTCATTTTCGGGTAATGATGTTGCTAACTATCGGTCTCATTGGGTGGTTTGCTTTGTGAAGCTTTGGCAGGTCATATATAAATGGTGCTCGGCCGTTGTTGCAATTGTAATTTTCTTTGAACATTTGGAATAAGATATTTTTTTCCGGTTTGTATGTTTTTAGATCTTTTATTAAGGCTAGCATTTTTGTTCTATATTCAGTTTTCATCATAACAACTGTCTTGCTAGATTTATCGGCTGTTAGCACACAGATGTTTGTGTTTTTTATTTAAAAATGTTCTGGTTTCACATATAAATTTATTTATTTCAGTTGGTATATTTTTATTTGAAATTCTATTTTTGAAATTTGTCAACACATTACACAATTTATTCCTTATCTCGTTTTTTTGATCGCTGTATAATGAGTAGACTCCATGTTCAATGTTTGCTATGACCTCATGAATTGGTTTATATTGATTTTTAATAAATGAGAATTTTGGACCAAGTGATAGTATATGTTTAACGTTGTTTGGTATGTGTATTGAAGTTAAATTCTTTATCCATACCTCATTAGTCTTATATTTGTTTTTTATACCATGGTTCTTTGTTACAAGTGTTTCTAATTTGTTTTGCCTTGATTTTGTTGAAAACAATTTCGTATTTCTGCTTTTGTTGTTTATAAAATATTGTTAAATTATTTTGATTAATTTTTTCTTGTAAAGATCTTTTTACCTTAATGGTTTCATCTTCTACATTTTTTAATTTTGAAGAACAATCACTTAATATGATATTCAAACAGTGAAAGTGGAACATGTCCAAAACTTTTAAATATCTTGTTTGATTCTGCCTGTTCCCAAAATTTAAATCCTCACCTGTATGAACTTTGGTATGATAGCCAAACTCTTGCATCTGGTTAGGAAGATATTGATTATCGAATGCGTACTACCTGGACAGTTTCTTCGCTGTCCGCCTGTAAAGGCACACACAAATTCTTCACGTTCAAATCTTGAAACATCAGGTGGGGGAGGCGAGGAAAGATGAACGACCCAGACAATTTTTATGGGGCGCCTATTCGAAAGGAATTCAGGGTGTTGAAGTTTCGTTTGTTGCAAGAAAGTCTGCAATAAATACAATTTTGTAAACATCGGGACATATAGCCGATCGCCGAATAAGATTTTTCTATAGAATTTACCTTTCAACACCTTGTATTCCGCCTTCATGCAGACACCAATTCCTGCGCTTTAGGATCTTGAAACACTGTTACAAACCAATCCGCCTCGCCCATGCTTATTATGCATCAATCTATTCATCTAAGAAATACATACACATACAGGAACAGGATACACAAGGCACGTGCTAAAAGTGAACTCGTGTGATCGTGTGGATCATCTTTAAAAGTAAATAGATTTACTAGGGTGGGTACCCATTTTGAAAATTTGATTTCGATCAGTTTGTGACCTGTTTTATTATTGTTTTGGTTTATATAAACATTTTTTAGCTACTGGCATTTGTTAATGTTCTGCTAAGGATGGGAAAGTACGGCAAAAACGGAAGAAGGTATTGTAAATTTTGGGAGAATGAGTCATGGACAAAAGGCATTTTTATTTCTTGTAATCCCTATATTTTAAATACGTTCCTGCGTGTTATAAAGCTGAGACGCATAATGACGAATGCTGACAAGGCGGTTGCCGGGTATTTGGCATTCCAAACCAAGTGACCAAAATTGACAGCTGTGGGCACACGTTGAAACAACACCAGTCTGTTAATGTTAATTCAGTTAATTCTTCGATTTACTTTTCGCTGAATAACTTGATTTAGTGTTTTTTTAGTGATATCAAACTTTTTAAGATGCAGAGTGAATATTTAAAGACATTATTGTTGGAAAGTCCTGAAGTTGGGGAAAGGTAAGCAGCGTCTTATACTCATTTAGATAATCTATACATTTGCACTAGTTTTTATTTCATTCCAATGTATTCCTGGGTTTCAGTGAATTTTACTGTTTATTATTTAAAATGTTACAAATACGTTTCAGTGTCTTTCTCCACCATCATCAGTTTGTGTATATACTTGCTACCAACTTCACATTTGACTGGTCACTCATTTTTATTGCAACTTTACCTTTATAGATATAAAACAAAGTTGGGACTAATAAACAATGTGGATCCTTTCACCTTGAACATACGTGACTTGGATAATTCTATTCACGGGGTTCCCCCGGTAACAAATATGGACATTGTTTCATATTTAGTTTTGACCCATAGTCATTATACCAAGGAGCAAATGAAGTGCTATAAAAGCCTACAATCTTACAAATATTTGGAGTCTGGGCTTATTGTCGACGTAGGAACAAAGGAAGTTAATGGTTTCCTTGTTTTGCTTGGAAAGGTGAATTTTATTGCATAATTCTTTTAAATGTCTGTTAAATGTAATAGGGTGTAATCACCGTTTCTAGCTGAGTCCCCCTTCTGTTACTCTCAGTCCCGCCCACCTAACCTCTCGTCCCCCCACCTAAGTATCCTCCCACGTAAGTATCCCCCACCAAAAACTTCAGGTCCCCCCCTTACCGAACTACAACCGTTTCTAGCTCAGACCCCTTCCCTTACTCTCAGTCCCCCCAACTAACTTCTCGGCCCCAACCCAAGTATCCCCCTCCAAAACTTCAGGTCCCCCCCACCTAACTAGCAACCTAACCCCCCCTCCTAGCACCCACTTTCATTAGTATTATTTAATATTTTGTTGTCGAAACAGCCTATCTTGAAAATATATTACTAAAATGAACCAGTGCCCTTCTATAGCTGTGATGTTAACACATTTGAATGGGGAAAAATCCCTTAGAGAATTTACTAGTGAAGAACTGAACATAACGAATGGTAATGGGGAAATAAAAACAAACTGGTACACAAAGGATGTGAGGTCTGGTGGATACTTGAATTACCAATCATATGCACCTATACAATATAAAAAAGTGATGTAACAGCTCTTACTGATAGAGCGATTAAATTGGCACATTATGGATATAGAACAAAAAATCTTGAAAAAATAAAAAAGATACTAATAATGAATCCCAAAGAATTCTTCGAACCAATTATAAAACAAAGAATTAATAAAATATACAATGCAAATAAATGGAGCAACATAAATAATATAAAAAAGAAAAAAGAGGGTGAAATCAAGTATGTATCATTACCACACATACCAGAAATCAACACAAAAATAAAAAATGTTTTAAAACCGCATAATATTACAATAGCGGAAAAAACTAAAAACAACTTGGCAAAAGAGTGTTTTACAAAATTTAAGCCTAGAAGCGATAAGTTGGACACACCTAACGTAATATACAAGATTGACTGTTTGAACTGTGACAACACATACATAGGACAAACAGGGCAATATTTAAAGAAAAGAATATACGAACATAAGTATAGCTTAAGAAAGGCTAACGAAAATGCAACAGCATTAGCACAACATGCACAACAAAAGTTGCATGATTTTGATTTCGATTACACACAAATATTGATCAATGAGGACAACTATAATAAGAGAAGAATCCATGAAATGATACAAATTAAGAAACATCAGAATGCAATAAATTTCAGATCAGATACAGACAATCTTAGCTCTGTGTATCATACGCTAATTAGATGATCGCATGCATGAATTGAATGGACCTGGTAAATAAAAATTAAACAGCAGATATTGAGGAATTACAGAGCAATTCCAAGAATGCAAAGAAAAGGCGAAATATAAACGGGTTTTTCGGGCCCTCGCTCGATATCGAATAAAATAGGTAATTCAATGTCCAACCAAATGTAAAGGTAGAAACATCTAGACATGTAAGTCAAATTTAGATCTCTAAACAATAGATTCTAGTCTTTTCCCGAACATGTTTATCCCGACTCATCACCTGAGAACCAAGGTCCCAAATTGTACTTTTTAATCTGTGTGTGATTTGAATTTTAATATGTTAATTTTGTAAAAGTTTTTTTTAAATTAAATTGATTATAAATGTAAAATGTATATTTTTGACAAACTGATGACGGTGGATAAAGACACCGAAACGTATTTGTAACATTTTAAATAATAAACAATAAAATTGACTGAAACCCAGGAATACATTGGAAAGATTTTAAATAATAAACAATAAAATTGACTGAAACCCAGGAAAATTGGAAATTATTTAAAATGTTACAATTTTTTTTTACGTTTCGGTGTCTTTCTCCACCATCTTCAGTTTGTCTAAAATATACATTTTTACATTTATTATCAATTTAAATAAAAAAACTTTCACAAAATTCACATATTAAAATACAAATCACACACATATTAAAAAGTATAATTAGGGACATTGGTTTTCAGGTGATGAGTCGGGATAAACATGTTCGGGAAAAGACTAGAATCTATTGTATTAGTAGTAAACATCTTTATTTCTAAAAAAAGGCTATCGGTCTTTCTGCCCTTGTTTAATACATGTAGTCTTAATCTAAATAAAAAACAAATATGAAAATTCTCTTATTCTAGGTCAACAATATTATTAAATAAACTTTCCAATTCTAGTAGTAGTAAACATCTTTACTTCCAAAAAAGGCCATCGACCCATCGGTCCCTCTGCCCTCGCTCAATACATGCAGTCCCAATCCAAATGAAAAGCAAGCACGAAAATTCCCTTATTCTAGGTTAACAATACTATCAAATAAATAAGATTTCAGTGGCAAGAAGAAATTATTTTATTGTCCACTAGTACGAAGCGTTTGTAAGTGTTCGAGTAGCGTTAATGTAGAGAAACGGAAGCGGGATTGTCTGGTTGGTCTTGTAAGACAAAGGGGATTCAGTATGGTCCAGTTGTAGGGGTTGTTTGTCCATTTTGTCTGTAGCTGTATGAGTCTTTCCGAGATCTTTGTCATGTTTGTGCGTTCGTATAGTAGTTGGGTGGGGGGGTTGTGTAGTGGGTTTTGGGGGTGTCTTATTCGTGTTATTAGTCTTAGTACAATTTGTTCTGTTGTTTGTGTATAACGTTTTGTCCTTTCTGTTCCGTTGGTCATGAGTATATGTCCAAAGTCTAGCAAGGGTCTACAAATAGCTTTATATATTTTGGTGGCGGTGTTTGTGCTAATTCCTCTGTCTTTGTAGGTTAGTGATCGGAGTTAGTGTTCTCTTTATTGCTTCTGCCCTGATGTTTCGTATGTTTAGTGAATTTAAGTTTGTGGTCAATTGTTATTCCAAGGTATTTTCGTCGTTTTTTGGTTGTGTCGTTTGGCCGTCTGCAGTTATTGTAGGGGAGTCAGCGTTGAGTCTGTGGTTTGTGAGCAGAAGTTGGTTTTTTGACGCGTTTGGTGTTAGTCTCCATTTATAAAACCATGTCATTGTGTTGTTTGTTAGTGTTTGGAGTCTTTGAGCTGCTCTCTCAGTAGTTTTGTCATGTACAATAAGTGCCGTGTCGTCTGCGTATTGTAATATGTATGCCGATCTGTCGATTTGATTTTTGTCTGGTAAGTTGTAATTGTATATGTCATGGCAGTACATATTGTAGAGAAACGGTGAGAGCGGGGATCCTTGAGGGAGCCCTTGTTCAGGGGAAAAACAAAATGACAGTGTTTTGTCAATTCGTACTTGTAGTTGTCTGTTTTCTAGTAAGTTCTTTATGGTGTGTAGTAGATATGTTGGTGTGTGTAGTTTGTATAGTTTGTATAGTAAGCCTCTATGCCAGACACTGTCAAAAGCCTTGTTAATGTCCATAAACAGGCAAGATGTCTTTCTGTCAGTTAGGTGGGTAGTTTGTATATTGTTGGCCAAGATAAAGAGCGGATGAACAGTCGAGTGATGCTGTTTGAAACCAAATTGGTAGGTAGGTAAATGCTTTCCAATCACTTTTTCAAGCCGCTGCTTCATTATGCATTCAAAAATCTTGCCCAGTACTGGAAGCAGTGTAATTGGTCTGTAGTTGCTCGGTTGTGTATTGTCCAGTCCATTTTTGGGTATAGGGATTATTAAGCCGTTTTTCCATGTTTATGGGATTCTGCCATTTGTGATGCAGTTGTTCAATTCAGTTAGGATCAGTTTGTGTGTTTCTTGAGTTATGCTTTTCAAGACTTTTGCCTTAATTTTATCTTTCCCCGGTGCAGTGTTCTTGATGTGCGCTAGGGCTTCATCGTACTCTGTGTCTGTGATCAGTGTGCAGGCATAGTTTGGTGAGTTGTTAAAATAGTTCAAGTACCAGTCGTTGATCAAGCTCCAGTTGTCATTGTCGAAGTTAGGGTTTGTCGATATGCTGAAGGCCCTTTGATAGTGTCTGGCGAATGCGTCCGCTTTCTCTTTGTCTGTGTAGCGTTCTATTCCGTTTTCGTCAATTGTGTCAGTAGTGCCAGTATTGCCACTGTATTGCGCCAGTTTCTTAATTTTTCGCCAGTATGTTTTGCCTTTGTCCTTCTGTATTTCTTTACATGTTTCTAGCCATTTGTCTTGTCGGTATTGTCCAATCAGAGTTTTAATGTTTCTGTTAAGTTGGTTCATTGTCTTTTTTAGGTCGTTATTTTGAGTGTTTGTATATAGTCTGTACAGTTCTCTCTTATGTTTTATTAGTCTCAGTATGTATTTGGGTAGTGTATGTCGGTAGAAAGCATTTTTTATTTCCGGGCTAAATTTTCCTATGGCTAGTGAAAGTTGTTGTTGTATGGTTTCTATTGAAATGTGCTGTGCTTGTGATTGAATGTAGTCATGTATATGTTGTTTCACTTTGTCTATGTCAGTCTTTGTTAGGTTTAAGTTTTTCTCTATAGGAGATGTATTGGAGGTAGGTTGCGTATGTTGTAAGTCTATGTTAAACGTAATAGCCAGGTGGTCGGATCCAAGTTCGTTGGTTAAGTTTATGTTGTTGATGGTGTTTGTCAAGTTTCTTGTGTGCAGTAGAACGTCTGGTGTTGAGTCTGGGTTTGCGGGCATCAGAAAAGTTGGTGGGGTGTGCTGTTTTATAAAGTCGGAATTTTGCAAAAATCTTTTAAGTTGTTTCGTTTTGTTTGTATTCAAGTTAAAGTCGCCTATAATTATTGCATATTTATAGATGCTCGCCTTAGTCAGTATGTTTTGTTCTAGGTTGGAGTGTGGGTGTATGTATGTCAGAAATATGTGTATCAGGTCGTTTAAGTAGGGTATGGTAAAATGTAGACAGTCGTTCAAAGGGTTGTTGAGGGAAGGAGGATTTGCTCTTCCAAGTTTAACGTTTGGTTTTAGGAGAGCTGCGGCCCCGCCCCTGGCATGATTGATGGTATTTCCATGCCTATAGATATACTGCCAATTTCTGTACGTTGGTGTTTGTCCTAGTTTGGTTTTAGTCTCTACAAATATGCAGCAGTCTGTGTCGTTTTGTTCCATGCAATTGTAAATAAGTGGTTTTTTGCTGTTAAGTCCGTTGATGTTCGCGTAAAGTACTTTCAAATTGAATCCTGTATGCTCGTTACTGTCTGTCTCACTTGTTCGCAGGGTTCCGTTGGAGAGCGTCCCTCGGGCAGGAGCATGTCAAACATTAGGATGTAGACATGGCTCCCGAAGAAAACAACGGAGGTGTCAATGTCGAAGTCTTCTATAAATTGTTTTCGTAGTTTTTTTAGTAGTTCGTCTCTGTTGGTATTGTTTGTCTTGTTAAGTTGATGTTTGTATTTGTTTATGATGTGGTCATGTGTTGTAATGGGTGTGTGTATTCTACTTGCCACTGTCGTTGTCTCCGCAATCCCGGATGTGCGTTTGTTTACACATTTTATTTTTACGTTTGGGATTCCGACGATTGGGGCTGTCGGTCGTTTTGGGCACTTCATGCTCCATGCTGCGTGGTCCTCTGAGTTGCACGCTGCGCACTTGGTTGGCAGTGGTGACTCGCACTTGGAAGTTGGATGGGGACCCTGGCACGTGTTGCATTTCGGCGATTGTTTGCAGTCTTCCGTTCTGTGGTCGAACATGTTGCACTTGGCGCACGGCGCAGGCACGGGTGCTGCTGGTTTGCTCTCTGTGATCTTGAAAATGCGACCCAAAAAATGAACCGCACGATCGTTCATCAACCTTTCGTATGTGGATATGTCGCCGGTTATTAACCTCATCATTAGTGTGGGTGCGTTGCGCTCTCGCGAGATAATTCTCCTGCAGAACCTTATTCTGAAGCCTTGCTGCTCCAGGCGTTCCAGAAACATGCTATCTTCAATGTCCAGGTCGACCCCAGTGGCGACGACTGAATATGATGGTGTAATATGGGGACCTGACTTTTGTTGTCGGATTAGTGGGAGGTTACTATTCCTTTGCAGTTTGAATACTGTTATAAGGTTTTCCTGTTTCAGTTTTTGTAAGATTTGTGTTGCTTTGTCTTCATTGTTGGTTTTAATTAGAAAGTGATTATCTTGTCTGATAATCACATCTTTGTTGTTGGGGTTGAGTCCCTCCCACCTGATTGCAAGTTGGACTCTGGTGATGGTCGACAATGCGTTCGCTGTGAATGTGTGCGAATACGTGGGAAATCTTGTTGATGTTGTCTTGCTGTTTGTTGTTTGGTTCTTATTGGTTGTAGACTGATAGTCCAAAGCTATTCGTTTGGCCTCAGGTGTTGGCGTTGTGGGGGTTGGCTGGGTTGGCTGGGTCGTCTTCGGTTTTCTGCCGCGTTTTTTCGATTGTGGCTTTTTGAACCCACCATCCTGGGAGGCATAATCCGATTCGGATTCTTGCGAACTCCCAGGGTTCATCCTTTCGTTTGAATTCCACTCGTATATTCTCGTTGAACGATAAATGCGTTGGATTCTTCAGATTCTTTGCGCGATGTGTAAACGACCTTGCTTTAAATATGCTAACACGTCTTATCACCACGAAGCTCGGTTTAAGACTCGAATCTAGTGTTTAGAGATCTAAATTTAACTTACATGTGTAGATGTTTCTACATTCACATTTGATTGGACATTGAAATCCCTATTTTATTCGATATCGAAAAAAACATGTTTATACTTCGCCTTTTCTTTGCATTCTTGGAATTGCTCTGCAATCCCTCAATATCTGCTGTTTACTTTTCACTTACCTGGTCCATTCAGTTCATGCATGCGATCATCTAATTAATGTGTGATACACTGAGCTAAGATTGTCTGTGTCTGATCTAAAATTCATTCCATTCTGGTGTTTTTTGATCTGTATCATTTCATGGATTCTTCTCTTATTATAGTTGTTTTAATTGATTAGTATTTTTGTGTTATCGAAATCAAAACTATGTAATTTTTGTTGTGCATGTTGTGCTAATGCTGTTGCATTTTCGTTAACCTTTCTTAAGCTATATTTATGCTCGTATATTCTTTTTTTCAAATATTGTCCTGTTTGACCTATGTATGTTTTGTCACAGTCCAAACAGTCAATCCTGTATATTACGTTAGGTGTGTCCAACTTATCGCTTTTCGGTTTAAACTTTGTGAAACATTCCCTTACCAATTTGTTTTTAGTTCTTTCCGCCACAGTAATATTATGTGGCTTCAGAACACTCTTTATTTTTGTGTTTATCTCCGGCATGTACGGTAATGATACATACCTGACTTCACCTTCCTTTATCTTACCTACACTGCTTATCTTACCTACCATTTATGCTGTTCCATTTATTTGAATTGTAGATTTTATTAATTCTTTGTTTTATTATTGGTTCAAAGAAAGCTTTGGGATAGTTGTTCACTATTAGTACCTTTTTTATTTTTTCAAGATTTTTTGATCTATATTCATAATGTGCCAATTTAATCGCTCTATCAGTAAGAGCTGTTACAACACTTTTTTTATATTGTATAGGTGCATACGATTGGTAATTCAAGTACCTACCAGACCACACATCCTTTGTGTACCAGTTTGTTTTTATTTCCCCATTATCGTCATATATAACCGTCATATCCAAAAAGTATCTAATGTGTATTGAACTTTTTGGTTTGGCAGGCAAATTATGCAGTCATCCACGTATCTTTTAAAGAATCCACACTCAAAATTCAAATCCGGTATTAGTTTTTCTTCCAGACTTTCCATTACGAGGTTTGCAATTGTTGCAGCTATGGGAGACCCCATAGCTACTCCATATATTTGTGAATAGAAATTGTCATCGTTCTGGAAGTAAGTGGACTTAAGGCACAGCTCTACCGCCCCAATAAATTCATTTTCGGGTAATGATGTGTGCTCCCATATTTCAGACCATCTATCCCTTATGCACTGTATTGAGCAATCTACCGGTATGTTTGTGTATAACGATACCACATCAAGTGATATTATGCGATGGTTCTCAGGTATTTTCTGCTTTCTTATAAATTCACAGAAACTCCATGAGTCCCTAACATGATATTGCGACTTTCCCAATATATCACTCAGCACAGATGACAGATATTTAGACAATTGGTAAGTTGTGTAAGTTGTTGTTGGTGGGTTTTGTAACATTTTAAATAATAAACAATAAAATTGACTGAAACCCAGGAATATATTGGAATTCTATAATTCCAATAGAATTCCAATATATTTCTGTTCGAAATTGTCGGGAATTCCAAATCGGAATAGTGTAGATTCAAAATCTCCAGTTCTATAAATTACTGGCAAATTGCTACTCAGCATCAATCGTCTTGGCGTTGAGTTTTTACGTTGTTCATGATAATCATCTTGAAATTGAATCAAATTGTCCTTTTGTTTCTTGATTGGCGCCATTTGTGGATGATAATATTCTAGTTTTACAACAACCCCATTAATTTCCAATTGCTTGATTTTTGTTTGTACGATTAATTCTGCACAGGCATCAGTTGCCGGAAAGTGAGCTGCAACCTTAGTTCAAAGTAACCATATGATCCTTATCATCCATAATCCTCACAAGTTTTTCAACAGGACCAAATGCCTTTAGAATATGTTCAACCTAAACTGATATATTAGATCTATTCAATCATGGAGTTGAATTAAATGACAAAGTGAAATTCATATCTTTTCTTCTTGAAAATAGAGATCTACTGGGGAGATGCTCAAAATTGATGTTTGCATTAGCTTACTGGCTTTCTCCTATCATTTAGAAAACTGACTTCTGGAGGATTGTTATAATAATCCACATTCAGAGGTAATGATCCCCTCTCTGGAACTTAGGCAGATAAATCTCTTGAAGATCCTGGATACTCATAATACGATTGATTTTCATTGGGACTCGGAGGTCTTTCGTAACTAGGATAATGAGGTAATCTAGGGTCTCTGTGATCCCTGTCGGCATACATATTATGATTTTGATAATCTTTATCATTATGATAACGTTTAGTGCTTCGACCCCTATCGTTATAACTTGAGTTTCTTGAATCCCTTTCATATCCAGGATATCGATTAGGACTCCTACTTCTGTAATTTGGTGGTCTATTATTGTGTTTGAAAGATGGTGAATTAATGGGACGAACTGTATGAATATTTTGAATAATTCCTATAATAAAAATTTCTTTTTCTATCATCAAAATTCCGATTTCCATCATCATAATTCCTATCATCCCTCAAATTGGGAATAATTTTTTTTAAAAATCGGTTATCATTTGAGGACTTTTCATCCTGTATGGGATCCTTTGGAAGTTTATTTCTTCCAAATGGGTCCATCAGAAGGTCACAAAATCAATTGGCTGGCTTGCAAAAAAATAATTAGGATACTTTTCTAATGGATCAGACTGCTTTGAACTCATTAAAGTGAGCCATGGGAATATAAGCCTCAAAATAAAACCTACTTTTTTTTGTTGGCAATCATCTTAATCCAATCCTCTTTCCATGCAGCCTGTCCCAGACGAGGTTAGAACCAAGACTTGATGAGATTTGTCTTCAAGTACAATTAATCAAAAAATGGAATCCACTTTTCCTGGCCCTTGAGAAATTACTGTTTTCTAATAAGAAAAAAACTGTTTGGAATAAAAAAAGGCGATGTTTTTTGATTAGAGGTTTTCTTCGAGATAATTTTTTACATGAACATTTTTTAATTTTTAATATGAAAATAATCTGATTAGGAAGGTGTCAAAACAAGACCATTCTTGTTTTTAAATGATTTTTTTCTGAAATGGAGAATCATACGAATGCTGCGAAGAAAAAACAATAAAAAAAGGAAGGCAGAGGAAATTAATGGATAACCCTGAATATAAAAGATCCAAATGTGGACAAGCAAGGGAGAACAGAAGAAAAAAGGCTCTTCAATCCATGAGCGGTCAATCAAAAAGATTATATTTCGGGTCACTAATATTCTGCATAATACCTATGAGCACACTTTAGATTCGCCAAATGATGAAGAATTCAGTGAATTATAAGGAACAAAACAAAGTGGTGGCCTATCCACAATACCAAAATAGTGTGTAAATAATTCTGTGTGATAGATGGATCAGAATTTCGGGTGACGGAGTGCTCAAGAAGGACACTATAGTGGTAAGAAAAAACAGTTTTCAGTGAACGCCTTATAAATAGTGACTCTGAATGGGATATTTATATATCGAACTCCTCTTGTTGAGGGTGCCCATGATCAGACAGAATGGAATCGCTTTGATTTAAGGAATAGATTTGTTGGGAAGGAATATGGAATCATGGGAGATCGAGGTTTTAATTTCAAGCCTCAAAATCAACCTCAAAGAATTAATGGTGTTGTCCCAATTAGGAGGACTAGAAATAAGAAACTGGATAATGAAGAAGGAATCCGTAACTACGACGTATGCGGGATCCGTGTCGTAGTCGAAAATTCGATAGGATATCTCAAGAATTGGAAAATTCTCAACGGAGTTTTCCGATGTTCCCAAGACAAATTATTTGGACTTCATGGATAGGCTAATTCATGTTCTTGTAGCTTTATGCAACAAAACCATGGAAAAGAAGCCTCTCAGCTCTGTCGCATGGACTTTTCCTTTGTAAATAGATCACATAATATAGAAAATATTTTATATTAGAAATCCAAATTTTTAATTGACGACAAAAATTGATTTTTGTATTGATTTTTTCTCATTCTTATTTACATTAGATCATTAGCCCATTGTTATGGGTGTCCCAAAGTTCTTTAGATGGCTATCTGAACGATATACTTTAATTCTCCAACAATTAGAGCCTTCACAAAGAGATCCTCTTTTCGGTAGGGAAATTTCTGTTCTGGAAACTAAATTTTCAACTTGGTTGAAAGTAACAAGAATATGATGTTTTGATGATATCATGAGAAAAAAATGAGATGATTCAATTTCACATGGATAAACTGATAATACTGACTAATTGGAGAAAGTTGGCTCTTAATTTTAATATTGTTTTTTTTTTAAGATAATCTTTAATTGGACATGGTATGATTCATAATTTTTCGCATTCGAATATAGAAGGAGACAACTATTTTGATACCCTGGCCGAAGATGATGTTTGTAAAAATGTTTCAAAAAATTGAAGAATTGTTTAATATAATTCAGCCTCAAAAAGTTTTTTACCTTGCAATTGATGGTACGTACCACCATTAACGTACGTTAATTCAAAACAATAATTTAACTCCATTCTACTTTTATCTTGGATTTTTTTATTGAATAATTGGATAATAAAGAATTTTAAATATTATATCTCATCTCCTATGATTCCTAATGTTCGTATATGTTATATTAGAAAACAAGATATTGTTTCATTCAGAGACCTTAATTATATACTGATAATTAAACATTACATATGAGATATCTTTATTTTTTGCCTATATTTATCTGTCTTAGGTGTTGCCCCACCTGCAAAAATGAATCAACAAAGACAGCGTCGTTACAGAGCTGCTCAACAACTTGAAGAGAATAACGAAAAACTAAGGGGGGAAGGCAAACCCATTCCTGAATCCCAATTTGATTCCAATTGTATTTCACCAGGTACATTATTTATGAGTCGCTCAGGTGAAGCGCTAAAGTTTTTTATTCAAAAGAAGATGCAGCCTGGAAAAAAATTCAAGTGATCTTCTCTGGCCATGATGTTCCAGATGAAGGTGAACACAAAATTATGGAATATATTCGACATCAAAAAGATCAGCCAGGACCCCAATCTCAGTCACTGTCTATACGGAAAAGATGCTGACTTGATAATGCTTACCTTCCTTCCCATGAGCCTAATATGACTCTAATTAGTGAAGCGGTCCTAAATTATCAGAGAAATAGAAATAATTGACCAATAATGGATATTGTCTAATTCACATTACCCTTCTTAGAGAATATTTTGATACGGAATTTGAGGAGTTAAAGACCTCATTTAAACAGTTTCGTTATATCAAAAGAGATAGACTTTCGAGGCCATTCCTTCAAACAAGTGGGTTTTTCCGGTTTTTTGGCCGTCGCCCGATAGAATTTCTTCTTGACGTTTCGCAAGCACGTGCGGCTTGCATCTTCAGAAGTGGTTTGCGTGAACGCTTACACTGTTCTGATGCGCTTCATGGGCGCAGTCCGTATTTATGCACCGGTTGCGATGACGTGGTTTGTGATGACGTGGCCTGTGTCATCGGAGCCTGCGCATTCTATTGGCTGTTGCTATCCTCCGGTGTACTGGATTCTCTCTCCTGTCCTGAGCTGTTGCTTTTCCTTGCTGTTTTTGCGTTAGTGAGTGCTGGAAACCATATCCTGTTCAGCGCCATTGTCTCTTCTTTTCTGTTGAAATTGTCGTCGTGTTTGTAGATTTCAATGGCTTCTCGTATTAGTCGGGGGCGATACCCTGTTGTCGAGGCCATGACCTGTGCCTCTCCGAAATAGATGTTGTGTGTCCCATCGCTGAGGGCATGTTCCGCCACTGCCGACTTCTCCACATGTCCCGGGACATGTGTAAGCGTTCAAGCAAACCACTTCTGAAGATGCAAGCCGCACGTGCTTGCGAAACGTCAAGAAGAAATTCTACCGAACGACGGCCTAAAAACCTGAAAAACCCACTTGTTTCAGTTTCGTTATAATCTTGAAAATCTCATTATTAGCTTTCTTTATTGGAACTGATTTTATCCCTAATCATCCAGGTTTAGATATTAGGGAAGGGTCCCTAGATCGTTATTTGGATTGTTATAGTACGACCAGGATTGCTGTGCGTGTCTGTCATCATATTATATTTCTGCGCGTTGGCAAAATTGGGCGAAGCCAGCCAAAGACCGCGCATCTTGGACCAAGTTAGAGCCGCACAGCTATCCTGATCGTACTAAACAAGTCCTATTTACCTTTATTGGATGGCCATATTACCCATAGAGGTGAAATTGATTTGGATAGACTTGAACAATTATTCCGATACTCTGTGGAAAAGGAAACCGAGCATGCCAGTGAATCTCTCGTTGATTTGGATATCAGTACCTTGAATCCTGCTCCAAAGGCAAAAGTTGTCATTGATAATGTAATCCCTAATCCAAGAACTGTGAATCCCTACAATCAATTAAAGATTAATACAGTGGCTGATATATTGTATAGTGCAAGACAAGCTGATTCAGAGGAAGAGAAGGAATTGGAGGAATATTTGCATGAAAGATTTGACGATGAAGATGAAGATTATGAAGAAGAGGCAAATCCACCAATTTTTGGTGATCAAATTAGTTCAGAAGATGAAGAGACTAATGTCTGACTTTGTTAATCTTTCGTCTTTTAATTTAAAGTTTGACAAGAGTAAACCATTCCTCCCCTATCAAAAACTCCTTGGTGTTTTGCCACCATTATCAAGGAATTTATTGCATGAAGCAGACAGGCATCTCTTGGTTAGTCCATCATCCCCAATTTTTGAGTTTCCGAAGAAGAAATCCCGAAGATTTTAAAATTGATTTCAATGGAAAAAGAAATGATTGGGAAGCTGATGTCTTATTCCCTTTTATGCCAGCAAAGGTTGTTGTTGAGGCTTGCAAGACTGTTAATCTAAATCAATTAACTGCTCAAGAGAAGAGAAATAATGAATTCTCTGATACACCCGTGGCAATGTGATTCAGACTCCCTAAAATATCAAGCAATTTATTGAAAAGGCAAGAAATAAGGAAGAATTTATTGAGGATCATATAGTGGCAAGTCAATATGGTATAAAGAAATCGATTTTTAATCAATTATGCTCTCATTTGAAATTCGTTCCAGGTGATGTGGATTTGGGCTTGAATTTCAAATCATTAATGTCTCAAGGGATTGATGATTTAGATTTACATTGGTTGAAGATCATTTCAGTAAACGAAATTTATGTTCCTATTCACCAGCAGGCTTGGAAATTGTCAGGAATTATTTGAATCAATTCTTACGGTTGTACTTGTATCTTAAAAAGGCACCAGCAGGATTAACATACGATTCGACCAAGTTGTTTGAGAGCGAATAAAGCGATGATTTCATTGGAGAAATGTTAAGAAAGAAGGTTAAACCAAAAATTTATGAAATGAGAAAATGGGCAACAAATCATCCATTCCCACAGGCATTTAGATTACCGCTTCAATCACAAGCATTGAAACCTGCTGTGGTCAAGAAATTATCACAGAATTTATCAATAGAATTGGAAGTTGATGGAAATGAATTGGCTCCTCCTTTGAATTACTTGCAGATAACATCAAGGAAGGATTGCAATACTGCTGGTAACACAGTTTATTTGGGTCAGTATTCAGTTTATATTCAAAATAGTGGGCCAATTCAATTTGGTCAAAATGGATTGATTATTGAAATTGTAGGGGATAATGTACATTCCCTCCTGACTGAACCTTCCATTGGAGGAAGTGAATTAAATGGTCATTGTCCTTTGAATAGGGGAGTTTGTGTCCCATTGGGAGCAATAATAAGATTGAATCCTGAATGTAATCGAAGACATATTCCAACGAAGGCTATATGTTGTTTTCCATACTGAATGACCTATTTGTGTTACTTTTGATAATTTTAAACTTTTGATAAATTGCAAGCTTATTGACAAATCTATTTTAATTTAGGAATGTGGATATATTAATACTGCCCTTGCTCTTGATTGCATTTTGACAGAGTTTCAAAGGATCTAAAAGTTATTCAACAATTTTATTTCGAACTCGGGATTTCGAAACCGAGAATTCGGGAACGCTGAGATATGCATCATCTCACATGTTAGATAGACGAGCGTTTAGGATGGAAAATGGATTTCCTTTAATGATTGCGGCAGATAACCTTCGTAATGCTTTTAAAAAGCATGGTATAACTGATATGCTAACAGCAAACAAGAATAATTTGATTGTTGAGGAATGTGCACATCTTGAGTGCTTCAAAGGAACAGTGGCTTCGTGTGAATTCCAAAAAGATTGAGCGTTATCGTTGGGATTCAACTATCCCTCGTTTGAATTGGCAACTCGGAGATTTGGTAACCGGAAGATCATACATGTTGAATGAAAAGTCATTTTTGGAGCAAACAAAAGAGGAATTATTAGATTTTACTCGTGTCGATGCTATTACTGGGGTTAAATTCTCAATTGAACATAAATCTGGTTTTAAGGCCCCAATTCACAATATAAAAAAAGTGTTGTAACAGCAATCACTGATAGAGCGATTAAATTGGCACATTATGAGTATAGAGCAAAAAATCTTAAAAAAATGAAAAAGATACTAATAATGAACAACTATCCCATATCATTCTTCAAACCAATCATGAAACGAAGAATAAATAAAATCTACAATTCCAATAAATGGAACAATATAAATAATAATAATATTAAAAAAGAAGGTGAATTCAAGTATATATCATTACCGTATATTCCAGAAATTAACATAAAAATAAAAAACATTTTAAAACCGCATAATATTACTATAGCAGAAAAAACTAAAAACAACTTAGCAAAGAAATGTTTCACAAAATTTAAGCCTAAAAGTGATAAGTTAAACACACCTAATGTAATACACAAGATTGACTGTTTGAACTGTGACAACGCATACATAGGTCAAACAGGACAATATTTAAGAAAGGTTAACGAAAATGGAACAGCATTAGCACAACATGCGCAACAAATCTTACATAGTTTTGATTTTGACGACACAAAAATATTAATCAATGAAGAAAATTATAATAAGAGAAGAATCCATGAAATGATACAAATTAAAAAACATCAGAATGCAATGAATTTTAGATCAGACACAGACAATCTTAGCTCTGTATATCATACACTAATTAAATGAACACCTACATACACTAATTAAGCCAACTACATAAAATATGAACACCTGGTATATTGAAGAAATGCAGAGCAAATTATATCTTCAGAATAAAAAGAAAAAAACCAAATATTATAAACAGTTTTTTGTTCTCTCGCTCGATATATGATAAAGTAGAGATTTTTGAGTGGCTTGCCAAAGGTGAGAGTAGAAACAGCCATACATGTAAGTAAAATTTAAAGCTCTAAACAAGAAATTCTAGTCTTTTCCCGAACATGATTATCCTCACTTATCACCTGAGATCCCAAGATATTAAAACGATTTTAATATGCTTTTTAATATATTTGTGGTTGTATTTTAGTATGTATATTTTAACAAAGCTCTTGTTTTTAAATTAATGACGCCTGTGAACGTATATTTTAGACAAAGTGATGATGTGGAGAGACACCAAAACGTATTTGTAAAATATTTTAACTAATAAACAATAATATTGACTGGAACCCAGGAATTTCTTTTGAATTAACTTGAAATACAATCAGGAAAGTATACACAATAATTAAGCTAATACTAAGTGTCCATACTTTTGAGATACTACACTCCAATCAATGTCAGTAAATCGTTTTGGAGAATAGCCATCGTCACGAGCTAGAGTCATATTTCTAATCTTGTTAAACTTGAGGAGAATACCAATAGCAAATAAAATGCAGAGACTTGCATTCAATGTAATTTTTGTATATTCTTTTCCTGACTGTACTTTAATTCATTCCAATGTATTCCTGGGTTTCAGTCAATTTTATTGTTTATTATTTAAAATGTTACAAATACGTTTCGGTGTCTTTATCCACCATCATCAGTTTGTCTAAAATATCCATTTTACATTCATTATCAATTCAATTAAAAAAACTTTCACAAAATTAACATATTAAAATTCAAATCACACACATATTAAAAAGTACAATTTGGGACCTTGGTTCTCAGGTGATGAGTCGGGATAAACATGTTCGGAAAAAGAATCTATTGTTTAGAGATCTAAATTTGACTTACATGTTTGGATGTTTCTTTCTTTACATTTGGTTGGATATTGAATTACCTATTTTATTCGATATCGAGCGAGTGCCCGAAAAATCTATTTATATTTCGCTTTTTCTTTGCATTCTTGGAATTGCTCTGTAATCTTCAATATCTGCTGTTTAATTTTTATTCAGAATAAAATTTTTTAACAGCTCTTACTGATAGAGGGATAAAATTATCACATTATGGATACAGACAAAAAAATATTGAAAAAATAAAAAAAGGACTAATAATGAACAACTATCACAAAGAATTCTTCGAACCAATTATAAAACAAAGAATTAACAAAATATACAATGCAAATAAATGGAACAACATAAATAATATAAAAAAGAAAAAGAGGGTGAAATCAAGTATGTATCATTACCGCACATACCAGAAATCAACACAAAAAAAAAATGTTTTAAGACCGCATAATATTACTATAGCGGAGAAAACTAAAAACAACTTAGCAAAAGAGTGTTTTACAAAATTTAAGCCTAGAAGCGATAAGTTGGACACACCTAACGTAATATACAAGATTGACTGTTTGGACTGTGACAACACATATATAGGACAAACAGGGCAATATTTAAAGAAAAGAATATACGAACATAAGTATAGCTTAAGAAAGGTTAGCGAAAATGCAACAGCATTAGCACAACATGCACAACAAAAGTTGCATGATTTTGATTTCGATAACACACAAATATTGATCAATGAGGAAAACTATAATAAGAGAAGAATCCATGAAATGATACAAATTAAGAAACATCAGAATGCAATAAACTTCAGATCAGATACAGACAATCTTAGCTCTGTGTATCATGCGCTAATTAAATGAGCGCATGTATGAATTGAATGGACCTGGTAAATAAAAATTAAACAGCACATATTGAAGATTATAGAGCAATTCCAAGAATGCAAAGAAAATAGATTTTTCGGGCACTCGCACGATATCGAATAAAATAGGTAATTCAATATCCAACCAAATGTAAAGAAAGAAACATCCAAACATGTAAGTCAAATTTAGATCTCTAAACAATAGATTCTAGTCTTTTCCCGAACATGTTTATCCCGACTCATCACCTGAGAACCAAGGTCCCAAATTGTACTTTTTAATATGTGTGTGATTTGAATTTTAATATGTTAATTTTGTGAAAGTTTTTTTAATTGAATTGATAATGAATGTAAAATGGATATTTTAGACAAACTGATGATGGTGGATAAAGACACCGAAACGTATTTGTAACATTTTAAATAATAAACAATAAAATTGACAGAAACCCAGGAATACATTGGAATGAGTTCAATGTAATGTAGAATGAATCTGTGGAAAACGTATTTCCAGCCATTGATAAGAAGAATTGACTTCTTAATTCTTAGTGACGTGAACTTAAATTTGTCTTTCAGACATCCTCAGTTCAAAAGTTTTCAAACCTGAAGATCTTTTATGAAGACTTTGGAACTTATTGGAGAGAATGGGCATACGATTAGACCTTAATGAGGCAACCGATTCAATAAACGACGATACTGCCACAGACATTGAAGAAATGGTTCCCTCCTTGGGAAGATTCCTCCGAAACACCAACCGACCCAGAATGAATTTGATCAAAAGCCTTATCAAAATCAGAAAAGAAAAAAAAGCAATGCAGAAATATAAGTGTAGCTCTTTATCGACTGGTGAACCAACCTGTTGGCCAACTGATCCAAACATACTGCCCGAACTAATCGACTTCGCGATTCTTAAAGGAATTAATACCTGCTACTTTACAGTGAAATCATGTCTTGAGCTGTCATCAGACCATTCCTCACTCATAATCATAGACTCTACAGCAGAAAAATCTGGACTAAAACAACATCTCACCAACCATAGAACCAACTGGGAAAAATACCAAAACCACATACACAATAACTTAAATTGCAACATCCGTCTGAAATCAATCAATGAAATCGAAGATGCCATAGAAAACTTTAACATCCTATTACATAAAGCTGCAAATTTCGCAACTCCAAAAACCACAACAAATAAATGAGAAAAGAAAACTTAGAAAAAATGGCAAATCACTATATCACCTCAAGTTAAAACCAAACTGAACAGAGCCATTGAAGAATTAAAAGAAATTTTATACACAGAAAAAAAACAAAATTTCCAAAACTATCAAAAAGCTTAACTCGAAAGGCCGATACCGACAACTCACTATGGAAAGCTACAAAAAAAATCAAGCAACCTATCAAGTTTATACCACCCATTAAGAAATCAGATGACAGCTGGGCACGAACAGATTCAGAAAAAGTAGATTGCTTCGCTAAACATTTAAATTCAGTCTTTAAACCTATCCCCCTTCAATATCTGCCGAGGAACCAGCGAAATATCTGGATGGGGAACTTGCACTGCCAGATAACATCAACATAGAAACAGTAACAGCGGTAGAGGTGACGTTTCAAATTAGAAGGCTAAAAAACAAGAAAGCCCCTGGCTATGATGACATTGGAGGTAAGATGCTTAAAGAACTTCCACCCAAAGCAATAAGTTTTCTTACTATTATAATTAACTCTTCTCTCCGATTGAGTCAATTCCCTTCACAATGGAAAGTCGCTCAAGGCATTATGATACCTAAACCAGGAAAAGATCCTATCCGGGTAACGTCGTATAGACCCATTAGTCTGCTGCCTGTAATGTCAAAAATATGCGAAAAAGTTATTCAAAAGAGACTAAATAAAATAAATACCAAGCACCTTATTCCAGATCACCAATTTGGGTTCAGGTCAGAACACTCGACAATTGAACAAGTTTAAAGGACCACTACCGCTAACAGCGATTGTTTTGAAAGGAGAGAATACTGGGAGCCAGTCTTTCTTGACGTAACACAGGCCTTTGACAAAGTGTGGCACGAAGGCCTGTTATCTAAAATTAAAAAAATGTTCCCAACAAAGCTTGCCTGTCTGCTGGCATCGTACTTGACAAACAGGATTTTTCAGGTAAAAATAAATAGCACCTTCAGCCCCCTCCAGCAGATAAATGCTGGAGTTCCTCAAGGAAGCGTACTGGGGCCCACCCTGTACTTATTGTTCACAGCAGATTTACCAACAGCAAAAAGCATAAAAAATGGAACATTTGCAGACGATGTGGTCTACACGTCATCTCATACGGACCTTAATACAGCAACAGCAATGTTACAGATGCACCTTGTAACGCTGGAAACGTGGCTCAAGCACAATAGAATCAGCATAAATTCAGAAAGTCAACCCATGTCACTTTCTCACTCCGAAGATACACCAGGTCCCAATTATATTTAAATAATGAGCTAATACCGCATAAAGACGAAATCAAATATCTGGGAATTCACTTGGACAGTCGGTTGACATGTTAAGATAGTTTTGAATAGTTCATATTCCACTTTATTCTTTACTTAAAAGAATATTGGCCGTTTTGCATCGGCATTTTTTCAGATTCGATTTATTTCTTCGTACATTAAGAACATTGGTTTTCAGGTGATGAGTCAGGACAAACATGTCCGGGAAAAGACTAGAATCTATTGTTTAGAGATTTAAATTTAACTTACGTGTCTAGATGTTTCTACCTTCACATTTCACTGGACATTAAATTCCCTATTTTATTCGACATCGAGCGAGGGAACGAAAAAAACATGTTTATACTTCGCCTTTTCTCTGCATTCTTAGAATTGCTCTGCAATTCCTCAATATCAGGTGTTTACATTTCACTTACCTGGTCCAATCAGTTCATACATGCGATCATTTAATTAGTGTGAGATACACAGAGCTAAGATTGTCTGTGTTATCGAAATCAAAACTATGCAACTTTTCTGTGCATGTTGTGCTAATGCTGTTCCATTTTCGTTAACCTTTCTTAAGCTATATTTATGTTCGCATATTCTTTTTTTAAAATATTGTCCTGTTTGACCTATGTATGTGTTGTCACAGTTCAAACAGTCAAACTTGTATATTACGTTAGGTGTGTCCAATTTATCGCTTTTAGGTTTAAATTTTGTAAAACATTCTTTTACCAAGTTGTTTTTAGTTCTTTCCTCTATAGTAATACTATGTGGTTTCAAAACACTTTTTATTTTTATGTTGATTTCTGGTATGTACGGTAATGATACATACTTGATTTCACCTTCTTTTATCTTATTTATATTATTTATGTTGTTCCATTTATTTGAATTGTAGATTTTATTAATTCTTTGTTTCATTATTGGTTCAAAGAAAGCTTTGGGATAGTTGTTCATTATTAGTATCTTTTTTATTTTTTCAAGATTTTTTGTTCTATATCCATAATGTGCCAATTTAATCGCTCTATCAGTAAGAGCTGTTACAACACTTTTTTATATTGTATAGGTGCATATGATTGGTAATTCAAGTATCCACCAGACCACACATCCTTTGTGTACCAGTTTGCTTTTATTTCCCCATTACCGTCATATATAACCGTCATATCCAAAAAGTT
The DNA here is from genome assembly GCA_024550625.1 of Dendroctonus valens. NCBI lineage: Eukaryota > Metazoa > Arthropoda > Insecta > Coleoptera > Curculionidae > Dendroctonus > Dendroctonus valens. The sequence goes on from JAJTJO010000491.1 coordinate 220,945, forward strand.
TATTGATTTGTTTTTGTCTTCCTCAATGGTGAATTTAATGGTCTCATGGAATGCATTAAATTTATCTAATGTGTATTGAACTTTTTGGTTTGGCAGGCACATTATGCAGTCATCTACGTATCTTTTAAAAAAACCACACTTAAAATTCCTGAAAATATTATTTAATTGCACCTTACTCTGGGTAAAGAAGAATTGGTTTTTATTGTACCTAAGTAACATTAAAATATATCAGTGACTAAGATCAGGAAGTGTCTCAGATATTTATAGAACCTCCGGAATCTAATGAACGAAGATTCGGGAGACGAAGATGGAGGGCTCTTAGATAATTTATCAGGCCAGCAGCTGCGTGCCGCTGCTTGAAATAGTTGTAAGAAACCAAGAAGAACCACCTGAAGGAAAGACGAAAGAAACTGAACGAAACGCCAGTAACACAAAAGAAAGCAAAAAAAGGAAAGCAAAGAAAGTTTCTATGCGGACAGAATGGATAGATGGAGATCGAGTTCCTTCGCCAAGCCATTTTCCCTTATCAAGTTATGAGAGATATAGTGAAATGAGCCCATATGATCTATTCTTTGAAATTTTTGAAAACGACGTCTATGAGCATCTTATTCAAGAAACTGAAAACTATGCTGCTTCAAAAAATCATCCAGAAGGAAAGGTCACTAAACAAAACCTAGAAGTATTTTTAGCTATTCTAATCTAATCTGGATATAACACGGTGCCATCCAAACGCAACTATTGGGATTCGCATGGAGATCTGCGCAACGAGTATATCTATACTTCTATGAGAAGAGACAGATTTCTCAATATTTCGAGATTTTTACATTGTGCAGACAACTCTTTTCCATCAGACAATGACAAAATGTGGAAACTAAGTCCACTTATGATCATGTTTCAAAATAGATTCTTAGAACTCTACCACCCAGAAGAGCACATCAGCTTCGACGAGTCCATGATCGAGTACTTAGGGGGACACGGTTGCAAGCAATGTATTCGAAATAAACCAATACAGTTTGATTACAAGGCTTGGTGTTTGAACACTCCCGATGGCTACCATATCAACTTTGATATTTACCAAGGTAAAAATCCAAACGGTGTCAACGAATACGAAGAAAAAATTTGGAAAGTGTACCGCTCCTTTGCTTCAGATGCTCGATATGTTACCCTATGGTGTAAAAAACCTTCAAATGTACATATATTTTGATAATCTTTTTACAAGCATGACACTACTACAAGAACTACGTAATAGAGGCTATCAAGCCACAGGAACTATACGTGAAAACAGGATCTCCGCATCCTGTAAAATAAAAACTAACAAAGAAATGAAAAAAGAAAATCGCGGAGAACATGCGTCACAGTCACATGCGTAGAAACTGAATTATTGTGGTGACGTGAAAAGACAATTCAGTTGTTTCGGCAGCATCTACAGCTTATGGTGTTGAACCGTTGACGTATTTTTCCCGCTAATCTCAACAGACGAAGAGAATCCGTGTTGTTCGTCCAGTACTGGTGTATAAAATAAATACATGGGCGGTACTGATACGATGGACCAAAATGTCTCATGTTACAGAGTTTCCATGCGTAGCAAGAAATGGTGGTGGCCTATATTTATTCACGTGGCTTTTAGATGTCTCTGTTCATAACGCCTGGTTGCTAAAAAGGAAAGCTGGAAGAGAAATCCCGCATTCTGATTCGATTTCTCGAAGACGAATTGTTCAGGTCATTCTTGTCAAGTATAAAAATGCTCCCCAGGGTCCTGGTCGTCCACGAGCATTCAAGCCCAGTTTGGACAAAAAAGTACCTACAGAAGTTAGGCTTGATGGTATTCGGCATTTCGTTGAGCCTTGCAACAGGCGCAGATGTGCTGGTCTAAACTTTAAAAAAACCCTCCGGACCCCATGTAGCAAGTGTAACGTTGGATTATGCGTAGAATGTTTCAAATCATTTCATGTAAATTAGCTTCCATGTAAACTTTGAAAATTTTCGTTTTAATGTGTTTATTTTTAACGGCTGAAAATAAAATATTTTAAGAAATGTTTGTACCTCATTAGCGCCTGTCGTGTTTTTATGAACACGGGGGCTAAATTAAACATCCCTTTCAAAATACTTCTTCAGACATATTTTTTACCGTTATTATATAATATTGATGAGAATTGTGCAATCTGAGGCAAATTAAACAAAAAAGAAATCAGGCGTAAAAGGGTCAAAGACAAAAGTTAATCAACCAATAACGCAGTTTTCAGTTATATAACTCATTACTGGTTAATGCAAAAATCAAGATGGGCTCCTAATATTGGTCACAATTTACAACATACCACAACTGCTACTAAAGCTATATCATGCTGTTATAATGGGCACTTGGATTTCTTCCTAGAGGTTGTTTTAGCTTATTTGATACCTTTAGAACTTGTTGGTGGAGGAGCAAAGAAGCCTTTCAACTACTTTATCACAATTTCAGGTACTTTTGGTGGACTCTATGAGCAATCAGGGTATGATTTTTCAGTTCCTTTACTCAATACAAAGTTTGCAAAAAATTATCCGAAACTTGCCAAGCTAATTGCAACGTCAGTTTTAGTGATGGGTTTGAAAGCCCTGGTATGTGATAAAATACGTTTGAAACTACGGCAAAATATTGGTAATTTTTTTCGTGTTTTCAACTCCGAACCATTGGAGTCTCACTTTTCGGGACACATTTTATTTCTTCTATACAGTAGTAGTAAACATCTTTATTTCTAAAAAAGGCTATCGACCTATCGGTCTTTCTGCCCTTGTTTAATACATGCAGTCTTAATCTAAATAAAAAACAAATATGAAAATTCTCTTATTCTAGGTTAACAATATTATTAAATAAATACAATTTCAGTGGCAAGAAGAAATTATTTTATTGTCCACTAGTCCGTTGCGTTTGTAAGTGTTCGAGTAGCGTTAATGTAGGGAAACGGAAGCGGGATTGTCTGGTTGGTCTTGTAAGACAAAGGGGATTCAGTATGGTCCAGTATTAGGGGTTGTTTGTCCATTTTGTCTGTAGCTGTATGAGTCTTTCCGAGATCTTTGTCATGTTTGTGCGTTCGTATAGTAGTTGGGTGGGGGGGTTGTGTAGTGGGTTTTGGGGGTGTCTTATTCGTGTTATTAGTCTTAGTGCAATTTGTTCTGTTGTTTGTGTATAACGTTTTGTCCTTTCTGTTCCGTTGGTCATGAGTATATGTCCAAAGTCTAGCAAGGGTCTACAAATAGCTTTATATATTTTGGTGGCGGTGTTTGTCTTTGTAGGTTAGAGATCGGAAGTGTTTTGTTCTCTCTATTGTTTCTGCCCTGATCTTTCGTATGTGTTTAGTGAATTTAAGTTTGTGGTCAATTGTGATTCCAAGGTATTTTACGTCGTTTTTTGGTTGTGTCGTTTGGCCGTCTGCAGTTATTGTAGGGGAGTCAGCGTTGAGTCTGGGGTTTGTGAGCAGAAGTTGGTTTTTTGACGCGTTTGGTGTTAGTCTCCATTTATAAAACCATGTCATTGTGTTGTTTGTTAGTGTTTGGAGTCTTTGCGCTGCTCTCTCAGTAGTTTTGTCATGTACAATAAGTGCCGTGTCGTCTGCGTATTGTAATATGTATGCCGATCTGTCGATTTGATTTTTGTCTGGTAAGTTATAATTGTATATGTCATGGCAGTATATATTGTAGAGAAACGGTGAGATCGGGGATCCTTGAGGGAGCCCTTGTTCAGGGGAAAAAGAAAATGACAGTGTTTTGTCAATTCGTCCTTGTAGTTGTCTGTTTTCTAGTAAGTTCTTTATGGTGTGTAGTAGATATGTTGGTGTGTGTAGTTTGAATAGTTTGTATAGTAAGCCTCCATGCCAGACACTATCAAAAGCCCTGTTAATGTCCATAAACAGGCAAGCTGTCTTTCTGTCAGTTAGGTGGGTAGTTTGTATATTGTTGGCCAAAATAAAGAGCGGATGAACAGTCGAGTGATGCTGTTTGAAACCAAATTGGTAGGTAGGTATATATTTTCCAATCACTTTTTCAAGCCGCTGCTTCATTAGGTATTCAAAAATTTTGCTTAGTACTGGAAGTAGTGTAATTGGTCTGTAGTTGCTCGGTTGTGTATTGTCCAGTCCATTTTTGGGTATAGAGATGATTAAGCCGTTTTTCCATGTTTCTGGGATTCTGCCATTTGTGATGCAGTTGTTCAATTCAGTTAGGATCAGTTTGTGTGTTTCTTGAGTTAGGCTTTTCATGAGACATTTGCTCTGTATTCGCCTAATCGTATTGTTTCTATGAACCGTCATGTTTCCACTTAAAGAGTGGAAGACACACATGAGATGAGTGGCATTAAAGAAGCCGGTCAACTCAAAGTAAAAACCAAGTTAACCTTTTTACTGACAATTGATGAACTAATAGGGTCAAGTAAAATAATCTACGTCAGTGGACTTCATCACTCGAGTTAAAGTTATCCATTTTTTGACTCATTATGAGAATGGATATATTCAACTTCTTTTATAACCACTTAACCTACCAATTTTTTGTTCTCAAATCCAACCAGATTTGGGAAAAAAAAACATTTAACTATTTATCGAAATAAAGTTCTCTTAGTAACCATGGTTCCAAACATTTCAAGCGTATTAGACCAATGTTAACCTTAAACATCGAAGATACAGGTCTTTCTAGTTGAAAGCATCAATCAAAGTTATTGTTGAAGGGATTCTTCCTATTTTTGGTAATCAAAAACCAGCTCCATTTTTGAATTCTATTCAATTCCTTTTCAAGAGCAATAAGACATCACTCACATGGTAACAAAGTAATATTATTCGTATTTCCTTCCTCTAAGACTCTAAGAGGGAATGAAGATCAAGCTAACAATTCTTATTTTCATCATTCAGATATCCTTTCCACTGTGGCATGATTGGTTTCCAAAAATGTGATTATGTGTGAATTTGAATAAAGCTTTGAAATTCAGTTATGTAGCAAGTAAATCTCCTAGGATTTGCCCAGATTACACGATGTTCAAAAGAAGAACTACTTTCCTTTGTGCTTGCCCAAAACAGATCATACTATTACAACAAAACAACGCCCAACAAGCCATATCCATTTCCTTGCACAGGTTGACATACTTGGATGTTGGAATATATGTAATTTCTAACTTAAAAATCTGGTCTTCATTAAAAATGACATACTGATTATTTTTCTGTCCTCCTACTTTAATAACTGGATGATATTCTTTCTCCAGGGAAAACCCAACTCTAACCCATTTAGATTTTCATTTATTTAGGTAGTAAACAGCTTCACTTATAAGATTACCTGCACGGTTTGCACTAAACACTTCAATATCATTGGGGGTTTGTTTTTTAGCATTGGAATCATCACTTTTGTTGAACAGATACATGTTAGCTTGAGATAAAGTTTGTAATTTAAAGTGATTATATCGCAATTGCTTAAATAGCAAGTAAGATGTAGAGGGAGGATGAAATATTATCTTTTTAAGGAAAAATTAAATGATAATAAAATAGAAAGAAGAAATGAAAACAGTAAAATTCCTATTGTTTTATAAAATGTTGTATATAAACAACTGTTATCTTTATTGTTATTTGACTTTTACGAAGAATTATTAAAATTTATTTCATATTATGACAAAACTTCTTGAGTCCTATTTGAATACATGTACAAGATTTTTAAAAACGTGTGATAGGAAGAGTTCAAATTATACGTAAATAGATTCACCTCTTTTATTCTGGAAAAATTCATAGGTTTATAACATTGTGGATATATCTCTATTTCACTCTCATTTACTTCAATATACTGAAGATGCACATTTGGTGGATTATGCACAAACAGGGTATTACCCAATAAAGAATATAATACATTAACTTTAAAGATCACCATAACTTTGCCTGCGGACTTTTAAAGGATAAATGAAGGAATATTGAAACACACTTTTAATTCATAATAATCTATTTGGATATATAGCTATGGTGCACCAAATTAACTAGAATCTTAATCACATCATTAACTTCCTCATCATAACAATTTGATTTCGTTTCTAAAAAACCTATATCTTTATGACCCCAAGCTAACGTTCTAAAACTGTCTTTAATTATATACCTTTTATCATCATTAGGAGACAATGCAATCTTATTCTTCAATTGTGTGTACATATCATGCAAAATTGATTTAACTATATTCTTTTCTCAATTTGGTTTGATGATTTTCAATGACGTCTTTATAATCTTTTAATGAAATCGAATTTTGAATGACATATTTTTCACACCTTTCGCTTTCTTTTCCGATTTATCTTCTAATTAACTTTTTCGTATATTTCTTTTTCCTGACTGTACTTTTAATTCATTCCAATATATTCCTGGGTTTTTCAGTCAATTTTACTGTCACTAATTATGGTGTTATGTGATGAGCCCTGCGTTTCGTCCCGGGTCTACCTATTGGACTCGTCAGTAGGGCTTTAGGTAGACCCTGCCTTATACGCCAGACATCGGTTCTACGTGTTCGGACGTAAATGAACCGAGCCGGTATAGATCTTCTGCGGTGAGATATTAGCAATTCTAATGCTAATCGGCAACACGGGTTGCCAGCGGAAAGGAACGACGCACAACGCCATGCTGAGTGCGTACAGAAGCTACCCTCGCATAACCATCGCTGCCAGGATGAATAGCGACAATTCTACCTAACTTCCAATGAAGGGGAGGTTGATTGTCGTCCTTGAGCAAAACAAGGGTCCCTGGTTTCAAATCGGAATGGTGCAAGCGCCACTTGGTGCGTTGCTGTAACTCGGATATGTACTCTTTGCTCCATCGTCTCCATATGCGTTGATGAAATTGTTGAACGCGTTGGAATCTTGACAATCGAGGTTCCGCACTGTCCGTTACATCCGGATCTGGTAGCGACGTAAGAGGCCTCCCAATCAGAAAGTGAGGTTGGAGGTCGTTTGGATCAGAAGAGAGTGGGGAGAGAGGTCGGGAATTCAATGTAGCCTCCACTTGAATTAGCAAGGTGCAAAACTCTTCATATGTGACAATTGAGGTACCCAACACGCGCCTCAAATGGTGCTTAGAAGACTTAATTCCGGCTTCCCATAGCCCACCAAAGTGGGGACTATGAACAGGAATAAAATGCCAACCAGTTCCATCGTTAGCGACTGTTTCGCTAAATTTGGAACCATGATCAATTATAAATTTAGACAGCTCTATTAGCTCCGACTTCGCGCCAACAAAATTTGTGCCGTTGTCTGAATATACTTGTGCAGGTTTACCGCGGCGAGAAACAAATCGACGAAAGGCGAGGAGAAAGGTCTCCATGGATATATCAGTTACCAACTCAAGGTGAACCGCCTTTGTCGAAAAGCACACGAATAAGCACAAGTACGCCTTAGAGGTCTTGGCACCGCGCCCTTTTTGGTTCTTTACAAAAAAAGGCCCGGAGTAATCAACTCCTGTTTTGTAAAATGGAGGAGAAGGAGTAACGCGAGGCAATGGCAGGTTTTCCATGAGGGGTTTGGTGAATCTTGGAGAAAGTCGAACACAACGAACGCATGAACGAACAATCTTTCTTGAGAGGTTTCTAGCAGATGTTATCCAAAATTGCTCTCTTAGAGACGCTAAAAGCAGCTGAGGACCAGCATGAAGTAGTCGAATGTGGGCATCCAGAGCAATGAGTGAAGACAACTGATCTTTACCAGACAGAATGATGGGGTGCTTCTTCTCATAGGAAAAATTGGATTGGAGTAGCCGACCGCCAACTCTAATAATACCATCTGCGCCGATGAAAGGATTAAGACTTAGAAGTGCCGAAGAAACTTTTATAGAACCCTTCCCTTTCAACCGGGCAAACTCTTCGGGAAAATATTTATGTTGAGACATTTTAACTAGACACATAAGAGCATCGTGTAGATTTGAGGGAGTTAAACCTCCAAGACAACGCCTCTTGGGAGTCAAACAATTGTGACGAAAGCGCAAGCACCAGGCTACAACTCGCTTTAGATGTTTCAGGCTTGAAAAATTTGAGGTTGGGAAACACGGGATGACAGACGCAGAAAGGCAAGTTATTTCTTTTTTCAGTTCTGGAAGGCTCAAGTCAGAAACTGACGAACAGGGCCATGAAGATTCTTCGTCTACCAGAAAAGAGGGGCCGTGCCACCAAAGTGCGGAGTCCTTGAGACAATGAGGAGAAACTCCCCTTAACAAAAGGTCGGCTGGATTCATTTTGGTGGGCACGTGTTTCCAAGTGGCATGCGACGTAAGTTGTTGGATTTCTGCCACTCGATTGCTAACGAACGTTTTAAGAAGATTCGGGCTAGTTTTCAGCCATCCAAGAACTATGGTCGAATCTGACCACAGAAAGACATCGGAGATTCTTAGTTTGAGAGATTTCTCTACTTGACAGGAAAGCTTAGCGAGAATAATTGTTCCGCAAAGCTCGAGCTTGGGAATAGTAATAGGTTTAAGAGGGGCAACCTTGGCCTTTGCGCAAAACAAATGAGCATGAGACAACTTCTACTGATCGACGCTACGAAGATAAATACAGGCTCCAAAGCCTTGAAGGGATGCATCGGAAAAACCATGCAACTGAATACCTTTAGGTTCATTGCAAAGCACATGACGAGGAATCTGTAGCTCATTAAGATCAACCAACTCTTTGCGATACGATTTCCAACTGCGTTGCATCTGTTACGTGCAAATATTTTGCCGTAAACCTGTTAATTTGTTTTCGACCTCGGTATGCGTGTGCAAGTTATTTGCCAAGCATATCTGTTTTGGTTTTTTCATCATAGAGTTAAATTTTGGCTGTAAAATCCGAATCTAGCAAATTTGGCGATTCTTATCGCAGTTTCGATTCTTATCGCAGGTGAAAAAAAAGTTTGGTAGATTGCGGGATCACGTGTCCGTTAGGGCCAATGAATTTGGTGATTTTTGATTCCTGCTCCAACGGAAGGTTGGGGGGAGGAAAAGCTTCTACTGGTGTAACGGTAGATTTTTGGTGGAGGAAGAATTAATTAGGCCGTGACGATCAGATCGGCAGGTCGATTTTTCAGTTTGTTCCGCACGGTCGGGCTTTGAGATTTTCATTGTGTTCAGCGCTACCGCATGGTCGGTTTTTAAAAAAATTTTAGAATCAAGAAATTTATTGATGGTGGCATTGATGGATTGATGGTTTGCAAGAGGCCTTTCTTTCCACTGGGAAAAGTAGTCGTCTAGTCGGCGAGTTGAAGTTTTGAGACCCAAGAACCAGATAGACGAATCCATGATGGCCGTTATGACCACGTGGAATTGATTCGAGATCCGTGGAGCAATTCAAAACCAGCTCTTTTGGGGAACTTCAGCGGGACCTTTGGATTTTTGACGTGGAGGCTGGTTCTGGTGTTTTCTATTTTGGGTAGAAGTTGTATGCTACTTGGAAGCATGCTGGCGCCCAACTTTTGGTGAAGACTTTTGTTTTTTTATCAGTTTTTTTATGACAGTATTTTTTTTATGATTGGAATTAATAACGTTTTATAGTTAACTGCTTGTGCTGAAACATTCAAGTTCGACTGCATTCAGTTCATTTTGTTTCTTTTTACTTTAATTGCGATTCACAGTCGGACCTGAGTGATTTCCTTATTTATTTTGGTACCCCTTTCTGTGGATTTTTTTATTTTTATTTATGATCACGACCGATCCCCATTGGAAGACCTGCGAGGCCACTGACTGAAGTGATCACTCCAGCAGGTCCCCCTCAGGGTCCTTCCCCTTCACCATCCAGGCTTGATTGAAGTTAAGGTATCCATAGATTAAGGGTGCTACCAAAAATATCCGAGTGATACACTGCTGTCCCCCTCAAGGCCCTTGCCCTTCAGGACATATCATCCATTGCTGCTCTAACCAAGCTCTGCAAAAGACTGGAAAATTCTTTCCAGGTTTCCGGAACATATAAGGCCCCTGTTGCTCGAGCTAGATTGATGGAACCTGACTTGAGTAGACCCGGTTTCTCCGGTCATGTCAATGTGGTGGAGTCAAGTTTCTCTTGTTGGAACTGTCAACGGTCTGGTCATAGGCATTCGGAGTGTTCGTCTCCGAAAACCTTGTACTGTTACGGGTGTGGTTTTCAGAACGTTACCCGTCCGAAATGTCCGAACTGTTCAAAAAACGAGCGCGGCTCTGGCGAGAGAAGTGGCAACTTTCTCGTCAGAGAAACTTCCCGACCAACTCCCGCTTCTACCAGAGGCCAAAAATCCAAGCAGTGAACGACTACCGATTTAGTCTCCCTGACTGGCATGAGTGGCTTAATGTGGTTAAGGAATTTTTTTGTCTCAAGGAGAATGTTCCTGTTCAAACTCCTCACCCTGTGGGATCTCATTTGTCTCATCCGTCAATGTCAGTAAACCCCTTGTTTGATAAAAAGGAATTTGACGAGCGCCCTTATCTGGATGTCCAGATTCTTGAGCATTGATAGCGGGAGTTGTCCTTCCATCTTGGGTTTTGAGGGTTTGCATGTGCTGAAATCATTGAACCTATCTCTGTCAACGGATGAACCGGTTCATATTCCTACTGCTGATGGCCAGGCGCAGAGTGTATTGGGTTTTGTTTGGGTCCCTGTAACATTGAATGGCATGACTAGACCAATTAAGATTTTAGTAATTCCGTCTTTAAAACAGAATTTAATTTTGGGTATCGATTTTTTGAAAGAGTTCGGTATTAGAGTAAATTTTCAAAGTTTGTCATATTCGACAAGTCTTTCAGTGTCAATAGTCAATAAATTGCAGTCTCCTAACGAGTTAACTAACAATCAATTAGAGCAATTAGACCATATGAGGGAACTATATAAATCCATTGCACCAGCAGATAAATTGGGCTTAACCCACCTTGTTAAACATTCTATTGATACTAGCAATGAAAAACCTTTTAGACAAAGACAGTACCCTTTATCTTATGCAATGCAGAAATGCCTTAATGAGCAAGTCGATTCAATGTTGCAAATGGGAATTATATAACCGTCAAATTCACCCTGGTGTTCACCTATGTGGTTGGTCAAGAAGAGTGATGGTTCGTTCAGAGTATGTCTTGATGCTCGGAAGTTGAATTCAGTTAGCATTCCTAGCGCTTATCCAATGCCATTAATCGATTCAATCGTAACGAAAGTACGAGATGCTCGATTCTTGTCCTCCATTGATCTGAAGCAAGCTTTCATCAGATTCCTCTTGATGAAGCATCAAGACCAAAAACCGCTTTTGCAGTGCATGGAAGAGGCATGTTCCAGTATCGTGTTTTACCTTTTGGATTGCATGACAGTACTCAGAGTATGTGCCGATTGATGGATATGGTTATTGGACCTGCCCTGGAACCATATGTTTTTTATTATCTAGATGATATTATTATTGTCACGCCGGATTTTGATACCCATTGTGGGATTTTGAAGAAACTTTTTCTTCGACTTAACGATGCTGGTTTAACGATTAATTTGGAGAAATGCCAATTCTGTAGACCTTCTTTGAAGTTCTTGGGCTATGTTGTGGATCATGAGGGATTGCGAACGAACCCTGATAAAATTTCGGCCATTATAGATTATCCTGTTCCCCGGAATGCTACTCAGATTCGTAGACTTGTTGGTTTGATTGGCTACTATCGAAGATTTTTGAAGGACTTTTCTTCTTTGTGTAGTCCGATTACAGATTTGTTGAAAGGTAGGAAAAAGGGACAACCTGTCCAGTGGAATGAGCAAGCCAATGAGTCATTTATAAAAATTAAGGAGTGTTTGACATCAGCTCCTGTTCTTGCTAGCCCTGACTATAAACGGCCTTTTGTTTTATTGTGCGACGCCTCAGACACTGGAGTAGGTAGTGTTTTGTATCAAGAGGAAGATGGATTAGAGCATCCAGTTGCATATGCCAGTCGAACCCTGAACAGGTGTCAAAGGAAATATACAACTACTGAGAAACAACTGTTAGCTGTTCTCTTTGGAATTGAAAAGTTCAGATATTATTTGGAAGGCACGCAATTCACTGTCCACACTGATCACTCTTCGTTAGTTTGGCTAAATAACATGAAGAATCCTTCTCCTCGAATAGCTAGGTGGATTGTTAAGTTATCCCAGTATTCATTTACCATCGTTCATCGGAAAGGGGTTTGCAATAATGTAGCAGATGCTTAAGGTTTTGAACCTTACGAAATTAAGTGTTGATAAATTTTATAAGGATTTAATTGGGAAAGTTCAAGAATTTTCAGACCGATATCCTACTTTTAAAGCTGAAAATAACATTCTGTATAAGCACATTTTCCCGAAATATGCGTTGGATGAAAACATCTGTGATTGGAAAATTGTGGTTCCTAATGCACATAGATTGGAAATTCTTGAAAAATTTCATAATCACGAAACTGCCGGTCATTTGGGTATGTCTAAAACTTTAGCTAGGGTTTCTGAACTGTATTATTGGGCGAATATGCGGGAAACTGTCTATCAGTATGTTAGGAAATGTTCCGTTTGTGCTGCAAGTAAATCCAGTAAATTACCTCAGGCCGGTCTAATGGGAAATTACCGCAATATTAATTTTCCTTTTCAGTTAATTTCCGCAGATCTGATTGGACCATATCCTAGATCTAAATCTGGTAACCAATACGTCCTGGTGGTCGTAGACTGGTTTACGAAATATGTGCTTGTTCATCCGATGGCGAAGGCGACTTCGAAGGCAATTGTTAAATTCATTGAGAATCAAGTGTTTCTTATATTCGGAGTTTGCCAAGTTTTTGCTTGCGATAATGGAAGTCAGTTTACTAGCAAGGAATTTAAAGATTTAATGAAGAAGTATAATGTTCAAAAGACTTGGTATAATGCTAAATATCATGCTCAAGTTAATCAGACTATCATCACTGCCTTAAGATCTTATATTCATGAAAATCACAAAACTTGGGATCAGTCTATTCACCAAGTCGCTCAAGCCATCCGATTAGCAAAGCATGGGGTTACTGGATTTTCTCCTGCATTTTTGAATTTCGCTAGAAATATACCTGTTGATGGTTCTTTTTATGGTTTGATTGCTGAAAATTCTAGCAATAAAGTGGATATTTCAAGTTCAGTGCATAACCCCGATACAGTTCAAGAATTGCCGGCTATTTATCAGGATGTTCAAAAGAAATTATATGATTCGTACTTGAAGAGTAAAAAACGGTATGACTTGAGAAGGAGGTCTGTTAAGTATCACGTGGGTGACTGTGTTTGGAAAAAGAATTTTGTTTTGTCAAAGGCCATTGATGGGTTTGCCGCAAAGTTAGCCCCTAAATTTATTCCCTGTATTGTAACCAAAGTTATCTCAGATTTGGTTTATCGGTTGAGTGACCGCGATGGTCGTGATTTGGGGAACTGGCACGTTTCGGATATTAAGCCCGATGTAACGATTGATGATGATTAACGATGATGAGCAATTCCGCTCTACAGACAGGGGCGTACCTTGGTGTGTGTGATCAGCTTGGCGCAAAACTTGATGATCGCTCACATTGAGGTTGGGAAGAATACTTCTGTTCAGTATTCTGGAGGTGGTAAAAGTCCACCAAGTGTTAGTGCGGGGTAATCTTCAATCGCTTCGCGCTTATTGTGTCAGCTGTGTAAATGGCTGACCGTATCTCAATGTTGTCGTTGGTTGTTTTGCGGTTTTTAGTTTAGGGTTGTTCGGTTTTGGCTTGAATTGTGTGATGCCCATTTCTCCAGAATGATTAGTGTCGATCATCACAGGGAATTTTTTTATTTCCTCTGTTGGATCAACCTTCAGCTGATCCAACAGCTTCATCCTTTCGGGTCGATAAATTCAGGTTGATGTGGTGTTGATTGCTATTGGTAGCGATATTTTCTTTTTTGTTTTAATGCCGCCCTATGGACCTTTTTTTTTGAGACCCGTAGGATTTTTGTTCATAGTCGATGTTTAAAGTTCCGACGTTACCTCTCCGTCTAGCCTTCAGCGGTGTGACGGCTTAAATTGTAAGTTTTGACATTAACGCTAATGGTCTGGTTCGCCATTGGTGTTGCTCTTTAGGACCTAGATTGTAAGTTTTGGTATTAACGCTAGTGGTCTGGTTCGCCATTGGTGTTGCTCTTTAGGACCTAGATTGTAAGTTTTGGTATTAACGCTAGTGGTCTGGTTCGCCATTGGTGTTGCTCTTTAGGACCTAGATTGTAAGTTTTGGTATTAACGCTAGTGGTCTGGTTCGCCATTGGTGTTGCTCTTTAGGACCTAGATTGTAAGTTTTGGCATTAACGGTAATGGTCTGGTTCGCCATTGGTGTTGCTCTTTAGGACCTAGATTGTAAGTTTCGGCATTAACGCTAATGGTTGAGGTTCGCTATTGGTGTTGCCTGTAAGGACCTAGTTTTAAAGTTTAGCTCAACGCTTGTCGTCTGGATCCGTGACAGGTGTTTGCTCTTCAAGATCTAGTGAGTTTATTGCGAAAAAAAAAAATTTTAAACTTGGGTGTTTAAATTTTTTTTGGTTACTTAGGGGAGTGTGTTACGTGCAAATATTTTGCCGTAAACCTGTTAATTTGTTTTCGACCTCGGTATGCGTGTGCAAGTTATTTGCCAAGCATATCTGTTTTGGTTTTTTCATCATAGAGTTAAATTTTGGCTGTAAAATCCGAATCTAGCAAATTTGGCGATTCTTATCGCAGTTTCGATTCTTATCGCAGGTGAAAAAAAGTTTGGTAGATTGCGGGATCACGTGTCCGTTAGGGCCAATGAATTTGGTGATTTTTGATTCCTGCTCCAACGGAAGGTTGGGGGGAGGAAAAACTTCTACTGGTGTAACGGTAGATTTTTGGTGGAGGAAGAATTAATTAGGCCGTGACGATCAGATCGGCAGGTCGATTTTTAAGTTTGTTCCGCACGGTCGGGCTTTGAGATTTTCATTGTGTTCAGCGCTACCGCATGGTCGGTTTTTAAAAAAATTTTAGAATCAAGAAATTTATTGATGGTGGCATTGATGGATTGATGGTCTGCAAGAGGCCTTTCTTTCCACTGGGAAAAGTCTAGTCGGCGAGTTGAAGTTTTGAGACCCAAGAACCAGATAGACGAATCCATGATGGCCGTTATGACCACGTGGAATTGATCCGAGATCCGTGGAGCAATTCAAAACCAGCTCTTTTGGGGAACTTCAGCGGGACCTTTGGATTTTTGACGTGGAGGCTGGTTCTGGTGTTTTCTATTTTGGGTAGAAGTTGTATGCTACTTGGAAGCATGCTGGCGCCCAACTTTTGGTGAAGACTTTTGTTTTTTTATCAGTTTTTTTATGACAGTATTTTTTTTATGATTGGAATTAATAACGTTTTATAGTTAACTGCTTGTGCTGAAACATTCAAGTTCGACTGCATTCAGTTCATTTTGTTTCTTTTTACTTTAATTGCGATTCACAGTCGGACCTGAGTGATTTCCTTATTTATTTTGGTACCCCTTTACTGTGGATTTTTTTATTTTTATTTATGATCACGACCGATCCCCATTGGAAGACCTGCGAGGCCACTGACTGAAGTGATCACTTCAGCAGGTCCCCCTCAGGGTCCTTCCCCTTCACCATCCAGGCTTGATTGAAGTTAAGGTATCCATAGATTAAGGGTGCTACCAAAAATATCCGAGTGATACACTCTAAGTAAATTTATATATTTTTCTTCCTTTTATTACTCTCAGTCAAATTGTTAAATTGTTTAAATACATTTGTTGTGCAGTTGAATTTGAGTGTGCGTAATTTTGTATTGTCCATTGAGCGTTCCAAAAATTGTTCACTAGCCGCAAAGTACTAGCTCTTGCTCTAACTCACGCCCGAGATAAAATAAATATCGTTGGAAGTAAAATTAATAACAAATTGGCGCCCAACGTGGGGAATGGGATCGTCCCAAGACAGCTTTTCCATCCAGAGTTGCTGAAGCATCATTTTGGCACCCAAGGTGCACGGGCTCAACAACCCTAAAGGGTCAAAGATTTGCAAAGTTTCTACCAGGACTTGGCGATACATTTTCTCGATATCAGCGGATATAGCATATCGATGTTGACGGAACCGAATTAAAATAGAGAACAAGTCCTGTTGCACGACTGGGCCAACCATCTGCAGACTGTTGATAGAATGGCCAGAAGTGGAGGGCATAGACCCATTAAAAACAACACGAAGCTTTGTAGTCAGACTTTCTTCCTTTAAGACTACATGATGAGGAAGATAGTAAGAAATTTCAGAAGGATGTGGAACAATGGCAGTCATGTGTTGCAATTCTTCATACTCTTTCATGAAGCTAGAATATCGTTCATATAACTGAGGATTTGATTGGAATCGTTTTTCAAGGGAAAGAAATCGCTTCTCGGCTGTTTTGTAAGAATCGCCAAGCAACTCGACAGAAGCTTTGAAGGGAATAGAAACGATGAAACGACCATCTGAACTTCTGCGGGTATGTTGACTAAAGTGGTTTTCGCACGCCCTTTCTTCCGAAGAAAGTGCTCTGCTCTCCGGATAATGTTCGAGCTCCCAGAACCTATTAAGCTGATCAGGCAGATCATTAAGGCGGCTTAGATGACACCGAACTTGGACATCAGATTGAAAACCAATGGAGCCTGAAACTACCCAGCCGAAACGTGTTTTTTGGAGAATTGGAAGATTTGGACCCAAACGAATTTGTCCAATGCACAAAATGTTGACGAAAGCCGAAGCGCCTATTAGAAGGTCAACTTCACCGGGTTTATAGAAAGATGGGTCTGATAACTTCAAGTTTTCCGGAATCTTGAATTTATCTATATCTATCTGGATACCAGGAATACTGCCTGTAATTTCATCAAGAACAAGACAAGAGAGATGAACTTTAAAAGAAGATTGATGAGCATGCACTTCAACTGCACATTTAGCATTCGCCAGAGATGCGGCTTGTGCCAATCCAGAAATAGATATGTTGACTGACTCAACGGGCAAATTCAGCCTTTTACATAGACTGGATTTAATGAAATTTGTTTGCGATCCTGAATCCAGAAGTATTCTAATTGTATGAGGTTTTCCAAAAGAGTTAATGATCTGCGCAGACGCGGTAGGTAATAGAACTTGAGCCGTATTCGAAGAAAATGCAGAAATAGTTGAGGAGCGCTCCGGTTCCTCTACGGATGCGGAAACAGGAAAAGTTTGAGCCGTTGATTGACTTGAATTCAGGTGTAAGCTAGTGTGATGTTTTGATTTGCAAAGACGAAAAGTAAATGTAGAACGACACTGAGTTACAAAATGTCCCTTAGATAAGCAATTGAGACAAACCTTTAAATCCTTTGCTTTGGCCAATCTCTCTTGAGGAGTTAGTTGGTGGAACCGGTCACATTTTGATAAATAATGCGGCTGTTTGCTTAAAGGACACACAGGATTGCTAGAAACAAAAGCTTTTGAATGCGTTCTAGGTTTTTCGTTAGCCGGTTTCGGTTGTTGGCACTCCAAAGATTCTAATAGATTCGCTATATTTTTAATAAACCCTTTGAATTGATCGAGATTTGGCAACTGCGATCCTAAATTATTTTTGAAGGTTTCCCATTCGCGGGCAGTAGTAGGGTCCAGTTTCTTTGAAACTACGTGAATTAAAAAGGCATCCAGAAGCTCAGCTTCTGTAGCTAATGATTTTAGTGCTGAAACGTGCTTAAAAAGTGAATCGTTAATTTTCCTTAATTTGGTAGCTGATTCCCTTGATGAGGATCAAGATCACCATGAAACTTTGGTAAATTGATGGTAGGCAATTTTATGAAAGAGTTAGCACTTGAATGTCCCGAAAAACCGTTTGAGCTCGTTATTGGCGAATTTGTTGGATCTTGATTTGGATTAATAGCTGTAAGCATGTTTAGTAAAACCTCTGCTTGTGCAATGGCTTCAAAGTACTGACTTTCAAAAATCTCTAACTGCTCATTGTCTTGATCTGAATCTGTGCTAAGCTCGAGTATTTCCAAATGAAGTTCCTCAAAATCGGACAAATAGGTTATATCAGAATCGAGCTGCTTTCGTAATTGTATTGTTTGAACTGAACTAACTACCTGCTCGGGATTTTCATGCGCATCCTGAATCTTAATTACAAATGCCCTAAACCGGGTCAATTTCCCTTTGAGTGCGCCTCTTTTCCGATTAAGATTGTCCATGATATTAAATAAAGAAATAACAGCACTAGTTAATGTTAGACAATCGGGACAAATCCTGCAGTTGCAAGTGAAACGTAAAAGCTATTGATTAAACGAAAGAAGGTATACGAAAATTAATTCAGAGATCAATTAGCTTAGAAAAATGTGGCAACAAATGCGTGCATGAAACACGTATGTAGGTATGTAGTAGGTACCTCAAATTAAATAGCAGTTTAAGTGAGTTTGCAAATCGCATTCAGTAAAAACTTACACTGAATGTGAACAATAAATTATGGAAAAGGTAAAAGGGATTGACTCACTCTGACTCTACAAGATGTCTGCTGCTCCTCTTCTGTGCACGTGGTTCGGATGCGGCTCGAAGGCCAAAATGTGCGGGCTATGCAACCTTTGTAGACCCAAAATAATTTGTAGTCGGTTGTTGACACACGCGTACTGGATTGCTTGGGAAAGTGGACTGTATTTTGATTGAAACACTGGTAAGCTGCTTTAATTGTGTATTTCACAAGCGTTTCCACTACAAAGTAATTCCGAACCCCTTGACGATTTGAAAGAGAGAGCCAGAATGGCACGACCTCAAGACGAGGCGTTCTCGGGGATGACAGTAATTGAAAAGGGCGCCATCTAGGCGAATAGATTCGTCTCAGATGGACGGAATAAATAGGTATCGCTAATGTAAATATCAATGGTAATTAAAATGGTAATACTAAAGTAATAAGCGGGAACACATATATTATAGTTTTTGACAATTCTAATACAATAAATCCTACATACAGGCTTATGTTATGTAATCTTAACCCTTTCTAGTTGAAGTGCAATAAGATTTTCATTAAAAACTAATGTATTTTTAAAATTTGGTTTTGCTATCAACATTTCTGCACCCTGCCTGTTTCCAATGTTTCTCCAATAAGTAAGTAATCTAATATCAACTCGTTTATCAATATTCTCTAAAGATTTGCCATATATCGCATTGTTAAGAAGCTTATAAAAATCGTTTTTCACCTTATTTTTAGATTTATTTCTCATATCAGTATTTAAGTCGATGTATGGTTTTCGAAATGCCGTCTGTTTAAATTTTAGAGTTCTGTGAATTTTAACTAGTTGCAACCCATTCTCTAAAGCCTTTTTAAGGTTTCCGACCGAATCCTTTCCAATTCCCGACCGAAACACAACTGTGCAGCACTAAATCCAGTTGCGTCGTTCCAAGCACTGTTTATAGCGAATCGGATAGAGGGCTAATGTTCCTTCCACTTGCGATGATTCTCTTGCGTTAATATCGCTAGTTGCGTTTTGAGATCGCGATTTCGTCTCTCGACCGGAATAGCTTCTGGGTCATACAGCGGTACAAGATTTTGTGCGAATCCTATGGTGTATGCGACGTACCGCATTACTTCTGCAACGAATTGGGTGCCATATCGCTTATGACGCGCCGTGGTGTTCCATACCGAAGGATAACTTCATCTATAAGCACTCGTGCACAGGCTTCGGCGGTTGCTGACTTTAATGCAAAAAGTTCAACCCATTTGGTGGTAGGGTCTTCAACGATATACACCCACTTCTCTCCAGTTTCCGCTTCCGGAAGAGGACCAAACAAGTCCACGTAATACACCTCAAATCGTTGAGCTAGCACAGGAGTCCGCAGAAAGCCAGCTGGTTTTCTGTTGTCTGGTTTGAACCGTTGGCATTGGATGCACTTCTTAATGTGGTTGGTTACGTTGCGTCTCATAGTCGCCCAATAGTTCTTCTTCTAAGCGTTCAAGCAAACCACTTCTGAAGATGCAAGCCACACGTGCTTGCGAAACGTCAAGAAGAAATTCTACCGAACGACGGCCTAAAAACCCGAAAAACCCACTTGTTTCAAGGAATGGCCTCGAAAGTCTATCTCTTTTGATACAACTGCTAGAGCTTCACGCTCCGTTGTAGGAATTGCTTTGAAATTCCTCAATATCAGGTGTTTATATTTCATTTACTTGGTCCAATCAGTTCATGCATGCGATCATTTAATTAGTGTATGATACACAGAGCTAAGATTGTCTGTGTCTGATCTGAAATTTATTGCATTCTGATGTTTTTTAATCTGTATCATTTCATGGATTCTTCTCTTATTATAGTTGTTTTCATTGATTAATATTTTTGTGATATCGAAATCAAAACTATGTAACTTTTGTTGTTTATGTTGTGCTAATGCTGTTCCATTTTCGTTAACCTTTCTTAAGCTATATTTATGTTCGTATTTTCTTTTCTTTAAATATTGCCCTGTTTGACCTATGTATGTGTTGTCACAGTTCAAACAGTCAATCCTGTATATTACGTTAGGTGTGTCCAACTTATCGCTTCTAGGTTTAAATTTTGTAAAACATTCTTTTGCCAAGTTGTTTTTAGTTTTTTCCGCTATAGTAATATTATGTGGTTTTAAAACATTTTTTAATTTTGTGTTGATTTCTGGTATGTACGGTAATGATACACACTTGATTTCACCATCTTTTTTCTTATTTATATTATTTATGTTGTTCCATTTATTTGAATTGTAGATTTTATTAATTCTTTGTTTTATTATTGGTTCAAAGAAAGCTTTGGGATAGTTGTTCATTATTAGTATCTTTTTTATTTTTTCAAGATTTTTTGTTCTATATCCATAATGTGCCAATTTAATCGCTCTATCAGTAAGAGCTGTTACAACCCTTTTTAAATATTGTATAGGTGCATATGATTGGTAATTCAAGTATCTACCAGACCACACATCCTTTGTGTACCAGTTTGTTTTTATTTCCCCATTATCGTCATATATAACCGTCATATCCAAAAAGTTTAATGATTTGTTTTTGTCTTCCTCTTCCTGGTGAATTTAATGGTCTCATGGAACGCATTAACCTTATCCAGTGCGTATTGAAGTTTTTGGTTTGGCAGGCACATTATGCAGTCATCCACGTATCTTTTAAAAAATCCACACTTAAAATTCAAATCCGGTATTAGTTTTTCTTCCAGACTTTCCATTACAAGGTTTGCAATTGTTGCAGCTATGGGAGATGTAGCCATAGCTACTCCATATATTTGTGAATATAAATTGCCCTCGTACTGGAAGTAAGTGGACTTAAGGCACAGCTCTACCGCCCCAATAAATTAATTTCCGGGTAATGATGTATGTTCCTTTATTTCAGACCATTTATTTCTTATGCACTGTATTGTTGAGTAATACCAAATTTTGTAGCTGCATGCGTTGTTCATCTTCGATTATATCTCCACTAGCTTCATCCTCTGGAAGGTGTAAGTGTTGACTTAAAATATTAACTTCACAACCATGATTCGACTGACATGGTGGTGCACAAAATTTGTAAAAATTTCCAGGTTCTTCTGCAAAGGCCCATCTTATTCGGTGTATATCCAAAATAATATTTGACATTTGTATGAAGTCACATCCTAGTAATGTTTAATGTGAGTTTGTATACTCGGGCATTGCGATAACGAGCATTGCCAAAAGTTTGCTCTGCCCTTGCACTTGACATTCGAAGGGAACAGCATGTACATTCCGAAGTTCCCCATCTGCAAAAGAAACTGTCAAACTCATAGACTCGTAGAGGGACAGCTAACTTGCTTTAGATGTTGATACAGCTTTTCACCGGCAATACTGTACTTTGCTCCAGTATCGACAGTAGCAAGGCCTCGCAATCCTGCAATTTCAATCTGAAGAAAGGGTTTTTCATTTGAGTACGAACTTGAGCAAATTTCAAGGTTTAAAACATCCACAGAGTTGGTTTCAGATGAACTGGGTCTTTGAGTTCTTCGGCACTGTGGACAATTACTGCGAAGGTAACCGGCGAGTCCACATCCAAAGCAAGAAAAACTAGGTTTCACTGTGGAACTCGAGGTGGAAGTATTGACAACTTCAGTAGGTTTTGTAGACGCATGTTTACGACATGCTTCAATAGTGTGACCAAAATTATGGCAAAATGTACAGTTCGGACGTGAAGGTTTAACTTTCTCCTTATCTTTCACTTTGGGCAATGAGGTACTATGACTAATGTCAAAGTTTTCTGAAAAATTAGCCTCAACGGCTCTAGCTTTTGTAGTTAACATCTCAAAAGAGTCAATGGAATCACGTGGGACATTTCCTCTAAAACGAGTATGTAAGAGGCCATATATCATATCAATTTGACTCTTTATAGGTATAGGCTCATCAGTTGATAGTAGTTTTGACAAAAGGGCTCTTGCTTTATTTATAAATCCAAAAAAAATTCCTGGGTTCCAGTCAATTTTATTGTTTACTATTTAAAATGTCACAAATACGTTTCGGTGTCTTTCTCCACCATCATCAGTTTGTCTAAAATACACATTTACAGTCATCATTAATTTATATAAAAATTTCTATCAAAATTCACATATTAAAATACAAATCACACACATATTAAAAAGTACAATAAAAACAATAGGTTTTCAGGTGAGGAGTCCGGACAATCATGTCTGGGAAAAGACTAGAATCTATTGTTCAGAGATTCAAATTTAACTTACATGTATAGCTGTTTCTACCTTCACATTTGACTGGCTATTGAAATCCATACTTTGTTCGATACCGAGCGAGAAAATAAAAAAACTGTTTATATTTCGCTTTTTCTTTGCATTCTAGGAATATTAATTGCTCTGCAATTCTTGAATGTCAAGTGTTTATATTTTATTTACTTAGTCCAATCAGTGTATGCATGGGCCCATTTAATTAGTGTGTGATATACAGAGCTAAGATTGTCTGTGTCTGATAAAAAATTCATTGCATTCTGATGTTTTTTAATTTGTATCATTTCATGGATTCTTCATTGATTAATATTTTTTTGTTATCAAAATCAAAACTATGTAACTTTTGTTGAACATGTGCTAATGCTATTCTATTTCGTTAACCTTTCTTAAGCTATATTTATGTTGGTATATTCTTTTCTTTAAATATTGTAATGTTTGACCTATGTATGTGTTGTCACAGTTCAAACAGTCAATCTTGTATATTACATTAGGTGTGTTTAACTTATCACTTTTAGGTTTAAATTTTGTGAAACATTCCTTTGCTAACTTGTTTTTAGTTTTTTCCGCTATAGTAATATTATGTGGTTTTAAAATATTTTTTATTTTCGTGTTGATTTCTGGAATATACGGTAATGATACATACTTGATTTCACCTTCTTTTTTCTTATTGATATTATTTATGTTGTTCCATTTGTTTGAATTGTAGATTTTATTTATTCTTCGTTTTATAATTGGTTCGAAGAATGATTTGGGATAGTTGTTCATTATTAGTATCTTTTTTTTTTTCAAGATTCTTTGTTCTACACTCATAATGTGCAAATTTAATCGCTCTATCAGTAAGAGCTGTTACACCACTTTTTTATATTGTAGAGGTGCATATGATTGGTAATTCAAGTATCTACCAGACCATACATCCTTTGTGTACCAGTTTGTTTTTATTTCCTCATTACCGTCATATATAACCGTCATATCCAAAAAGTTTAATGATTTGTTTTTGTCTTCCTCAATGGTAAATTTAATGGTCTCATGGAATGCATTAAACTTATCTAGTGTGTATTGAGCTTTTTGGTTTGGCAGGCACATTATGCAGTTTTAAATAATTGACTGGAACCCAGGAATTTTTTTTTGGATTAAATTTAAATACAGTCAGGAAAATATATACAGTAATTTATTTATAAATATATCTGTGGGCTGCTTACCTTGTTCTCTAGAGAACAGCTCACGGCAAATTTGATATGGAGGCTGGTTTCTGCCAAAAGCATGTTGCAAAGCTTCCATGGCATCTTTCCATGTTGTTGCAGTTGTTTTTGCACCTTGTCACCAAGTTGCAGCATCACTGTCCAATAGCATGGATAAACCGAGAAGTGCATTTGCATCGACTACATTTGCACACTGTAATGTCATCGATAAAGGCATCAACACTTTCTGTACGTTTGCCCGAAAAGCGCAATTTGCAGTCCACAAAGTTTCCTTCTGGTCTGAGTGCTGGCACTGGTTCCAGGTTACGCGGAACGTTTATCATCACTCCTGCAAGCAGTTGTTGTAACATTTCCTGTGTCATTACGATGTTAGTTACCATGGTGGATAATTCAACGTTTCGTTGTTGGCTTTATGCAGATTCACGTCTGAGGAGAGAGTCACGCAGAGAATCAACAAGATTGCTCCGAAAATTCTGAAAAAAACACTATTACACGAAATAGGATTTACCGGCACTACGTTGGGCAGCCACTTGTAGCCTTGGTTTTACGTTTTTTTCTTTATTTCAGATTTTACATTAGCTACACTACATTCCACCATAACAACATTCATGATAATCCAGCACGCGTCAGTCTTGACACTTGTCAGTCACTGTAACCAGCCTTACACCGGCATGTATGGTGGGCTGCATACCTGGTCGCTACAATACTTGTATTCTATTAAAATTCCATTTACCGGAAACCATCGAAGAAACCTGCTGAAGAACGTCTAGTTCGCTTAATAATAACTAAAATTAAAGTGAAGATGTATAGCATACAAATAAAAATTAAATATTTGTATCCTATTAAAAATGCCAATTACCGGAGGCCATCTAAGAAACCTGTTGAAAAACGTCTAGTTCGCTTAATAATAACTAATAGTAAAGTGAAGATGTATAGCATACAATTAAAAATTGAATATTTGTATCCTATTAAAAATGCCAATTACCGGAAACCATCGAAGAAGCCTGCTGAAGAACGTCTAGTTCACTTAATAAATAATATTTTTTAAATACAGTGAATAAATTATATAAATAATACAAAAAAACGTTAAATTATACATGTGTATTTAAATTTCTTAATTAAACATATTGTGGTACTATAGCACTTTTACAAAAATAGCACTTCTCTCGCGAGGATGCTGGACCATCATATGTGTTCTCCAATCACGGCGGTTGTAATGCACAAAGCTAGGCAATTTTATTTGGAGTTCGAAGCATCCTTTGTAGTTCATGGGTAATTTACCCCAAGCATCCAAGAGATCAAATAAATTTGTGTTTTTTAATAAATAATCTGAAGGTAACATGTTCAGTTCTTCACTAGTAAATTCTCTAAGGGATTTTTCCCCATTCAAATGTGTTAACATCACAGCTACTGAAGGGACTGATTCATTTTAGTAATATATTTTCAAGATAGGCTGTTTCGACAACAAAATATTAAATAATACTAATGATAGTGGGTGCTAGGAGGGGGGGTTAGGTTGGTAGTTAGGTGGGGGGACTTGAAGTTTTGGAGGGGGATACTTACGTGGGGGGATACTTAGGTGGGGGCCGAGAGGTTAGTTGGGGGGACTGAGAGTAAGGGAAGGGGTCTGAGCTAGAAACGGTTGTAGTTCGGTAAAGGGGGGGACCTGAAGTTTTTGGTGGGGGATACGTACGTGGGGGGATACTTAAGTGGGGGGACGAGAGGTTAGGTGGGCGGAACTGAGAGTAAGAGAAGGGGGACTGAGCTAGAAACGGTGATTACACCCTACTACATTTAACAGACATTTATAAAAATTATGCTAAAAAATTCACCTTTCCATTCATTCACCAAACCATTAACTTCCTTTGTTCCTACGTCTACAATAAGCCCAGACTCCAAATATTTGTAAGATTGTAGGCTTTTATAGCACTTCATTTGCTCCTTGGTATAATGACTATGGGTCAAAACTAAATATGAAACAATGTCCATATATGTTACCGGGGGAACCCCGTGAATAGAATTATCCAAGTCACGTATGTTCAAGGTGAAAGGATCCACATTGTTTATTAGTACCAACTTTGTTTTATATCTATAAAGGTAAAGTTGCAATAAAAATTAGTGCAAATGTAAACATTATCTAAATGGGTATAAAACGCTGCTTACCTTTCCCCAACATCAGGACTTTCCAACAATAATGTCTTTAAATATTTACTCTGCATCTTAAAAAGCGAAAAGTAAATCGAACAATTAACTGAATTAACATTAACAGACCGGTGTCGTTTCAACGTGTGTCCACAGCTGTCAATTTTGGTCACTTGGTTTGGAATGCCAAATACCCGGCAACCGCCATGTCAGCATTCGTCATTATGCGTCTCAGCTTTATAACACGCAGGAACGTATTTAAAATATAGGGATTACAAGAAATAAAAATGCCTTTTGTCCATGACTCATTCTCCCAAAATTTACAATACTTTCTTCCGTTTTTGCCATACTTTCCCATCCTTAGCAGAACATTAACAAATGCTAGTAGCTAAAAAATGTTTATATAAACCAAAACAATGATAAAACAGGTCAGAAACTGATCGAAATCAAAATTTTCAAAATGGGTACCTACCCTAGTAAATCTATTTACTTTTAAAGATGATCCACACGATCACACGAGTTAACTTTTAGCACGTGCCTTGTGTATCCTGTTCCTGTATGTGTATGTATTTCTTAGATGAATATCTATTTCTGACAGTCTGACATCTGACCTGACGATTTCCACTCTTGACAGCGAATGCATTCAGAAAACGGAACGTACCGTACGCACCAACGTCATTAATAAAAGTCATAACGCTCGTGAACACGAACAACCTGCATAGGAATTTAAATTATAATATTATAATAATCGTACTAAGTGAACTCCTAATGTACTGTCCGTCTCATTTAGAAAATTACCCTTTTGTCGCCATGTCGTAGAATAAAAAATTTTAGTAAGTTAAAATTAAATTTAAATCTCTAAACAATAGATTCTAGTCTTTTCCCAGATATGTTTGTCCTGACTCATCACCTGAAAACCAATGTTCTTGATGTACTTTTTAATATGTGTGTGATTTGTATTTAAATGTGTGAATTTTGATGGAAATTTTTATATAAATTAATAATAACTGTCAATGTATATTTTAGACAAACTGATGATGGTGGAGAAAGACACCGAAACGTGTTTGGAACATTTTAAATAATAAACAATAACATTGACTGAAACCCAGGAATATATTGGAGTGAATTGAAGTACAGTCAGGAAAATATACGAAACGATATGACGGTAATGGGGAAATAAAAACAAACTGGTACACAAAGGATGTATGGTCTAGTAGATACTTGAATTAACAATCATATGCACCTCTACAATATAAAAAAAGTGTTGTAACAGCTTTCTTACTTATAGAGCGATTAAATTGGCACATTATAAGTATAGAACAAAGAGTCTTGAAAAAATAAGAAAGATACTAATAATGAACAACTCTCCCAAATCATTCTTCGAACCAATTATAAAACGAAGAATAAATAAAATCTACAATTCCAATAAATGGAACAACATAAATAATGACAATAAGAAAAAAGAAGGTGAAATCAAGGATGTATCATTACCATATATTCCAGAAATCAACACGAAAATAAAAAATGTTTTAAAACCGCATAATATTACTATTGCGGAAAAAACTAAAAACAACTTAGCAAAGGAATGTTTCACAAAATTTAAACCTAAAATTGATAAGTTAAACACACCTAATGTAATATACAGGATTGACTGTTTGAACTGTGACAACGCATGCATAGGTCAAACAGGACAATATTTAAAGAAAAGAATATACGAACATAAATATAGCTTAAGAAGGTTTACGAAAATGGAACAGCATTAGCACAACATGCACAACAAAGGTTACATAGTTTTGACTTTGATAACACAAAAATATTAATCAATGAAGACAATTATAATAAGAGAAGAATTCATGAAATGATACAAACTAAAAAACATCAGAATGCAATGAATTTTAGATCAGACACAGACAATCTTAGCTCTATATATCATACACTAATTAAATGAACACTATTAAATTAAACCAACTACATTAAATATAAACAACTGTCATTGAAGAATTGCAGAGCAATTGATATTCCTAGAATGCAAAGAAAAAGCGAAATATAAACAGTTTCTTTATTCTCTCGCTCGATATTGAACAAAGTGTGGATTTCAATAGCCTGTCAAATGTGAAGGTGGAAACAGCCATACACGTAAGTAAAATTTAAATCTCTAAACAATAGATTCTAGTCTTTTCCCGAACATGATTGTCCTGACTCATCACCTGTGAACCTATTGTTTTTAATATACTTTTTAATATGTGTGTAATTTGTATTTTGGTATGTGAATTTTGATAGAGCTCTTTTTTTTATTTAATTAATGATGACTGTGAATGTGTATTTTAGACAAACTGATGATGGTGGAGAAAGACACCGAAACGTATTTGTGACATTTTAAATAATAAACAATAAAATTGACTGGAACCCAAGAATTTCTTTTGGATCAAATTGAAGTACAGTCAGGAAAATAAACACAGTACTTTAAAATATTACGTTTTATTCTTCTCATCCTATACCCAGCAAACACACCTCGGTCCCTGAGACGTCCCACGGAAGTCATTACCGGATATAAGCCTGGTCCCTCGGACGTCCTGCTACGGACGTCCTGCTACGACATACTTTTGCGACTGTTCGGGCCATGTATGGGATGATCCTGTAAAGGTCGTTTGGAACATCACTGGGATTATAGACGGGATGGTTAGAGAACATCTATGAAACATTCTTAGGTTAATAGTCAACCATCAAATTATTGGAAAATTTAGGGTGGAAGCAATTTAATAGAAACAAAATAGTGAACTAATAGCATATACTTCGAAACAAATAAAAAACATTTACGTATTACAAACTAAACTTATTTTTGCTTTGAATCGAAATTTGCTCTTCTCTCCGAAACCGGTAAAGTGTGAAGCTATTTTTTTCTCTTTTGAATCTTTCCGGCGCGTGCTTGACTTTTTTCCTGGTTGCTATAAATTGCGGATTTTTTAACAAGCCATCTGTAATAAAAAAAGATATATTTTATCATTTATAAATCCAACTAAAAGTGTATTTTACCAATAAGTCCATTGCAAATAACACTTTTTTTCCCTTTGAAGCTATATAACTCGGCGACTTCATGTGTTATTATTTGGCGGAGTGCTCTGCCCACCGGGTCATTTTTGTGGCTCCCACCAATTAATTGGATGAAGTTAACCTGCAACAATACTAATAAAAAATCTCATGCGAATAAATATATGATTTGCAGTTGGTTTAATAATTTCATTGAAATATAATAAAAATATATATAATACAATATAAGACTATTACACTGGACATTATTGTCAAAAACTCGTCAATATATTATATTGCATATACATATACATGATAGGTACTTAAACATTTTTGGTAATTATCTTCATTTTTTAATAATTCTCCACGGCCCAGTTAGCAATTTGATCGTTTATTCTGAAGGGTGGATCCGAATTGTGGCTTGCAATGCTTATGTCTGGCAATGATGAATTTGTAATATTACTCTTTGCTTCAGCAACTTCTACTTCAGGCCCTTCAGGCCTCGCCATCGATGTTAGAACTTGTTCACTAAGCCTATTCGGATCACATCGAGGGTCAGGCAAAATCAGTCTTAAGGTCCTCATTAGAATGCTGCCCCTCAAGATTTTGCTCTATTTTTAGGCGATTTAGGCATGTCTTTACATTCGAATGCATGGAAATTATAGCATTCTTCCATACATATAAACGGTGAGCATGTGCTTTATATCTGGCAGATATCGGCGTTCTTGTCAATTTTTCCTTAAAGTACACTTAAAATAAGTCGCATTCGTGAAATATAAATATATAATAGCTACTTACTTTGTCTGTAATAACACGAAGGTACCGGAACCCATGTAACTAAAATCACAGATCACAGAGGTTATCCGCTGCAAGAAACCTAACCTAAGTTAGTCGCCTCTTTGGTCCATTTAAGAGCCAAAAAAAATAAAGAAAAGACCATAGGAAATTGGTATGTGATATGGATATTTTTATGTGGAATACATTTTGGTCGATACATCTTTTGTTGATATAGGTAGGTTTTCGTCTGTTGTAAAGTGTTATATATTCGCCTTTTGTAAACCATTTTTAATAATTTACATTAAAGTTTTTATTTTAATAATATAATAATAATAAATATAATAAATTTTATTATTTATTTAATCTCTATTATATTAAAATTAGAAAAGTATATAATAATTATATTTATATTATATATTATATTGTGTATATATGTTTGTTATCGAAGTTGATTGAATTCCATTTTTTATATTTCGGTTTTATGGTATATACATACTTTTATTAAGTGTGTAATAAAGTGTATAACTTTTTTCGAGCGTGCTATTTACTATTACTCCATATACGTCCTGTTCATAATGTCCTGGGAGCAAAAATATAACGTCTGTGGGACGACTCGCATTGGATCTGCATGAGATATTTATGCCATACAAGGGACGGGCTAATGGGAATCAAAATAGGACGTCCCACGGACCATTTGTGTTTGCTGGGTATATATATATATATATATATATATATATATATATATATATATATAGATATATCTTATATATATATCTCTACTATATATATATGATATATAATATATATATATATATATATATATATATATATAATATATATATAATATATATATATATTATATATTTTAGCATATATTAATATTATATATGCTATATATAATATATATTTAGCATATATATATTATTTAGCATATATATATTAGCATATATATATTAATATTTTAGCATAGTTAATATATATATCATTAATATATATATTAACTTAGTTCGTACACGAAGAAGATTTTGTATATGTACATCTTTAGTACAGATTAAGCCGGTACGTACAAACCTATTATGTAAGTCCTGTCTACGTACCCGAAGAAGGTTTTTATGTATGTACATCTAAGTTCCATATTACGCCGGTACATATAGGGCGTATATTGTTGGTATATAATATGTACCTTCGTGTGCGTACTTAAATGTACACTTTAAAAGTACCATAACTTCGAGCGAGTTTAAAAATTCATATGAATTTGGACAACTAAATTTCAGTTTCTATCCTACAGTCGTGCTGTTTGGACTTGTATATAGATAACGCGCGAGACAACGTAAAAAATCCGGCTAAATTCCTTACCATTGAACATTCGTGCCTGCTTGTGATTCGAATCTGTTAAATTCCAAAACTTTACGTTTGCTGTTGCCAGTAATATCAAAACTACGCAAAAAAGTTATTCAAAAGAGACTAAATAAAGTAATAAATTCCAAGCATATTATTCCAGATCACCAATTTGGACTCAGGCCGCAACATTCGACAATTTAACAAGTTCAAAGAACCATTACTGTTATCAGAGATTCTTTTGAAAGGCGAGGATACTGCGAGGCACTGTTTCTTCACGTTGCACAGGCCTTTGACAAAGTGTGCCACGAGGACCTGATATCCATAATCAAAAAAATGTTTCCAACAAAGCTTGCTTGTCTGCTGGAATCGCACTTGACAAACAGGATGTTTCAAGTAAAATTAATAGTAAATTCAGCCCGCTCCAGCAGATAAATGCTGAAGTCCCTCAAGCAACCGTACTGGGGTCACACTGTAGTTATTGTTCACAGCAGATTTACCAACAACAGAAAGCATAAAAAATGGAACATTTGCAGACGATACGATCTTTACATCATCTCATACTGAGTTAAATACATCAACAGCAATGTTTCCACCTTGAATACAGACAAGTCAACCCATGTAACTTTCACACTCCAAAGATACACAGATATAGACGAAATCAAGTATCTGAGAATTCACTTGGACTACCGGTTAACATGGAGACCACATATATGTGCAAAATGGAAACAGATAGGCTTGAAAATCAGGCAAATGTACTGGCTTATCAATAATCAGTCAGCACTGTCTCTCGAGAGCAGGCTCAAACCGATCTGGACTTATGGAATCCAATTATGGGGCTCTGCAGCAGACTCAAACATAGCAATCATAGAACGTTTTCAATCAAAAACAATAAGAAACATTGTAGCAGCACCTTGGTTCGTACCCAATGAAATAATCAGAACAGACCTTCAAATCACTATAGTGAAATAAGAAACTACTTCAAAAATTACAAAATCAGATCATCAACACATCCAAATAAACTCGCAAAAGTATTACTAAATAATACATATGTAAGATCTCGTTTAAGAAACACAAAAACTTGTTGTACTTAGTATAAATTAAATAACTTTTCTTTCTATTATTCACTCAATTTAAATATCTTTGTAATCAAGTAATCATGTTAGTGCTTTACTAAACAGTAACCATTTTTTTCTTATTGTCCTCAGAACAGATTGTAAACAAATAAAAGGAGTAAATAAATAAAATATCCATAATATTTCTAATTTGGTTAGCAACGAACTGAAAAAGTTCATTAAAATTGACTGAAGTGGTTTTTATATACATGTATAAAATTTTTAAATATTTAACAATTTTTTCCAAATTTCAACAGCCTGTATCTCAAAAACGCTTTATTTTTGGACATATGTTTTAAAAATAAAATCATACATTTTTTATGCCCCTACCCTTGCAATGCAAGACACCTTAGTTGATCGCTTCTCTCTCTGTCTCTGAATCTGAAATAATCTAAAAATAATCAATCTGACGAAAAAAACAGGCCTAGAAACGATATTTAAATGTATATTAAAAAATAGTTATTTAGTTTAAAAAATCAACTTTACAAAGGTTAGATAAAGTCACCCAAAATTACGGTACATGTTACGCTGGTACGTATGAGCGTAAAAGGTTGGACCAGAGTTGGTACTATCACGCACGAACTTAGTTTTGTATACGACGTATAGTCTGATCATTCATCATCATCATCATCATCAATTCATCCTGCAATGTTACGTCACAAAACGTGACGTCAGGCAGCAAATGAGGAACTGACGAACTACTACATCAATTTCCAGTATAAACAAATAATACCTTCAGGAGTTCAAAGTTGTGGGTTTTGTAAGGGGTTGTGGTTCCAATCACTAAAGGGAATGCGCCCTTTATTGCACAATAAAACCACTATAGACTACAGGGGCCCGTGTCAAATTAGACACACCGGGTAAATAAAAATAAGGTGTGAGGAGGGTGCACACAAGTGCCGGTGGGGTCGATGTTTCGTTCTCGATTATCGAACGCGTACTTCCTAGTAAATTTCCTTCCCTGTCTGCCCGCAAAGGCACACAAAAAATCTTCCCGCAAAATCTCAAGAACACCGAGTGGGGGAGACGAGGAAAGATCAACGACCCAGACAATTTTTATGGGTCCCCTATTCGAAGGGAATATTCAGGGTGTTAAAGATTCGTTTGCTGCAAGCAAGTCTGCAACACACTGATATGCCCATACTTACGCCATAGTAAACCCATCTCAAATGGCATCGGAAAAATTAATTAATTTGCTGCTCTCATGCATTTGTTTCAGCACTCCGTTGTTTGTTAGTAAACATTGCAAAATGGGATGTTTACCTTTAATACATATCTATTTTCCCTGTCTGAGTACTGAGACATGTCTATAAAAAATCAGTGTAAACTTTAATCTAGATAGCATTCAAGAAGTTATTAAACACTCCTTTTAGAATTCTTTCGCGCAATTCCACAATGACAAATTTTAAAGCTGAGAATCTCATTAAAATAATAATATATATATATATATATATATATATATATATATATATATATATATATATATATATATATATATATATGCGTTATATAGAATTCTAAAAGGAGTGTTTAATAACTTCTTGAATGCTATCTAGATTAAAGTTTACACTGATTTTTTATAGACATGTCTCAGTACTCAGACAGGGAAAATAGATATGTATTAAAGGTAAACATCCCATTTTGCAATGTTTACTAACAAACAACGGAGTGCTGAAACAAATGCATGAGAGCAGCAAATTAATTAATTTTTCCGATGCCATTTGAGATGGGTTTACTATGGCGTAAGTATGGGCATATCAGTGTGTTGCAGACTTGCTTGCAGCAAACGAATCTTTAACACCCTGAATATTCCCTTCGAATAGGGGACCCATAAAAATTGTCTGGGTCGTTGATCGCTCCTCGTCTCCCCCACTCGGTGTTCTTGAGATTTTGCGGGAAGATTTTTTGTGTGCCTTTGCGGGCAGACAGGGAAGGAAATTTACTAGGAAGTACGCGTTCGATAATCGAGAACGAAACATCGACCCCACCGGCACTTGTGTGCACCCTCCTCACACCTTATTTTTATTTACCCGGTGTGTCTAATTTGACACGGGCCCCTGTAGTCTATAGTGGTTTTATTGTGCAATAAAGGGCGCATTCCCTTTAGTGATTGGAACCACAACCCCTTACAAAACCCACAACTTTGAACTCCTGAAGGTATTATTTGTTTGTACTGGAAATTGATGCAGTAGTTCGTCAGTTCCTCATTTGCTGCCTGATGTCACGTTTTGTGACGTAACATTGCAGGACGAATTGATGATGATGATGATGATGAATGATCAGACTATACGTCGTATACAAAACTAAGTTCGTGCGTGATAGTACCTACCCTGGTCCAACCTTTTACGCTCATACGTACCAGCGTAACATGTACCGTAATTTTGGGTGACTTTAGCTAACCTTTGTAAGGTTGATTTTTTAAACTAAATAACTATTTTTTAATATACATTTAAATATCGTTTCTAGGCCTGTTTTTTTCGTCAGATTGATTATTTTTAGATTATTTCAGATTCAGAGACAGAGAGAGAAGCGATCAACTAAGGTGTCTTGCATTGCAAGGGTAGGGGCATAAAAAATGTATGATTTTATTTTTAAAACATATGTCCAAAAATAAAGCGTTTTCGAGATACAGGCTGTTGAAATTTGGAAAAAATTGTTAAATATTTAAAAATTTTATACATGTATATAAAAACCACTTCAGTCAATTTTAATGAACTTTTTCAGTTCGTTGCTAACCAAATTAGAAATATTATGGATATTTTATTTATTTACTCCTTTTATTTGTTTACAATCTGTTCTGAGGATAATAAGAAAAAAATGGTTACTGTTTAGTAAAGCACTAACATGATTACTTGATTACAAATATATTTAAATTGAGTGAATAATAGAAAGAAAAATTATTTAATTTATACTAAGTACAAGTTTTTGTGTTTCTTAAACGAGATCTTACATATGTATTATTTAGTAATACTTTTGCGAGTTTATTTGGATGTGTTGATGATCTGATTTTGTAATTTTTGAAGTAGTTTCTTATTTCACTATAGTGATTTGAAGGTCTATTCTGATTATTTCATTGGGTACGAACCAAGGTGCTGCTACAATGTTTCTTATTGTTTTTGATTGAAAACGTTCTATGATTGCTATGTTTGAGTCTGCTGCAGAGCCCCATAATTGGATTCCATAAGTCCAGATCGGTTTGAGCCTGCTCTCGAGAGACAGTGCTGACTGATTATTGATAAGCCAGTACATTTGCCTGATTTTCAAGCCTATCTGTTTCCATTTTGCACATATATGTGGTCTCCATGTTAACCGGTAGTCCAAGTGAATTCTCAGATACTTGATTTCGTCTATATCTGTGTATCTTTGGAGTGTGAAAGTTACAAGGGTTGACTTGTCTGTATTCAAGGTGGAAACATTGCTGTTGATGTATTTAACTCAGTATGAGATGATGTAAAGATCGTATCGTCTGCAAATGTTCCATTTTTTATGCTTTCTGTTGTTGGTAAATCTGCTGTGAATTATAACTACAGTGTGACCCCAGTACGGTTGCTTGAGGGACTTCAGCATTTATCTGCTGGAGCGGGCTGAATTTACTATTAATTTTACTTGAAACATCCTGTTTGTCAAGTGCAATTCCAGCAGACAAGCAAGCTTTGTTGGACACATTTTTTTGATTATGGATATCAGGCCCTCGTGGCACACTTTGTCAAAGGCCTGTGCAACGTGAAGAAACAGTGCCTCGCAGTATCCTCGCCTTTCAAAAGAATCTCTGATAACAGTAATGGTTCTTTGAACTTGTTAAATTGTCGAATGTTGCGGCCTGAGTCCAAATTGGTGATCTGGAATAATATGCTTGGAATTTATTACTTTATTTAGTCTCTTTTGAATAACTTTATTTTAGCGTAGTTTTGATATTACTGGCAACAGCAAACGTAAAGTTTTGGAATTTAACAGATTCGAATCACAAGCAGGCACGAATGTTCAATGGTAAGGAATTTAGCCGGATTTTTTACGTTGTCTCGCGCGTTATCTATATACACGTCCAAACAGCACGACTGTAGGATAGAAACTGAAATTTAGTTGTCCAAATTCATATGAATTTTTAAACTCGCTCGAAGTTATGGTACTTTTAAAGTGTACATTTAAGTACGCACACGAAGGTACATATTATATACCAACAATATACGCCCTATATGTACCGGCGTAATATGTAACTTAGATGTACATACATAAAAACCTTCTTCGGGTACGTAGACAGGACGTACATAATAGGTTTGTACGTACCGGCTTAATCTGTACTAAAGATGTACATATACAAAAATCTTCTTCGTGTACAAACTAAGTACGAATATAACAGTCCGTACTACGGGTTAACATGTTACGGCTTGTACGGACCGGCAAAATCTGTAACTAATATGTACATACTTACATAAAAACCTGCTTCGTGTACAAACTGAGTAAGGTATATAATAGGTTTGTTAGGGGAGCAGCTGGAAAGCGTCAGCGACTGTCTTACGCAAGCGCGGTACGCTAAAAGCGTTCGGAGAGTCCAAACTGATAATCGCAGATCACAGAGTGTAATTTGGGTAGTTTTGCTTTCCACCCCAAAATAGATTTCGGCGGAATCAGCCACCAGAGGCGTGGTCCGTATGGCCAGAGCATCAGCTGATCGTTTCTATGTCTTCGTTTCGCAAATATCAATTATCAGATGTCGTAAAGTGACTTGACGTCATTTTAGAATAATTTACATTTTTAACGTGTTTGAGTACGATAACTTTTTACTGTCTAACCATCAGAATACTATTGTATCTGTTATATTGTGATAACTGTCCCGTTCATCTGAGTTTTCCAACATTGGAATATAAGGTTTTGTTCGCAATAGTGAAAACAACGTGGTCGACGATATTTATTTCCTAAGAATCAGTCAGAAGCTTTTAAAGCTTCACTCGAAATAGTAAACCCAAAATTATGAGACCTTGCATGTACAGAGAATATACAGCAATGGCAAGAACACAAATGGCCACAGTGCATGGCTGGATGCTAATATGGAAGGAGTTTTAGTGAGTAAACAACTAGGCTGGAGCCCCACACAACCCAGAGCGCCAGAATACCAGCTCTGTATGTATAAGAGAGCATTTCTTAAAGCTCATCGAGAAAAGTGAATACAAAAACCACCATCACGTAACCAACTGAACATAAATAGTTGGTAATAATTGGATGCTATTCGACACTTCTGCATATTTGTTAAACATATTTTTTATTTAATGTGAATTGAAGTTATTTCAAATGTGTATGTACCTTTTCCTCGTTTTTGAAACATTAACGATATAACTCATGTAACTTCAATCCTACTACTAACTGAATCTCTAGGTTTTATAGTTTAATAAATACCTATTGTAAAGAGAAATTCGTGCTAGTTTTTACATGAACAACACTTAAGCAGGCGACTTTAATTCACTTTATGAACTCCGCGATCTCTGCTAAGTTCCAATAATATTTCAAGCATCTCATAATTTCGCAGATATATTGTCCCAAACTTTAAAACCTCTCTTACCAATACTAATTATAGAGCTAAATGCAATTTATTTAAATATGCTCCGTCAATTTGTTTTAAGAAAATACTTCACGGTGCTAAATGTAAATTTTCAAACTGCGCTTGTCAATAGTACTGCGCGTGAGCTTAGGACATTTGTTGACGGTTTCCAACTGCTCCACGATCAGACCTGTGGCGGTCAGACAACATCTATCTCACCGCCCAAGAGCTACGCCGGCTCGGTTCCTATACTTCCGAACCTGAGCCAGGGCCTACCTAAGCCTTACTGACGAGTCTAATAGGTAGTCCCCGGACGAAACGCATGGCTTATCACATGCGCCATATTGGTTAACGCCACGTGATTTGAACACGCAACCTTCCGATTCACTAGGCGCCACATTGGTGACCCCCGACCAATGTCATGGCAACGCGCATGAGCACAAGGCTGCGATGTGCATCGCCGTTCTGTCCCACGAGACACCGACTCGTTGGTGCTTCTCGGCAGCATCCATCATCTTCCTCTGCCACGAGACACCGACTCACCTTTGCTTCTCGGCAGCATCCATCGCCTTTCTCTGCAACGAGATACCGACTCACTTGTACATCTCGGCAGCATCCCTCATCTCTCTCTGCCTTGCTCAGTCGTCAGGCAATCAATTCGTCCCACGTCTCCAGCTCTCACTCTCCCGCTTAGACGACTCCGTCAACATTAACTCTAAGAGGGGAGTATTGTGGCGGTCAGCCAACATCTATCTCACCGCCCAAGAGCTACGCCGGCTCGGTTCACATACTTCCGAACACGTATAACCCGTATCCGGCGTATAAGGCAGAGCCTACCTAAGCCTTACTGACGAGTCCAATAGTAGGCCCGGGACGAAACGCATGACTCATCACATGCGCCATAGACCTAATAACGGTTATAACCTAACTTTGAAATATTTCAATTATATCAACAAATAGTTGGTTGACTGTCCAACTCGCTGAATAGAGCGCTAGAATTTCATATTTATTTCTGTTGGTCATTTTTATAGTGTAAACGAAGTCTCTTTTAATCCAGTCCCAAACCGGCTATACAAGCATTCTTGTTTATTGCGTTATAGTTTATTAAACATATTTGCAGATTGAAAAACTATTCTAGGCCCTTGACTCCAGGCTTTTGACCACATTTTGCAAGTGGAAATCCGAATGTAGATATTTGAAAACCATTATCAAGATCAACACGAGGCAATGGCATAAAAAATTGATGAACTTTTTATGACCGAATAGTGGTGTTAGAGCCACTAAAATTGTATATATGCAACCACCCTTGCACCTTCTACGGATTTTTTCTCTAGACGTAGTGCACCCTGCAATGCGGTCGAAGAGGCATGTAATCAACCATCGTGGCTCATTTTTCTAATTAGAGTTTGTGTAACTTTCAATAAGATTACATGTTGTTTCTTTGCCTCCATACTGGAGCAGTGCGTTTACACAAGCTTCTCAATCCAATATACATACGAAGCAAACTTCAGTGTTTCTTTATTTTTAACTTTATACAGTCCACTTCTTCAAAGTGTATTTTCACCCCAGACAGCGTTTTTCTGAGTCAAAAATGTAAAAAAAACAAGCTAGGGTCTTTCAGGGTCTCCCTAAGTCAGACCTCCATACGAGTGCACCTGGGTGTTTCTCCCCTATTATTGAAAAATTCTTATTTATGGTGGAATGGACCCTGTGGTCTATTTCAAGCCGAGTGCCTCTGGTCTTTGCCCAGCTTCTGTCAGTCACAGTTACCGGAGTTCAAAAAGGAAGTTCACTGTCTTACAACCACTTTGGACATATCATGTCCAATTTCTCAATTTTCTAGTCTGTCAGGGTTATATATATAGACACGTTCAGCAGTTCCATCAGAACCTGTGGAACGGTGGAGCGTGGAACCCCAGAGAGCGTTTTTCTAGGTCAAAAAGGGTGAAGACGCACGACAAGTGGCACTAAAAGTGGCAAGTGGTTCTCCTTATGCCTTTACGAAAGCGCTATGTGCTAATCCTGATGCTAAGCTTTATATCTAACTCAAAGATGTAGCACCGCCAAGTGCCTAACTTGTCTCCTTCCACATTTTTCAAATTATTTTGAATCATACACTTAGGCTCTTGCCCCCTTTGTTGCTTCTACTCTTCAATCACAAAATCGTTGTAAACATAACAAACAAACCCGTCTACAAACAAATACCAAATTTACGATGCCAAGTGGCAGCACAATTATTGTTTATGCATTTCTTAAAATAGGTAAAGGTACCAATAAACCGTACTAAACGTTACATGGCTAGCCAATCACAGGCTCTAATTTTCGGTCTATTCGATAATGCTGATGGAAACAATACGCGAACCGGGACCGATATGTACGCAAAACCGGAACGAAACCATGTTTTTGGACCGGAAGTGAAACTGAACCCATATTTTATATTAACACATTGTTAAGTGCTGAAGCGGAACCAAAAATATCTATTTCTGTTTTTTCGGTTTTTTTTCGTTCCATCTTGTAACGTTTAACATAAATTACTTGTACTCTTCGTGTGGAACTTTACGAAATTACAATCTTTCAAAGATTAGTATACAACCACGATAGAAACAAACGAAGTTTGTTATGAAGGAGACAGCAGAAATTTTTGCAGGCTATAGCCTTATAGAAATCGTCGCATTATTACATTTAACAGATATTTTATAATAAAAGTATTTTATTTTTTCTAAATTGTATTAATCCGTTTATTAATTGAATATTGTATTAATGCAGTATTCCAACTTGCAGTTTTTTCGTGAGAGAAGATTTGCTGATGTTATATCAGGTTGAAGCTGACACCTGTAACTTTCTGCCTCTTTACAATTCCTTCGTCAGCGTCAATTAAGCTTGTTCTTGTAGTAGCAATTGGAGGAGTGGAAGAGGGATCAGGTGAATTACTAGGCGAGCTATGGTTATGAATTTGCGATGCCACACAATGATTATGGAGTCGAATGGTTCCGCTTACTTAGGGGTAATAATGATGTCAAAAGATATCGCCTGTGGCTACTTAGATGTTCTATGCAGTCATCAATCAATACCATTTTATCTACCACTTTCTCAATCTCTGTACAACTGCCCCTTCTGTCTGATGCCAAAACTTGAAAAATTGTATTTTCAAGATTTCGGAGTAAATAATCAGATTCCCCATTATTACTGACTATTCCTGTAGAGACAACTGCAGGTGAATTGGTAGCGCGGTTTTGCGTATTATTCATAATTCCATCGGTTACTTCGTTTGAAAACTCAACAGTGGTATTCAAACTAACATCCAAATCATCGTTTAGTTGAGCTTCATCTTTAATATCCGACGGAGTATCGGTAAGATCATATTCTTTCTCGGACTCTATTTCTACTTCAAAATTACGATTTTCCGAAAAACATCTTTCATTCATCAGATCACATATCTGATTTTGTGAAATTTGATCGGGGCGGTGATTTTCAATATCACACTGATTACTTGAAACATTATCATCGGCTACTTTATCCACGCGATTCCGTTTAATATAGATGGAATCGATGGATGCATTGGGTTCCGTAGAAATGTTGAACGGTGCATTGTCAATAGAACTTGAGGTTACATCTAATGAAGATCTAATCGGGCAACTAGTTCTGATCGCCTTTGATATTTCTAGAATACAAACAAATCAATAATTAGTAGCGAAAAACGAAATAAGTAGAAATATTTCACCAGCAAGAAAATTGTATAAAATTTATCTTAATTCAAATTCAATAAACTAATGACCGATTGCACCGTCGTATCGTAACTAATAGTTAGCGCTAAATCTGGTTTATCAAGCTTAGTTGAGTTGAACCGTCAGTTAAACTTGGTAAACGAGCTCTAAGTGGAGTTTTAATTTAATCAAATCAAATCACAATATGCTTTATTGCCACAGGAAAATTTACAAATTTTATGGACAAAGCGTGTCAAACAATATACTACAAAATATAGCACATCTAA
The DNA here is from genome assembly GCA_024550625.1 of Dendroctonus valens. Lineage (NCBI taxonomy): Eukaryota > Metazoa > Arthropoda > Insecta > Coleoptera > Curculionidae > Dendroctonus > Dendroctonus valens. The sequence continues at coordinate 262,665 of JAJTJO010000491.1, forward strand.
AGATAATCAACAATGGAAAAAAATCAAAACAAACACACAAATTAAAATTAAGGAAAACAGGGGTGAGTGAAATCAAGTTGCACCCTAAACCATAACAAGGAACTAGTAGTCTGTTCAGCTTGTCTTGTCTGATAATATTTATAATCTTCTTCATTTAGTGAATGACGTCCAACATTTTGGTACACTTGATAAATGCAGTGATTTCAGTTTTGAAACTTACATGCTAACTTTAAGACCCCTTCAACAAATAGTAAATCGGAAAGCTGAACTTGATGCTTTAACGTAAGAATGTTATTTTCCCCCAAAGCAGTCTCCTATGTATAGTATTCCATATTTTAATTGACCCGTTTTACCAAGTAGCTCAAACAACTGTCTTTTTAAGATTTTACTTTAAAGGTTGAAAAACCTGTCGACAGTTCGCTTGTGGAGAGTTAATAAGCATTTGCAATTTTGTTTTAAGAGATGATTTTAAATAAAAAAGTATTTTTTTCGTAAAAAGTAAATTTAAATTTTTTATTTTTATTTTGCCCACCTGCCTAAGTTCAAATGGTATTCCATCCATTTCCACTTCTAAATCACTGTAACTTTAAGATTCACTAATTTTTCGCATTTCCCACAAGTTTTTTATGGACATTTTATCTGTTTTCTGGAGTCCCATAAATTATAGGTATTGTTGCAGTTTGACAACTGAACGTCAGACTATCAAATTTTGCGATACTTCAGAAAATTAATGGGAAATTCAAAATCTAATTAAATCAATTTAAGCAATTATCCGTGTTAGTAGTAAAAAATTTTTATACATTCTTCGGTCGAGAAAGCTATTAATTACCTCCCACATTTTTTAACTTGCTCGGTACATAACAGCTCACTTCTCGACCAAGGTTTGTAATATACTATTGTTTGTAAGGAAAAAGGTAATCGACCAAATGGGTCTTTCTGCCCTAGCATGTAGGGAATTGTACATATTTCGGTCAAAATTATTTAATAAATTTAATTTAATTTTTACTTTCCTTGTTAAATTTCTGTGTTAGATTTGCGACTTTCTTCATGGCAAACGGACTGTTGTGCAGTTTACTGACGAGTGTTCAGTTGCTGCTGTTCCAACATTCCCTTCTTTGTTCCTTCATTGTCGAGAGGCAAGTTAAATGCGGCCATTCGACAGCGAAAAATAGATCCGACATGGCCATTATACAAAATCCTAATTTTTGAAAATGCAACTTTTAGTAAGTACGATTAATGCATTTTATGTTGAAGTGTTTAGTATTCTAAAAAAGTGGCATATCACTCAATGCATACGGGATCAAAATTACATTAAACCAGAATTTAATGAGGTCAAATAATACATTTCTGTGTATATTTTAAACAAACTTGAATTAATGTCAACATTAAAATTATTTAGAAAGCGCTTACATTTTTAAAATAAAGTTTAAATATGATTAAATTTTAAAATGTTACTGAAACTATTTTGACTCTTTCTGCATCTCTTTTCATTTTGATCACTAGTTTCAAGACACCCTGTGCATATATACAGTTGATCTGTAAACAACTACCAAGTTCAATGTAAGAATTCAGTTTTTGGGTATTTTGAAAAGGAAAATATTTCCAGCTTTATATGACGTTGTGCGAGTAAAAGCTAAAAAAGCTGAAGAAACAAGCGATCTGTGCACAACGAACGATTATGACATTGATCGTCACCTGAAAAGGAGAGTACTTTGAAGAAAGCTATATTCATCTCCTTCAGATAGTGGTGAGGAAATAGGGACGATTAGTGTAGCTCAGAGGAAAAAAAATATCTGTCTAAGTAAATCTGGAAGGTAAAGTATATTTTCTAGAATGCAAAACCAATGCCTCTATTATCTAGGTGATGTATATTTCATAATTCACCTTTAATTTTAGATATGGGAATATGTTCTACGCGTACTTTACCGTCATTGAACCAATTTGTCTTCCAGAACGTCAAATTTGACAGTTTTGGCGCCATCTTGATTTTTTTAGATGGTAACATATGGATATTTTCACCCCATCGGATAGACCGTTGAGAGCTGGTTTCATAAATATATAATTAGGTATATGTCATTTGCGTTGACGATTCTCGATATACGTGTGTCTCGAGTGTTAGACTCACTGAATCTGAATCTGAATCAGGAAAATTCTCACCAAATTGCTTCGATTGATCGCCAGGGCTATCAAATATTAAGGATATGGTGCGGTATGGGGAGAAATAAGATTGTTGGCTGTTGAGTGCAATGGCAACACCCTGCCCGTGTTTATCAAAGCTTTTAAATATGGCAACAGTGCAGTGCACTTGTGCATGTCATAAATTCATCAAGACTGTCAATTTTGTTTTAAACCATTTTTTTGTTTGTTGTTTGTTTTATTTATGTTTAACCATGACGACCATGTTAACCATGAACATTGCATAACTGAATTGGAGGGATTTATAAATCTTAGCTAAACGTAAATCGGAGACTCAAAAAAAAAGTTAATGCTTTCCTTGAAACACTAGACGACCTTCTCGATATTACTCACAATGACGCGAAGGAAATCATAAAAAATCAAGAAGATAAAACATTTTTAATTCAACAAAGGCCAAAACCACGACCTAGATGTAAACTTGGGATAGATTCAAAGTTGGCAGATAAAGAAAAAAATCAATCAAAAAGGACTTAAGTGGAAATGGAAACTTTGGATATTTAAATGGTTTTCATTTTTCAGATAACAATTTCATATCAAGTTCTATTTTTAGAAGATTTGGAACTAGCTTCCTCTAGTGATAGTAGTCTAAGCGAGGTAGAAAAGTTTGAAGATATCGAAGCAGATGAACAAGCACGTCCATCTAATTGGTCAAATCCGAAAAAAAGGGATTGGTCACAAATATTAACAAAAAACTTCTCTCTGCCTTGAACAAATGTAAAATTAGGGACCGCCAAGCAGTTCATATAATAATTTCCAATGCGGAAGCATTGGATATGAATGTTTCGCAATTAATTATAAACCTATCAACGTTGCAACGTAGAAGAAACGAGTTTAGGTAAATGGAGCAAAAGAACTCCGAAATATATTTAAATTAAATGAAATGGATGCCCTCGTCGTGGATTGGGATGGAAAATTATTTCCAAGTTTAACTGGAAAAAAAAATGGACCCGCTACTTGTTATTCTGTCTTTTCCGGAAGTGAGTCAATTACTTGGCGTACCAAAATTAAGAGCTGGAAAAGGAAAAGAAAAATGTTGTCTTACATTTCTTCATTCGAATTTGCCAAGAGCAGAAAAAGCGAAAATCGTAGCGACCACCAATGTTTTAAGAATCTGCCCTTATGATTATATTTTTAAAAATGTCTGAATAGAATACTTCATCAAATAAAATTTGTACTTTTGTATCATCTGAAACATTGAATCTTTTCAGAAGATTTCATATATCAACTGATTTCTTAAGGATCCCTCTTCTCCCACCTGGGAAGTCCGAGTATATTATTAACAATTGTTAATAATTTTAAAAAACTTATAAGATGTTAACCATGTCACAGAAAGGGGAATAAAGTTAGTACAAGAGTATAATAATATTATAACTTTGCAAAGGCAGGGTCTACCTAAGCCTTACTGACGAGTCCAATAGGTAGACCCGGGACGAAACGCAGGGCTCATCACATAACACCATAATTAGTGACAATAAAATTGACTGAAACCCAGGAATACATTGGAATGAAATAATATTATAACAAAGGACGAAAGTCAAAAGCAGTATCTTTTACGAGTTGTGAATGATTATCGTCAAACTTATCCAGATTGTTAGAAACATACGTTGCTTCAAAAATAATTATTGATGTCATTTTATATTTATATTGCTGTACGGAGTTTCCCTCCTGCAGTCGTGCTGTTTGGACGTGTATTTAGAAAAGGCGCGTGTAGTCAAAGAGGAATTCCGCTAAATTCCTTACACCTGAAAATTCGTGCTTGTGATTTAAACCAGTTAAATTCCAAAATTAAGTTTGGCCTCTGGGGCCAGCTGGCCACGGAAATGGCGGACTCAGATGGAATTCAGACTTCGCAGCAATGGACCCCTGTACAAAACAAAATAAACAAAAAGAGAAACAGAAGTAGCCCAGATCAAAATGCAATGTCGTCCAAAAGACAACTCACAATTAAAGATTACTGGCTTGGTAAAACTTCCGAAAACCGTTATAGTCCATTGACTGCCTCAAACTCACAACAGAGCGAAGATGCTTCTCAAGAGACTTCGACAGCTAGCAAGACATCGGATAGGGCCATGAAAGCTCCTCCTATATTCGTGAGCGGGGTCGAGCAAATAAACCCACTCAAAGACATGTTAATGAAGATAGCCAGCGAAAAATTCGTACTAAAAACCTTGAGTAGTGACGAAATCAGGATTCAGTTATTATCATCCGAGCTCTATTTGCTTGTAATAGAGGAGTTAAAGAGGAGAAAAACGGAATTTCATACTTATCAAACAAAGCAGAACAGACCTTACAAGGTCGTTTTAAGAGGAATTCACCCCTCAGTGGATCTCGAGGACCTTAAAGTCGAAATTCAGAGCCTCAGCCATAGTGTATTAAACATTTCTAACATAAGACACTATGAAACGCGTAAACCGCTATCTCTGTTTTTCGTGGACTTAAAGAGCGGTCTAAATAATAAAGAGATTTACAACACGAATAGACTTATGAACTCAGTGGTTTTGAGGCACCGAGAAAGAAAAGAGAGATTCTTCAGTGCAAGAAGTGTCAGGAGTTTGGACACCCCAAAAATTACTGTAATAAGAGTCCGGTGTGTGTGAAGTGCGCGAAGTGCAATCTCACTAGTGACTGTCCCATAAAAATCAAAATTAAGGAAGTCATATGTGCTAACTGTGGTGGTAATCATGCTGCCAGTTATAAGGGTTGCGTTATTCGTAAGGAAGTACAAGAGAAGCTTTTCCAAGCACTAAGAGCTAAGGAAGTCGACAGGGACATATAAACTCAAAGGTTCAATACAGATTTTGCAAACCCATCAGAGTCTTTTGCCGTTTGTTTAATCAAAAACAGCCTGTAGTGACCGGCCAAGCCCAAACCATCGAACCACCGCAAGCGAATCAAAACGTAAGCAATAACAAAATAGAAGCAATGATGACACAACTGTTAACCCGCATGGATTCAATGCTCAATATGCTTACATGTTTATTGAGCAAATTAAATGTATAAACACAATTTAAAGATAGTCATATGGAACGCTAACGCTCTTTGCCAAAGAATTCTCGAATTGAGAAATTATTTAGTTGCAAATAACGTTGATATTTTGCTAGTTTCAGAAACACACTTTACAGTTAAAAATTTTATTAGAATCCCTAACTATTTAATCTACAACACAAAACCATCCAACCCATAAAGCCCATGGTGGCACAGCAATCATCATAAAAAACAGTATAACTCACCACGAAGCAGAAAAAATTAGCGAACTACATTTACAAGTAACAAGCATAGTGATTGAAGCTTCTACAGGACCACTCACATTGTCTGCAGTATACTGCCCTCCAAGATTCAATGTTACCAGTGATCAATTTATAAATTTCTTCAGTCAACTAGGGGGTCGCAGCAGGAGGTGATTATAATGCCAAACATCCATGGTGGGGCTCTAGATCTGTAACACCGAATCCGAAAGTGAGACAGCTCTAGCAAGCAATGCAGAAATATAAGTGTAGCCCTTTATCAACTGGTGAACCAACCTATTGGCCAACTGATCCAAACAAACGGCCCGACCTAATCGACTTCGCGATTCTTAAACGAATTAATACCTGTTACTTTACAGTAAAAGACAAATCATGTCTTGAGCTGTCATCAGACCATTCCCCACTCATAATCGAATACTCTACAGCAGTATAATCTGGACTAAAACATCTCACCAACCATAGAACCAACTGGGAAAAATACCAAAACCACATACACAATAACGTCAATTGGAACATCCGTCTGAAATCAATCAATGAAATCGAAGATGCCATAGAAAACTTTAACATCCTATTACATGAAGCTGCAAATTTCGCCACTCCAAAAACCCAAACAAACGATTTTCGCATAAATCTTCCTCAGCATATAAATTGTAAAATAAATGAGAAAATAAAACTTAGAAAAAAATGGCAAATCACTAGATCACCTCAAGTTAAAACCAAACTGAACAGAGCCTTTAAAGAATTAAAAGAAATTTTATACACAGAAACATAAACAAAATATCCAAAACTATCCAAAAAGCTTAACTGGAAAGGCCGATACCGATTACTCACTATGGAAAGCTACAAAAAAAATCAAGCAACCTATCAAGTTTATACCACCCATTAAGAAATCAGATGACAGCTGGGCACGAACAGATTCAGAAAAAACATATTGCTTCGCTAAACATTTAAGCTCAGTATCTGCCGAGGAGGAGGCGAAATATCTGGATGGGAACTGCCACTGCCAGATAACATCAACATAGAAACAGTAACAGAGGTGTAACAGTAACAGTGACGTTTCAAATTAGAAGGCTAAAAAACAAAAAAGCTCCTGGCTATGATGACATTGGAGGTAAGATGCTTAAAGAACTTCCACCCAAAGCAATAAGATTTCTTACTATTATAATGAACTCTTGTCTCCGATTGAGTCGATTCCTTTCACAATGGAAAGTCGCTCAAGTCATTATGATACCTAAACCAGGAAAAGATCCTAGCCGGGTAACGTCGTATAGACCCATTAGTCTGCTGCCTGTAAGGTCAAAAATATGCGAAAAAGTTATTCAAAAGCTACTAAATAAAATAATAAATACCAAGCACCTTATTCCAGATCACCAATTTGGGTTCAGGCCAGAACACTCGACAATTGAACAAGTTCAAAGGACCACTACCGCTATCAGAGATTGTTTTGAAAGGAGAGAATACTGCGAGGCAATCTTTCTTGACGTAACACAGGCCTTTGACAAAGTGTGGCACGAAGGCCTGATTTCTAAAATTAAAAAAATGTTCCCAACAAAGCTTGCTTGTCTGCTGGCATCGTACTTGACAAACAGGATCTTTCAGGTAAAAATAAATAGCACCTTCAGCCCCCTCCAGCAGATAAATGCTGGAGTCCCTCAAGGAAGCGTACTGGGGCCCACCCTGTACTTATTGTTCACAGCAGATTTACCAACAGCAAAAAGCATAAAAAATGGAACATTTGCAGACGATGTGGTAATATCTGGGAATTCACCTGTCCAAGTGAATTACATCATCTCATACTGAGTTAAATACATCAACAGCAATGTTTCCACCTTGAATACAGACAAGTCAACCCATTTAACTTTCACACTCCAAAGATAAACAGATATAGACGAAATCAAGTATCTGAGAATTCACTTGGACTACCGGTTAACATGGAGACCACATATATGGACAAAACGGAAACAGTTAGGCTTAAAAATCAGACAAATGTACTGGCTAATCAATAAGAACTCAGCACTGTCTCTTGAGAGCAAGCTCTTAATCTACAAATGCATACTGAAACCGATCTGGAAGTATGGAATCCAATTATGGGGCTCTGCAGCAGACTCAAACATTGAAATAATGGAACGTTTTCAATCCAAAACACTAAGAAACATAGTAGCAGCACCATGGTTCGTACCCAATGACATTATCAGAAAAGACCTTCAAATTACTACAGTGAAAGAAGAAATAATAAACTACTTTAACAAATACAAAAACAGATTATCGAAGCATCCAAATGAATTGGCAAAAGAGTTACATAATAATACAAATGTGGTGTCTCGTTTTCGGAAACGCAGGAACTTGTTCAACTTGTTGTAAATTTTTAGAATAACTTAACTAGTCTATTGTTCACTCAATTTAAATGTTTTGTAAATAAGTGATCATGCTTGTAGGAGTGCTTTACTAATGAGTGAACACTCACATGTTATTTCTTATGTTAACATTTTTTACTTATTGTCTCAGGACAAATAAAAGGTGTTAATAAAAATATTGCTGTACTAAAGTTAGCATTTAATATTGCAGTAGATAAATATTTTATAATAGAATAAATAAAGGGCTAATTAAATATAATCAAAAAGTTTCTAATTTCCTAAAAAAAGGAAAAATTAATGCGTTTGTGGCACCTTTTAAAATTGTCTTACAGGGATAATTTTTTTAGGGATTATTATTTTATAAGTTGGAAACGTTCTGGGGGTAAGGCCCTAAAAATTCGATAGTTCAAAATTAAGGGCCTGCCTAATGTACATGGTACCTTCCAAAGACGTTCATGTGTTTATTGGGATTGTATTTCAGAAACTATTAACTTTCAGGTAAGAGAAATTTGCCTAAAACGCAATGTTTTTGCCTAAATAATGTCAGTGAATTTTAGCACATTAGTTAAAGACCACTCTGTATTTATTTTTTGTATATATATTTCTTACTTTTTCCCCAAAAATATAGTCTGTAGGACTATATTGGGAACCCCTAAATATTCTTGATACTCTGAAGATAACCTAAAAATGATAAATTTAAATCCATAGATTCCGAGCAGCTAAGCTAAAGATCTTACCTAAATCATTTGAGATATTTCCAACTATAAACCGCATTAATAAACTAGCATTACACATATACAACTACGATAAAATCAAGTAAAACCAGAAAATCCGAAGAAAGAAAAAGTGATATGCTCCAACACTGCTGATGTCATGACGACAACCCTAATTGTTCGTATTGACTTTTTAATAATCAAATCATCACAAATTACACAGAGTAAATGTTAGATTATAATCCGTCCTAAAATACATGCGGTGCAAACGGTCATAAAAAAGCAAATGCTGTACATCGCTAAAGTGTACTTGTTCTTGAAATGGTCATAGAAACGGCATTTTTCAAAGCTATTCACTTACTTGGCAAACCCACTCTGCAACCGCATGCACATTTCTTAATATTCTTTTTCTGTCTTTTACTCTTACGCAAACCACTCACGTTTTCTAAGTTCATTGCTTCTAATAAGAGCTAAAGGGAAAGAAGCACTTGCGTCTACGGAGCGACGTTACACAATTTAGCCATGTATAGTAGGCAATCAGTTATACAATAACGTGTGTAGGTGCACACGAGGTTGAGCATTCCTCAGCATTCCGAGAAAAAAGGAGCGGCTAATTAATGAACTGTATACTAATGAGACGGTTTATTTTCTTTGTCAGATCCGTTTAGTTTTACCTAGTAAAACTGCATAAGTTATCCTTTTGTAATATTTTTCGTGGTTTGTGTTTGTTTTAAGTTAAAAAATATAGATTTCAACAATAGTATACGTTAGGATGTCGAAGTGTGATTGTTGTTTCCTGCTTTTTTAAAAGTAAGTGTGTGAATAAGACAAAATTGTGTTGGTCTGTTTTATTTGTCGATATAATGGTGATCTCTTGTGTTGCTTATGGATGTAATAATGAGTAGGATTCAAGGAAAATCCCGTTTCATACGTAAGTTTTAAAGTCAAGTAAATCATTATTACATTTTATAACATGTTCCTTTTATTGTTCTAGTCTTCCATTTAAACGTTCTGAAATACTAAAATTATGAATTCAGGCAATTCGTAAGGATAAATGGAAACCGTCAAAAACGAGCAGACAACAATAGCAAGACAACATTTGTGGACAACATTTCCTTTCATTCATTTCAACATTCATTTCAACATGCATGGAAATGCTGCAACAGCGAAACAAAAGATGACAAAATTTAATAAAAGATGTAAATTTAGAAGTTTTTTGTTAAACTATTTTTTTACAATATATATAAAGTATTTTATATTTAACTTGTATTAATTTTGCTTTTTTGTTCCTACATTATTCCACTTCAGAATTGTAATTATGATTTTTTTATACCTGAAAACTTTAAGATAGTTCAATTTTGTTATATTTTCAGCAATAACTTAACTATCATACGGTAATTGTTTAAAAGAAAACCAAAATTGATAAATCTTACAGCGAATCTCCATATAAGTGAATGAGTTAGAAAGAGATAAACAACGGTCAGGACCGCGGGTTGCCTACATTTGGTTTTGCCTCACTTTCATCGTGCAAAGGGTCCGTTCCAGGTACTTTAATATACAGTTGATTGCGGCTAATTGTAAGCATACATTAAAATGTAGAGTTACCCTCTTTTTGCGCATGCCCCAACGTTTATGGCAGACGATAGGTTGGCGAGGCAACCTAACCTAAGATCCTCCACATTGTTGATCTTTTGATCTATGATCTGAACATCAAACACGCCGCTTCGCTTTTTGGGTATCCGTATTATTTTAATAAAGTGCAATATGGAATCTCAAAGGTAAATAATATAGCGCTTCTAGAGCTATTGCAAGTGTTTATGTTCTGAGTTGCTATTTAGTTTCCAGGACGAAATTTGAATGCTCGTTGTGCGACAAGACATTTTCAACTGTGCCAGGGAGAAGTCGCCACATTAGAAATTGTCACCCAGAGGCAAAGCAGGACATGAAACGACATATTCGATGTCCCATATGCCCGGAAGATAAAACGTTTTTATTTTATAGGGATTTAAATAAACATATCCATGATGTTCATGACATATTGATCAAAGAATCGTTTGTAAGTTTTAAGAACCTTGCGGCTTTCGAAGAATGGAGAACAATAAATAATCGAGAAGTGGACTATGCTATGTCGGCTAAGACCAAACTTTCCAACGTTGGCAACCGGATTACGTATGAATATTTCTTTTTCCTGACTACTTTTAATTCATTCCAATATATTCCTGGGTTTTTCAGTCAATTTTATTGTCACTAATTATGGTGTTATGTGATGAGCCCTGCGTTTCGTCCCGGGTCTACCTATTGGACTCGTCAGTAAGGCTTAGGTAGACCCTGCCTTATACGCCAGACATCGGTTCTACGTGTTCGGAGGTAAATGAACCGAGCCGGTATAGATCTTCTGCGGTGAGATATTGGCAACCCGTGTTGCCGATTAGCATTAGATTGAACACCACTCGTTCCATTCTGCTTTTTTTCTCCCAAGCATCTATATCTTTTTCGTATATTTCTTTTTCCTGACTGTACTTTTAATTCATTCAGGAATTACGTATGAATGTAACAGGAGGAATGGAACAGTAATAATAAGAAAATAGTGTAAGTGAGTCAAGCGATTATGTTTGGATGCACCAACAGATTCGACAGGACAAGGATCGAACATCAAGTAATAGTAGGCACCAAGTAATAGTAGATTTAATTATGAATTTTATCGAAAACAGTTTATAGAACAGCAACAACTTTGTAAAGTGACACATAAGTTGTGACGAACAGAAACAGAAAGAGGTACTGTTAAAAACAAATTTAACATTTTATTTGGCTAATTGTGGTGTTGAAATTTGTAGCTGGGTATACACGAAATTTGCAGAATTGGACAAAATCTGGATGGTAATTCGTTCAATAGGTTTCTGGCTATGTGTAGGCGGTTTAAGGAAGACACGGAGGTGTCCAAAAAAAGAAGGATGGAAAAGCAAACCTATTTTCAGTAAGTAAAACCAAAAAATATAATGAAAATCCTGAAACATAATTATAATTATTATAATATTGATAATACAAAATAGATTCCTGTGTTTCAGTCATATTTATTTCGTTGCAGAGAGTATCAACTTTTCTAAAAACCAGAAACTTCAACTTTTTGTGGAAAATAACATGATAGTGGAACTTACTGTTAGTTCATATTCAAGTATAATCATTTTGAGTGCATAATTTTCACAAAATAAATTAAAAGATTAGTAAAATTTCTGATTTGTCGTTTTATGTAACTTGGCGAAAATGTATAAGTTTCACAGCATTTGGGTCGAGTTTGCCATTTCAATTCTGCTACAATAGTAGTAGATGTGGTGCGGTAAAAAAATTGAACTAAATAACAGAGAAATAATAAACAACTCATATTTAAGAAAATGTATTGTGCACATCAAATAGGACTTGCATCGTCCTCTTTACATGTGCTAACAAATCCTAAATAATGAGAAGGCCAAACAAACAAAAGCATTAAAAATTTGAAATAGGCTAGAAAATGAAGTTCTGTTACATTCACAGGAAATATACTCTGATCAATCTCATTGCAACATGACGTCACAAAACGTGACGTCAGGCGCCAAATGAGCGACGTCTTTAATTAAGTCGTGTTTCCCAGGCACAGTTGATGTGTTGTGAAAGCTCAGCGAACTATGAAAAAGGACTCCCATATTAACATACAATCTAGCAACACTGCACTAAAGGCTATATATTATTTTATTTCTTTAAAATATTTTCGATAATTGCATAAAGTGGCCCTTCGTCTTATATTGTATCAACATAGTCAGTTTTGTTTCATGAACCCACTTTTGGATGCCGGAACAAGTTCGTCTGAAAGTCGACACTTTAAAAGAAGCAAACGGTTTAAAATATTGATCTTAATAGGCAAGCATGAAAAACATACATTGGAATTTCATAAAATGATTAGTTTTATTTTGACTTGCAATTACATCTTTGTAAATATTTAAAATATTTAGAAAATTGTATTTACAATTTTTTTTAAAATTGGATGAATGAATGATGACAATTGATAGATTTGAATGGATTGAAATGGATTTTGAATTGTTAAATAACACTTGAGAAACCAAAGGAAGAAAACTAACGTTTGGTGTAATTTTATTGAAATTTATTTAAAACCACATAAATATATATTTTTTTGTCGATGAGGTTTAGGAAATGCCATCTTACGCACTGTCCAGAGAGCTACTATTGTAGCGCTCTAGGTTGTGTGGGACTCCAGCTTACCTGTTTACCCACTAAAACCCATTCCTCACCGTCACAAAAGCCTAAAAATATATAAACCAGTTAACCAAAAACGAATCAAAGACCTCCTAATGTGAAATAAAAATAAACCAAAATCATAGTGACCTTCTAAAAAATTTGAAACTAATTAACTAAGTAACCTAAACGAAGTAAACACCTCCTAATGTGAAATAAAAAGGCATCATAGTGACCTAAAAAATTTGAAACTAATTGACTAAGTAACCCAAACGAATCATGTCACTATAAAAGGGGTTTTCCTGCTGCTTTTTCAAGCTGAAAATAGTTTATCAGCTTAATAATTAAACGCTGTTCGCATTCACTGTATCGTTTCGGCATTGTTAATAACAAATGTTTTTAATTTGGTTAAATATATATGTTAGTGTCAATGACAATAAACATATAAACTTCCTCTTCGTCTTTTGGCGCTGATAAAACAATACGGAATTAGCTACGACGTGCCCAATGGCTAACACCTATTTGTCGGACAAAGCGCGACAAGCTGACGTCATCTTGCAATGAGATTGATCAGACAGTACGTTCAGTAGGAAAGTTTGCGCCTAGATGATACAAGGTCCACAAAGCGATTATTTAGTAAATAACACATGAACATCATTAAGATGTTGATTTAAACTTCAATGGAACAAGATGGAATGGTTCTTTATTTCTTGCTTTGCATCTAAGTGACAATTTCTGATATGGCCACTTCTGCCCGGCACAGTTGAATCAGTTTTTTCGCACACAGAGAGTTTAAATTTCGCCCTGCAACAATAATAGCAATTGAGAACATACACACTTGCACTAGCTACAGAACCACTATATTATTTACCTTTCAGATTTCATATTGCACTTGAATTTTGAACCTACTAAAATTATTTAATAAGGATAGACAAAAAACAACGCGGCATGTTAATGTTTAGATCAACAATGTGGAGAATTATTGTGTATATTTTCCTGACTGTACTTCAATTTATTCCAAAAAAATTCCTGGGTTTCAGTCAATTTTATTGTTTATTATGTAAAATGTCACAAATACGTTTCGGTGTCTTTCTCCACCATCATCAGTTTGTCTAAAATATACATTTGCAGTTATCATCAATTTAAATAAAAACTTTTCATCAAAATTCACATATTAAAATACAAATCACACACATATTAAAAAGTACATTAAGAACAATGGTTTTCAGGTGATGAGTCAGGACCAACATGTCTGGGAAAAGACTAGAATCTATTGTTTAGAGATTTAAATTTAACTTACGTGTATAGTTGTACCTACCTTCACATTTGACTGGCTATTGAATTCCATATTTTATTCGATATCGAGCGAGAGAACAAAAAAAACTTGTTTATATTTCGCTTTTTCTTTGCATTCTAGGAATTGCTCTGCAATTCTTCAATGTCAGGTGTTTATATTTCATTTACTTGGTCCAATCAGTGTATGCATGCGCTCATTTAATTAGTGCGTGATACACAGAGCTAAGATTGTCTGTGTCTGATCCAAAATTCATTGCACATTGAAGAATCGCAGAGCAATTCTTCGAGAATACGCACGACAACGTCAGGAGATAGTTTTGAAATGGCCGTTTTGCTTTTATTCGAGGGGCATTCATTAAGGAAAAAAGGTCTTCCTGAAGGGAAGCCAAAAATCCCTTTGCTTCGGCCTTTGTTACTTGCAAATATTTTGCCGTAAACCCTTTAATTTGTTTTCGACGTCGGTATGCATTTTCAAGTTATTTGCCAAGCATATCAATTTTGGCTGTAAAATGCGAATCTACCAAATTTGACGATTCTTATCGCAGGTGAAAGAAATGTTTAGGGGTTGCGGGATCACGTGTCGGTGAGGGCCAATGAATTTGGTTTATTTTTGATTCCTGCGCCAACGGAAGGTTGGGGGGAGGAAAAACTTCTACTGGTGTAACGGTAGGTTTTTGGGTTGAGAAAATTTAATTAGGCCGTGACGATCAGATCGGCAGGTCTTTCGAGTTTATTCCGCATGGTCGGGTTTTGAATTTTTGATTGTGTTCAGTGCTACCGCATGGTCGGTTTTTGGGGGATTTTAGAATCGAGAAATTCCTTGATGGTTGCAGAAATTGCAAGAAGCCTTTCTTTATATTGGGAAAAAGCTATTATCTAATGACAAATCCATGATGGCCGCTGGGACCACGTGTAGTTGATCCGAGATCCGTGGACCAATTAGAAACCAGCTCTTTTGGGGAACCTCAGCGAACCGTTGGATTTTTGACGTTGAGACTGATTCTGGTGTTTTCCATTTAGGTAGAAGTTGTATGCTACTTGGAAGCATGCTGGCGCCCAACTTTTGGTGAAGACTTTCGTTTTTTTATCAGTTTTTTATCACATTATTTTTTTTATAACTGGACTTATTAACGTTTTATAGTTAACTGCTTCTGCTGAAACATTCAAGTTCGACTGCATTCAGTTCATTTTGTTTTTGACTTTAATTGCGATTCACAGTAGGACCTGAGTGATATCCTTATTTTTTTGGTACCCCTTTACTGTGGATTTTTTTATTTTTTATTTATGATCACGACCGATCCCCATTGGAAGACCTGCGAGGCCACCGACTGAAGTGATCACTCCAGCCGGTCCGCTTCAGGATCCTTCCCCTTCACCATCCAGGCTTGATTGAAGTTAAGGTATCCATAGATTAAGGGTGCTTCCAAAAATATCCGAGTGATACACTCTAAGGAAATTTAAATATTTTGTAATTTTCTTTCTCTCAGTAAAATTATTAACTTGTTTAAATACATCAGTTGTGCAGTTGAATTTGATTGTGCGTAATTTTGTATTGTCCATTGAGCGTTCCAAATATTGTTCACTAGTCGCAAAGTAATAGCTCTTGCTCTAACTCACGCCCGAGATAAAATAATTATAGTTAGAAGTAAAATTCATAACAAATTGGCGCCCAACGTGGGGACTTTTATAATTTTTTTGAAGCGCTAAATGGACACTTACGGTTCAGGGCTCAATGCAGGATATTTTTGGTCTATTTAGATATTGTTTGATCGATTGATAGTTGCCGGTATATTTTATTCTATATTTTCGATATTCTTTTTGGGTACTGCGGTTATTTTTTTTATATTTTGATATAGCCTGGTACGTAGTCATGGCAGAATTATGCGTTGTATGCTCATGAGCTAGATTATGAACACCAGCTTCGAGGTCTTAAACCCAAGGGTCCTGTTGACGAACGCCGAAAAATTCTGAGGGGTTCGCTGTCGCAGGAGAGTGCCAATCGGAGTTTTACTGAACCCAAAAATTCTTGCGAATTAGATAAAGATCACAAGGAAATCCTCGAATTCTTAGTCGATTTAAAAGCCAAGATTTCTGATTTTGTGGGAACTTCTAATGACGTTATGGAGAAAAACTTAACCACCCGGCTCTGGCATGTCACCGGTCGTATAAATCGAATGAATGTTGGCTCCGATGCTGTACAGAAGATTCAGGAGAATGTATTGGTTCAAATTTTGATGCTAGAGAGTGATCTCGACAGCAAATTGAATCCGGTGACTTCTACTCCCAACACGACTGCTTCGAATCCACCTCAATTTAATATACCCAGTCACTCCGTACCAGTCTATAAATGGGAGTTGAATAAATTTACGGGAGAGGGATCCATTATGGCATTCCTGGAGAGGGTAGAGGCTCTCAGAATTTCGCGAAATTGCAGTATTGAGGAACTATTTGCGTCGGCTGGTGATTTGTTCGAATCCCAGGCTTGGACTTGGTGACATAACCACCACATTAAAAACTGATTTGTTAATTGGGAGGATTTGGTTAATAAATTGAAGGAACCGTTTTTGCGAGACCATTATGACAGGAATTTGTTGGAGGAAATTAAATCCAAGAAACAGGACTCTAAAGAATCGATGGCTATGTTTATTAGTTCCATGGAGGGTCTATTTAATCGCCTCATTGTAGCCCCCAGTGAGAAAGATGATGTTGAGATTATTCAAGAGAATTTGCTTCCCGACTATGTTAAAGCCCTTGCCCTTCAGGACATATCATCTATTGCTGCTCTAACTAAGCTATGTAAAAGACTGGAAAATTCTTTCCAGGTTGCCGGACCATATAGGGCGCCTGTTACGCGAACTAGATTGATGGAACCTGACTTGAGTAGACCCGGTTTCTCCGGTCATGTCAATGTAGTAGAGTCAAATTTCTCTTGCTGGAACTGCCAACGGTCTGGTCATAGGTATTCGGAGTGTTCGTCTCCGAAAACTTTGTACTGTTACGCGTGTGGTTTTCAGAAAGTCACCCGTCCGAAATGTCGGAACTGTTGAAAAAACGAGCGCTGTTCTGGCGAAAGAAGTGGCAACTTCCCGACCAAATCCCGCTTCTACCAGAGGCCAAAAATCCAAGCAGTGAACAACTACCGATTTAGTCTCCCTGACTGGCATGAGTGGCTTAATGTGGTTAAAGATTTTTTTAATATCAAGGAGAATGTTCCTGTTCAAACTGCTCACCCTGTGGAATCTCATTTATCTCAGTAAAAAAGTCAGGAAACCCCTTATTTGTTAAAAAGGAATTTGACGAGCGCCCTTATCTGGATGTCCAGATTCTTGAGCATTCATTTTTGGCATTGATTGATAGTGGGAGTTGTGCTTCCGTCTTGTGTTTTGAGGGTTTGCATGTGCTGAAATCATTGAACCTATCTCTGCCTACGGATGAACCGGTTCATATTACTACTACTGATGGCCAGGCGCAGAGTGTATTGGGTTTTGTTTGGGTCCCTGTAACATTGAATGGCATGACTAGACCAATTAAGATTTTAGTAATTCCGTCTTTGAAGCAGAATTTAATTTTGGGTATCGATTTTTTGAAAGAGTTCGGTATTAGAGTAAATTTTCAAAGTTTGTCATATTCGACAAGTCTTTCAGTGTCAGTAGTCAATAAATTGCAGTCTCCTAACGAGTTAACTAACAATCAATTAGAGCAATTAGACCATATGAGGGAGCTATATAAATCCATTGCACCAGCAGATAAATTGTGCTTAACCCACCTTGTTAAACATTCTATTGGTACTGGCAATGAAAAATCTTTTAGACAAAGGCAGTACCCTTTATCTCATGCAATGCAGAAATGCCTTAATGAGCAAGTCGATTCAATGTTGCAAATGGGAATTATAGAACCGTCAAATTCACCCTGGTGTTCACCTATGTGGTTGGCCAAGGAGAGTGATGGTTCGTTCAGAATATGTCTTGATGCTCGGAAGTTGAATTCAGTTATCATTCCCAGCGCTTATCCAATGCCATTAATCGATTCAATCGTAACGAAAGTACGAGATGCTCGATTCTTGTCCGCCATTGATCTAAAGCAAGCTTTTCATCAGATTCCTCTTGATGAAGCATCAAGACCAAAAACCGCTTTTGCAGTGCATGGAAGAGGCATATTCCAGTATCGTGTTTTGCCTTTTGGATTGCATGACAGTGCTCAGAGTATGTGTCGATTGATGGATATGGTTATAGGACCTGCCCTGGAACCATATGTTTTTTATTATTTAGATGATATTATTATTGTCAAGCCGGGTTTTGATACCCATTGTGGGATTTTGAGGAAACACTTTTTTTCTACTTAAAGATGCTGGTTTAAGGATTAATTTGGAGAAATGCCAATTCTGTAGACCTTCTTTGAAGTTCTTGGGCTATGTTGTGGATCATGAGGGATTGCGAACGAACCCTGATAAAATTTCGGCCATTATAGATTACCCTGTTCCCCGGAATGCTACTCAGATTCGTAGACTTGTTGGTTTGATTGGCTACTATCGAAGATTTTTGAAGCACTTTTCTTCTTTGTGTAGTCCGATTACAGATTTGTTAAAAGGAAGGAAAAAGGGACAACTTATCCAGTGGAATGAGCAAGCCAATGAGTCATTTATAAAAATTAAGGAGTGTTTGACATCAGCTCATGTTCTTGCTAGCTCTGTCTATAAACGGCCTTTTGTTTTAATGTGCGACGCTTCAGACACTGGATATAGCAACTGAGAAACAAATCAAATAGCAACTGAGAACATAAACACTTGCACTAGCTATAGAACCACTATATTATTTACCTTTCAGATTCCATATTGCACTTGAATTTTGAACCTACTAAAATTGTTTAATAAGGATAGACAAAAAACAACGAGGCATGTTTAATGTTTAGATCAACAATGTGGAGAATCTTATATTAGGTCAGGTTAGGTTGTCTCGCAAATCTATCGTCTGTCATAAACGTTGGAGCTACATTTTAATGTATGCTCAAGGTCACGCATAAGATTGCCAACTCTTTTATTTTACTTACTCTATGATCTGCAGCTAAAATGTGGAAGAAACCTAACCTAAGTTAGACGCTCTTTGGTCCCTTCAAGAGCCAAAAAAAATAAAGAAAAAAGCATAGGAAATTGGTATATGTGTAAGACATTGGGAAAAATGATGACGGGAAACTAATAAATTCCAAGAGGTGCCCGAATGAACAAAGGAAGTCCCATTTGGAAAGCTCGATCTATCAATCAACGTGTCAATAACTATACGTTATCACCATAAACCGCGCTAGCATGATTTTGTGAAATCTATCAAAGAGCGGATCAAATCAATAACCAGTTATTTACGGGGCAGAGGACACATTCAGGTAATTTTGTTTTATCTCCCAGAGAGATTTGTAGACCACCTGGAAGATGGGAACGAAACTAAACCAAACTCCTCCCCAATGCCCAGAATCTGGGGTACACTTGACTCAAACTCCGCCCAAGGGGGGGGGGGGGGTGAAAATATTTGAATAAATAAGGGAACCCACCCACCAAGGACATAGACCATCACAGCATTGGCATTGAAGTCACTGACCTGCATGCCATTAGCGTGCAAGTCAACACCACCAGGGGACCAGTGACAGTGACATCTGCCTACAAGGCCCCCAAGGCGCAACTGGCACCACAGGACATTGAGACCCTGCTGGGCAACAACCGAGCTAGGCTGCTAATCGGAGACCTGAACTGTAAGAACACGGAGTGGAATAGCTCCTGCACTTGCAGGAATGGTCGGGCATTAGCAGAAGCAGTTGAAACCCACAATGCAGTCGTCATGGGTCCTGAGGTTCCGACAAGGATCCCATCAGGAGCTGGGATACCGGAGGTGTTAGACATTGCCATTGCCAAGAATATCCGGCAGGTGTTAACCATTGAAACCATAGAGGAGGGGACTTCGGACCATAACCCAATTATATTGAGTTGTGGCGATGAAGAAACAACTCCGCTTCTTAGATCAAGGACTACCACTGATTAGTCTATGTTCATGGAGGTACTCCATAATCAGATTGTAATTCCACAGATTACCACGGAAGGGGACCTGGAAACAGGGGCAGGAAAACTTGGTGAGGCAATCCTGCAGGCATACACCAGAAGTTCGGTAACTGTGGAGGTACTGGTAGCTCGTGAGGAACTACCAGCAAACCTTCGCAGGAAAATCGCCAACCACAGACGGCTGCGCAGGACGTGCAGAAGGCAGCCCACAGAGGAGAACAGGGTCGTCTTGAACCGCCAAGGCCAGATCCTGAAGGAAGCCCTCAGGGAACACCGGAACCAGAAATGGGAAAAGGACGCATCCGGGAGATAGGGCCAGAGGACCAAAGTATCTGGAAACTCCAAAAGGCTCTCCGGCAGGAAGACACCAAGATACCAGCTTTACACGGAGTGCAAGGTCTGGTATATACTAACAGTGATAAAGCGGAAACTTTTGCAGATACGATCGAGAGAGAGGCCAGAGAAAACACTCACCCTGACGAAGACGACGAGCACGAAACTGCCGTCAGACGAGTTGTTCGGAGATTTCGGACAAAAGAGGTGAACAGCAGCATCTCACCAACCTCACCAGGTGAAGTGGCGGCTATCATCAGGCACTCAAGGACGAGGAAGGCTCCTGGAAGAGATGGAATCACCAACAAGATGCTTAAGAACCTGCCGAGAAAAGGGCTGGTAGCTATCACAAATCTCATTAATGCCATTTTCAGAACTGGATATTTCCCGCACGTCTGGAAACTCTCGGACGTAATTATGCTCCCGAAGCCCAAGAAGAACAGGACCTTTCCCCAGAACTACAGGCCCATCAGCCTGTTGTCCAGCCTCAGCAAGATAGCAGAACGAGTTATCTTGCGGAGGCTTACGAGGGAAACGAGTGAGCTTGAGCTGCTGCCGCCTGAACCGTTTGGGTTCCGTGGTAAACACTCCACTGAACTACAGCTGCTCAGGATCGTTGAAAGATGTGCCAAGGAAATGAACCAGAACAGGACAACCGGCATCCTCGCTCTGGACGTCGCAAGAGCCTTTGACAGAGTGTGGAGAGACGGATTAATCTTCAAAATGCTGGAAACAGGTATTAGTGAGGAAATGTGCCGGTTAATCGACAGCTATATTTGCAGAAGGACCTTCAGCGTCAAAGTTGGGAACTGCAGGTCAGAAGACAGAAGCACAGAAGCTGGAGTGCCGCAAGTAGCGGTACTCTCCCCGATGCTATACAACATCTTCACGAGCGACATTCTTCGGACCGCCAATACGACCCTGGCGCTTTTTGCGGACGACACAGCTCTGCTGTCATCCTCGTGGCAAAAAGAGCACGTGCGCCGAAACCTGCAACTTGCCATGGACGAACTACAAAAGTGGTTTATCAAATGGAAAGTGCTGGTGAACGCAACAAAGAGCCAGGCCATCCTAATTGGAAGGAAAAAGACAAGATTGATGGGAATATCAATCTTGACGGAGAAGAGGTCCCATGGGCAAGTAATGTCAAGTATCTAGGTGTTGTTTTAGATCAGAGGCTGACCTGGAGGCAACATGTGAAAACAGCGATCAACAAGGCAAGGGCTAGAGCGGCAACGCTGTATCCCCTGCTGAACCGACGAAGCCAGATGAGTTTAAGGAACAAGCTGCTACTCATCAAAAGTGTCATCAGGCCGGACATGACGTATGCCTCCACAGCGTGGGGATATGCGTCAGAAACCTGTCTGAGGCAGCTCCAGGCCACAGAAAATAAACTTCTGCGGATGGCCATAGATGCTCCCTGGTTTGTCCGTAACCGGCAAATTTACAGGGACCTAGAGTGGGAGCCATTGACAGACCTAATGAAACGGAAAGCAGCCACGACCTTCGAAAAGGCCGAAAACCATCCCTTTGTAGAGCTCCGGAATGCCGTAGCCTACTCCCCAGAGGACAACGGGCCCAGGAAAAAGAGGCCCAGGCACCAGCTGGCCCAATAGGGCAACAAATAGGTACAGCAGTTTACTGCAGAGTGCCGTAAGTAACTTTAAGATAGTGTGATTAGGCAGTATTAAGTAGTATAGTGCTTGTGTAAAATTAGTAAGATGCCCATTCTAGCAGCCAGCTAGCATGGAGAGAATGAGAGGTGAAGGCATACGGATGCCAGAGCTGAACCATTCTTAAAGAAGACCACAAGTTTTAAAGGATAACTCCCGGAAACTTGCAGTCAAAAAATGGGGGTTTTTTAGTTGGTAGAAATTCAACACTACCCGGTGTCACGGGACACTGGGTGTCTTCGAGAAGATTTTTATCCTCCAGCCGCCGTCGGGCAAACCAAAAAAAAAAAGAAAAAAAAAAACCACCCACCTGAACTATTAGTGCTTGTTTAGATCCAGTGTCATATTTATCAGTTGGTGCCCCTTCGTGGTAGTGTGAAAATTATTCAACAGGTGAGTATTCTCACAAAGTAGCCTATTCAGCATATTTCTATTTGGTGCACCATTGAAGATAACGTTAATTAGTGAGTGTTCTCACAGAGTAGCCTATTCAGCATACTTCTATTTGGTGAAATATAACCATAAAGTTAAGCAGTTAGTGTTCTCACAGAGTAGCCTATTCAGCATACTTCTATTTGCTGAAACATTAACGATAATGTTAAGTAGTGAGTTGTCTCACAGAGTACCCTATTAAGCATACTTCTATTTGGTGAAACATTAGCGATAATGTTAAGTAGTGAGTGGTCTCACAGAGTAGCCTCTTCAGCATATTTCTATTTGGTGAACCATTAAAGATAACTTATTCCAATGTATTCCTGGGTTTCAGTCAATTTTTTTTTTTTTTTTTTTCACAATTATGGTGTTATGTGATGGAGTCCTGCGTTTTCATCCCGGGTCTATCTATTGGACTCATCAGTAGGGCTTAGATAGACCTTGCCCTATAACGCTTCCTACGTTCTTTGACGTCTGTCAGCCCTCTAGCAGGCCTCTGGTCTCGACACCTGGTTCCATGCGTGTACTCATATATATTTTAATTTGGTTTATGTGTGTTCGGCGAGATGTTATCAACCGTCCTGTCAATGCTGCAACTCATTTTTGCTTCCTTCTCCAAAGCTACCTATGTCACGCCATCTGGTATATGTTTTTGCATATATATTTATCCATGTTGGGACAGGTTTCTGCGCTTTGGAGATGTCAGCGAAACGTGTTACCAATTTTGCTTTTTTTCCCAAGCATCTATCTATATTTATTTTTCCTGACTGTGTTTTTAATTTATTCCAATGTATTCCTGGGTTTCAGTCAATTTTTTTTTTTTTTTCACAATTAAAGATAACGTTAATTAGTGAGTGTTCTCACAGAGTAGCCTCTTCAGGATATTTCTTTCTATTTGGTTAAACATTAAAGATAGTATCTTCTTCAACTATAGTTTTTATAATTTTTTACCTTTCTTAATATTTTAGTGGTTCTCTTCAATATTCATTTAAAGTTAGATACTGTTAACGCTTCGTATAAAACCAAAAAAAAAAGAGGAAACAAGTGCAGATCGTTAAGTTGTAATCTATTTAGTCAGTTTGAGTAATTATGTTAGGAACAGGTACTATTTGCGCGTTTTTCCCGCAGTACCTGGGCTCTGAACCCGTTGAGAGAGAGAACGCTAGTAGGCGGGTGCTGGCTGTGTGCTGATTTCAGCGGTACTTAGTATGGCTAATAAAGAGACTTTTTATCATGATGAACGCCGATGACTAGTAAGTCTCTCCGGAGGAGGTATTCCGTGCGCTGTTCCCTTAATACCTCTTAACAACTCAGGAGTAGCGGTGGTTAGAGGCTTTTCCTGAGGAGGTATTTCGTGCGCTGTTCCCTTAATACCTCTTAACAACTCAGGATTAGCGGTGGCAGGATGCAACTTCGGTTATAGCCTTGCAGTGTTCAGAAATAGTGAAAGAGATCATCAATTAAAGTTTCCTTAAGAATTATGGGTTGTTAACTGTTGGCTCCAAGTGGCGACTCTGGATTGAGTCATATCGTGTTGAGGCACGTTTGATGCTTATAGCTGAACATGATATATTTACAAGTTTCTATAATTATCAGTAATATCCCTTTTCTTGTTGGACTGGTTACTCAATTACTTTTTCAAAGTTGTTTCAGATGTATTATCTCGATCGATCACCTAACGAATTGCCATTAGAAAAGTATTGGTTTACGTAATGTAAGTGTAATTATCTGGTTATCAAAGTAGTGGATGTTTATTTATAAGAATTATAAACGAACGCCCTATATATGTGATATGGATGTTTTTATGTGGAATATATTTTCTAAAGAATGCACCGTCCACATTTCAAAGAACAATGGATAACTTACTTAGAGGACTTCAAGGAAAAACTGTCTTGTCTACACGGATGATATCATCATCTACTCAACCAGTCTACAAGAACATTTAAGTTCCTTAAAACAAGTTTTTGAAAGACTAATTTCCTTCAACATGCAAAAACAGTTGAATTCCTAGGACACGTTATAACGCCCGAAGGAATTAAACCAACTCCAATCCAAAGTTAATTCACAACAAGCCATTTGTTGACGCGTTTAATCTCTGCAAAAAGATTCTAATGAACGAACCCATTCTGCAATACCCGGACTTTGCCAAACCATTCATTCTAACCACAGATGCATCAGATTATGCTATCGGCGCAATTCTCTCACAAGACACAATAAGAAACGACCTTCCAGTTGCATACCCCAGCCGAACACTTAATCCAGCTGAATGCAATTACTCAACAATTGAAAAAGAACTTTTAGCAATTGTATGGGCAACAAAGTACTTTAGACCGTACTTATTCGGCAGAAAATTTAACATCGTAACGGATCACAAACCATTACTGGCCATTTATGAGAATGGCCATTCTCAATCAAAGAACCGAATTCCAAATTAGTCCGACGGAGACTGAAACTTCAAGAATATGAAGACTCGATCCATTACAAGAAAGGAACTCAAAATGCAAATGCAGATGCATTATCAAGACCTCCAAGAGAAATCCACCCAATAGAAACAGTAAAACCACCCTTGACAAACATGTCAGCTGTTTGCAACGAAGACAATAAAGAAAGAGACCCACACGCATGGAATGATAAAGTAAAACACTTGTTCGAATCACAAGAAATATTGTTTAATTCACTCAAAAAGGTAAACCCAAAACCGAAAATCAATATCATATCGGATATCCAAATAAAACCACCTGATAGAAAGTATGACCGTCTCAAATCTCGGAAAAACACACCAGAAGTTGTCGCACAAAGTTCATCAACTTCAAGGAACGCAAATCCGCCAGAAGATAATAATTCAGACACAGTAACGATTCATACATCAAATGAAGAACCTATTTTAGGAGCACCCTACGTCCATAAAAGTTTAAATACTTTCAAGAATCAACTGATAATCAAATGGACCAATGCGGATACACCTTACACAAGTTCAAAAAGGCTATTCGAATCCAAAAAGATAATAATTCTAGTTATCAACAACAACCCGATAACTCAGGAAATACAAGAGCTCATTAGAGATTATCTACCCCCTGATACATATGGCATGTATATCCCTGATAAAGAATTAGAGCCTTTAATAATAAGAATTTTCAAACAAACATTTATTAATAGCTCTTACAAACTCTTCATTTCAAATACTCTATTAGAAGACGTCACCGATCCCGAATATCAAAAGAATTTAATCGAAAGATACCACACCAGCAAAACGTCACACCGAGGAATGACGGAAAACATAAAAACATCAACCAGAGTTACTATTGGCCTAGCCTAGAAAGAGACGTAATCAATTATGTGAACACCTGTGAAACTTGTCAGAAAACGAAGTACGATCGACATCCATGCAATGTGATCTTCAAACCAACACCAACAGGAAACAAACCGTTTGAACACCTATATATGGATACATATTCTATATCCGGACAGAAATTCCTGACGATTATACACAATTTCTCAAAATTTTCCACAGAATATTCTATAAATGAAACATCAATAGAGATATGCCAAAGTTTAATAAAACTATTTTCTCATCACGGAGTCCCTTGTAAAATCACAACGGACAATGCTCAAACGTTCAAAAGTAATTTGGTTCAAGATCTTTGAAAAATGTATCAAATCGAATTACATTTTACCACTCCTTACAATCCAAACTCTAATTCGCCAATTGAACGTTTCCACTCAACACTCAAAGAAAGTCTTGTTGCACTTAGGCAAAACTATCGATCAAAGCCAATTCAAGAACTAGTTGATATTGCAATATTGAATTACAACAACAGTATTCACTCTACACATGAATATACACCTTTCCAAATACTAAAAGGCAATTTAAACTATCAACTAAACTTTGAGCAAAACATAAATCAACTGCAAACTGATTATGTTTACAAATTAGCAGAGACATTTAAAGAACTAAATGAGAAACTAAAATTGAAACTCAATGCTAAGAAATCAAACGTTCTCTCTAAGATGAGCGAAAAATGAAAAAACGACCCTGAAATTCCTGAATATTCAAAACATTTATTAACGACTCCTAAAAACAATCCGAAAAACTAAAACCAAAATACAAACCTGTCGAATTCCACAATCAAAGACACCCCAAGATGTTAAAAAACGATAATAATTTACAGCGAAGATTTGATAATTATATCAAAACGTTTCAGGGAAATGAAAGAAACCTTGTCTGTCGAGATGTGACAATGACACAGACAATGGTAAAAAAGTCATCAAAGGACATTGACTCGCAAATGATGAATATTAAAGAGCAGAAAATTCAAGACCGCATTAACGAGGTCACAGAAATGACCCAAACGACATCCACAACAATTCACTTTGTCGTGTTACTAGATAACGTGGAAAATAATATTCGCATAATCAATGCATATTTCTGTTTTCGCTGAAAACGTTTAAAAATTTTAAAGTTGCAAAGAAAGCTGAAATTTCGCAAAATACAAAATAACTCACATATTGGCAGTAAAGGACAAATTGTACCACTAAAAGCATGCCAATTAATTTCTCAATGTAAGAAATGTCAATCGTTTGGACACAAATTTTGTGCGAAAGAGCCAAGATGTGTGACACGCTTTGTCCATAAAATTTGTAAATTTTCCTGTGGCAATAAAGCATATTTTGATTTGATTTCATTTGTAAAATGTGCAGGCAAACACATAACAAACGATTGCCGAAAACCTGAAAACCAAAAACTGAAATGTATAAACTGTGGAGAACAACCTGCCAACTCTCGAGGATGTGTAGTAGCGAAAGAGTTACAAAAAATTAAGAACAAGAAGCTATCAAAACCAGCCCAACTAATGTCATTTAAGAAAAAGTTGAACAAAATGAACAGGGAAGAAAAAAAGTCACAATCAGAATAAACAAACTTATGTCTATATAGCTGAGATAGGGATAAAGAAACCAACAAAGTCTCAGGGAAGTAATACTGAGAAACATCACAACTTATATTAACCAAAATCACTCAAATGGAAGATTCAGTTTTGAGTTTAAACCAAAAAGTTTTAAAAAACCATAATGTTCGTTCAAGATCGAAGTGTGTTTAATATCAGCAACACATTTCACAAGGCAATCATTTTTCATTTGCATCCAGAAAATGCAGTGAAAGGAGGAAGTGCAATAATAATCAAAGAAAGTATTTCTCATAATGAAGAAAATAAAATTGAAGCAGAAGACATCCAAGCAATGACAGTGAAATTTATAATCAAGAATACTAACATTACGTTGGCTGGTGTGTAGAGTCCTCCAAAACACAACATCAAATGTGGAAGATATGAAAAACTCAAAAATGTAGGAAATCGATTTATAATAGGTGGAGACTACAACGCAAAACATACCCACTGGGGATCCAGATTTATTACACCTAAAGGAAGGGAACTGCTAAGAGCGGTCCAGAGCTGCGGATGTGAAGTCGTTTCCACGGGCAAACCTACATACTGGCCTGCAAATCCGGAAAAAGTTCCTGACTTGATAGACTTTTACATAATTAAAAATATATCAAACAATTATATGGAAGTTGAAGACAGGCTAATCTTTTTGAATTCGGATCATTCACCGATTGTTTTGACTCTGAGCGAACATATCATTCCAAAGCCAAACAATCCCTGTCTAGCTAATAAAAGGACTGACTTCAAGAAATTTTAAGACTTTTTTAAAGAAATGCGGGGCAAGTGATATCCTGAGAATGCAAAGGAAAATGTCTCTGTCTCTGTATTATAAACAGTTTTTTATTCTCTCGCTCGAAATTGAACAAAGTAAAGCTTTTTCAATAGTTGTCCAAATGTGAAGGTAGAAAGAGTCATACATGTAAGTAAAATTTAAATCTCTAAACAATAAATTCAAGTCTTTTCCCGAACATGATTGTCCTGACTCATGACCTGTGATCTTATGTTTTTAATATGTTCGTAATTTGTATTTTAGTATGTATATTTTAGCAGCTTTTGTTTTAAATTAATGACGAATGTGAGTGTGTATTTTAGACAAACTGATGATGGTGGAGAATGACACTGAAACGTATTTGTAAAATCTTTTAACTAATAAACAATAATATTGACTGACACCCAGGAATTTATTTTGAATTAAATTGAAATACCGTCAGGAAAGTATACACACAAGTTTAGATAACAAGTATAAATACATGTTTTTTCCACGGGGTTATGTGAGCACCCCACGTACTTATGTCATTTTCATAAGCCTAGGTGGTTAAAGGTTAAAATAATTTGCTTTACTCGCCCATTGTGACTATTAGATCCAATGTTAAAATCGTACATTAAAACCGGCAAAATTATTTAAAATCATAAAAGTTTGCATTTTAATAGCTTTTACGATTATAATATTTTACCTGCCAGGCACTTTATGTGTCATAAACCGGTTTATCGATTTTATATTCAAGGTGAGTATTATTTTTGGGGTGTGTTGTCGAATATTATTTGAATTTCACGTTAAACAAGGCAATATTTTAAATTGGAGAAATAACGAAGTTGTATTTCTTGTTTTACATGTTTACATGGTTGTCACGGTTATACATAAACAACGACTAACAAACAAAAAAAAGGTTAAAAACAATATTGACAGTCTTCATGAATTTATGACATGCATAAGTGCACTGCACTGTTGCCACATTTAAAAGCGTTGATAAATACGGACGGGGTGTTGCCATTGCACTCATCATACCGCCCCCTTGAAACCATAACTGATGATATGAAAAATAAAACATTAACAAGTCACTGGTTGGGAAGAACACTAAGCTTGGACACAGGCCGCTGATAGCTTCCAGAGGCAGTCGGTGCCGATATATGTTCCTGACAATTCCGTCGGTACCAGGAAAAAACTTTGTGATACGGCCAACTCGCCACTTCAATAGCGGGAGTCCATCCTGCTTCACAAGTACTAAAAGCACAGGTTTCAGTAATGAGTTGTACTTGGTTTTCTATTTCGCACGAATCTGCAGTTGGGATACTTATTCTTTCGTCGATCTTGACCAAAAATGCGGCACAATTTGTTGGAGATGCAAATACTTGGACAGTACTCGTTCATTGGTGCCCAGTAGATTCCTTTGTGGTGTGGTTGTTAATGGTTCCTCAATCAAGAAATGGGCCGGTGTTAACGGATTAGGATCATCAGGATTGTCAGAAATTGGATAAACTGGGCCGGAATTGAGGCAAGCTTCAACTTGACAAAATCATGCATGAGGAGTGGGAGGCTCTTCAATGGTTTTGGGGTACACGCTGTTTGCCTCAAAACGCGTTTCCAATCTGGATTAAGTGACTGTGACGTAATTAACCGTGACTTCTTCTTTCCTGTTAAAATTGTTGTCATGTTTGAAGATCTCAATGGCCTCTCTGGTTAGTGTCGGATAATACCGTTGAGATTGGGCAAAATGTCCACTTCATCGAAACGTATTTGGTGGCCGTCTAGAAGTGCGTGTTCCGCTATTGCTGATTTTTCTATTTGTCTAATCTGCAACTTCTTTTATGATCAGTGATCCTCGTGTTTACACTACGTTTTGTGGCGCCGATATATGCTCTGCCACAACTGCATGGAACCCTGTGGACTCCTGGTGCCGATAAAGGATCCCGTTTGTCCTTGGCCGATCTCAAAGTCTGTTGGATTGTTCGAGTTGGTTTAAAGACTGCTTTCACTCTGTGTTTCTCCAGTACCCTGCCGGTCCTGTCCGTGACTCCATGTATGTATGGGAGGCAAGCACAACCCTTACGCTCATCTTCGGACTGCCCAAGATTCATAAATCAGATGCAATTTTGTTTTTAAATCGCAAGATATAAGCGAAAATGCAAATTACTCTTGTTAAATTAGAATTACGTTTTAAAATATCAAACAGGTCGTTCTTTACAGTAGCACTTAGAAAGGTATTCTGTGAAATTTTACGGGATTCTAAGATTTGAGTGTCTAGTGTAGGATTGTTTGGCCAGGACTCTTCAGGGTCAAGTAACCAACATGGACCCTTAAACCAAAGTTGATTGTTTAAAAGAGTAACACGAGCAATCCCCCTCGTCAGCAAATCGGCAGGGTTGTTGTCAGTATTCACATATCTCCAATTAGATGGCTCTGAAAGGGATAGTATTTGAGATACGCGATTGGCTACATACATTTTCAGTAAGTGTGGTGATGTACGTATCCAGGCTAAGACTGGATACGGCTAACACTGGAACTAATGGTGGAATCGCACCAATAGAAAACAGTATTAAGCGAACAGCAGTGTGAATTTAAAACTGACTGGGTCAGCTTGGAAAGAAGGAATGCAGCACAAAGTTCAAGTCTGGGAATCGTTAATTGCTTTAAAGGAACAAACCGCGTTTTGGAGCATAATAAAGATGCGGTAATGCTTCCGAAACTGTCGATAGAGCGAAGATATACAAAAGCTCCGTAAGCAGGCTGAAAACCGTGAAGTTGTATCTGTACAGGATTACCACAATGTGACAGCCTGGGAATTTTAATTTGATCTAACTTTATCAACTGTGTCTTGAAAGAAACCCATGTCGTGTGTATGTCCATAGGGACAGACCCATCCCAATCGATTTTGTGCCTCCACAATTGTTGGAGAATAATATTAGCCATGATTGTAACAGGAGAAAGAAGTCCCAATGGGTCAAATACCTGTGCAGTTGATGATAGAATAGAACGTTTAGTAACCTTTTCACCAATGTCTGAAATGATGTCAAATAGTTAAATGTTATGCTTAGGATGCCATAAAAGGCCAAGAGTCTTGTTTATTGTACAGTTGTCTAAGGAAATGCAATCCGAAGAACTTTCTCTGTTGCCGAAATCAGCATTGGAAACCCATTTTCGTAGTATGAAACCGAAGTCCGATAATGGTACTTGTAATGTGTTTTTAAGCTGAATTGCTTGTTCAACAGTTGCGACCCCGCTCAGAAGATCATCGACATAAAAGTCTTGAATAATTATCTTTTTTATGTCGGGGTTTTGAGAATGATGAGCTTCTTCTTGCAATGCTCGAGTAGCCAGGCAAGCAGCAGACGTAGTACCGTAGGTGACAGTGACTCATAGGTGGAAATTTCATCTGTAGTGTTAAAACGCCACAAAATTTTTTGAAGTGAACGATCCTCCACGTTCATATACACCTGCCGGTACATTTTCTCTACGTCGGCACTCAAGACAACCGGATGAAATCGAAAACGAACTAAAATGTTGAACAAATCGTCCTGTATATTAGGACCAATCATGAGAATATCATTTAAGGAAGAAACCGATTAAGATTTTGCAGATGCGTCAAAGACGACTCGCAATTTGGTAGTGCTAGAACTCATCTTTATGACAGAATGATGCGGTAAGAAAAAACCAGTATCAGATTGACTAAATAATGACATGTGTCCTAAATCCAAGTATTCTTTTACAAAATGTGGTATTGTCATTGTAAGTCAAGATTTTTCTCAAGCCTGCTTTCTAGTTTATAAAATCTTTTTAATGCGTTTACTTTAGAATCACCAGGCTTGTCAGGAGAATATTTTAATGGTAGACGGACGGTAAACTTGCCTTCATCAGCACGAGTTATCTGTTTTTTAAAATGTTGCAATATGACTCTTCAGGTGATAAAAATTTAGAAGTGTGAATCTCGTCTTGCTCCCAAAATCGTTCAAGTTGAGATTCTAGTGTGTCAGACAAGTAACAAGTTTCATGATTAGTTAAGGAAGTGTTGGTTTAAAGTGGACCAGACACAATCCATCCAAGTTGTGTCTTTTACAAGATAGGAAGCCCTTTTCCTAACTGCCCTTATCTGCCCAATGTTAAGGAGTACTCAAAACAAATCTTCGTTTGTTACTTGTTATTGTAGGTAATACTAAGCACGAAAGTCCAGTTTGATATTTGTTACTGGAAGAACAGATTGTTATTTGAACTCTTTCATTAATTTGTAAAGCCCTTTGGTTAATGCCTGACACGCAAAAAGACAGTTTTTCTGAAGGTAGGTTCTTCAACATGATGCAAAGTCCTTTTGAAATAAAGTTTGACTGGCTACCATTGTCCAATAGTACCCTACAAGTGTGTAGTTTGTTAGAATAATCAAGAACTCTTACCATGGCTGTCGAAAGTAGCACTTGGTTTGTGAAGGTGTCAGTACTTGTTAAAGTTAAAGTATTGTTAACATGCAGTGAGTTTGATAGAGTGTCATGTGCAAGTAAAATGGTCTGCACCTCACCATTATTATTAGACGTGGCTTGTGTATTAGTATGTGTGGGCTGAAATGGAAAATGCAGTAAGGTCTGGTGAATATGCCTACATTTTCGACATCCAGATGAGCGACACTGTTTCGTCATATGACCAGAACGCAGATACTTTATGCAAAGCTTGTTTGATTTAGCAGAATTTAACGGTTCAGTTGGTGAAAGCTATAAAAACTTGGGACATGAGTAAATCAAGTGATCCATTTTACAAATTATGCAGCATGTGGTGTCAGCAACAAATAAGTATTTTGAGTTTCCCGTTGGAAAATTTTGTTTATTGTTATGAACATGTTTGTTTGTTTTTGCAAATGTTTCATTTTGAGACACATACGAACATAGACGAACATAGCTTCTAAAATGCGGTATCTCTTCCTCAAAAAGGAACAAAATTCTAAATAAGTAGGTAAATTGTTGACAAAATTCTCAGCTTCCCAAGCTCGCCTTGTTGTTTAGTGAAATTTTGAGGGGATAATATGAATGATTAAGGCATCCCAATGATTAGTGGGAATTTTAAGCACCTTTAAAGCATCAATTTGTTTTTGCAATCCGTCAAGAATTGTTCTCATGCCTTGAAATGATTCTTTATCAAGAGATCGTTCATTCAAGCCAGTCAAGTCAAGTGCATTACCCTTTAAAGATAATCTAAGATAGTGGAATTTTGAATGTTTGTTAGATTGTTATTGCCACGAATCAGTGAAAATGTGTCCCACATGTCATAGGACCAATCAAAGGCGGGTAAATTTATGGCAGGTAGTTTAACAGAAGAAGGGTAAGTTGTATTTAAAAGTGGTGTTGAACTACAACATTATGAAGACAATATGTCTGATTATGATTTGATTATCCCAGCATAAATTGCTTAACATTTGAGGTAATTGAGTAAAAGGCATTTTCAAAATCCATTCTAGTTTTATTATACTCCTCTGCTTTACTATCATAATGAGAGTCAGATAATTCAATTCTCAATTGAACCTCATTGAAATCATCCAGCAAACCCTCAGCTTTAGATAAACGCAAGCTCAACTGAACTAAATCAACTGAGTCCAAGTCTTTTATACTGTTAAAGTATGTCTCCAAATCCTCTGTGTTAAGGTACTTTTAATACTAGTTCTCTTAGTTTTATCTGACATTGTTGACTGCAGGAATGTGGATAACAAGTGTAGTAGGAGTTATTTAACAAAAGTAGTGTTAAAATAAAAATAAATCAATGAAAAAGACAAGATAAGTTTGAGATAATGTGGAGAAAACACTAGGTTTGATGATTTTTCTCAATATAAAGTCAAGTGAAACTTACCTTGGGTGTTGGATAATTGTTGTGTATATTTTCCTGACTGTACTTCAATTTATTTCAACAGATTTTCCTGGGTTTCAGTCAATTTTATTGTTTATTACTTAAAATGTTACAAATACGTTTCGGTGTCTTTCTCCACCATCATCAGTTTGTCTAAAATATATATTTTTACATTTATCATCAATTTAAATAAAAAAACTTTCACAAAATTCACGTATTAAAATACAAGTCACACACATATTAAAAACTACAATTAGGGACATTGGTTTTCAGGTGATGAGTCGGGATAAACATGTTCGGGAAAAGACTAGAATCTATTGTTTAGAGATCTAAATATAACTTACATGTCTAGATGTTTCTAACTTCACATTTGATTGGACATTGAAATCCTTATTTTATTCGATATCGAGCGAGGGAACGAAAGAAACCTGTTTATACTTCGCCTTTTCTTTGCATTCTTGGAATTGCTCTGCAATTCCTCAATATCTGCTGTGTACTTTTCACTTACATGTTCATGCATGCGATCAATGTGTTGGATAATGTAAGAGAGGATATGAGGACTGACTGTTCACCGTCCTGCAGTAAGGGCAGCTTGTAGGGGCAAAATCAAATGTCGTCGGTATACCAAAACAACGTGCTGGAACGGCGAGCTCAAGGCCTGTTTCCGCCGGCGAATAATAACAAAGTCCGAAGTATCCGTCTTGGTTGTTGGATAATGTAAAAAAGGATATGAGGACTGAACTGTTCACCGTCCTGCAGTAAGGGCAGCTTGTAGGGGCTAAAACCAAAGATCGTCGGTATATAAAAAAAAACGTGCTGGAACGGAGAGCTCAAGGCCTGTTTCCGCCGGCGAATAATAACAAGGTATCCGGCTCGAAGGACCAATATGTTGGGGTGTGTTGTTTAAATTGCATGTCGCAGTCGTCATGGTTATACATAAACAACGGATAACAAACAAAAAAATGTTTAAAAAGAAAATTGACAGTTTTGATGAATTTATGACATGCACAAGTGCACTGTACTGTTGCCATATTTAAAAGCTTTGATAAACACGGACGGGGTGTTGGACCGACCTATTATAAACAATCCGAACCATTAAAGCATTTTACCCCTTACAAATTCACCAGAATTCTGACGTCGTTTTTCCATTTATAACAACCTGAGGGAGTCAGTTAACAATGCAAAGGCCTCATCAATTAAGTAGAAAAACAGCCTAAAGGAAAGATAATAAATAAAAGCCAATTTCTTATATTTTCCATTACTTTACCATTTATGCTTGCCGAATATGTAGGTTGGCATAAGTTAATGTAGCAGTGGCGCATAAACTAATTTCAATTTTTGGTTCTAAGTAAAATGCATGGTAGTTAAACATTTTATTTGAAATCAATATTTCAAAAAGCTCATCGATTAGTTGATATACCTTCTATTGCAGTACTCTTACAATTGTACACATTAAATTACTCTTTTAACAACAATCTTGACAAACATAGTTCTATTACGAATACACAAATACCTGGACGAAGGTGTACTTCTCGAAAATGCTCGCTCTTGAATGTAGAGTAATTGTTTAGCTTCCGCTCTCGACTCATCTAGGCGTGTAGGCACTCGAATACACGAATATGTAGATGTGCTATTAGTTAAATTGTATTAATTAAATTGTGTTAATTAGTAAAATGCACAGTATCAAACGAAAGCTGTGAACTTACTGCATGTCCTGTGGCGCTTAATTTAAATGGCTAGAGACACTGAACGCTTGGCTCCAGGATTTAGACAGATAGTGGACGACCAAGAGGTGTTCGGGTTCCAGACATAGAGTATCAGGAATTGGAGATAATTGCCGCAGAGCTATTCAGGAGTATTTGGAGAATTGCGCATCAACTGACAGTTGCACAGGCAACTGCACTCCCCATGCAACAGTGCGCCGGATAATTACCGAGCAAGGGATGATAAGATACACACGACACAAGGACGCATGGTCTCTCTCTCTGGTCTACCGAACACCGGTTGAATTCTCTTGGTTTTACCATAAAAGGACTAGTTTTTTATCATTTTTTTTAAATTAAGCACACACATTACATTTCGTGTTATTTGATCTGAGAAACGTTCTAATCTTCAAAAAGGAAGGCCCAATATGAAGATTTCCGATGTTAGAAACGTGCTTAATGAAAATTCTTTAACGATTTCTAGAAAAAAATATTTCAATTTGATCTATCTAAAACTATTTTCCTATATTCCACCAGTCCCCTGAGAGTTCTATGAATATTTGAAGCGTAAAACAATAAATAAGAAAAACACTATCCACCGCAGAAGAAAACGACCATCATTGAAAATGCAGGCAAAAACGCCAAATAGTTAGTTGGAAAAATTATTTCAGATTACGAGGAATAACATTTTTATAACTATTTCCTCACCAATTGTTCTGTTTCATTTTAGTTTTATGATATTAAATAATGTCAATTAGATACTGAGATTAGATAGTGAGTTTTAAATTATTTTGTTTGGAAGCAAAAGGAAACAAGTGCATTTTACAAAAACATGGTTAACGATTTTGGTATTCGTATTCGTACGTATATATATTGGTTAACGTATTCTAGGTCCGAAAATAAGCTCAGTTTCCTATATAAACGATCAGGCAAAAATGCTACGTCACGGATTTACAGGGTGTTGAAATTTAACTGCAAAATGATAAATGTCTTCAAAACGCATGGATATGTTTTAACGAAAATTTCCAGCCATCAATAGCTCGGAAAGGTGCATATTTTCCAATAAAATAATTTTTATAATTCTTGACAGTGACGTGCGTACCTGCACACTATCGAATTTGTTAAAGAAAAAAATGTTAGGCGACTGTATTTTTTAATTATGACAATTGTTTTTCAAATTCTTTGTTTCGCTACGACAAGCGGTTAGAATTCTAATGTATGATTTGTGGTAGTTGGGACAAATTAGACACATTTAAATGGGAACCACCGTTTGTATTGGAGCAGATAAAAACTGATGCCAGTGTTTTGCAAAATTATTAATTTTACATTTATTGACCCCCGCGTTCTTGTAGTCCGTAGCGCATGCATAACTCACTGGCTTAACTAAATAAAAATATCTAATGTTTTAAAAGCTAGACTACTTTACTATCAATAAAAAGGCAAAAATACTCTCCTTCTGAGATTCGCGTCTGCACTTGGAAGCAGGTGCATCTGTCCTCTGAGACTATTGGCAGTGTCCATAATGCGATTCTGCAGTTCTGCTTATCAATTAGGTTTAGGCAAATTCTGGACTATGACTATTTCGTATATTACTTACTCCCACTTGAGTAAAAGTAGATTCATCGGTAAATAGGCTTCGAGGTATTAATAATAGCTGATTCTGAATCAGACGACAAAACTTCAATCTCTTTGCACCATCTCCGGAATGCAAGTAGTGAACACGTCTTAGATGGTAGAGAAAAATATCAAAGCGGTGTAATGTTCGATGTGCCTTCAAATGTGAAAGTTTCAATTCCCTACCAATTTGTGGCGTGATGGATGTCAACGCATCTTCCACTTTTAGCAGAATATTTTCCTAATCGTTGTCATTTTGCACTCCTCCCTCCGATGTAAAGTTAGTAAATATATGAGAATGTGCCATAGATACGCAAAGTTGCAAAAACTTTAACTATTATTCCGCAAAGGCAACTTCAGCATTGCCGTCACAAAACCCGTAGACAAAAATCATATTTGTATATTCTGAAAAACTGAAAATTTTTGTCATTTTTAGCCATTTCGAATACAAACGAAGGTTCCCAATGAAATGTGTCCAATTTGGCCCACCTACGCAAATCTTAGTTTAGAATCCTAACGGCGAAGCAAAAAAAATGGAAGAGATACTTTTTATTTGGAACAGAACAAGAATTTGAAAAATAATTATAATACTTCAAAAATACAGTAGCGTACTATTTTCTTCTTTAACAAACAAAATTATCTCTTCTTTTATCTATTCTTTTACAAAATTATTTCATGGCTAAACATGCGCATATCCGAGGCCATATCTCTATCCGTTTTGAAGAAATGTATAATGTTGCATTTTTTAAATTAAACTTTAACACCCTGTAAAACTGTTACGAAGCCTTTTTGATTTAACGTTTATATAGCAAACTAGGGTGATTTTCGGACCCAGAATATGTGGTTAAAATAATGCCCCTTCCCCATGAAACACCTTATATACAGGGTGATTCAAAAGTGGCGTTGGCAAATTGAGCAGGAGTTAATTAACTGAATACGAGAAGCTGATCAAAAGGTGATCCCAGACTGCGGCGAAGAGTGCACAATAAAGTGATTGGGGAACAAACATGTCTGGAGTTAAACAGGCAGAACTTCGTCAACCTCTTGTGATTTAACAACTTAATTGTAATTTATTTGATTAAAATTAATCATTGATACATAACCTTACACAGGAGATGTTTGTTTACAACATTTTGGTGGCGAGTTTAGGTATATCACTCATCTGCCCCAAAAAGGAAGGCAGCACTGACGGCAAATTGACAGGGTTATCCTAACCTCAAAATATTTATTTTGCTTTCTCTGTCTTTGTTTTGTGTTTACCCATGGTTACTACAATTTTAAATAATTAAAAAGTAACAGGTATTTACGTAATGTTAATTAGGCAGATTAATTTGAAAAACATCGTTGCCGTAGTTCTGATCTAGTTTTTTGCAAACATCTCGGTTTTAGATAAGAATTAATTTTTTGACTATTTTTCCTGTACTGCCAAAACACCCCCAGACAACACCCCTAGAGGAATGACGCCACATTTGAATCACAATGTATGTGAAATCTTGTAAGATATTGATGGTCAAAAAAAAATTAAACTGTTAGCATGGTTAAAATGCTTTTTCTTACAAAAGTTAACAAACTAATTAATTCAATTGAAATTCCTCGGTTCCAGTCAACTTTATTGTTTATTATTTAAAACATTTTACAAATACGTTTCGGGGTCATTCTCCACCATCATCAGTTTGCCTAAAATATACATTCACAAATCGTCATTAATTTAGAAACAAGAAATTCTGTTAAAATTTACATATTAAAATACAAATTACATCATTAAAAAACATATATTAAAATCGTTTGAATGTCTTGGTATCACAGGTGATGAGTCAGGACGATCATGTTCGGGAAAAGACTAGAATTTATTGTTCAGGGCTGTAAAATTTACTTACATGCATGGCTGTTTCCACCTTCAAATTTGGTAAGTAATAGAAAAATTTTATTTTATCTAACATCGAACGAGAGAATAAAAAACTGTTTATAATGTTTGGCATTTTTTGTATCCTACCATAAACAGAGAGTTTCTGGTAGGGTACCTATGTTGTGGCCCTTCTGGAAAGATGACTCGATGTTTGCGTATCAAGCAGACATTTTCTAAAATGAATAAAGCAGCAAGTGTGAGAGTTTTATAGTTTTCAAAGTAGTACTTGCAATGTAGCAAACAAAACTCTACTTTTCAGGCCAAATGGATAGCGAATTGCTCGTTTCTGCAGTTTAAAAATACTTCGAAATTGCTGGCTGTTGCAGCAGCCCCAAAAAGGAAGGCGGTAACGGATGTGAGAC
Source organism: Dendroctonus valens (assembly GCA_024550625.1). Taxonomy (NCBI): domain Eukaryota; kingdom Metazoa; phylum Arthropoda; class Insecta; order Coleoptera; family Curculionidae; genus Dendroctonus; species Dendroctonus valens. The sequence continues at coordinate 302,291 of JAJTJO010000491.1, forward strand.
TCAAATAGAGAGAAGTAAGCGAGTTTGGCGGAGAACACATTGAGCTCCATCGAAACCGATCGAATTGCAAAACAAGCGGAAGAAAGTTTTTTTTGTTAATGAGTCAATATGGGTTGTCGCACATAAGGTTGGCATTAATGTTCAAGCCCAGAAATTTGCTCGACTCAACCTATCTAACATTGTTGTTATGAAGTAGCAAGGGTTGTAAAGCTCCTCTATAAGATAGGGCTACCGTTTTATTAACGTTAAACCCCAGCAAACTAGAGTCAGACCAACTCTTGATTGTAACGAGATCCGTTGGAAACCTTGGAGTGAAGGGACACTCCTCAGCAAAGAGGGTAATTTTGCCATTGATGTTTAAGTAGCTGATGTCATTTGATCAGATGATTGTCAGTAGGAAAAGAATAGGTCCAAGCACGGAACCCTGGGGAACTCCACTGACAATCAGTTTACACTCAGAGACAGACCCGTTTGCTCTGACAAACTGTTGCCTATTTTCAAGATATGACTTAAACCAGTTGGAAGAAATACCACGTATTCCATAAAACTCAAGCTTATCTAACAAAATGATGTGACTCACACAGTCAAACGCTTTTGCATAGTCACGGAAGATTGTAGCTGTGGGGCGATTGCAATTTAGCGATTAGTAAACATCATGAAGCAAGGAAAATACTGCATCGTTGGTGCACTTGTTAGGCGAAAATTCGAACTGCTCTGGTGATAATATGCAATGCTTGAAGATAAATGGCATGAGGCGATTTTTTAGTAACCTTTCAACTATTTTTGACAACACAGGGAGCATTGAAATTGGACGATAATTACATGAGAAATCCCTTTCAACCAATTCCCACCAATTTCAGAGGTTTAAATGACGGATTAGCGCTAGTCTATAGTTTCCAGCATAGATTTCTAGAGTATTTTGTTTTGTTTGCAGTTGCAAACCAATTTCCTTTTTAATATATACAATTTGGAATTATAAGCAATAAACATATGTTGAGACAATAAAATATTTCTATATGATCTCAAATTTTTGGAAATAATAGATTCTGGTTTTTATCGTCGAATTTATGAAACATCACATTATTTCCAATACATGGATGACAACACCTTTCTTAGACGCAAGTCGTTCTCCGATATTTCCTAAGCAAAAAATGTGTACTTCTGCCAAGTGGATATTTTTCACCGTGTTCGAGATATTTCACATTGAAACATCTAGTGATTTTTATTGGAACTCTAAATAAAACAAATATTCTGACCACATTTTCTATAATGCAAAACTTAACAAACATTAAACAGTCTTTATTTAAGCACGCTAAGAACTATTTTAAACTCTAACAGAAACTTCCTTTTGAAATATTTTCTTTTAAATTGATAGTATCCTAATGGATAGAAGGAAAGCCTTCAAGTAAAATACCTTTTGCTAAAGTAAAAGAATGGTCTGATTTCTGAGTTGACCAATCTTCAAATATTCCTTCAGAATTTAATAGAAAGCCTCGTAGTGTGTCTGAAAGCCGAAGGTGGAAAGCTACTAAAATTAGACAATTTCTACTTTATTCGGAGTCTGTTATTCTAAGCAACATCCTCTCAGAGGAGGCATATGAAAACTTTTTATTTGTGCATGTTCCAATAATGAGTTTATCCTCTGAAAAACATTTACAATACATAGATAATGCTGAAAAGTTTCTGAAATAATTTGTTGAAAGTTTAATTTCGATTTATGGAGAAGAGGTTTGGTCTCATAATATAATCTTCTTCATTATAATTAAATGAAGAAGATTATAATCTTCTTCATTTAGTGAATGACGTTCAACATTTTGGTACTCTTGATAAATGCTGTGATTTCAGTTTTAAAATTTACATGCAGACTTTAAGCCCCTTCAACAAATAGTAAATCGGAAAGCTCAACTTGATGCTTTAACGAAAGAATGTAATTTTCCCCAAAGCAGTCGCCTATGTGTAGTATTCCTCATTTTAATTGACCAAGTTTTTCCAAGTTGCTCAAGCAACTGTATTTTAAAGATTTTACTTTAAAGGTTCAAAAACCTGTCAACAGTTCGCTTGAGGAGAATTAATAAGCATTTGCATTTTTGTTTTAAGAGATGATTTTAAATAAAAAAGTACCTAGGTAAATAATGAAAGATGTTTTTCAGTATTTTTATTTTGCCCACCTGTCTAAGTTCAAATGGTATTCCATCCATTTCCACTTCTAAACCACTTTAACTTTAAGATTCACTAATCTTTTGCTTTTTCAACTTTTTTATGGACCTTTTATTAGCATTGTAGATATAGATCAAAAAATCTTGAAAAAATAAAAAGGGTACTAATAATGAACAACTATCCTAAAGCTTTCTTTGAACCAATAATAAAACAAAGAATTAATAAAATCTACAATTCAAATAAATGGAACAGCATGAATGGTGTAAATAAGATAAAAGAAGGTGAAGTCAGGTATGTATCATTACCGTACATGCCGGAGATAAACACAAAAATAAAGAATATTCTGAAGCCACATAATATTACTGTGGCGGAAAGAACTAAAAACAAGTTGGACACACCTAACGTAATATACAAGATTGACTGTTTGGACTGTGACAACACTTATATAGGACAAACAGGGCAATATTTAAAGAAAAGAATATACGAACATAAGTATAGCTTAAGAAAGGTTAGCGAAAATGCAACAGCATTAGCACAACATGCACAACAAAAGTTGCATGATTTTGATTTCGATCACACACAAATATTGATCAATGAGGGCAACTATAATAAGAGACGAATCCATGAAATGATACAAATTAAGAAACATCAGAATGCATTAAAGTTCAGATCAGATACAGACAATCTTAGCTCTGTGTATCATACGCTAATTAGATGATCGCATGTATGAACTGATTGGACCAGGTAAATGAAATGTAAACAGCTAATATTGAAAAATTGTCAAGCAATTCCTAGAATGCAAAGAAAAGACGAAAGATAAACAGTTTTTTTGTTTCGCTCGCTTGATATCGAATAAAATATGGAAAATTCAGTGATTCATTCAGTCAAATGTGAAGTTGGTAGCAACTATATACGTAAGTCAAATTTAGATCTCTAAACAATAGATTCTAGTCTTTTCCCGAACATGTTTATCCCGACTCATCACCTGAGAACAAAGGTCCCAAATTGTACTTTTTAATATGTGTGTGATTTGAATTTTAATAGGTTAATTTTGTGAATGTGTTTTTTTATTTTTAATTAAATTGATAAAAAATGTAAAATGTATATTTTAGACAAACTGATGATGGTGGAGAAAGACACCGAAACGTATTTGTAACAATTTAAATAATAAACAATAAAATTGACTGAAACCCAGGAAATTTTGAAATAAAATAATAATTAATTAGATTATTTTATACCTCGAGTAAATATTGTAACTTTTAATTGCGGAAACAGTTACTGTTGTTGTAATAAACTTGAAATAAAGTTGAAATAAACTCATAATTGTTATATTGAATTACCTGCATCGAATCCACCTACAGATTTACAAGCAGCTAATAGAACTTGTTCAGATCTGTCAGTTGCAATATTGCCGTTATAATAATCTTGCACAATTTTAAATCTAGATCGTCTTCTTCGATTTCAATTTCCTGGAAACAATGACTTGCCTACAAATAATTTATTGGTTGATCATCAAGTTGGTATGAAATATATTTCAGGTACCTTGTTCCCCATCTAAGTGGCTGGGCATCTCTTGAATTTAAAACAAAAGCTTCATCTGGTTGATCAGTTTCTTTCTTGGTTTCCTTAATGACTTGCTGTATTGCTGTGGAAGGTTTTGGCCCCCGTATCCAGTGTTCTATTGACATGAGTTATTAATTTTTATTATTCAGGTACAAGTTGTGTAAAGTTTAAAACTTCTTATACAGGGTGACTCAGACCTGCGAAATTTTTCTGTAGCTTGGTTGTAGTAAATAATTTTTTTTGTATTTAAACAAAAGTAGCCCCGCAAGCTAGATCGCAAGAAGCTTCTAACATTGTCACAGACTATAACATTGTCACATACTATATAATCACACGAATAACACTGACTTTCTGGAGAGTGCTCTTATTTATGATTGCGTCTCTTTAAGATACTAAAGATCAGTCTTCCCAAGTACCAGTTATGATAAGAAGTTCTCCAAAAGATTCTGGAACATTAGAATTTTGTGCAAGTTTTTTAAAGTGATAACTTCTTATGGCACGGTTCAACCTCAGCGGAATGCGTTACGGTGCCGTTGGTCTGGCACACAGTGGCACGCGAATCTTAAGCAGGATTTTTGGAAACACAAATTCAGGATCGTCGAAAAGAAAAACAATTATATAATAATCAGTTATCTTGTGAGAAGACGATTACAGTTAAAAAGAAAAAAACTATTTTGTTGCGGAAGCAACACAAAAAGAATTTGGAGAATTCCATAATCCAATTGAAGATTTAAAAAATAATCAGAAAGACTTATTAGTTTTTCAACATCATTTCAGTTCGGTGCGTAACAAAAATATTCGTTATTCAGTCAGAAAAATTGCAAACATGCGAACAAATCCCATTTGTTTCGTACCGAATTCGTACGAATGACTTCTAGAGATCTATTGGACGAGCTTCAGTACCTCGCAATGAAATTGGATCATTCGCTACCGTTTCGTACGATTCCAAAGGACCAAGGACCAAAGGATCCAAAGGACAATGGGCCTTAAGATTCCAGTTTACCTGGACCAAACTACCATAAATTACCATTCATTCTAAGTACAGACTTTAAGGTTGATTTTTCTTCCGATACGCCGCAAAATTTAATGTCATTTGAATCAAAGTTACAATTAAAGATGATGTAATCGTGTAAAATGTATACTTTTTACACGATTCAAATACTGATTGAATTGAAAAATATTGTTTGTGATGTTCTTTTTTGTCATGGATGAGGTTTAGGACATGCTCTCTGTCCAGAGCTGGTATTTTAGCGCTCCAGCCTGGCTGTCTACCCAGTAAAACCCTTCCCTCAGCGCCGAGGTACTCCGCCGCTTGCCCTGTTTATGCAATTAATATTATAAGGATCTGGAATGGCGAATGCGGGACCTCATTTTCTCCTTGTTTAAGAACGTTTCCAATGGAAAAAAACTAATAAAACGTATATTCCATAGCCATAAACTATATACGAATGAACAACCCGTGCATAAACAAAGTACACATAAAAACTTTTAGGTTAATTTGAGTTTGATAGTTTTATTGATTGTTAGAGTTGATTAGTTGACATTGAGTCCAAACGATGGATCCATGACAGCCTTTACTGCAATGTACCTTTTGGTCCGATGAGATTTCAAAATATTCTAATATGTTTTAATACAGGGTAATTCAAAACTGGCGTTATTCCTCTGGGGGTGTTGTCTGGGGGTGTTTTAGGAGTACAGGAAAAATAGTAGAAAATATTAATTGTTATTCAAAATTGAGATATTTGCAAAAACCTAGATCAGAAGGATGGCAACAATGTTTTTCAAGGTAATCTGCCTCATTAACATTACGTAAATACCTGTTACTTCTTAATTATTGAAAATTATAGTAAACATGGGTAAACACAAAACAAAGAAAGAGAAAGTAAAAGAAATATTTTGAGGTTAGGATAGCGCTGTCAATTTGCGGTCAGTGCTGCCATACTTTTTAGGCAGATCAGTGATATACCTAAACTCGCTACACTTGTAAACAAACATCTCCTGTGTAAGGTTATGTATCAATGATTAATATTAATCAAATAAAATACAATTAAGTTAAGTCACAAGAGGTTGACGAATTCTGCCAACAACTCCTACAATAAGGACCAAGCGCTTGTGTCCAAATGTGACGTCACCGGCCGAAGGCGGTCGAGCACATCGGTGATCAATGAGAAACAAAACATTTGTGATCGGCCCTACTTATTTTATTTGCTTTAAAACGCGATTATTGAAATAGGGCTATTTTATATAGACATCTGTGTAAACTAATATTCTAGTAATATCACATCAGCATATGATTTAATTAGAAAAGTTGTGACTTGTATGAGTTACTATATGTATATTCTAACAAGAGACAGTTGCCTACAACTTTATACTCGACAAAGTACTTCAATAATTTTCTTTTAGGAATTTTATGTTTCAGTTTCCTCAGACAGTTTTATAGCATACAGATTAACTCAATTTAGAATTAAGTAATGCTTCACTCATCAAATCATTATTTGATTTTTTTTAAATCTCAAAGCCTATTAATTTATTTCATTGATACTAATACATATACAAATATAAAATAACAGATACATATGAAATATTAGACTAAAATTAAGTCTCAAGTTTCCAGCTAAAATATTTAAGTAAGTATTTCGCTATGAATAAGTATTAAGTTTTCTTTTACGTCCTTTTCCATAACGGTCATTTCTTTTGCCACAATAATTTTTGATTAACGTATTGAGATACTGCCGAGTAAAATATCAGTAATTACCTTTGGAGAGTGTGTATTGCAGCCGTCAAAGTAAATAAGATGTTCTTGTTGAATATCTTCACCAGATATTTATAAATTAAACTACATAGAAATGATTTTTGTGAAAAAATGTTTAAAAATCTCTCTTCGTGAGTATTAAGTAACTTTTTAAATATGATATGAGGTGAGAACTACTTGAACTACAGATTCGTTAGGATAACGAAGTCCACCTCGATTTAAATTACTTACTAAGTTTAAAGTTGTCTTCCACAATAAGTTCTTCACCTAGTGTTAATAAATGTTTGCAAGAGCTCCATTTTACTTTATTTAAAGCAATATGGCTGCAATATCCTCCTAAATAAGTAATAACTGGCATCTCACTTTTAACATTGTCTATGTCAGTATCCTCAATCACTTCAAATTATTCCTGGGTTTCAGTCAATTGTATTGTTTATAAATCAAAATGTTACAAATACGTTTCGGTGTCTTTCTCCACCATCATCAGTTTGTATGTCTAGATGTTTCTACCTTCACATTTGACTGGACATTTAAATGTCCAGTTGAGAAAACTCCTGTATAAAATCGTCAGTACTAAAATTTACTTCACACACTCTACTATTTACACTTGGCACAAAGTTCTTTCGGGGAATTGCGTTAAGCCATTTATGGTTCAAGGTTTTGTCCTTGGGAAGCCTAAAGACTCAAGCTTTATCATTGTTTGTATAGTGCCCGTGGCACCCAGGGACACAACACTTATTCGGCATCGTAAACTAATCACTTAAATCACTAAATTTACTCACAAAGGACAATAAATTAGAATAATGCACAGAAAAAATCAACAAATCTCGGGTCTATTTGGTAGTTTTAACCCTTCGTTCCGTGACGCCAGAGGCATTTCTAAAACCAGCGCTGAGTCCTTATTGTAGGCCGCCTTATTGTAGGAGTTGTTGATACAAGACGTTACAAGATCAAGTTCTTGCAACGGGCGTTAATATTTACACTATACAATTCGTATAGAAAATTCGTATAATTTACAACATATAGATTCTCCATTTGTACACTATACAATTTGTATAGTCTCCATTGCACTTTCGTGACTCACAGTATTAAAATAGTGAAGTGTCGAAATCGTACTAACAATCTTACCAACGAATACGTGCAGTACTATTCCACCGTTAAAATCGGTGTGGTTGGTGATTCTAGTGCAACAGTTCTTAGACAATAACTGGAACATTCGGTTCGACAGTTGTACCGATCGGTTGTGTTTTGTTGTGCTCCGCTTTGCACGTTTCGTTTTGTTTTGTTTATTGTGTTACTTTACGGTCGGTCAACTGCCCGGTGTGTTACCAACAGTTTTTTTTTAAATAAGTTTTCTCGTGTTTTTTTCTCGCTCTTTTCTTCGGTTTGACTTATAAAAGATGGCCACTTACAAGTGTGATAATTGCCTCAAAGAATTTGCGGACAAGGACAAATGCAACAAGGTCCGGTGCAGCGGTGAGCTGCCGCAGGTGCTTTTGCATGCAGTGTACGGGCCTCGATAAGGTGACTACCAAGACCCTGCTATTGGAGAAGTACAACCACCTCCGATTTTTTTGTGCGCTCTGCGATTCTCCAAACCTTAGGTACCTCAACGATAAGGTAACAAACTTATCAAAAATCAGGTACCTCAAGGTATCATTGACTCGCTGGCAAACCAGATGTCCAAGCTATCGACTAGTGTGCCAACAATTTCTGAAATGCTACGATATGCTGTTGAGCATCGAGTCAAGATGGAGTCTTCTGGAGGGCAAGTTGGACGATATCCGTGGAATGACTGAGGTATTCACCACCTCCAAGCCAGACATGCTCTTGAGATCAGTGAGGGATATGGAGCAAGTCTGTTTAATGTCTCTCAAGTGCTGCTCAACAATACTGAGGAGTCCGTCAGAATTCAAGTCCACGACTCCTCATCCGCTGAGATCAGAGTGGGTATGGAAGGCCTGAAGGATGGCCTCGCAAGTGTTGCCGCCATGGTTAAGGGGTTGACTACTAAGGTTGTTGACTCCAATCGGCATAGAAAACAAGTCTCAACCACTTCTACGTCGTGCTCTACTAAGTCGACTTCTCTCGTCTCCTCATCCACCCAAACAGAGTTGCCTCCTGACATTTCATCGACTCCGGGATATCCGGGCCCCTCAGCTTGTGCCGAAACCCGAAGATGGCATTATGTGGTCGTGAGACATCTCCCGGTCGGATTTACTACCACCAATGTTGTTCACCATGTGAAGGAGGTCCTGAAATCGTCGGATTTTGTTCGATGCTTTCGCCTATTTAATCAGGGCAATGACTCCGAGGAACCCATATTCAAAGTGGGAACCATAACTAGGGAATCGGCTGAGAGATTGTTGGGGGACAGCATGTGGCCTCGCGGAGTTCGGATTGAGTGGTCAACGGAGTCCGCTGCTTCTCGGAGGGTTGTAGAGAACTGTCGGCTTCCCACCAGCGGAGCAAGGGTGAACGTCAGTCCGGGTTTGGAGGGTCTATTGGCTGTCTCCTCCTCGGAAAATGGTGATAGAGCAAGCAGTGTAATAACGATAGCCTCTGATAAACAGGCTAGTGCTGCTTGCAAGACCAACAACTTTGGCAGTGTCAAACTGCCTGAGAGGATGCCTAGAGGGCCGGCTCCCTTTCTGGACCCGTTGACTTCTCCGATTGTTCGAATGACTGTGGCATCTGATCGTTCCAAGGACTCGGGGAAGCGGTACCTAATGGCAAGGCTCGGAGAACCTTCCATCATGAGGGCCATAAGATTGTACCTCTCCTACCTGCATGACCAACCTGCCTCAGTTTGCTACTAAGAATTTACTATTACTAACATCAAAGTATTCCTAGCATCTGAATGCTTGCCTACCCGGAAAGAAGATTTGCAGAGTTTATACAACGATTTTCACCATGCTTATGGGATTGGTTGCGCCGAGGTGGAGGCGGATCTGAGCACCTACAGATCACATGTTGTTTCGGAGAGGACGGTGCAACTTCATAAGTACAGTGAAAGTCACCACAACTACTTTTCCAGTGGCTCTCCGAAGAGAAAACATTTTTAGGTAGAATGACGTGTTTTGAGCGACTAGACTGCCTCAAGTCCTGACGCCAGGTTTAGCAGGGTTCTTGTCAATATTGCTTCGTTGAGGAACAAAACGGATGAAGTTGTACTTGTTTTTGGAGTTGTCAGGGTTTCCCCAGTTGGTTGCGAACACTGGCTGAACATGAATAAACCTTTTTAGATCGAAAAGTACTCCACAATAGCCAGATACAACCGAGAGGGCTCGGCCCATGGGGGAACTTTGATTCTATCCTTGACTGAGGGCTTCTCTCCATTAACTAAGTTTGATTATCTTCAAGCGGATCACTTCTTCGAATTTTCCGCTGTATACAATAAACATATTGATCTGTATGTAATCTGCATCTATAGAGCGCGAAGTTCCGATGTGCGGCAATTTTTTGATAGCCTGCTAAACTTGCTTGACTGTTAATCTGAATATTGACTACGCTGCTGCCTGTGCTGCCCAAAAATCCTTCATTGGCTTATTTTCGATTCTTTTGATCTTTCAATGCATGTAACTGCTCCGACTAGAATTTCTAACAATTCAACGTCGACTATAGATTATGTGGCGTCTGACTTCCCCCCGTCTGATGTTCAATCGACGGTGACTAGCGCGGGTCTCTCTGATCATGAAGCGGTGATATCCAAGTTCAATATTTCTCTCAAGCCCTCGAGAAGAGCTCGCGGTTTGGGTAGATTCTTCTCATCTTGAAATTTTGCATTATTCCACAATCTTTGTCAAAGCACGATTTGGAACTTTGAGTCCGGTGATCCAATTTCTCACTTCAGAGATTTCTTGAATAAAATTAAAAGTAGTTTCAATGAGGCCTTTTCGCTTAGGGCCATTAATCCTAAACGCCATAAACATAGGATTACGGGAGGTTTGCGCACTTCCGCGAAAAATATGCGCTTTCTCTTGCAAATAAAAAAGTTTACTGACTCCGCTCAAGTTCTTGAATTCATTTCAAATTATAGAAGGATCTATCTAAGAGTAATCAAGTCAGCAAAGAGACTATATTATCAAAATCGTTTGACAAATGTCAAAAGCGTTTCCAGGGAAACCTGGTCCATTGTCAATGATCTCAGAGGTAGAACAAATCCCGTGAATGAAGGTATGCCAAGTCCAAATGAGTTAAACAACTATTTCATCAACATCAGCAAAAGTGTTACTTCAGGTATTTTACCTGACTTCGACCCGCTTTCGTTGCTTTCTCCTTCTAAGAAGATCGCCGATATCTTTTTCCAAAGCGCTGTAAACAGCGTTGAACTACTACAGGTAATACACAGCATAAAAAGTAAATCGTCGTGTAGCAAGGATAATCTATCAGTTAAAATATTCTTGAGCCTCCCACTTTCAACTCTGGATGTTCTCACAGACCTAATAAATGATTCGTTTGTGCACGGAGTTTTTGCAGAATGCCTCAAAACTGCAATCATTATTCCTCTTCATAAAGGTGGTGAAAGGAATATCTCATGTAATTATCGTCCAATTGCCATGCTCCCTGTGTTGTTAAAAATAGTTGAAAGGTTACTGAAGAATCGCCTTATGCCATTTATCTTCAAGCATGACATATTATCACCAGAGCAGTTCGGATTTTCGCCTAACAAGTGCACCAACGATGCAGTATTTTCCTTGCTTCATGATGTTTACTCATCTCTAAATTGCAACCGCCCCACAGCTACAATCTTCTGTGACTATGCGAAAGCCTTTGACTGTGTGAGTCACAGCATTCTGTTAGATAAGCTTGATTTTTATGGAATACGTGGTATTTCTTCCAACTGGTTCAAGTCATATCTTGAAAATAGGCAACAATTTGTCAGAGCAGAGAACTTTCTTGTATGCGACACGTGCTAGTTTGAAGTATTTAGAAGCAGTGGATTAGATACGACTCCCACCAGCCAGTTATTCGATTGAAAGTCCTCAGATTTACTACACAAGCTTCCTCAGCCAGGCAACAATACCTCACCTCAGGATTGCCATTATGAGTTTTCGGGGAGTTCGTTCTCGACGTTTGAACAGTGAACAAGTGATTCGTTCGCTCTCTTATCGTGAATAAAATTGATATTAAAGGATATCATCCTCGGCGAGTGGTGTCCGGCGACCGTGCCAAGGTCGTTTAAGTTATCGCAAGATATTTAAAAAACACTGATATAGGGAATGCATTTTATTAGTCCCCAGCAATGCAAACAAGCCAGATATTATTAGAAAAATATCAACGTACCCAAAATGAGGAAATTTTATACAATAGCTGGAAATCAGCTGAGCAAGAAAAAATGAATGCTACATACAAGGTGGAACAACTACAATCCCAGTTGGATAAAATACATAAAATGTATGCAGAATTGAACACAAAATATTCAAATATAGAAAAGAAACTGTCTAGCAACGCCGAAGAAAGGGGGACAGGTGAATATCATACCGATGAAGAGGAGTTAGCAAGGGAGACAGAATGGATTCGAACAAAAAATTGGAAGAAAAGGAAAATGGATACTTCGCTTACACCACCACAACAACAAACCAATAGGCCGAATGTAGAAAAGCCTAAAAAAATTCAAGCACCGCCGCCTATCATAGTGGACAATATTATAAATTTTAATGAACTCCATGCTATCGTGACCCAACTTCCCGGTGCCCAGATTAAAGTAATTCATGATAAAAATATAAAAATTAATGTACAGGATGAGACCAACTATAAAATGCTTACTGCAACGCTAACTGAAAAAGGATACTCTTGGCATTCCTATGAGAATAAGCAGAACAGGACAATTAAAGTTATGGCCAAAAAACTGTATCATTCCATTGATCCAGAAAAAATATTGCATGAAGTTAGAAAACGCGGCTACAAACTTATCGAAGTCACTCCTAAATTAAAATATAAAACAAAACAACCTCTAAACATGTTCATGCTTTCATTCAGGCATGACGAGAGTATTGATAAAATTTACGGAATAACTGACATATTAGGGGTCAGAGTTGAAATCACTCCATTAATAAAGTCCAGGCTTGTACCACAGTGCAAAAAATGCCAAGCTTATGGACATACACAAAAATACTGTGCCATGGAGCCACGCTGCGTCAGATGTACTGGTAAGCACCTAACAATGGAGTGAAAAACCAAAGAATGAAAAACCGAAATGTGTTCATTGTGGTGAAGGACATCCAGCCAACTACAGAGGATGCATGGTTGCAAAAGAAATGCAAAAATTAAAAGAAAAACGCAACAAGAAACCAGTTCCTCCTAAGCAGCCACAGAGGAATAACGTACAAGTGCAGAAAGGCAACATAAGTGCAGGACAAAACACCTACAGTCAAGCAGTTACTGGTAAGCCTGAATTGATTATTAGTACAAATCAAACACAACAACGAGACCGAAACGTTTCCATCCAAAACTCTCTTCAACAAATAATGGAGAAATTAATAAAAATGGATGAACGGATTAGCAGACTTGAATATAGGGCCAAAGGAGCTATCTCAAAAAATTTTTAATGCTAAGTAGCCTCAAGATTATAGAGTGGAATGCCAATGGACTCTTGCAACACAAACAAGAATTGCAAGCAGTCCTGGACATAGAAAAAATAGACATATGTCTGATCTCAGAGACTCACTTCACCAATGAGTCCTTTATCAGTTTCAAGGGATACAAAGTGTACCACACCACTCATCCCCAGAATTCAGCCAGAGGAGGTAGTGCAGTGATAGTAAGAGAAGCGATTATGCATCATCAAGAGATGGGATACAGGACTGAAGAATTTCAGGCAACTTCGGTAATGATCAAAACCAAAACTCAGGATGTCATGGTCACATCCGTATACTGTCCTCCAAGACATGCCATACAGCATGAGCAATACATGGATTTCTTTAATAGCCAAGGAATTAGATTTATCATTGGAGGCGACTTCAATGCTAAGCACACCCATTGGGGATCTAGGTTAACCACAACCAAAGGCAAACAATTGATGGAAGCAATGAGACAGATAAAATGCGAAGCACACTCAACTGGGAAACCAACTTATTGGCCCACAGATAGAAATAAAATACCTGACCTAATAGATTTTTTTGTTGTGCGGAATATATCAGCAAACTATATTCAAGTTGATGAGGCGTGGGACATGAACTCAGACCACTCTCCCATTCTCCTCACTCTTAGCGATTCTATTATCCAAAAACAAAATTCTCCTAGACTAACAAACAGGCGAACAGATTGGCAAAGTTTCAGATTAGAACTTCAAAATGCTATTAATTTAACTGTTCCATTAAGAACAATAGAACAGTTGGATGATGAAGTGGAAAATCTTGTTACCCTAATTCAACAAGCAGCATGGAATAACACCCCATCCATTGTTCAGAGGACAAAAGGAAACAAATACCCCATGGAAGTAAGACACTTGATCTCAGAGAAAAGAAAACTTAGGAGGAAATGGCACCAGACCAGAGCTCCAGCAGATAAAACCATACTCAATAATGCCACTCAACAGTTAAAGAGAGAAATAGAAAGAATAAAAAATGAATCTATTAGTGACTATCTGAGTGAGTTGACAAATGACAAAAGCACTGACTACTCAGTCTGGAAAGCCACTAGGATATTAAAAAGTCCGATACGACAGAACGCACCAATCAGGAATGCAGATGGCAGCTGGGCTAGAAACAATACTCAGAAAGCCAACAGGTTTGCAGATCATCTTGAAAAAATCTTCCAACCAAACGATGGCGAAGAATTACCGAACTGGGACTTCTCTGACGGAGATAGCACGAACATTAGACCAACTTCCACAAAAGAAGTAGCAAATGAAATAAGAACAAACATTAATCCTAAGAAAGCTCCTGGTTTTGATTTAATTACTGGTGAAGTGCTAAAACAGCTCCCCAAAAAAGGTATAACCAAACTTACACATCTTTTCAATGCCTCATTCAGATTAAGGTATGTTCCTAGGATGTGGAAAGTAGCTGAAATCATTATGATTCATAAACCAGGCAAAGCCTCTCACGATGTTTCATCATATAGGCCAATCTCTCTACTGCCTATGATATCGAAACTGTTCGAAAAAATACTCCTGACAAGGCTGAAACCCATCATCGAAGAAAGGAATATAATACCAAATCATCAGTTTGGGTTCAGAGAAAACCACTCAACGATAGACCAAGTACACAGAATTTCAGATGTTATTGAAAGAGCACTGGAAAGTAAGGAAGTATGCTCAGCCATCTTCCTTGATGTTTCGCAGGCCTTTGACAGAGTATGGCATAATGGGCTGAAACATAAGTTAAATATGCTACTCCCACAAAAATACTCGAAACTATTGGAATCCTACATTTCGGACAGAGCCTTCAGAGTAAACAAGAAGAAGCATTCACTGAAATAAAAAAAATCAGAGCAGGGGTGCCACAGGGAAGTGTCCTAGGACCTCTCCTGTACCTGATGTACACCAGTGATTTACACTACTCAGATCTTAATACTATAGCTACCTTTGCAGACGATACCGCTATATTAGCGGTAGGGAAAACCCATGAGGAAGCCGCAATTAAACTGCAAACATCAGTTTCACAAATATATGATTGGACCAAAAGATGGCGTATCAAACTGAACGAGACCAAGTCTGTACACATTAACTTCACAAATAAAACTAACCAGCAGGTACCAATTCACTTAAATAATACTCAGATCCCTTATGCAAATTTAGCAAAGTATCTGGGCATAACATTAGATGCACGACTGCGCTGGAAAGCCCATGTTAAGAAAAAAAGGAAGAGCTCGATATAAGATATAGGAAAATGTACTGGCTACTGGGTAGGCACTCTAGACTATCAATCTACAACAAAGTACTTCTGTATAAACAAATCCTCAAACCAGTGTGGACTTACGGCTTACAGCTCTGGGGTTGTGCCAGCAAGAGTAACATCCTAATTATTCAGAGATTCCAGAATAAAGTACTGAGAAACATTCTTAATGCGCCTTGGTACATCAGGAATAGTGATATTCATCGAGACCTTCAGATGGATACTGTTGACCAGACTATCACGAGATTTGCAAGGAGTCACGAACAACGGCTTCATCAACATGTGAATGTCGAGGCGATTCAGCTCCTCGACAATACCAACCTGACAAGAAGACTCAAGAGGGTAAAGCCTTTTGAGCTATGCAAGTGACTATGTCAGTGCAAAAGCAGAACAATGTGCGGTTTTGTGCTACACGGTAATTAATGTAGCTATGTCACTAGACCACCAGACTCTAAGGTACACTAGTGAGTAGGACCTTAGTTTTAAGATTTGTCCATAGTTAAGTTAGGTTAGAACAGAATTACTCATTGATCAACTTTGATCAGATCGTAATGTTAGTAAATGTCCTACGGGGAGTTTAATTAAATAATAAAAAAAAAAAAAAAAAATGATGTTTACTCATCTCTAAATTGCAACCGCCCCACAGCTACAATCTTCTGTGACTATGCGAAAGCCTTTGACTGTGTGAGTCACAGCATTCTGTTAGATAAGCTTGATTTTTATGGAATCCGTGGTATTTCTTCCAACTGGTTCAAGTCATATCTTGAAAATAGGCAACAATTTGTCAGAGCAAACGGGTCTGTCTCTGAGTGTAAACTGATTGCCAGTGGAGTTCCCCAGGGTTCTGTGCTTGGACCTATTCTTTTCCTACTATTTATCAACGACATCACCTACTTAAAAATCAATGGCAAGATTACCCTCTTTGCTGACGACACAAGTATAACATGGACTGATTCTGATACTGTGTCCCTTCACTCTAAGGTTTCCGGCGATCTCGTCACGATCAAGAGTTGGTCTGACTCTAGTTCGCTGGGTTTTAACGTGAATAAGACGGTAGCCCTATCTTATAGAGGAGCTTTAGAGCCCTTGCTACTTCATAACAGCAATATTAGATACGTTGAGTCGGTGAAATTTCTGGGCTTGAACACTAATGCTAGCCTTAAATGGTCTACCCATATTGACTCCTTTACAAAAAAGCTATCTTCCGCTTGTTTTGCAATTCGATCGGTTTCGAGGGAGCTGAATGTGTTCTCCGCCAAACTCGCTTACTTCTCTCTATTTGAGTTTCATATCCGCTACGGCCTTCCTTTTTGGGGCTGCTGCAACACACAGCAATTTCAAAGCATTTTTAAACTGCAGAAACGAGCAATTCGCTATCTATTTGGCCTGAAAAGTAGAGCTCATTGCAAGTACTATTTTGAAAACTATAAAATTCTCACACTTCCTGCTTTATTCATATTAGAGACTGTCTGCTTGATACGCAAACACCGAGTCAGCTTTCCAGAAGCGCCACAACATAGGTACTCGACCAGAAGCTTAAGCCAAGATATATATCTCCCTTTCCATCCTCTGAATTAATAAAAAATTCAATTATTTACAACGCCAAGAAATTGTACAATCATCTTCCATCGCATCTTAAATCTCTCCCTACCTCTCAAAAGTTTCGGGGAGGGACAAAAGCATACCTCCTAAAAACACCTTTTTATTCTGTAAATGATTTTTATGTGGGGTAAGATCTTTTTCTAAATTTCACCACTTCTCAATCTTACTAAAATAAACTTTTCCGTTTGGGCATCACATGCGGCAGTTACGTTATATGTATTGGACGAATAATTATTTGTATGGTAGTTACATTTTGATTTTGGGGGTCATCAATTTGCTGAGTTCATATTTGTCTTTATTATTTATTGAATGTGACCACATGTTGCAAGCGGAACGGAATCGATTGGGTTCAAGTTCAGCAAGCAAAATTTCAAGTTCTCCGATGTTACTTACCTCAACTAGTATATATCTACCAAATCGGTATCATCACGATCCGCTTGCAATAACAAAAACAGGGTCAACAGACTAGTTCCTTGTTATGGTTTAGGGTGCAACTTGGCTTCACTCACCCCTGTTTTTCTTAATTTTAATTTGTCTGTTTGATTTCATGACATTTTTGTGTTATGTTTTTTTTAATTTTTTATTTACCATTGTTTATTGTCCTTAGATGTGCTATATTTTGTAGTATATTGTTTTACACGCTTTGTCCATAAAATTTGTAAATTTTCCTGTGGCAATAAAGCATATTTTGATTTGATTTGATTTGAATTGCAATAATTCATCCGTTAGTGCGTTATCAACAACAACAAACAATTCCAGTTATTCTCTAAGAACTGTTGCACTAGAATCACCAACCACGCCGATTTTAACGGTGGAATAGTACTGCACGTATTCGTTGGTAAGATTGTTAGTACGATTTCGACACTGCACTATTTTAATACTGTGAGTCACGAAAGTGCAATGGAGACTATACAAATTGTATAGTGTACAAATGGAGAATCTATATAGTGTAAATTATACGAATTTTCTATACGAATTGTATAGTGTAAATATTAACGCCGTAAACGTAAATATAATTAAATATACAGGATTGACTGTTTGAACTGTGATAAAACATACATAGGTCAAACAGGACAGTATTTGAAAAAAAGAATATACGAGCATAAATATAGCTTAAGAAAGGTTAAGGAAAATGGAACAGCATTAGCACAACATGCACAACAAAAATTACATAGTTTTGATTTCGATAACACAAAAATACTAATCAATGAAAACAACTATAATAAGAGAAGAATCCATGAAATGATACAGATCAAAAAAGACCAGAATGCAATGAATTTTAGATCAGACACAGACAATCTTAGCTTAGTGTATCACACATAAATTAGATGATCGCATGCATGAACTGAATGGACCAGGTAAGTGAAAAGTAAACAGCAGATATTGAGGAATTGCAGAGCAATTCCAAGAATGCAAAGAAAAGGCGAAGTATAAACAGGTTTTTTTCGTTCCCTTTCTCGATATCGAATAAAATAGGGATTTCAATGTCCAATCAAATGTGAAGTTGGAAATATCTAGACATGTAAGTTAAATTTAGATCTCTAAACAATAGATTCTAGTCTTTTCCCGAACATGTTTATCCCGACTCATCACCTGAAAACCAATGTCCCTAATTGTACTTTTTAATGTGTATGTGATTTGTATTTTAATATGTGAATTTTGGTGTAAGTTTTTTATTTAAATTGATGACAGATGTGGAAATATATATTTTAGACAAACTGATGATGGTGGAGAAAGACACCGAAACGGATTTGTAACATTTTGAATAATAAACAATAAAATTGACTGAAACCCAGGAATATTTTGAAGTGATTAAAGTACAGTCAGGAAAATATACCCAACGATGATTAGTTTTTCTTCCAGACTTTCCATCACAAGGTTTGCAACTGTTGCAGCTATGGGAGACCCCATAGCTATTCCATATATATTGGGAATAGAAATTGCCTTCGTACTGGAAGTAAGTGGATTTAAGGCACAGCTCTACCGCCACAGTAAATGCATTTTCGGGTAATGATGTGTGTTACCTTATTTCAGACCATTTATTTCTTATGCACTGTATTCAGTAATCTACCAGGATGTTTGTATATAACGATACCACATCAAGTGATATTATGCGATGGTTCTCAGGTATTTTCTGCTTTTTTATAAATTCACAGAAACTCCGTGAGTCTCTAACGTAATATTGTGAGTTTTCAAATATATTACACAAACAGCTGACAGATATTTAGATAATTGGTAAGTTGGGGCATTTATGTTGCTAACTATCGGTCTCAATGGGTGGCCTGCTTTGTGAAGCTTTGGCAGGCCATATATATATGGTGCTCGGCCGTTGTTGCAAGACAGTGTTCGTTTCAAATTATCCGTTATGAATTTATTTTTATGCCATGAATTTATTATTTTATTGAGTTTTGTTTGAATATTTGTAGTAAGATCCTTTTTGTCCGGTTTATAGGTTTTTATAATATAATATAATATATAATAATAATTTCGTATATTTTCCTGACTGTACTTTAATTCATTCCAATGTATTCCTGGGTTTCAGTCAATCTTATTGTTTATTATTTAAAATGTTACAAATACGTTTCGGTGTCTTTATCCACCATCATCAGTTTGTCTAAAATATACATTTTACATTTATTATCAATTTAATAAAAAAAAAACTTTCACAAAATTAACATATTAAAATTCAAATCACACACATATTAAAAAGTACAATTTGGGACCTTGGTTTTCAGGTGATGAGTCGGGATAAACATGTTAAAATGTCATGTCGTCAAAAAAACATGTCGGGATAAACATGTGATAAACGGGAAAAGACTAGAATTTATTGTTTAGAGATCTATATATAACTTACATGTCTTGATGTTTCTAACTTCACATTTGATTGGATATTGAAATCCCTATTTTATTCGATATCGAGGGAGGGCCCGAAAAACCTGTTTATATTTCGCCTTTTCTTTGCATTCTTGGAATTGCTCTGTAATTCTTCAATATCTGCTGTTTGATTTTTATTTACCAGGTCCATTCAATTCATGCATGCGATCATCTAATTAGCGTATGATACACAGAGCTAAGATTGTCTGTATCTGATCTGAAATTTATTGCATTCTGATGTTTCTTAATTTGTATCATTTCATGGATTCTTCTCTTATTATAGTTAGTAGTATAGTCCTCATTGATCAATATTTGTGTGTTATCGAAATCAAAATCATGCAACTTTTGTTGTGCATGTTGTGCTAATGCTGTTGCATTTTCGTTAACCTTTCTTAAGCTATACTTATGTTCGTATATTCTTTTCTTTAAATATTGCCCTGTTTGTCCTATGTATGTGTTGTCACAGTTCAACATACTTGATTTCACCCTCTTTTTATTAATTCTTTATTTGCATTGTATATTTTATTAATTCTTTGTTTTATAATTGGTTCGAAGAATTCTTTGGGATAGTTGTTCATTATTAGTACCTTTTTTATTTTTTCAATATTTTTTGTCTGTATCCACAATGTGCTAATTTTATCGCTCTATCAATAAGAGCTGTTACGACACTTTTTTTATATTGTATAGGTGCATATGATTGGTAATTCAAGTATCTACCAGACCACACATCCTTTGTGTACCAGTTTGTTTTTATTTCCCCATTATTGTCATACATAACCGTCATATCCAAAAAGTTTAATGACCTGTTTTTGTCCTCCTCAATGGTGAATTTAATGGTTTCATGGAATGCATTAAACTTATCTAGTGTGTATTGAACTTTTTGGTTTGGCAGGCACATTATGCAGTCATCCACGTATCTTTTAAAAAATCCACATTTAAAGTCTAAATCAGGTATTAGTTTTTCTTCCAGACTTTCCATTACAAGGTTTGCAATTGTTGCAGCTGTGGGGGACCCCATAGCTACTCCATATATTTGCGAATAGAAATTGTCCTCGTACCGAAGTACGTGGACTTAAGGCACAGCTCTACCGCCCCAATAAATTCTCCTTCGGGCAATGATGTATATTCCCTAATTTCAGACCATTTATTTCTTATGCACTGTATTGAGTAATCTACCGGGACGTTTGTGTATAGCGATACCACATCAAGCGATATTAGGCGATGGTTCTCAGGTATCTTCTGTTTTTTTATAAATTCGCAGAAGCTCCATGAGTCTCTAATGTGATATTGTGAATTTCTCAATATATTACTCAACACAGCTGACAGGTATTTAGACAATTGGTAAGTTGGGGCATTTATGTTGCTAACTATCGGTCTTAATGGGTGGCCTGCTTTGTGAAGCTTTGGCAGGCCATATATAAATGGTGCTCGGACGTTGTTGCAAGACCGTGTTCGTTTTAAATTATCTGTTATGAATTTATTTTTATGCCATGAATTTATTATTTTATTTAGTTTTGTTTGAATATTTGTAGTAAGATCTTTTTTTTCTGGTTTATATGTTTTTACATCATTTATTAATGCTAGCATTTTTGTTCTATATTCACTTTTCATCATAACAACTGTCTTGCTACATTTGTCAGCCGTTAACACGCAGATGTTTGTGTGTTCATTTAAAAAAGTTTTGGTTTCACATATAAGCCTATTGATATCATTGGGCACACCTTTGTTCGACTCCACTCTTCAAATTTGTTGATATATTACACAACTTACGTCTTATTTCGTTTTTTTATCGCTATTTAAAGAGAAGATTTCATGTTCCATGTTTGCTATGACTTCATGAACCGGTTTGTATTGTTTTTAGTTAATAGAAAACTTTGGACCAAGTGACAGTACATACCTGACACTGTCTGGCATGCTTACCGTTGTTAAATTCTTTATCCATTTTTCATTAGTCCTATATTTGTTTTCTATACCATGTTTTTTGGTACCAATGTTTCTAATTTGTTCCTTTGTTTTGCCTTGATATTGTTGAACACAGTTTCGTACTTCTGCTCTTGTTGTTCATAAAACGTTTTTAATTCATTGTGACTACCCCTTTCTTGTAAATATCTTTTCACATTAATGGTTTCATTCTCTATACTTTTTAACTTTGAACAACAATCACTTAATACGATATTCAGGCAGTTAAAGTAAAACATGTCCAAAACCTTTAAATATTTTGTTTGATTCTGTCTGTTCCCAAAATTAAATTCCTTTCTCCTCACCTGTATGAACTTTGGTACGATCGCTAAATTCTTGCATCGGGCTAGGAAGATTTTCCTGTTCTTCTCTCTTGCCAATTTTGCCTGCAAAATTTCCTCATCCATCAGATCCATTCTGCTTTTGTTCCCAAGCATCTCTCTATCGTTTCGTATATTTTCCTGACTATACTTTAATTCATTCTAATGTATTCCTGGGTTTCAGTCAATTTTATTGTTTATTATTTAAAATGTTACAAATACGTTTCGGTGTCTTTATCCACCATCATCAGTTTGTCTAAAATATACATTTTACATTTATTATCAATTTAATTAAAAATAAAACTTTCACAAAATTAACATATTAAAATTCAAATCACACACATATTAAAAAGTACAATTTGGGACCTTGGTTCTCAGGTGATGAGTCGGGATAAACATGTTCGGGAAAAGACTAGAATCTATTGTTTAGAGATCTAAATTTGACTTACATGTCTAGATGTTTCTACCTTTACATTTGGTTGTGCATTGAATTACCTATTTTATTCGATATCGAGCGAGGGCCCAAGAATGCAAAGAAAAGGCGCAATATAAACAGGTTTTTCGGGTTTCGGTTTAAATCTCCATATAAAATAAAATACACTTTTTCAAAGAAACCGGCTCATATGTATTTTACAGTAGGTGAATATAGATGGAAAAAATGGTGAATTTTTCCGCCAAATAACACGAAAAGTTTATACAGGGTGGTGCCCAACTAATGTGACAAACATCACTGACATTGTTTATGCAAAAATAGTTGCGTTTTAAATTTACCTTATCCCGGTTTCCGAGGTACAGGGTAAGGTGTCAAAGTGTAAAAACCCTTTGTTTGGGAGTCAATCGAGAAATTGATCCAGATTTGGAATTTCTTAGCTTGTAGTTCCTAGAGAACGTTAGCTGTGGAGCCATTTAAAACATCAAACATTTTTTGGGTTCTAAAATATCAATTTTTTGTTACCAATATCTCGTACTTAAATCAAATATGTTTCAAACAAAAATGTGTACTTGGTTCAAGTCGATATCTCTAAGCGTTTTCGAGGTATTTCACATTGAAACTTCTACTAATTTCTTGAACTAACTCAAATTGAATCCCTAATATTGTCGTAAATTGACATTTTTTAAGTGAAACATGAACAAACCTGGTTTTACCGTCACCTAAGTGCTAACGGAAATATTTTAATTTCGACTATTACATTGAATTTATTGAAAATGCCCCGACAAAACTTAATTTCGAATGAAGAAATTCCCGATATGGTTTGTGTTTGTTTGTCGGGAATCATTTATTAAATTCTTTATTTTAATTATAATTTATTTCAATTTTATTGTTCATTATTTTATTACAAATACGTTTCGGTGTCTTTCTCTACCATCATCAGTTTGCATGCATGGCTGTTTCTACCTTCAACTTTGGCAAGCAATTCAAGGTATGTAGAAACAGCCATGCATGCAATCTGATTATGGTGGAGAAAGACACCGAAACGTATTTGTAATAAAATAATAAACAATAAAATTGGCTGGAACCCAGGAATATCATTAAAATGATTTATTATGTTTTTGTTTTATGGAAAATTTGAGCAGATTATTCCTGTAGTTTACTTACTGAGATTCAATTTGAGTTGAGAGGTTGAATATCTCGAAAACGGTGAGTGATATCAACTTGAACCAAGTACATATTCTTTGTTTAGGAAATATCAGAAACCGAGATATTGGGCGGAAAAAGGGATGTTTTAAAGCCTGAAAAAGTGCTGATGCTTTAAATCGCTCCAGATAGCGCCCTTTAGAAACTGCAAGTCAAAAAATGGAAAAATTGGGTGCCGCGATCTCAAAAATCCACTAATACAATTTTTTGGTGACAGTAAAACTAGTTAAGAATCTATTTAAAAAACACGAACATTACTTATGCCGGTGCATTTTGCCACATTAGTTGAGGACCATCCTGTATCAAGCCATGTTCTAAAATATTGTTGAAACAAATAATTTTTCTAATTGCTTTTGTTATTTTTTATTGCAAATGTATACACATCATGACAGGTGTGATTGTTATGAAAGAATAGTTTTCAAATAAAATTTCACTTACAGAATGTGTCAGATTTATGTTACTTTCATTAGCCCTCATCTGAGGCATAACTTTTTAATAAGCTAATAAGTTGCACCTTTCAGGAACAATCTTGAAATCACAATTTAATTTTCTCAATTTTCAGTCTGCTGTAAAACTTACGGTGGAATTATTATTTATTATATTAATTTGTTATCGAAAAAATGTTCTCTTCATCCATTTATGCGGATACACCCTCTAAAATTCCACCCAGGGTTATCAGCGGTATAAAAACATTTCAGTCCCTAATAGTTATTTTTGATCTGGTCGTATCTATTTGCTAAAATTTGATTGTGTCTATTTTATTTTGCAGCCGCTGCTTGATCGTATCATCCTGACATCCCGCCATCCAGTTCTATTTGTGATATTAGCCTAAGTATACCCATCGTCACGAAATTAAGAGTACAGAAGAAGTAGAAGTGATCGAGAAACTCTCGTACCATGATATTTTAAGTGAGTTCCCCTGCTATGATTTACTTCGATGCGAGTTAGAGTTCTGCCAAGTGGGCAGATACTGGTCCACTATAGCAATGAGGTATCAAGGCTCAAGTGCGGTTTTCGTAGTGACGCTGTCCTTTTGTTCGCTGATGACTCGTCTATAATCTATCACTAGTAAATTATCGCTTAATGAAGCGGAGGCAAAAATTAACGCCGTGAAAAGCGCATTCGGATTTTTCAGCGTGTTGGGGAAGATTTGGAAATTCGATCCCAGTGTATTTCAACTCGACCCCTATCATTTATTTTCATATTTGGAGACCATTTCTACATTATTTAACATCAAACCGCTGATGAACGAGGAACAATTTGAAGAGTATTCTTCGAAAACATGCAAATTGCGCACATGCTTCTCTATCACAACTGCATGAGGGCTGGCGATTGCCTTGAAAGTGAACTTAAACGTTCAGAACATTCAGTTCTGTCCGCCATTGAAAATGCCAAATTCGAAGTGTCTGCTAAGAAAGGCCACTCCGGATTATTATGTTCAGGGCCACGAAATTTTATTAGAAGCAGTAGCCGCAACGGTGCCCTCAAGTGATGAACGTGAGGTATTACTTGAATTGGTGGAAAATCAACTCTAATCGATGAGACAGGGGTTACCTTTCTTAGATTCAGATAGTGAGGAAGAGGAAATAGATTAGAAAAATGAAGTAGCGGGGGAAAATGAAATAGCGGGGGGAAATGACAGGGATATGATCAGGAACCAACGGACAGTGGCCAACGATAATAGCTATCATAAGAGCATCAATCCAGCTGAAGTTATAATTAGCTATGGAATCGACACACCTGCGGATTCAGGTGAGTGTTTCATTTTTTTCTGTTGCTTTAAGTTACAGGATAGTTGCAGCAGTGTAATTCTTCTCCTAAATGAAACACCGATTATCCAGGGTATTATTTATTATACAAACTAAGTGTTTTATGAGGGAAACAGGCTTAATTTTGCTTGTTGGAATAGATTCCAAGCAATCGCTTTTATACACATCAGCAATCCCGTATGCAAGGTGTCCCGTAAGCACATGATCAAAAGGGCACTGCGACATTCTTTGGCTCAAAAATTTTCGACTCATGGTGGTCAAAGTCCATTTTCTTAACAATCCTATTCACCCGTTTTTGAGTGACAAAACATTCCCGAATATTGGCCTTTTCACCTCAAAAAATGATGAAATTTGCAGAATACAGTACTCTAAACCATTTTTTCGTTCATATATTTGCCAATTACTCTTATTCCATAGCACGTTGCGGTTAATTTTTTTATTAATTTACTTATGTGAAAAGGCCAGTCTAAATGTTCATTCAAGTTCAAACCCAAAAACCGTGTGTGTTCTGCTACGGTAAATTCGTCACTTACCGGGCTGCTTGGATCTGAAGAATATTATAGCGGTTTTTTAGGAATTTAGACTCAGTTTGTTTTCAATGAATCATTTGATTACTATCTGAAATAGGGGAACATTTTTGTTTCCAATCAACAAGTTGGTGTCGTCTGCAGAATTAATTATTTGATTAGGACTTACTCTGACAAAATATATCTTTTATCAGAAAAATCAATAAATCAAAAAGCAAATAAGAAGTTCTGGTCGTTTTTTGTACCAAGACCCACAATAATTCACAGGTTGCTGCAATCAGATGAAGTAGGTTGCTTCATCTTGCATAAGAACAAATTCACAGCGAGTTTCATTAAAATCCATCTCCGATATTTCAAAAAGAATTTTTTTGACCACCAATCAATTGAGGAGCCAGGCATTTTTTCCTAATAAAAGTTACGTCAGTTTGTGCCCCTTAAGCAAGAAAAATGCCGCAATTCCCTTTTGATCGTGTGCTTACCGAACCCGTATAGTAAATATTTTTCGTGCAGGCGGATTATTACCAAATTTTTACTTTATCGTAAATCAATCGAAAATCTTTCTTCTGCTTCTTCTAATTATTATGCGCCACGGGCCCGCCTAATGAATAACGTTCCTTTTTAAATAACTTTTACCGAGTTCCAGGAACTCTTTTCGAGTGGTGATTAGTGTTTCGAGTGGCCAAATTATCTGAGAGATTTCAAGGCAGCTTTCAGTTGGGAAAACAGGAGCAGTTGTAAAAGTCTAGAGAAAACCTCGTCCCGAACTGCTCATTCTCAGCTATTAAAAGATCGAAGTAACGTTTGCACTTATTCAATTTTTACTTTAATAAATTGCTGTGCCGAAAATTAGTAATGACCTTTGAGAAAGTTCTGGCGCTTTTATGTCCGGCCAAGTGAAAGTAGCAAGGAAAATTGTCGAAAAACTGCTTTGCAAAATTTGATATTTTACCGGGGATTTTACGCCCTGATTCTCCTATCGAGTCTGTTCTTCAATTATTCCCTCTATTTCTATACAGAACGCTTGAAATTTAGAGAAGTTTTCTATTTCCGCACCATTCAAGGCCATCGAATATTTCAATAGATCTTTGAAAATTTTCTGGAATTTTCCAAGCGTGCAATTTCCACGAATCAGTGCAGAACCGGGAAAATGATGTTGGCATTTTCAAGAAACTGATCGAAGTCGGCTGCACCGTAAGAATGGTAATGAGCAACCTTGAATTTTATTCTGATGTTCATTTGAAGTATAATACGATTTGCAAAATTTCGCTATTCCGTCGTCTGGCGTTTCGTGGTATATCGAACATTCGCGCTCAGTGGAAAAAATGCATTAAAATATACGCTGAAGCCCATTAGGCCCTTGAGCAGCAAATTTCCGACATCCTGTAGCTGGAAATAAATAATTGGGTTTTTTGCTGATGCGACAGTGCGTAGAGGAGAGAAAAGATCAGCACTTGAAAAGTGGATCGGATCGGTTTACGTGGATTCATCTTCTACCAATATTCTCAGTAGTTTTTATCGGCACTTTGCATTTTCTGGTTCAGTTAAAATTCCTTTTCGCCCACCATCCAGGGTTGAGTGTTAGTGCGATTTTTAGTGAGTATGAATGAAACTAAGAAATGGTGCTTGAAAGTTTTTGTCGCGCATTTTTAAATAATTTTCCAATATCAGGTGCGTGGTAAACGGGTTTTTTAAATGGAACCTTCCCATTTTTTCAAATGTCAAATTTTCGTCGATTTTCTGACCTAGAAACCTACAGACCTATAAAACTTCTGAACAATCGGTTGGTTGTTTATTATTATCTGTTTTATTAATGTTGTTTTTCAAACCGAGCTGTTCTGATTTTTCGTTTAGTGTTTCGTAGAAAAGTTCACGGTTTTGAAAATATTCGGGCGATTTTGGAAATAGCGCTTCTGTTACTGGACTGTTAATAGGACTTAATATGTTTTAATTTGTGAAAAGCTTTCCACAACAGCCCAATGAACCGCCAAAGTTGCATGGTTTTAAACCGCAATAACTCACCTACTTGAAATGGAACCCCCTATTGTTTTTATTTTCGTATTGATCGACAAATGTTATGACCGGTTTATGTAAGATGGCCTAACCTTATAACCTACCGTTTCTAAGTTATTCGGCAAAATTATTTAATTCTAAGTCAATCGACTACAGTTGAACTTCGAAAAATGCTAACTTTCGACTGTGCATATTTTCTGAGTATGTGGTCCGATTTGAACAATTTTGTTTATCAAATCAAGCTCTATTTTTGACAACATTTGGGCTATAAGATAAGCAACAAAAATGTATTAAACATATTGTGCTGGGTGTTTAAATGAATGTGATGTTTTCTTGGTCAATGATCACATTCGTCTGCCGGCAATATCGGGTAGCTCAGTCAAAAAAAAAGTACGAAAAAAAAAGTACTTTCTTCTCAATCTCTCCATCTTAGATCTACAATATTCTTTGGCGTGAAAATAAAATTTCTTTATCCTGAGGAAAACAAAAACATGAACAACTTAATTGACAGAGCACAGAGGGTGACAAAATAAACAGAGCTTCAACTTGTAAAGAAATGTTGTTCGCACAGTCCTTTCCACAATTTTTCATCCCAAGTAAAAAATAAAGTTTAAAAAATTTTCTCGCAAAAAATGTGACTTGTCTTAAAAAAATTAATATCGCTCGGATGGCTGAGGATAGACTGACGTTTAAAGATCCAAATAATTCAGAAGACATGAGGCTATAACATCCGATACTTTCTTCTCTTTGGGCTACCCCATATTGCTTGCAAAAGATTTAAAGTTTCACAAGAAAATATGACATTATTTAATTTTTTGTTTATTTTATTACTAAAATTCTGTCCAAAAATATAGCTGTTATTTGACAAGAAAATATATGTAAAACGGATAACCGACTAAGGAAATATTCGCATCTTGTCTCGCACCGCAAATAAATTTGCATTGTACGTTGAACTGCGACTTATAACAAAAAATTACATCCCTCCAATACGCTTCTGATTTTAAAGACAATTTTGAGGCAAACTGTTGACGCAAACTCTTTTTTACTGAGCCAAGCTTTTTCTTTGCAATTTCCATCTAATTCCATCTGCGAACAGTTGCAACCGATACTTTTCTACTTCAAGTTGTGGGGCAACTCGTCTCATGAGAAGTCTCTCATCTTTTGCACTTAACGCCTGGTTGGTTTAAAGACATAATGCGATCTTAATTTTATTTAAATTATTTTATTTTTTATATCCATTCAAGACCTATTTCGAAATTGAAAAATTTGAGCTGAAGCTGACCGAACAGTACATTTTGTCCGAGAATAGAGCTACTACTGCCCCCCCAATTTGTTCGGGCCCTAATTGGCCTTTTGCCAGAAAATACCTTTAAATTTTACTTCTTTTAACATTTCATGGCTTGTACCCTTACAATCATTGAAGTAAAGTTCAAACATGTCAGCACGCAGCTTATTAGGTCCTCTGAAAACTACGTCGGAAACATTTCGTTCCAAAATTCATATTGATATTAATTTATTTCAAAATTTCCTGGGTTTCAGTCAATTTTATTATTTATTATTTAAAATATTACAAATACGTTTCGGTGTCTTTCTCCGCCATCATCAGTTTGTCTAAAATATACATTTTACATTTATTATCAATTTAATTAAAAATAAAAAAACACATTTACAAAACTAACCTATTAAAATTCAAATCACACACATATTAAAAAGTACAATTTGGGACCTTTGTTCTCAGGTGATGAGTCGGGATAAACATGTTCGGGAAAAGACTAGATTCTTGTTTAGAGATCTAGAGATTCTTAGTTAAATTATTGTTTAGAGATCTAAATTTGACTTACGTATATAGTTGATATCAACTTCTCATTTGACTGGTCACTGAATTTTCCATATTTTATTCGATATCAAGCGAGCGAAACAAAAAAACTGTTTATCTTTCGTCTTTTCTTTGCATTCTAGGAATTGCTTGGCAATTTTTCAATATCAGCTGTTTACATTTCATTTACCTGGTAAAATCAGTTCATACATGCGATCATCTAATTAGCGTATGATACACAGAGCTAAGATTGTCTGTATCTGATCTGAAATTTATTGCATTCTGATGTTTTTTAATTTGTATCATTTCATGGATTCTTCTCTTATTATAGTTGTCCTCATTGATCAATATTTGTGTGTTATCGAAATCAAAATCATGCAACTTTTGTTGTGCATGTTGTGCTAATGCTGTTGCATTTTCGCTAAGCTTTCTTAAGCTATACTTATGTTCGTATATTCTTTTCTTTAAATATTGCCCTGTTTGTCCTATATAAGTGTTGTCACAGTCCAAACAGTCAATGTTGTATATTACGTTAGGTGTGTCCAACTTATCGCTTCTAGGCTTAAATTTTGTGAAACCTTCCCTTACCAAGTTGTTTTTAGTTCTTTCCGCCACAGTAATATTATGTGGCTTCAGAATATTATTTATTTTTGTGTTTATCTCCGGCATGTACGGTAATGATACATACCTGACTTCACCTTCTTTTATCTTATTTACACCATTCATGCTGTTCCATTTATTTGAATTGTAGATTTTATTAATTCTTTGTTTTATTATTGGTTCAAAGAAAGCTTTGGGATAGCTGTTCATTATTAGTACCCTTTTTATTTTTTCAAGATTTTTTGATCTATATCTACAATGTGCCAATTTAATCGCTCTATCAGTAAGAGCTGTTACAACACTTTTTTTATATTGTATAGGTGCATATGATTGGTAATTGAAGTATCTACCCGACCACACATCCCTTGTGTACCAGTTTGTTTTTATTTCCCCATTACCGTCATATATAACAGTCATATCCAAAAAGTTTATCGATTTGTTTTTGTCTTCCTCAATGGTGAATTTAATGGTCTCATGTAATGCATTAACTTTATCTAATGTGTATTGAACTTTTTGGTTTGGCATGCACATTATGCAGTCATCCACGTATCTGTTAAAGAATCCACACTCAAAATTCAAGTTCCGGTATTAGTTTTTCTTCCAGACTTTCCATCACGAGGTTTGCAATTGTTGCAGCTATGGGAGACCCCATAGCTACTCCATATATTTGTGAATAGAAATTGCCATCGTACTGGAAGTAAGTGGACTTAAGGCACTGCTCTACCGCGCCCAATAAATTCATTTTCGGGTAATGATGTGTGCTCCATTATTTCAGACCATCTACCCCTTATGCACTGTATTGAGCAATCTACCGGGATGTGTGTGTATAAAGATACCACACCAAGTGATATTATGCGATGGTTGTCAGGTATCTTCTGTTTTTTTATAAATTCACAGAAACTCCATGAGTCCCTAACGTGATATTGCGACTTTCCCAATATATTACTCAGCACAGATGACAGATATTTAGATAATTGGTAAGTTGGGGCATTTATATTGCTAACTATCGGTCTCAATGAGTGGCCTGCTTTGTGAAGCTTTGGCAGGCCATATATATATGGTGCTCGGCAGTTGTTGCAAGACAGTGTTTTGTTGCAAGACAATTTATTATTTTATTTAGTTTTGTTTGAATATTTGTAGTAAGATCTTTTTTGTCTTATATACGAAAAAGATATAGATGCTTGGGAGAAAAAAAGCAGAATGGAACGAGTGGTTTTCAATCTAATGCTAATCGGCAACACGGGTTGCCAATATTTCACCGCAGAAGATCTATACCGGCTCGGTTCATTTACGTCCGAACACGTAGAACCGATGTCTGGCGTATAAGGCAGGGTCTACCTAAAGCCTTACTGACGAGTCCAATAGGTAGACCCGGGACGAAACGCAGGGCTCATCACATGACACCATAATTAGTGACAATAAAATTGACTGAAAAACCCAGGAATATATTGGAATGAATTAAAAGTACAGTCAGGAAAAAGAAATATACGAAAAAGATAAATTTAATGCATTCCATGAAACCATTAAATTCACCATTGAGGAAGACAAAAACAAATCGATAAACTTTTTGGATATGACTGTTATATATGACGGTAATGGGGAAATAAAAACAAACTGGTCCACAAAGGATGTGTGGTCGGGTAGATACTTGAATTACCAATCATATGCACCTATACAATATAAAAAAAGTGTTGTAACAGGTCTTACTGATAAAGCGATTAAATTGGCACATTGTAGACATAGATCAAAAAATCTTGAAAAAATAAAAAGGGTACTAATAATGAACAACTATCCCAAAGCTTTCTTTGAACCAATAATAAAACAAAGAATTAATAAAATCTACAATTCAAATAAATGGAACAGCATGAATGGTGTAAATAAGATAAAAGAAGGTGAAGTCAGGTATGTATCATTACCGTACATGCCGGAGATAAACACAAAAATAAAGAATATTCTGAAGCCACATAATATTACTGTGGCGGAAAGAACTAAAAACAACTTGGTAAGGGAATGTTTCACAAAATTTAAGCCTAGAAGCGATAAGTTGGACACACCTAACGTAATATACAAGATTGACTGTTTGGACTGTGACAACACTTATATGGGACAAACAGTGCAATATTTAAAGAAAAGAATATAATAATTTAAAGAAAAGAATATATACGAACATAAGTATAGCTTAAGAAAGGTTAGCGAAAATGCAACAGCATTAGCACAACATGCACAACAAAAGTTGCATGATTTTGATTTCGCTAACACACAAATATTGATCAATGAGGACAACTATAATAAGAGAAGAATCCATGAAATGATACAAATTAGAAAACAGCAAAATGCAATAAATTTCAGATCAGTCACAGACAATCTTAGCTCTGTGTATCATACACTAATTATATGATCGCATGTATGAACTGATTGGACCAAGTAAATGAAATAAATACACCTGACATTGAGGAATTTACCAAGCAATTCTTAGAATGCAAAGAAAAGGCGAAAGATGAACAGTTTTTTTGTTTCGCTCGCTTGATATCGAGTAGAATATGGAAAATTCAGTGACCAGTTGAATGTTAAAGTGTTAACAACTATACACGTAAATTGAAGTTAAAATTTAAATCTTAATCAGGAAATCTCAATCAGGAAAATATACACAACAATTGATATTAATGATCGACCGTGAGTAACCTTTCCTGCAGCGTTTATTTAAAAAACAAACTTAACATTCTGCCACCTAACGCGACTTTACGCCACAGTTTTCGCAGTTGTTTTTTTGTCTGTTGCGATATCGCCCCGTTTGGTGAAAGTGACCCGATGCCCAATACACCCATTTGGTTTAGACAGTCTGCGATAACACATAAATAAAGTTAAGTCACATAAGTGGCTTGTAAATTTTGTAATTCTCACACAACTTGCGAATATGCAGACCGACTTCTCAGGCAAACGGTTGATCTATCGGTATCCGGACGGTTCTTATGAACGTTGATTAACAAAGTGGACTTTTGTGACCTTTTGCGATCAAAATCGTTTGCATCTGAAACAACTGTTTCATTTACATTACTTCCGTGAAAGCGGACATTTTGCTGCTATAATAAACATCCCGTGATCTTTAGCCTGGATGTTTGCAGCAAAATGATGTAAAAAAGCTGGTGAAAGTTCCGCACCCGATCATTCTGCTCTAGGCCATTGACATATAACAATCAAGTTACAAATAATCTCCGGTCTATTTTTCCCATGTGCAGGGACGGATAGGGGTATTCTGGAAAGTCATCTTAAAACTCACTTCCTAGTTGAATGAACACAGAATCATAACCATTCTCAATGCCCCCTCGTATTACTGGTGTGGGCAGGAGTCTCAGGTGTGTAGTAACAGTTCCAATCTCGCAAAAGACATTACTAACCCAATTTGCTGATGATTGCATCATGAAAGCTGCTGGTGTGGAGCTCGAAGTAAATTTCCTAGTCTATGGGAACGAAAACAAAGCGAAGAACAATGAGGATGGTCTTGAACGTGCTGAAAAATAAGCGGGCAATCCGGTTAACTCATTCGTCGATTTGGCATAAAGTTTACGATAATTGCTTCGAACGCACAAAAAAATCGTCTGGCTAGTTTTACTTGGGTTCATCTTCGGCCGTGAACTGGGCAAATGCAAAAGTTCGAATTGTCCAAGGTTGGGGTTTGCCGCTGTGATTTTTGCATATAATTTGCCATTTGAATGGCCCAAATTCGCTTCGATCACGACCGGTTCCAACCCCACCTACTTGTGTTCTGTATACCATTCCCTTAAGTCATACTCGTCGTTTTTTCCACTTACGCACCAACCTCTTTAGCCGCTATTACAATTTGCCAGTTCGCTCCATTCTCTCCCATTCGTCCGCTGGCCAAAGACTATCGATGTTGCCGTAATTAATCCCCATTTCGTCAACAGGTGTAGTAGATGAAGAGGCTTTCTTTTTCATGCTTGGATTGCATTGATTGATCAGGTTTAGATTAGATGGACTGCTGGAAGGGAATGCGGATGAGGTCACTTCATCCACTGGAGGTGAACGATATGGCAAAATATTGAATGAAATGAAATTGGCAATGAAAACAAAGCCAATCTAGCAACATTGCTGCACAACAGCTACAATTCGCCAGTCGTTGGTCGTGTTAAGTTGAAGTCTCGAGCCGGTCTGCAAAGCCCGCGGCATTTTGACCTTCGAGGAATTTCAGGTCAACGGACCTCTTCAGACTGCCCCATCGGCGAAGGCCAGTGGCCAAATTTTCGGCAATTCATGCGAATATCGTTCCATGCTCCATTTGGAACTTTCAGTTTAATTCTCCATCTATTTCCCTGCTAAAGACGGCGAAAAAGCGCAGGAATTTGCCACAATGTCCTAGATAAGTTCGACTTCGATGTGGGTTTAACAAGCCACTGTTAGGCGGCTCCAGTTGAGGGAAAGTTCAAGTGAATGAAGAAAGCACCAATTTATCGAGTAATCTGCGCTATTGCGACCAGTTGAAAAGTTTCAAGGAAGATTAGATGGTCAAACTTGTTACTGGAAACTAGGGAAATTGTCATAAATATCAAACATCATTTTAGCAACATTCAGTAAGACTATAAGACTTTTCCGGGCATTTGACCGAAACTAGTAAGTATTTCGCGTTTTAATGCCGTCGTGTATTCTTTCTTCGTCTTCTTTCTAAGCGCAAAACGTATCGGGCAAACGAGCAGCAAATGCTAATATCAAATGTTTGAAATAAGAAAGCTTTAAATGTGAATACGACGCCTTACGGAAGGATTGAAAAAGTTAGACAAAATATACTACGTGGACAAATTTCGACTATTTTGGGAACTGGATAAATTTTTCAAATCAAATTTTCAGTTACAAAGTAGTAGCTACTATATAGACTTGGAACAAAAATCTCAAAAAATACACTAATTTCTTCAACGTTAGTTCAAACTACTTTTGAAGATGCAAGCCACTCGTGCTTGCGAAACGTCAGAAATAAATTCATTAGATTCTGAAGAAAAGTCCCAACTTTTGGAGTGCAGAGGAGAAAATTCCTGAGGAGACGTAGACGTGGACTGTTTGATTTCGCACATTCGATTTGACCCAGACATATCGCTGACGAAACCCCATTGTAATCGGCGTTTTGCAACGTGCCTATTTGCTAAATGCCGTATAGGTTGCGTGTAGAAAAAATGCTGCCGAAGGAATCTTAATTAGATCCATGGCGCACCTACTCTTTCTCGACACCATCGGTTCGGATCAGTTATTTTCGGGTGTCGCTTGCGTTTGATTTGCTGATACCGACCAATCAACGGTTCCGACCAATCAACAAGACACCCTGATGTACTGCATTTTACATAACGAGGGATAGCGCTTTGGTCCGGGCAACATTCTTAGTTCGAATGCACTCTGATCATTCGGGTGGGATTATGGCTGGGCGCGGATGAGACTGTCGCCTCGTCTAAAGCGGAAAAACTGGTCACCTGTTGGCGTTCGCGATGGGTGTAAACACTGTTAAAGTTCATTGAATAAGAAGGAATTGGAGCCCTGTTTTAATTACGTGTTACTTTAATTTGATGTAGGAAGCGAGCTTGGTGGGGCAAAGTTTTTTTGAAGAAGAAGAAGACCCCGCCACTGGAGTTCACAAGCCCATGTGGGCAGGCTGATGATTTAATTGGCTTAAAAGCTTCTAGCTGGTTATTTTAGTTACTAATTTTTTTCTGGTTGCGAAATCTGCGGTCAAACAAACGCGTTTGGTGTAATTCGAGTTCAGTTACCTGTTCTGGGCCAATTAATATCGGGCAACCTTGATTGAACCAAGAAAATAATTGATTTTGCAGCCAGCAGCCAGGCCTGATTATGTTAGTGTGTCATGGGACGTTTTTTTCCCCGTTTTCTATGGGAACTGTAACAGACGGCGTAGGTTCGCACTGCCAATGTCAATGTGAAACTTGCCCGAACCGAAAATAAACCGTTTCTGCAAAAATAATGTCGCCCATAAATATCCCCAAACCCTATCATTTGTTTCGCATCCGTAGCGAGAGCAATAAAAAATTAAAAATAACTGATCATGTTGGATTTCTGCGTAAATCCATTAGGTTAATTTAGAAATAAGGCATTTAGTTTCTAGATATTTTGTTAACGCTTTCACTGCGCCAGTATGGTATTTAGACCACCCTGAGAGATGCACCCCGGCAG
This sequence comes from Dendroctonus valens, assembly GCA_024550625.1. Lineage (NCBI taxonomy): Eukaryota > Metazoa > Arthropoda > Insecta > Coleoptera > Curculionidae > Dendroctonus > Dendroctonus valens. The sequence goes on from JAJTJO010000491.1 coordinate 338,902, forward strand.
GCGGAGGCAACGTAGTAAAACCAGTGACCTGCTCTGGCGGCATCTTCGGTTATTTTTGTTTAGTCTTATCCGATCCCTGCAAGATAGCAGTTGCTTATATGTTAAGTTTTGGTTTAAGTTTGATATTAATAAATACTTTAATTTGGAAGTGTCTGCTACTTACTTTAAAAGGTTACGGGCCCAGCACGCTTCCACTGCGCCAGTGAATTTTTTTCAATAAAGACTTTGGGCCAAGGTTCGCATCGGATAGTCTCGTGTGCAAGTGCCGTCTTGCAAAGTTTGTGTGAGTGCTCGCAGCAGTATTTTTATCATGGCTGATAGAGAAATTTTTGATTTAACAAAGCTTAACGAAACAAACTACGAGGTATGTTAGTTTGGCATGCAATTTTTGCTAGAAGGCAAAAATCTTTATGACTACATCGACGGTACCAGCGAAGAGCCCGATAGGGAAAAGAAAGCTGCTGAGTGAAACTCTATCTTCGGAAAACTCTATCTTCGAATCAGCTACAATTTTGCTAAGTTCTGTGGAGAAGAAATTACATCCCTATGTAATGAATTGTAGAACTCCAAAAGCAATATGGGATAAATTAAAGGAACTTTATGGGACAACAAGCAGCGACACCGTAGACAGCGCGTTTCAAGAGTTTTATGACTTCCGTATCAAGGATTGCCAAGCAGTAGCACCACAGATCGAGCAGTTCGAATTAATCTGCAGGAAACTCGAAGATGCCGGTGAGAAGCGGTCTGATAAGGATATGGTGTCAAGACTTTTGAATGGTCTACCGCAGAGATTTTCCGCTTTTCGTATGGCATGGGAATGCACTCCCAAAAGCGAAAAGCCGGAGGATGTTCTCGTCGTAAGGCTCAGACGAGAAGATAAGCGCCTGTGTGAGGCCGAAAGTACCACAGCGTCCTTCGCTCTTCAAATTGAGGCTTTAAAAGTGAAACTTGAAAGCCAACAGCAAGCAGCGACTAAGTCCAACACTGGAAAACTCAAAGAGAGAAAGAGTATCGAAGATCTGAAGAAAAGGACAAAATGTGCTGTGTATAAGAAGAAAGGTCACTAGGCGCGAGAGTATCCGGAAAAAAATGCTATCAAACAATCGCTAGGATCATCCTTTGTAGCGACAGGACACACCAGCGATTTGAGTGCACTCTTTGGAGCAACATCTGACAGTGATTAAGATGTTTGGCTGGCTGACTCGGGTGCTAGCATGCACATGACCTTCCGAGCTGATTTTTTTAAGACACTTGATGCAGTAAATGACACTCACTGGGCAAAAATTGCTGACGATAAGATGTTGCGCGTGGCAGGCACCGGCACGATTGTTATTAAAGACAAAATTAACGGTAAAATAATCAGGCGGGAAATGCAGAATGTGCTTCTAGTGCCGGAACTGAAAAGAAATTTGTTTTCCATTATAACAATTAACGACAAAGGTTTTTTGTTCTACACCTCTAAAACTACCTGTGAGGTCCGTGACAAAAGCGGCGAAGTGGTAGCGCACGGCGAGAGCTACGGAATGCTATTCAAGATGCTGTTCAAAGTTGAAATTTCCGTGAAGTGCAATCTGGCTGAGTCAAAAGATAAGTATGCCCTAAAACTCTGGCATGAAAGACTTGGACACATAAACGTGCGCGCAGTGATGAATACCAGCAAAGTGCTTAACGATAAAAATTTTGAACCTGAGACACAAAGTGATTTTTTTGCGAAACATATGTGATGGGTAAGCAAACCCGCAAGCCGCACGCGTTGTCAGAAAACAACATCAAACTTAAACCGGGCGCGAAAATTCATACTGACGTGTGTGGCCCCGTGAACACTGAGTCTCCGCAAGGCTCAAGATACTTTTTAGTTTTTAAGGATGAGTGTACCAGTTTCAGATAAGTGTATTTTCTGAGACACAAATCGGAAGTGTTTGAACGTTTTTTAGAGTTTGAAAGTTTTTCATTCAAATAAACTGGAAATCAAATAAAAGTGCTACGATCAGACAATGACCGTGAGTATACCTGCGAACAATTTCGAAATCGCACAGAAGAAAAAGGTATAATATACGAGTTTTCATGACCATACATCCATGAGCAAAATGGCCGAGCCGAACGCGAAATTCGCACTCTTGTTGAAAGCGCCAGGTGTATGCTGATCGGTAGCAATGTAAACTTGGAACTCTGGCCTGAAGCTATCAACACAGCCAGCTATCTGTTGAATCGTGTAGCAATGCAACATCAAACAAAGACGCCTTTTGAAAAATGGTTGAAGGAAAAACGAAAAAAAATTGATAATAAAAGCAAAAAGGTTCTCGTCGTAAGCTATGATGGACAATCGTCGAACTATAGACTTTGGGACACAAAAACGCGCCAAATTTACATCAGTAGCGATGTAGATTTCAATGAAAATAGCCTAAAGAATCTGGACAAGAAAGTCGCAGCTTATCGAGTTTTGTTTGACTTCTGGATGGAAGAAAAAAATGACAATGAAGATAATCATCAACATGATGTTGGTGTTATTGCTCCCGATTAACAAGTTGTTGAAGTGGGAGATAAAGAGCAAAACGGCGATCAACAACAAGAAAATGAGCGCATCGACAACCAACAAGGAATGCAACTGCGCAACAGAGAGCAACTTAATCTGATTAACAGATACGGAAGTCCAGTTGCACATCTAGCACACGCTGTGCCAATGACTTACCGAGAAGCCATGTCAAGCATAGACGCCGAAAAATGGAAGAAAGCGGTGCAAGAGGAAATGGACGCAATGCAAGAAAATGACACTTGGAGCGTTGTCCCGCTACCCAGAGGCAAACGTGTAATCGGCTGTAAATGGGTGTTTGAGGTTAAAAAAAATTAGCTAGATAACAGCGACAAATATAGAGCGCGACTTGTGGCAAAAGGATTCTCTCAGCGAGAGGGCATCGATTATTTCTAGACATTTGCTCCGGTTGTTCGGTACGAGTCCATTAGAGTCCTCCTGGCGAAGGCAGCAAAGCAAGATCTGGAGATTGCAAAATTCGACGTAGAAACAGAGTTTTTATATGGAGATCTTCAAGAAGAAATTTACCTGAAGCTACCAGAGGGCTACACCAACAAGAACAATAAAGAATGGGCCTGCAAGCTCAACAAAAGTCTGTACGGTTTAAAGCAGTACCCCCGCTGCTGGAATGACAAATTTGTCGGATTCTTGACGAATTTCGCTTTCAAAAACATCGAACGTGATAAGTGCGTGTTCACAGGTACAGTGAAAGACTTTAAAGTTTATTTAGCCCTTTATGTAGATGACGGTCTAGTAATTTGTGAGTGTCAATCTGCGATTGATGAGATCCTGCGTTACCTGGAAAGTAATTTTAAAATTACGGTCGATTCGCCAAATGAATTTATTGGCATGCAAATTGAGCGCGATCGGGTTAAGAAAACTCTAAAAATAAGTCAATCGTGTTATATTGACAAAATTGTAGCGAGATTTGGATTGAGTGATGCAAATCCGTCAAGTGTACCTGCGGAACCGGGTTTGTATTTGCAAAAACATGTCGTGAGTAAACTCACCGATGAACAGTGTAAACGCATGCCGTACCGAGAAGCAATAGGCTCCCTTCTGTTTGCCGCGAGGGTATGTCGTGTAGATATCGAGTATGCCGTCAATTATGCCAGTCAGTTCCTTGATTCTTTTGGCCAAGAACATTGGCAAGCTGTTCTCGGTTTTCGGAGACAGTGGGAGTTACATCGACATAACTGGCTTCACTGATGCCGATTATGCCGGATGCCTACAAACGCGAAAATCAAGAAGCGGATTCGTATTTTTGTTAAATGGAGGACCAATATGCTGTTCTAGTCAAAGGCAGAGCATAGTGGCTCTATCAACAGCGGAAGCTTAGTACATTTCACTAGCCCATGGTACAAAAGAAGCACTTTGGTTGCGACAAATGTTTCAAGATTTGAACATTGCGTGCGAACTCATTCCCATACATGTCGATAATCAATCCACGATTAGATTATCTAATAATTCGGAATTTCATAAGCGATCGAAACACATCGATGTGCGTTTTCGTTTTGTTTGCGATGTATTGAGCCGGAAGGAAATAGACATCAAGTATGTTGATACAAAAGAACAGCTGGCCGATATTTTTACCAAACCTTTACCTAAACAGCAGTTTTGTTATTTGCGCGAACGTATAAATATTCGGCAGATTTCTAATTAAGTGGCAGTGTTGGATTTCTGCGTAAATCCATTAAGTTAATTTAGAAATAAGGCATTAAGTTTCGAGATATTTTGTTCACGCTTTCACTGCGCCAGTATGGTATTTAGACCACCCTGAGAGATGAACCCCGGCAGGCGGAGGCAGGGTAGTAAAACCACTGACCTGCTCTGGCGGCATCTTCGGTTATTTTTGTTTAGTCTTATCCGATCCCTGCAAGCTAGCAGTTGCTTATATGTTAAGTTTTGGTTTAAGTTTGATTTTAATAAATACTTTAATTTGGAAGTGTCTGCTACTTACTTTAACAGATCATGACCTCGTTCTGGGTTGTGTGGGTGAAAAATGCGACAGATCTATATCTCCCAGGTACAATTCCTGGTCGTTTTTCTAGGTTTCTCTAGGAAAGTTACACAAGAATTCCAATTCCCGCGATAACACGCCAAAGTACAAACTGCGTCGCGGAAAAGGAAATCCACACAGGAAACACTTAACGAAAAACATATCGCAAACTGTTCATGCGATTTATCGTTAGTTTCAGTGTGATAATGCACCGAAGAATCGCCATGTGAAGTTGAGCAGCGAAAAAAACGCGATAAAGGGCAAGAATCATTAAGTCATTAATTTAAAAACGGAAAAAGTGGACTTTTTTAAATACTTTATCTCGTTTCGTATTCGACGAAATTCACTATTGTTTCATAAATCCAGGATATCTAGAGTCTTGCAAGTCGGCGTGACAAACAAACCGATTTCACTTTAGCCCCATTGGAAGCGAGCCAATGGCTTCCCAGAGTCCCCGTTTCGCTTCCTAGATATCAGATTACCACCATGATTATTATTGTTATTATCATTCGGATGCAACGAACGATGGGTCGCTTATCGATCGAGTAGACGCAACATATTTCAGGCAAAAATCTACAACTAAAGGGAGATTTACCCAAATAATCATTGGCCTTATCAGTTGAGTACACTTAAAATGAGTCGGATTTCATGAAATTTGAACTATCTTTGGGATTAATCAATGTTTATTGAACCAACGAGTCGTCGATGTGTGGTTTTTAAATGCCATCGAGTAGATAGCAGCAGTTAAGTCATGTTTTGTTATCTCTCGAGTCGTGCTTATAACGATGCGAATCAGTGAAAACGTCCTTTCCCAAGCCGCTCACTAATTGCAGTCTAATATTCGGGAATTTCTGGATTTCTGGAACGCAGCTATTCTGCAAGCCCAGAATACCTATGATTAGAAGACTGGGATGTTTATTTCGGTCCCCCAACAAAGACGTAAATGTTGTTAATTTGTTTGGCCGTTTTATGCGACCAGATGCAAATGTACACATGCCAATTCAATTCATTCTGTTTACGTTCAGTGGTTTATCGGGGTTAGATTTAACGAAGAAAAAAGTGAGCTAAACATTTTCGTTGTAGTGTCTACGTCTCCCCTACACAAAACTTATTCTAATTCTATCACTCGCTGATCTCTTTTTGGCTTAACTTTTTTCGGTCTGTATTCTGTCAAATAAACAATATAATGAAAATAAAACAACAATGAGCATAATCCCTAGCAAAAAAATGAAATCTAGAAAATATGATAGCAACAATATTTTTGTTAAATGTGCAACAAAAAATATTTAATCTCAATTATACCCAAATGTGTTTTCGTCTCCTTGGGGCTTTAAAGGGATATTTTTTGAAATTTAGCTTCTACATTTCAGAATTGAATTTGTTTTAACAATTTTTTTAAAGTCCCAAAATGCACTCGGGCTTTACAAACTTTATACTTTAGTCGTCATATTTGCTCCATATTAGTCCAGCTTTATATCGATTGAGTGGTAAAAACTACGAATTTTTATTGCAGATCGTGATGTGCTATCGATCGTTCAGAGTTGAAAAATTCCTAAAATTTGCGCATTCAAACTTATTGAAATATTGTGTCTAGTACAGCCATGTTTGCTCTATATTTAGCGAACTTTCCAGTGCTCCATCTGCTTAGATTTTTAAGTCGCAAATTTTCTAATGAAATCCTGTTTTGAAAGTTTGAAGATCAACTTCAACAAATTTGCCTCAATTTCCCTGAAGCCTAGGCGGGATTTCAAGTTTGGCTCTTTAATAGAGCTCGGGCTGCTCTATATGCGGTGTAAATTTCGATCCATTACCAGCTTAGCGTTTTTTTAAAATGAACTTGCATATTTTACAAGAAAATTTGTTTGGCCAATTTCAATTTTTTTCCAATTCCATCCAATTCCAATCCATACTCGGGTAGTCCAAACATTTGAAATTTACCTCTTTAATATACTCATTTTTACTTCATATTGCTGACGAAATTCCGCTTTCTATTCATCAGCTTCGTCGCTTTTGAGAATAATTTTTGTTAGGTGTAGCAGAATTCCTCTATTGTCTGGCACCTATAATTCCTTGTTGTCGTATGACCTGAAGAATCCTCTAGACACGCACCTTTATTCATTTCAGACATAAAATCGATCTATTTGTTTGTAAACAGTGTCGCAAATTCCGTTTTGTGGGAATACAAGTAGCGCTTTGGTCGTCATTGATGGTCGTGTTTTTGCTGACCGTCCTTCCAAATGACTCTGCAGTTCCTTGAACCGAAAAATCATTAATTCATGGAAGTTTTTCTTCTTGTGAATTACGGCTTTTTGTGTCCAGTTCGAATCTGACGCAACTATCGGCCCCAACAATAGGAAATAGATATAATTGTTTAACTTCGGCACGGTTTTGCGAGCGAGTCGCCAACAAAAGGGCCCAAAGAGATGGAGAAGGTCGGCAGGCAGCTGTAGGTTTGAACTTGTTTTCTGCGTGTGGTTCATGCCAGCAATTAATGTCGCTACAACTTCCACTAGGTAAAAGATCTCGGGTCTTATGGGGCTTTTCACGCTGCCGAAACGAAAATCCGCCACGAAATGGACGAGAAGAAGATGATGGGCAGCGTGATGGTGATTGATCAGCGGCAGCTGCAAACCGAGCCGTTCAAATCAATGGCTGCAATAATGACGTCGTCTTTTGTTGCTGAGAAATGTTCATTAAGTACAAATTAACTGTGTGTTGGCAACAACATAGCCAGCCTTGAAGATGCTCGACAAATTTGCCTAAGAAGGCAGAAATCGAGACTTCCTTTAAAAAGACCCATACGGCATTGTTTGCGCAACTTCCCCACAATCCGGTTCAGACAGAGGGTGAAGAATGAAAAGATGCTCACTGTATATGCGAAGTTGTATGTCCTGCAGCCTGATCGCGTAACATCGGCAATTTACAGCTGGAGCAGCTAAAAAATTACCCGAATGATCCGGCCGGAGCAACGTGAATCATCCAAATTCCTGCTTCTTTGCCAATGAATTCTGCCTCTGTTGCAAGCAATTCAATTCGCCCATCTCTACTTCATTCATCTGTCCAACTTGGACTAATTGAGGCCGGGAAATGTCACTTTCCATTTCCACAGAACTTTCAGTGCACCAACGTGTAATAAAACGCCCACAGTGTGATTCATATCGCACGACCCACTAATGGAAAACAACGAGCCGAGAAATGAAAAGCAGAAGGAACTTTTAGCGCCATCCTAGGCAAACGTCCATCAAAGTGCGATGACTCATGATAAAGCCCAATTGTCCGCCAAAGCCATATAAACAAGGAATATTCACTGATTCATAATGTTGCTGATGGTTTTTTGGACTCTTCTATGGGTCAAGCATATACTATTTGCTTGATGATGACTTAAACCCACAAAAGCTCCGTTTGATAAAGTAGGGAAAACAAGTGCCGTGTCTGAAGCATTGGTGGGAAAAAAGTAACTGTTCGTTACTCGAATAGGTACTCGTTACTCTCCGGATCCGATGTAACGAGTACTGAAAGCAACTAACAATCTAATCGACTAGAAGTCCAAATATACATTTTTTGACAAGCATTATACTGTTCGAATAAATGGCACTAGAATAGTTTAAAGTGATCCTTTCAGTTTCAAAATATTTTTAAAATTGATAAAACAAATATTACCGATTAATATCGTTTATTTTTTATTAGAAAAAGACGTTCGTAGGACTAACAACTAAAACGGATCCGAAGTAAATGAGTATTGAATCCGAAAGTAACAAGTCGTATGTAAAAGTAACCGAACATTGCTACTGTTAAGGATTCGGCACAATTAGATGTTCTTGGATACTTGAAACTGATTTAGAATGCGTAATAGAATCCGCTCAGGTTGCTCACATTGTGGCACAGTGTCAGTTTAATGTAGATGCAGACATTTTACTTACTTGCCGGGTCTCACGTTGTAATAAGGTCAACGAATCCATTGAGGATTCGTTTCGTAGCGTCCGCAAGCCCTGATGATCTGTTTCGTTCGAATTGGAATGAATTGTTTTAGATTTGTAAACACGGACAGTCTCTTTAGGCTTTGGGGTTCCTAAATTAGAGTTTATTTTCGGATTAGCCACTCTTGAAAACACACACCGCTTGTTAATGACGCCATGAGTTTCCTCTTTGACAGCACTGATTAACGATTGGCTTTTTTCTGTTTCAGGTAAATGCAAAAAACCACAAACACGACAACAGAAACATCCACCAAATTTTTACAAGGAAAAAGGTAAGTGTTTGGGGTTATTATGTGGGAACGTTAGGAACGGCGTACGATCATGGAACCAGATGTCTGGACCCTATTGGAGGAAGAATTATAATCAAATTTTTTTCTGGTTTTACAACTTGGCATATTTGTTTGAGGGTCACTATAACCTTATATAAGGACCCAAGTTGGGTCGAAGACTTTTTGAATTTCGTTGATATTACAGTACTTTATTTGAACATTTAGTCTCATGGTGCGTTAGGAGCTTTATTTTCATTGAATACTGATCACAACCGAAGTAATTTATTGAGTATTTATCTCAACTCAAGTTGCGTGTTGTAGTAGAACTTTAAATGCGCCTGATAAGCAATTCTGAAATGCTTTTTTCAAAAAAAGAAAACAAAACTTTTGAGTTTGAGAAAGCTTCTTTCGATCGTGAAAGAATCCCTAACAATTTAGTAACTATCGCGATATCGGTCTGCAAATCGTCGCCAGTTTGAGGGATGTTCTGGAGTCGGTTTCCCAAGAGAAAAACGATTTTGCGAACGGCAAACTAGTAGAAAGAAAAAAAAGAGCACAACATTTATTAATGCAGATGAAGAATTAAATATCTTATCCAACACATAACGTTCTCCCGCAAGTACTTTTTTAAAATGAAAATTTTGATATCTCGATTGGACGAGTTGGTCTTATCCCATGGCCCCCTAATAGCCCCGACTTAACGCCTCTTGATTCTGTTCTCGAGCAATTCTAAGAATGCTGTGTATTAAGTCCAGTTACAAATGTTGATGATTTACGTCTTTAATATATTCAAAACGTTTTAGATAAAGTTGAATCTGATTATGGAAAATATATAGAGCTAAATGGAGGTCATATAGAGAATCACTGATTTTAATCTGATTGTCTTTATTTACTTTTTTACTCCTTACTACTTTTCACAATTTTTTGAAATAAATGATCTAGAGGAATGTCAACGTTAGAGGACACACCTTGTACAAATAGAAACATGTGTAGTAAGTCGTTGACCACAATTGCGGCGTGTACCGAATGTTGAATTACTTCGTTATCGCAGCTCGCTAAAGTCCGGAACAATTCCTCGACTAGCATTAGGGAATTGTCGTTTTCCATCCAATTCAAGTCCCAATCGTTCGAAAGTGGCTTGATGCTTGACCTGTAGCCAATAATTAGGGACTTTTCCCCATCGAGATCACACGTGTTATTCGAAAATTGCAACAAAATTGGTACTGCAATTAATCTTGGCATGTTTTGCTTCGGCTGGATTGAACGTGAAATCAAACACCTAACATTGTAGTAGGGCCAGATAAGGAGGCTCGTGTATACGTTCGGGGGCATTTTCTTGAACATTTCCTTGACGAATCGGGTCAAAGTTGCTGACTGAATTGTTACAAAACCTGGGCGAAAGAACGTAAATCAGCTGATAACCAGGCCAGTTGGTGCGTAGTTGCAAACCGCATGATTTTCGGCGAAAAAAAAACGCGACACCGTCCGAAGTGGTTCTCTGTTTACGGCGCACTTTGACTCGTTCTTGAACTTGTCCGACCAGGTTGTTGAACCTGTTAACGACCTATTGCTAAATATTTTGGCTTGAGCAAATAGTGAGGCGAGTGAGTGAACCATTCAAATTGATCACTTTCGGTTTTTAAAGCGTCTCCAAATCAGGATGTCAAGTGGATGCTCTTTGCATTCCAATCGCTCTGGTACGCATCAGCGTAGTACAAACCGGAAGTGTCTTTTCCACACGTGCCGCCACTGCAAACACAGCACCAGCAATGTTTTATTAATTATATAATCGGGTTTGTTCTGCATTCAAATCTTCCTGATCAACAGAAGATTTTTTTCAACAAGCTGCTGCTGATGATTGAAACTGTTTTGTGGGCTTTTAGATCGTGGCGCACAAGAATTTCTTCAGGAGTCGTTATGACGGGATTTTTAAGTTTTTTTGGGTTATAATTTCGTTTTGCGTTCTAATATGTATATGTAATTTTGTTTCTGACGTTTAGCACGCACGAATGGCTTGCATCTTCAGAGGCGGTTTCTAATAAACTTCTTTTCCGCGTTTGAATTCTGAAAAATTCTCGGGTTTCAGCAGCAGCGATTATCTAAGAGTCAATTTGTTTCAAAAACTACTAATAAGGGGGCACACAATCGTACGCGTATTCAGCCCGTTGCATTTAGCAACTTTAGTCGCTTTAACTTCAAGATTAAAAACCAGATCATTCACATACAGGGTGTTCTAACGATAGAGTTAAGATTTGTTTTATTAGACGCGAAATTTTGAAATTTGGTAGGAGAAAGGTCTAAGACTAAATTAATATTTGGTTTGCAAAGTATTTATCTTTGAAACTATAGCGCGGTCATCATAATCGTTTGAATGAACGTATTTAGGAATTAACGAAAGAAATGCTTAAAAATGAAAGAAAGCAAATTACAAAAATGCCATATATTAGGTATGTTTTAATAAATGTCCAAATAAGCGACCTTCTCCTTAAATTAAAATAAAATTCCTGGGTTCCAAGTCAATTATATTGTTTATTATTTCATTACAAAAACGTTTCGGTGTCTGTCTCCACCATCATCAGTTTGCATGCATGCAGCTTCTACCTTCAACTTTGGCAAGAACTTCTTAAGTACATAATTTTTTTCGTATGTTAAGCCTCACTTTTGACAATTGAAGTGGCGTAACTGTTCGACGAGCAAAACAACAAATTCATAAATCGACAATAACAGAAATAGCAAAAGGAAGTTGACAAAATTAAAAGTTTAATTCATGAAAAAATTCCTACCTGTAAAATAAAATGAAGCCATTTAGGTATAGAAACTGTTTAGCAAAAATTAAAGGTTTTTTAAATTATTCACAATAACTAATCAATGATGATATAACACATAAACAACAATTAATAAATCGTCAAAAAGTTGGAAAAATTATATTAGTTCAATTCAAGACTGCTATAAATGTTTAATTATTTAAACACATGTTTGTCAAGCCAATCAAAATCGAACTTTTTCGTAAACTAGAACAGACAGGTAAAGAAACTATTTAGCAAAAATGAAAAATTATTTTTTCTATAATATAATAAAATGAAAAATTATTTTTTCTTCTTCTTCCTCTCGGAATAAGTCAATGGCTTGATTTCTCCAATTCCGCTTCTCAGTCGTCCTGTAGTCAAAAATTATCTTATCTTGAATAAAATGCACTGCCACTATATGGAGTGTGTCATTTAAAAAAACTTTAATTTTTGAGTTTGAAAATACAATATTAATATAGTGTTAATCCTTTCTTCAGCCAAATTCCAAAATTTTGTGTCTAAAGATGACGGAGAAATTTTCGATTTATCAACACCGTGAAGATGCGAGTATCCGATTTTCGTTCATATTTTATATAACAAAAAATAATTGAAATTTACATTAGAATTCAAATAAAATAAAGTAAAAAAATTAAAATAATAAAATAAAATATCGGATATTCTATTAGAAAAAAGCAGTTTCCTGCACTGCAACTTTTCTGAAACAGTCTGAAGGCTTAAAATTGCTTTACTCTATTGTTGGGACACTGTACATACTGGGTGTTTACAATCTTAGTTGGCTATCCTGTTCCAATTGTTCATGATCTTGTATGAGTCTGTATGGATCTGTTTTTTTTTCTTTTCTTTTCTAATGTGAATACCAGCTGTACATGGGGAAAAACGTTAAAAACCATCTATATTGCGGGGTTTTAATCGCATGCTCTAAGGGGTGAAATCTCCCTCTCGCTCTGAATGCCATAATCTGGTCGAAAGTATGCTTTTCCACAACGCTGCCATCAAAGGCATTCTACAATTTGCTCGGACTATTCATTTGTTTAGAACTTTTCACATTTCCCGATAACAAGCGGCAATTTTATCATTTTGAACTATTACGCGCAACGAAAAAAGGTTAATCACCTGCTTGCGATCAAGGAAATTGTCCAACCTTGGCTTTCATATCTGCTGACGAATTTAGTATGTTAATAGAAGAAATAGGAACTCTGTCATAGTTGAACTGGTCATCTGTATGCTAATCCATTAGCGGAATTGCTTAAACGCGACATTTTTAGGAAGGTATACCTGCCTACCTACCTACCTATCTACTTACCTATATACATATACTGGGGCCATGGAGCCCTTTGACCTTCGGAAAATTTTCGCCCGAACGCAAACAATTCAAATGCGAACCCAGTGTGGAGAGTGGCCTCAAAGTGGGCCCAGAAGTGCGCAATGGTTTTACAAAGGAACCAGTGGCCCAACATATTAATCCGTAATTAATAAAATTATAATAACCGGAACGTGCGATGTTCTTTCAAAAACATTTCAAATATTAACAAATAATGGATACCGAGCGGCCTTAAGGATTTGCGTATATGCGTGAGACGTTTTTAGCTATTTTATCACCACGAGTGTGTGTGCGAAGGTTGGCCGCAATGGTGACGGATGGTGGCACGTGTTTCGATCACTGTGCCACTGGAGAACCTGATTTGTTGGCCGTGGTACCGCACCGATTGTTTTCTTCATTTGTTTGCCCCCATTTGCAGTTGCCACGGACTGATCAAGGCTACCAATGAGGTTCGCACTTTGACTTAGTGCGGGCGCGCTAAGGCTGAGTCTAATCCAGCTGCCTGCGAGCAAAGTTTAATCTAGTATTTTTGGGTGACCTAGATTTTTTTTCGGACTCGATTAATTACACCTTCGGGCCCGCTGATGCGAATCCAGAGAATTGGCATAAGATAGATGTAATAAAACGTACAAAGACTGCCGGCCTTGATAACGCACCTCAAGGATGCGTCGCTCATTATACACCGCGAAGGTGGAGATCGGAACTGTCTTGCCAACTAGTTTTAGTTTATTGTTTTCAATCAAGGACTTCCTCTATTTTCGTTTCAAGTCGCCTAAAACAGTTGACTCAGTTAACGGGGATGTTTCACGAATCACTTCGGTTTCAATTGGCTCGCACCTTCTTCTGAGGCCTTAATCATTGCTCAAGTGCGCTATGCGGGAAATTCAATCATCTGACCCGCTTGATTAATTCAGTTAATTTGATTGCGTTCAGGGTTACCCACGAGTCCACTCACTAATTTGGCAACATTGTGATAACTTACGCACTTTTTCATGTGTCAAGGTCGATAGGGGAATGCTCTCCTTATTCTACTTCCTGCTGCCGTTTCTCTCATACTCCCATCCGGCCCGGGACTGAGCGTCTCTGTCTCGGTGACGCCATGCGTTCATATAGAGCGTCGCGTCTGGATCGACAGGGATGGACACCCAGAAAAAATTCTCGTTTATTGCATTCTTGTGCAATTTATAAAAAACAAGTACGGAATGAGTTGTCATGATATTTAGTGTGAGGAAATCTCAGATTAAAAAGATGCATTTGTTTACATTTTTTTATTTTATTATTTTCGGAGATATTGGGTGTTTAATGTCGTAATTTAAATTCTTTTTTTTTGCCATTATTCTAAAAATATATGGGTTAGAAATTTGAAATTTGGAGAAGATAGCGATGTCTTATTCATTGATGGGAACTATCGAATAAAAACTATCGAGTTATTCGATTGCAGTGATTTATTGATTTGTTTTCTAATAATTGGATAATCCGATAGCTATAATTCGATTGCAATGAACGAATTAAAATTTTAATTAAATACAGTTTTCAATTTTTAAGCAAATATTTTCAACACGTTTTTGTTGACACACAACAAACACACAACAAACTGTTTTTTTTTCAAAAATTTATTTATTGAAAAGTACTATCTATATTGGCATTATGATGTACCATTAGTAATGGTATTAAATACAAACATTGAGATAAAATAAATATGAATAATTAACAACAGAATAGAAAAATACGCCAATGAAACAAAAATTAAATTAATAATTAGTGTTTAATTTAAATAAAATGAAAATATCTATATTGAAAAAATGAAACTTTGTAATATTATTATTTAAAAATATGAGTGGGTCTACATTTTTTGAAGATAGTCATGTTTTGAAAATTATGGTTGCAGGAAAGGTGAAAGCCTTTTGTATAAGGCATACAACTCTGACATCAACTTCTCATAAACCATGAGTTCCAAAAGTCCAGGCGATTTTTCGATCAATCATACAGTGGTATTTCTAAATATTGTTTTTCTACGAAAGTAGCTGTCCTGGCCTAACAACAGTTCTAACCTGTGACACTTTGTAGCTAAAATGTGCCCAAATATCGTCGAATTTTTTACATTCCTCCATTTCGCATTTAATTGCACTTAATTCATTTATAACTAACTTCAAGGCTGCTTCGACACTGCTTGCTATTCCAAAACCAATTTTTTTTAAGTTGCGGATAAATTAGTTAGGTTCTGTTATGATTGTTATTGTTTTGTATTATTCAACTCTGGGATTCACATTCACAGGAAAACGAATTCCGTGCACCGCCATCCATGATCCGATCATGTCGATTACTAAAATTCTGTTTATATGCGTTAACATGTCATTGGCATCGTGTTAATAAACAGCTTCGGGTCAAACAGTCAAACAGTACACGATGCATCTCGAATTTGAAAAATGTATTTTAAGTCGTTGCATTACTTTTTTATGAATAAAGTTCTGTTTTAAATCAGATCATACTAACTAGAAACCTGTATTTTCAAAATAATATAAGTTTGTATTTTGTAACTTTTCTCCACTGCACTAGATTCTACTTTCTTCTTCTCCACCACAAACTATTCAAGGAATGTGTTCCTTCGAATGAATTTATTCGATAGTGCCCATCACTACTTTGAGCAATTACTTTAAGCTATTATTACGAATTTTGCAGGATTTAAAATACATGATTTGGCGTGTTGATAAAAGCTTTAGCGTTCGTTGAATCCGTTTATCTCAAGAACGGACCCAAATATAGATATGAAACAAGAATCTTAAATTTATGTAGAAATTATTGCTGTTTTAGATTTTGATCTAAATTTAATGTTACACTTACAGGGTGAAAAGTTATTACTTTAAATGACGGCAAAATTGGTAGCAAGTAGCGCCCTCTAAGAGCAGTGCGAAAATTGTAACACGCATCACATTCGCCATCTAAAAAAACCTATCGTCACAAATTTTAAAATTTCCAGTCCAGATAAAAATTAAAACAACACGCTGCATTTCTGAATATATCAACTTTCGGATAAGGCATCTTTGTGCCAATCGCCACCATTTGACGTGCAGTATTTCCAGTTTTCGAATTTCCCATCCGCAACAAAATATCAGGAAATGAACCGAGCCGGCGTAGCTCTTGTGCGGTGAGATGTTGGCAACCCGTGTTGCTGATGCTGCTACCCGTTCCATTCTGCTTTTGTTCCCAAGCATTTCTCTTCGTTTTGTATATTCTTTCTATTTACGTCCGAACGCGTATAACCGGTGTCCGGCGTATAAGGCAGGGTTTACCTAAGCCTTACTGACGAGTCCAATAGGTAGGCCCGAGACGAAACGCATGGATCATCACATAACGCCATAATTGGTGACAATGAAATTGACTGAAACCCAGGAATACATTGGAATGAATTATCAAAAGTGTCCCCGGATGGGGTACTAAACCGGTAGGCTTGTAGAAGTTTATGTTGGAATTGCTCAATTTAGTCGGGCTGGATTTTAAAATCATCAGAACTTAAGTGTCCCAGAAGAAAAAAGCAAGTGTCGTTAGGTCTGCGATCGCGGTGGCTACTCAATAAGGCCTGGTCTACCAATCGATTTATTTGGATTACGATCATCGAATCATTGTCTAACTAGCAAATGGGGAAGTGCACTGTCTTGTTAAAAATGTAGCAAATCCTGTTTACAAACAGCTTTCTTTGAATGTCTGTCTGATTTTCTACTTCAAAGTAAATTGGTTTTACTTGAATTGTCTTCTTGTACATCTTATTATTAAATATGTGAGATGTATCGACCACAAGCGTCTCTACTTTCATCAACAATAATCTACAAGCTCTCATTGTCCAGAGCAACTCTAATTTCCTGTATGGCTTTCATATACTGCATTTACATTCATTTGTCGTGTGGTATCATGACAAATGCCAAGCCAAAAGCCAAGATGGCGCCAAAACTGTCAAATTTCACGTTCTGGAAGACAAATTGGTTCAATGACGGTAAAGTACGCGTAGAACATATTCCCATATCTAAAATTGAAGGTGAATTATGAACTATACATCACCTAGATAACAGGCATCTAAAATTGCGTTCTAGATACTAGTTTTGCATTCTAGAAAATATACTTTACCTTTCAGATTTACTTAGACAGCTATTTTCTTTCCTCCGAGCTACACTAATCGTTCCTATTTCCTCACCACTATCTGAAGGAGATGAATATAGCTTTCTTCAAAGTACTCTCTTTTCAGGTGACGATCAGTGTCATAATCGTTCGTTGTGCACAGATCGCTTGTTTCTTCAGCTTTCTTAGCTTTTATTCGCACAACGTCATATAAAGCCAGAAATATTTTCCTTTTCAAAATACCCAAAAACTGAATACTTACATTGAACTTGGTAGTTGTTTACAGATCAACTGTATATATGCACAGGGTGTCTTGAAACTAGTGATCAAAATGAAAAGAGATGCAGAAAGAGGCAAAATAGTATCAGTAACATTTTAAAATTTAATCATATTTAAACTTAATTTTAAAAATGAATGCGCTTACTAAATAATTTTAATGCTGACATTAATTCAAGTTTGTTTAAAATATACACAGAAATATATTATTTGTCCTAATTAAATTCTGGTTTAATGTAATTTTGATCCCGTATGTATTAAGTGATATGCCGCTTTTTTAGAATACTAAACACTACAACATAAAATGCATTAATTGTACTTTATTCCAATGTATTCCTGGGTTTCAGTCAATTTTATGGTTTATTATTTAAAATGTTACAAATACGTTTCGGTGTCTTTCTCCACCATCATCAGTTTGTCTAAAATATATATTTTTACATTTACAATTATCATCAATTTAGATAGAAAATTTTCACAAAATACATATATCAAAATACAAATCACACACATATTAAAAGTACATCAAGAACATTGGTTTTCAGGTGATGAGTCAGGACAAACATATCTGGGAAAAGACTAGAATCTATTGTTTAGAGATTTAAATTTTGTTTCTACCTTAACATTTAACTGGTCACTGAATTTTCCATATTTTACTCGATATCAAGCGAGCGAAACAAAAAAACTGTTTATCTTTCGCCTTTTCTCTGCATTCTAGGAATTGCTTGGCAATTCCTCAATATCAGGTGTTTATACTTCATTTACCCGGTCCAATCAGTTCATGCATGCGATCATCTAATTAGTGTATGATACACAGAGCTAAGATTGTCTGTGTCTGATCTGAAATTCATTGCATCCTGATGTTTCTTAATTTGTATCATTTCATGGATTCTTCTCCTATTATAGTTGTTTTCATCATCAAAATCATGCAACTTTTGTTGTGCATGTTGTGCTAATGCTGTTCCATTTTCGTTAACCTTTCTTAAGCTATACTTATGCTGTTCCATTTTCGTTAACCTTTCTTAAGCTATACTTATGCTTGTATATTATTTTCTTTAAATATCGCCCTGTTTGACCTATGTATGTGTTGTCACAGTTCAAACAGTCAATCTTGCATATTACGTTAGGTGTGTCCAACTTATCGCTTCTAGGTTTAAATTTTGTGAAACACTCCCTTGCCAAGTTGTTATTAGTTTTTTCCGCTATAGTAATATTATGCGGTTTTAAAACATTTTTAATTTTTGTGTTGATTTCTGGTAGGTGTTGTAATGATACATACTTGATTTCACCTTCTTTTTTCTTTTTTCTATTATGTGCGGGCTATGCAACCTTTGTAGACCCAAAATAATTTGTTGTCGGTTGTTGAAACACGCGTACTGGATTGCTTTGGAAAGTGGACTGTATTTTGATTGAAACACTGGTAAGCTGCTTTAATTGTGTATTTCACAAGCGTTACCACTACAAAGGAAGTCCGAACCACTTGACGATTTGAAAGAGAGTGTCAGAAGGGCACCATCTCAAAACGAGGCGTTCTCGGGGATGACAGTAATTGAAAAGGGCGCCATCTAGGCG
Source organism: Dendroctonus valens (assembly GCA_024550625.1). Lineage (NCBI taxonomy): Eukaryota > Metazoa > Arthropoda > Insecta > Coleoptera > Curculionidae > Dendroctonus > Dendroctonus valens. The sequence continues at coordinate 357,760 of JAJTJO010000491.1, forward strand.
AATAGATTCGTCTCAGATGGACAGAATAAATAGGTATCGCTAATGTAAATATCAATGGTAATTAAAATGGTAATACTAAAGTAATAAGCGCAAACATATTATTTATGTTGTTCCATTTATTTGCATTGTATATTTTATTAATTCTTTGTTTTATAATTGGTTCGAAGAATGCGTTGGGATAGTTGTTCATTATTAGTACCTTTTTTATTTTTTCAAGATTTTTTTTGTCTGTATCCACAATGTGCTAATTTTATCGCTCTATCAGTAAGAGCTGTTACCACACTTTTTTATGGAGGTGCATATGATTGGTAATTCAAGTATCTACCAGACCACACATCCTTTGTGTACCAGTTTGTTTTTATTTTCTCATTATCGTCATACATAACCGTCATATCCAAAAAGTTTAATGATCTGTTTTTGTCTTCCTCAATGGTGAATTTAATGGTTTCATGGAATGCATTAATCTTATCTAATGTGCGTTGAATTTTTTCGTTTGGCAGGAACGTTATGCAGTAATTTATCATTATCTTTTAAAAAATCCACACTAAAAGTTTAAATCAGGTATTGGTTTTTCTTCCAGACTTTCCATTACAAGGTTTGCAATTGTTGCAGCTATGGGAGACCCCATAGCTACTCCATATATTTGTGAATAGAAATTGTCCTCGTACCGGAAGTAAGTGGACTTAAGGCACAGCTCTACCGCCCCAATAAATTCATTTTCGGGTAATGATGTATGTTCCCTAATTTCAGACCATTTATTTCGTATGCACTGTATTGAGTAATCTACCGGGATGTTTGTGTATAGCGATACCACATCAAGCGATATTAGGCGATGGTTCTCAGGTATCTTCTGTTTTTTTTATAAATTCGCAGAAGCTCCATGAGTCCCTAATGTGAAATTGTGAATTTCCCAATATATTACTCAACACAGCTGACAGGTATTTAGACAATTGGTAAGTTGGGGCATTTATGTTGCTAACTATCGGTCTTAATGGGTGGCCGGCTTTGTGAAGCTTTGGCAGGCCATATATAAATGGTGCTCGGCCGTTGTTGCAAGACAGTGTTCGTTTTAAATTATCTTTTATGAATTTATTTTTATGCCATGAATTTATTATTTTATTTAGTTTTGTTTGAATATTTGTGGTAAGATCTTTTTTTCCGGGTTATAGGTTTTTACATCATTTATTAATGCTAGCATTTTTGTTCTATATTCACTTTTCATCATAACAAATGTCTTGCTACATTTGTCAACCGTTAACACACAGATGTTTGTGTGTTCATTTAAATACCTGTCGGCTGTGTTGAGTAATATATTGGGAAATTCACAATATCACATTAGGGACTCATGGAGCTTCTGCGAATTTATAAAAAAACAGAAGATACCTGAGAACCATCGCCTAATATCGTTTGATGTGGTATCGCTATACACAAACATCCCCGTAGATTACTCAATACAGTGCATAAGAAATAAATGATCTGAAATTAGGGAACATACATCATTACCCGAAAATGAATTTATTGGGGCTGTAGAGCTGTGCCTTAAGTCCACTTACTTCCGGTACGAGGACAATTTCTATTCACAAATATATGGAGTAGCTATGGGGTCTCCCATAGCTGCAACAATTGCAAACCTTGTAATGGAAAGTCTGGAAGAAAAACTAATACCTGATTTAAACTTTAAGTGTGGATTTTTTAAAAGATACGTTGATGACTGCATAATGTGCCTGCCAAACCAAAATGCTCAACACACACTAGATAAGTTTAATGCATTCCATGAAACCATTAAATTCACCATTGAGGAAGACAAAAACAGATCATTAAACTTTTTGGATATGACGGTTACATATGACGATAATGGGGAAATAAAAACAAAATGGTACACAAAGGATGTGTGGTCTGGTAGATACTTGTATTACCAATCATATGCACCTATACAATATAAAAAAAAGTGTGGTAACAGCTCTTACTGATAGAGCGATAAAATTAGCACATTGAGGATACAGACAAAAAAATTTTGAAAAAATAAAAAGGGTGCTAATAATGAACAACTATCCCAAAGAATTCTTCGAACCAATTATAAAGCAAAGAATTAATAAAATATACAATGCAAATAAATGGAACAACATAAATAATATAAATGAATATGAACAATATAAAAAAGAAAAAAGAAGGTGAAATCAAGTATGTATCATTACCGCACATACCAGAAATCAACACAAAAATAAAAAATGTTTTAAAACCGCATAATATTACTATAGCGGAAAAAACTAATAACAACTTGGCAAGGGAGTGTTTTAAAAAATTTAAACCTAGAAGCGATAAGTTGGACACACCTAACGTAATATACAAGATTGACTGTTTAAACTGTGACAAAACATACATAGGTCAAACAGGGCAATATTTTAAAAAAAGAATATACGAGCATAAGTAGAGCTTAAGAAAGATTAACGAGAATGCAACAGGATTAGCACAACATGCACAACAAAAGTTGCATGATTTTGATTTCGCTAACACACAAATATTGATCAATGAGGACAACTATAATAAGAGAAAAATCCATGAAATGATACAAATTAGAAAACAGCAAAATGCAATGAATTTCAAATCAGACACAGACAATCTTAGCTCTGTGTATCACACACTAATTATATGATCGCATGTATGAACTGATTGGACCAAGTAAATGAAATAAATACACCTGACATTGAGGAATTTGCCAAGCAATTCTTAGAATGCAAAGAAAAGGCGAAAGATGAACAGTTTTTTTGTTTCGCTCGCTTGATATCGAGTAGAATATGGAAAATTCAGTGACCAGTTGAATGTTAAAGTGTTAACAACTATACACGTAAATTGAAGTTAAAATTTAAATCTCTAAACAATAGATTCTAGTCTTTTCCCAGATATGTTTGTCCTGACTTATCACCTGGAAACCAGTGTTCTTGATGTACTTTTTAATCTGTGTGTGATTTGTATTTTAATGTGTGAATTTTGATGGGAAAAGAATTTTTATATAAATTGTTAATAATTGTAAATGTATATTTTAGACAAACTGATGATGGTGGAGAAAGACACCGAAACGTATTTGTAACAGTTTAAATAATAAACAATAAAATTAACTGAAACCCAGGAATACATTGGAATGGATATGTTTAACATCGTTGGTAAACGTTAAAGGGTCTCCTCCCAGCAAACACAAATAGTCCGCGGGACGTCCTATTTTGATCCCCATTATCACGCATGGGATGATCCTTGGTGGGACATCCCTAGGCCGTCCCTTGTATGACACAAATATCTCATGCAGATCCCATGCGAGTCGCCCCACAAACGTTATATTTTTTGCTCCCAGGGACATAATGAACAGGACGTATATGTAGTAATAGTAAATAGCACGCTCGAAAAAAGTTATACACTTTATTATACACTTAATAAAAGTATGTATATACCATAAAACCGAAATATAAAAAATGGAATTCAATCAACTTGGATAACCAACATATATACACAACGTAATACATAATATAAATATAATTATTATATACTTTTATAATTGTAATATAATAGAGTATATATAAATAATAAAAATAATAAAATTTATTATTTATATATATTAAAATAAAAACTGTAATGTAAATTATTAAAAATGGTTTACAAAAAGCGAATATATAACACTTTACAACAGACGAAAACCTACCTATATCAACAAAAGATGTATCGACCAAAATATATTCCACATAAAAATATCCATATCACATATATAGGGTGTTCGTTTATAATTGTTATAAATAAACATCAACTACTTTAATGACCAGATACTTACACTTACATTACGTAAACCAATACTTTTCTAATGGCAATTCGTCAGGTGGTCGATCGAGATAATACATCTGAAACAACTTTGAAAAAGTAATTGAGTAATCCTTGCATTAGTCTAGCGCCCCCCTAGGGGGGCGCCCCCTACAGCTTGGAAACCACTGCATTAGGCTGTCCAGGTTTTGTCTATTTTTTTTTTCGCACAATGGCTTTTGAGAAGCTCGACTAGTTTCCATCCCAGCAAGAATATTTCAATTCAGTTTTTAATACAGTTGAGATAATTTAAATGAACTCGTATATCAATGTATCAAATGTAGTAGACTTGCCCACTAAATGAATGTCGGTGATCGCGTACAATCACGATAGTTAATAGAAAAAAATCGCATCGTGGCAAGTTTCAAAGTCGGATATCCAGACTTTCCACCACATGACTTAGGTTATTCAGTATTTCATATTTTCCTGATTAAACCGTACGTCGGCTAGTGAATTAACGCCGAATACCACGAGGATAATGATTACGTTGAAAATGACCTTGGAGTATTTTTAAAGGATGATAAAAATATCTTTGCATGAAGGTGTCATTGATGATGTATATGCTTGTGTGTGTATGATAAAAATCATTGTCATCTTAGTAGTCAAATCGCATATCTCTGGAGGTTATCTTGCATGCGAATATCACTTTGGTCTTTTTTTTGGTTGACTTTTGGTCAATTTTTTGCTATTGCAGAGATAATTTTTTGCATCTGAACCGATTAGCATGATCTAAGGCTTATATGGATGCTAAAATTTCGCAGTCGACTTGAGAAAAAAAATCAATAAAACGAACAATATTTGAAAGTGAACTTCACTTTGGTTCAAAGTGTGGCTAAGCCACATGTTTCGGGGGTAATTCTGCTTTGGGCCCTTTTTATGCAATCTCGTAAACTAAGTTTTAGCTTCTACATGAGTTTTACATCGTTAAAATCCGTTTAAGAGCAGAAAAGATATCGCGGCAAGACCAAAAAGTTGATTCTTTGAGACCACCATATAAATAGAAAACATGGGCGACAAATCAGTTGAAATGAAAGAGCCAAAAACCGTTTCGGTCTATTTGGTTTATCTTTAAACTTTTGGTGTTGAAATCCAAAAAAAGACATGTTTGTCCAACTAAAGAACATCCCGAACTGTACAAAATTTTACATTTTGAAAAACTGACTAATAAAAAGCAAATGGGACTAAATAACGCTTCACAGTGAAACCAAATCGATCTAAGCAATCAGAATTTATCCGCTTGCAAACTTAGGGAAAATTTGGCTGTGTAACGTTCATTTCGTTGCGCAGTTTATTGCGGCCAAAATTGAAAAATATGGATCTCAATAGCATGTGGTGTCAACAGAACGGTGCAGCATGTTATACAGCCAGAGAAACTGTTGAATTACTGCACGAGAAATTACCTGGTCGTGTTATTTCTCATTTTGGAGATAGGCATTGGCCGCCCAGATCATGCGATTTAACGCCTTTGGACTTTTTTCTTTGGAGTTTTTTAAAGTCTCAAGTTTGTGTAAACAAACCGACAACGATTGAAGCCTTAAAAGATGAAATTCAGCGCTGTATCTCTGAAATACCGCAAGATTTATGCGCAACAGTCCTTGAAAATTTCATGAAAGGATCACGTCTGTGCCAGCCAAGCCGAGGTGGTCATTTGTCCGATGTTTTTTTCCATTCATAACCTCATGATGTATACTTCATTTTTCAATAAATGGTTCAAACTTGTCACAAATATATATGTTTTATTTAAAATTTAAATTCGCCGTTCTTATTGGAACACTCTTTATTACTGTTTTGAAATAGATCTTCTCTTAGGTCGTCTATACATAGTTCGATTATAGCGTGACACGAAAGTTTCTTTTTCCTTTCCAAGGTGCAAAAAGCCACGTGGAGCATGGTTTCAGCTACTCCTGAAGTGCTAAATTTTTCATCTTGCTTACAAAATGTTTTTGTTTATTGTTCTAGCAATCTAGTACAGTATACTAATAAGCCATTTGTATTTAACTTAATCTGCTACATTTAAAAATACAAAGCACACAAATCCACTGGTAGTCACTTGGTACTCGCTCACAATTCTTGCCTTCTAAACCAGTTCGAATGGTTTAGTTCTTTTTAGTCTCTGACTTTGTATTTCTGCATTATCCAGAAGCTTTAGTGCCTCAGGATTCACATGCCGATGGAGTCGCTGTTCATGATTCTGTGAATACTTTTTGATGACGTTATCTACTGTTTCTACACCCAAGTCTTTATGTAGATTTTCATTTCTTGTACACCATGGTGCATCAACGATACTACGAAGTACTTTATCCTGGAAGCGTTGGATGATGTTTCTATTACTCTGTTTGGTGCAGCCCAAAAGTAGCACACTATAAGTGTATAACAATAGCTTGTTATACACTGTGAGAGCTTTGTTTCCCAGTGTATAATAAACTATGGGAGGAATGAATCTTCTGTGGTTACTTCAAACTTTTCGTCTAGGAAAGTTCTCACTGCCTGAAATGCTTACAAAATGTAGCTAAATACATTAAAACGTTGACGTGTCTTTTGGATTTGGAGAAAAATTATTCACTTCACTAGCGAATTTCCCTCGAATGACAATCATTCATGTGAATTGAATCATTCGGATTTTTGATACCTACTGATACAATAGATTTCTGGAAATTGGATTGCGTAATATAAAGTGTTTCAATCAATTGGAAACACACTCACATTGAACTAACGAATAAAATAAGTTTTTTCCTGGCATTGTAACTTTACAGAAATGTAAAAGTCGCCTTAAATGGTGTTAAGCGGAGGTCCACTTCGTGGTTTTACGGTACTCTGTTCTTCCGGCGAGCTTGACATGCTTGGTTTGGTACAATAGTCATTATAATAAAATAAACGGTTTCTGATTTTTTAATTTAAAATACGCTTCAACAGTTTCCTCGGCCATTCGGATATCTACAGAAATAACTTCGATTCCGTTATTTTAGACTTAGAATATTCCGTTATATTAGGGGATATTCGATATTTTACAATGTGCATTTTGATAAACTGCCAAGCAATTGAAACTGCCTAAATTTGTTCAATTTTTCTCAGGATTTTTCGAAAGACAGTTATGTTTTCTAATAACTCTAATGGATCTTATGAATCTGCATAATATACATCGAACTTATTTTATGTTGGGCAAACATTGTTTGTTTAAAAGCGCACTATTTTTCTTTTTATCTTGTCGTTGCTTATGCAAAACTTTGAGACGACCTTATCCGATAAATCATTGAAGCATTCATAAAGGCTCCATAATGAGAACCGCATCATGCATTTTAGTTTACTAGGTTACAATGTCTAGGTTGGTAATTGCGAATTAGCGTTTTCATCTTTCTAATCCTCATTAGACTGATTGGCGTTATTACGAATCTTTCCTAACAGATGCTCTTTAATCTAGGACACATTTTTTTTTAAATCTGTATTTCTGCGATGTAGAAACACAATTTCCCTGGAACGCCTTGACGCTCATGCATGTTCAATCCATCTAACAAAATATCCTAAAATAACATCGACTTTTATCATGTTTAGTTAAAAGCTCTTTGTTTATTGTAGGTACCCTCATTTGTTTATAACGAATTGAACAAACAATGAAGTGAGAAAAAGTGAGCGTTATATAAAATAGTTTGGTTGGGAAATAATTCTTTGAGACAACAAGGTTTTACTTTTTCGAAGGAATATCGAGGCCGTAGCCGTGAAAAGTAATTCAATTATTGTTAGATTTTTTGTGCTAATAAGTGAATAAATTAATTCTTAGTTGACCCCGACAAAGCAATTATGTCTACACGAGTTTAAACAGTTGGCTTATGTTTGTGCTACATTTATTAAATAGAAGTCAATATTTTTTCGCGGTATTGTGTATATATTGTCATCTCGATTGGATACATTCCAGGTTGTTTCCTGTCAAGGCGTCAGCGAAATTGGCATGTTTCCGATTTAATCATAATTCAAACAATCGACGAGAAGAATGTTTCCCTTTTTTACGAAATAACACAGCATTATAATGCACATTTTGTCCACATGGCGAATAAATGTAGAAAAGAGGAACGAAGGATGTAACTATGAAAACGATAAGATTATTCGGAAAACCCGATAAATATACGTTTTGAAATAATTCGAAACAAATATAAGTATCACTTGACGTCGATACTATAACTTTCAAGCTTTATCGCATTTAAAAATAGTTATGCAATTTCGAGGCTTGCAAAATCGTTACGCACCCATCATCAATTTTGAATAACAAACGAAATAACTATTCATATCATGGATAGTAATTGTATAAACTATTAGACGATGTGCAAAAAAAATATGTAAATATATGCAGATAACAAGTGCCTCAAACTTAATTAATAATGCCGCTTAGTGAGCGAGATCGTATTGAAATTTTTATGCTGTTTGGTTTCGAAAAACTTTTTATTGAAACTCAGTTTCTTACGTGCACGTATAATTTTATTGTGATGTTTTTGTTTTTCATTAAAACTAATATTATTAGGTAAATAGTTTAATTCTGTTTGTTGGTATATAGGCAATTAAAATATTTAATAATTTTTGTTCCGGCATGCTCTCTTTGCTTCATATACCAGCCTCATTATTTCTAGTTTTGTATTGTCCACAATATCTTCGTCTTCAATACTATTTAGCTCGCGTCCGATCAGTCTGTAAAAAACATATCCCTGTGAGATTATATTGAAAATTAAATTCAAATTATTTAAAGATATATAGATAAGTAAAAATGTAATTTAGCAAATATTAGCTACAGGAAATACAATAATAAAATTTTAGGATATTAAATTGACTATCTGACTTAAAAATTGAATATTTGACTTTGAAAACTGCCTATTTTAGAAAAGATAAATAATAATAATTTTCAAATATTTTTATCTCAATCGTTGTAATACCTTAACTTCCACAATTTTAAATTCGTGTCATTTCAAGTAAGTAATAAAAGTTGAATCCTAGCAAATTGATACTTACTGTCCAAAAACTTCATTGGAATTTAATTCTTTGCTTTCGGTAATGGTACTTAAGGCTTCTGCCGCCGTTTCCAGCAGCCTTTCCTGAGGGGATTCCAATTCACCTTTTTTTTTCCTCTTCAAAGACGGAGTCGAAGATCCAGACATCTTTTTGATTGACGGTTCGGGAGACTTTGCTAAATCCATCCAATTTCCATCAATAATCTCATCAATCAATATCTTGAGAATGAATTTGATCGATCTAAAAAATAGCGAAGCAGCTACATGAATCCGCCCGTATACAGTGTGTCCAGTATAAAATGATGTACATGGGGATATTGGAAACAGTTAAAGATACAGAGTCGACCAAATGGGGAAAAAGTTGCGCAATCAAGTGCCTATAAATAATCTGTCATCAACTTCTTTGAACTCGGAATAGCAACGGATATACAGCGAAAAAAAGAAAAAAGTGCGTTTTATAAAATCCTTTATATCGTGTTTATTATACAAGATACAATAATGAAATTTTCAGGGTGGTGGTAAGAAATGAGTGTGAATTTGAAAATAAAGTAAAAACTAATCTAGGCCCACTATGTTCAATGAGGCCGAAGTCAACTTTTGTTTTTCTTATGGGCGCCATATTGAATTTCTGCATTTTTGAATCCCCCATTAAATATGCTCTTCAACCATGTATAACATGTTTATGTTCGGTCAAGAGAAATAATTAAAATTAACAAAATTAAGATTTTATGGTAGTAGGCATTGATATTTCTCTTCAATTTCCCCATAGTGACGTTCATTGTCTGTTTTAATTACCTAAGTAACTGTCAAAGTAGAATTTATTGTCAGTGTTTAGTGTTTGTAATTAATTGTGTGTTTAATTATTATGAAAAATACGATATGTTGGAGAGTTTTATTCTCTGTCGTCGAAATGAAGCGAAAACTGAAGAAATGTATTTAAATAAATATCCAGAAAGGCGACAACCTGGTAGAACTATGTTTAGGCGTCTGAGAGACAACCTTGTAGCTTACGGGAGTTTTGCTAAGGTAAAGAAAAACAAATTTCCAGACGAAAATAATGAAAATTTGGTAATGCAAAGCGTGGTTGAGACACCTCGTACGTCTTTACGCCAAATTGAAGCCACAACAGGTGTTGCGCGGTCAACGGCGAATAATATTTTAAAGCGTCATAAATATCACCCCTATCGTGAACGGCCCTGCCAGGGACCTGCCAGAATGGCGATGCGATTAGAAAAATGGCATTGTGTCAGTGGTATATTCAAAGAAATAACGAGATACCAAACTTTTCCTTAACAGTCCTTTGGTCAGATGATCCTTTGGTCAGCCAATTTACTAAATGTGGACTATTTAATGGTAAAAATACCGATTTTTGTTCAGATGGAAATCCACGGCTAGTTCGTCAAGTTAGGCACCATGTTAGGTTTGGATTTAACGTCTGGTTAGGTATTGTGGGTACCCACGTGATTGGACCATTTTTTTACTGAGAACTTAAATTCCGAAAGATATTTGAACCTCCTACAAACTAACGTAGCGGAAGCACTTATGGATGTTCCAGTAGCTACCCTGCAAAACTTGTATTTCCAACAAGACGGCGCGCCGCGATATAATGGACGTATTATCACAGAATTTTTAAATCACTAATTTCCCAACTAGTGGATAGGCAACCTGGGACCAGTAAGATGGCCTGCGAGATCCCCTGACAACACCGCTGGTTTTCTTTTGCATGGGGTTTCCTCAAAAATGTGGTATACACTGTAGGTCATACAAAACCGAAGAGGAGCTGAGACACGCTGTTATAGAAGCTGTTAACAGAATTACCCCAGAAATGATCAGAAAATCCTGTGAAGCAGTAATGGGACGATGTATGTTGTGCTTGCGAGAAAACGGTGGCTTATTTGATCACCTGCTTTAATCCTAAAATGTTACTTGTTCTTTTGCAGTATTCGATGTATGATCAATAATAATTTAAAGTAATAATTAATAGAAATATCAATGCCTACTACCATTAAATCTTAATTTTGTTAATTTTAATTATTTATCTTGACCGACCATAAACATGTTATACATGGTTGAAGAGCATATTTAAAGGGGAATTTAAAAATGCAGAAATTCAATATAGCGCCCATAAGAAAAACAAAAGTTGACTTCGGCCTCATTGAACATAGTGGGCCTAGATTATTTTTTACTTTATTTTCAAATTCACGCTCATTTCTTACCCCCACCCTGAAAATTTCGTTATTGTATCTTTCATAATAAACACGATATAAAGGATTTAATAAAACGCACTTTTTTCTTTTTTTCCCTGTATATCCGTTGCTATTCCGAGTTCAACGAAGTTGATGACAGATTATTTATAGGCACTTGATTGCGCAACTTTTTGCCCATTTGGTTCACCCTGTAACTCTAACGGTTTCCAATATCCCCATGTACATCATTTTATACTGGACACGCTGGAAAACATGGTATTTATACATCATAGCATTTAAAAATGCACACAGAAATCTGGAATATTTTAGTCGTAGGGTACTTACTTCTATATTTGACATATTTTCAACTGGATCGAAATGGTCTCTTAATAGTTCAGAGTTTAAATTTGATTGCCCTGAACTAATTAAATTTCCTGGCAAGCTAATAAAACATAGCTTGTCGAAATATTTCCATTCCGATCTATAAATAGTGTCGGTTGAAATTCCAGACACTTTTTTTTTTTTAACTTTGTTGATATCTGTCAAATATTGGGTTCTGAGACCATGAATTTTGGCTTGGATCTCTTTCGGGCTCAATGAAGTTAACGATCTTTCATTGAAAGTTGGGCAAATCTCTTCAAGGGCTCGGTTTCGTAGACCCTTATTCCTATATTCCGAACTTGTCGTCAAATACAGACAAGGAAAGTTCTGGTATAATTGAATTAAGAAAAGGGTCGCTGCTTCCGACCTCCCGAAAGACAAAGTCCTAAAATAAACGCATGTGAAATTGTTGTTGAGTTGAAATGATTTGTTATACTTACTTAGAAGATGAAGGTTTGTCCATTTTTCTTTCAAATGTTTATTAAAATTAAAAAACAAAAATACATTAACTTTATAACTATAAACTAACAATTCACGTGCAACTCACAGAATGCTGGTGATTTATATTACTATGATTTGACTGTTGGCAGCATAAAAAGAACCAGAAAAGTCACTAAAATTGCAGCTAGCTGTAAGAAAATTTAGGTCTGAAACTATAGCTGGCAAGTGCATTAAAAGTTGCCGGCAAGTCGAGAACCGATTAAATGCGCAAGCGTAGAACGAAATATTGCGTGCAAGAAAGTTGCGGTCAATAAAATTGCCGACTGTAAAACGGCCTTATGTCAAGAAAATAACACATTGGTTTCATGCTTTTGTCCGTTTTAAGCAGTAAGAAATATAAGCTAAGTAGCACATTGCTATAAGCACATTCACTTAAGCTAGCCTAAGTGAATGTGTTGAATGGCAGCCCGAATCGCCTCGCCTGATTTAGCTCGACTCCGATATATTGTTCACAGATATTAGTTGATCTATTAATCTCTGCTGTTAATTGCCTACCTGCAATCCCTTTTCTGACCTTTTAAGGTCAGCTTGGTTCCTTTTAGCCAAGTAAAGAAAATCACAATTGCATCAGTATAAACCCTACTAACCGAAGAAATGGACAAAGGACAAATTTCCTTTCTTTTCAAATTACTTCCTCGGTCCCAATCAATTTTATTGTTTAGTATTTGACTTGATAAGTTCGTGGGTTCCAGTCAATTTCATTGTTTATTATTTGACTTATATAAATTGACTGGAACCCATTAATTTCTTCTGAATTAAGTTGAAATACAGAAAATATACACAATTTTTTTTCAAATTCTAAGTAAATAGATCTACCTGATTTCATCAGATCAGGATTTCTGAGAAATGAAAATACCACTAACGTGAAGAACCGTCAGTTTATGTAGGGATTGAAGGTAAAAGAATTGGTAATGTTAAAATCGATTATCAGGTGCCTCAAATCACCACAAGTTTCCTATTGATTTTATATGGAAAAAACGTGTTAATTTGTGAAATATTCTAAAAACCAGTATAAATTTTGGATTTTCATTATTGAAGCGATTTTTCCGTACGTATTTTGAGCTACTGAATCAATCGTCAAAAAATAGTTGCGAGCAAAAATCGTTGAAAACTCGAAAAATTAGTGGAAAAAAACAGTAAATTGGCCTTTAACGACTAAATTTGTTTTAAATTATATATTTTTTCGTGTGTTTTCAGCTGCTGAATCCGCAAGCAATGCTGAAGCTTTCAGTGGTGCGCTTATTTTTTGTCTACGTATTTTTGATTTCTTATTTGGGCTTCTTACGAACAATTTGAAGGTTTTTTCGTATTCAACTGTATTTTCCCCAGTTAGAAGTCATTTCTTGCTACGTCCAGGGAGTTTCCAAAATCACAACGGTACAATTAAAATGCGTTTTTTCATTGGTTTCTGTCTGACTCGATTTAAGAATTTTTAAGAAAAAACTTAAGAATAGATCACTGCCACTTTTGTCGTTTGTTTTTTCTGATTTTTAAAAATCTAATTAATTATGAAGCAAAAACGTCCATTATCGGGAAGATTTTTTCTTCAGTTCGTGTCGTTCGATTTTTGTCAATCTTCTTCGATTTCGTCCTGGAAACGCAGCAGTTTTTAGTAATTTTTTTCTCGTAAGCGTGTGTTATGTACGTTTGCTTTATGATTTATTATGAAGGCTTTTTTTACGAACGATTTGAACATTTTTGGATCATATTACACTGAATAAATTGGCGTTTTTTTATTGCAAAAAGGCTTCTACATTATCAAGGCTTTGTTTGTTTCTTATTCAACTGTATTTTTCCCCATGTAGCAAACATTCACAACTCAATATCACTACAGATTTGCATTAAACTCAATGGGTTTTTTTGTTCAATGGTATACTTTGAATTAATAATTTTTAAATTATAAATAGATTTGTATTGTCCACATTTGCCATTTTGTGGTATCTCAAGAGTTTATTGACTTCTTGCTGTCTTTTTCAAACGTCGATTTTGAGGAAGATTTTGTTCGTCCAACGTTAATCAACAGTTTGTTCCGTTCGCTTCTCATTAAATTTTCCTTGATTGTATCCTGGAAACCTAGTGATTTTGATTCGATCAAAAATGCATTTCATTCAATCTGATTATTTGTTGACCACAAAGGACGATATTTCGGAAGAATTTTTTCTCGAGTCTCGCTATATCTTTCTAAGTGTGTGTTTAAGAATTTTGAAATGAGCTTTTTATGGGCGACTTCAACGTTTTTCGATCATATTTCAGTGAAAAAGTTGATGTTTTTTTCAGTCGGAAAAACTTCTTCAATATCAGTGGGTGTGTTTCACAATTTTTATAGAATTGCAAACTCACAGAACATTTCTTTATTATGATCTTAAACGGTTTCAAAAGTTCTTCTGCTCTTTTCTTTCTTCTTCTTTCTTTCTCTTTTCTTCGTTGGCAATTTTTCAATTATTTCAGCAATTTTTTTTGCGTCCAAACCGAGTTTCTTTAACCTGTTGGTTTTGCAAATAAAAATCTGAACGGTTGGAGGATATTTTTACATAAAAAGAACATCACTTTTCGGCTTAGATATAATGCTTTTTGTGTCATGTTCCGGGAACTATTCCTTTTTCCGAAAACTATCTGTTTTTTTCACCAATTTTTTAAGTTTTATGTCTATTTTTAATGCTACTTATGTTAACGTTTATTTAATGCTATGTAGACAAAAAAAAGTGCACGACTGGATTCAGTGGCTCAAAGCGCAAGTGTATAATTTAAAACAAAATTGAACGATTATGGCCGTTACAGGCCAATTTATTGCCCTTTTTTCACTCATTTTTCGAGTTTTCCGAGAGTTTTTGCGTATAATTATTTTTAGACGATACTTAGAGAAAAACTGTTAAACCATTCGATTTAGGAGCTCAAAATACGTAAGAAAAATAGCTTGAATAATGTGAGTTTTTAGAGCCTTTAGAAGAGATTTTCACCCGAGGAGAAAGTCCCCGAAGAAGAAAGCGTTCAAACGATCTGGTAAAGTAAATTACGTATAATTTTGTATACGAAGGTGAATTAGGAATAATACTCTGCTATTATTTTTGAACTTAGAACCAGGCAATTTTCGAGTGCTGTAAAAAATGCCATATTAACCGTTTAAACGCAACTAAAAATTTTATGCTGCTTTTAATAACCAATGTAGTTTTTCTCTTTTGATTGTGTTTATCTGGCACTGCATTAGTATTCGTTTAATACTTTATATGTGCATTTTTCGTAACATCTTCATTTGATCAAGATGCAATAAGAATTATTTTCGCATCGAGCGGAGAAAGGTAGTGATGCACCTTTGAAGATGTTGGGAAAGTAATCCGCAAATAAAAATCATTTGAAACCGCAAATAAAAACGGAAACGAATTATTGGTAAATTGCACCAATGTGAAAGGTGTTCTTGTAACGGTCACTCTGCACCATTCTCTTCAGTTTCGTATGCGGACGAAAACATCTGATTTCTATGTTCTATTTGGGTTTCAGTGTCCATGTCGGCAGATTACGGCAATAAATGAGCATATGTTCACATATTACAATGCTAGTCTAGTAATCTATATGCTGATTCATTCGATTCATTACACCGCACGTGGAAATTCTTCCCATGTAACCTTCACCATGAAATTGGATACGGTTCGAGACCTTGTCCTTCTAGGACATTACCAAAACATATATTGTGGCGCCTTGTTCATGGGAAGCTCGATTTATACACATTTTTTTTCATGAATGTTTGGACTTATAGAATTTAATATAACGACCAGTTCTGAAAAATGTGCTGCTTCTACCAGTACTAAAACCACAGCTTATATATCATATACATATATATCATATATACATATATATGATATATAAGCTGTGATAAAACCTTTTTTGTTCGAGTGAATCAAAAACTGCCATTTTCCGATCAGAAGCGATGGCCATAAAGAAGCACTTTTCTTTAGTATTCATTTGTTTCACTTTTACGCACGGACTTTTACGCACAGTGTGCGCAAAAGTAAATGTGACAAATTGAACGTGTCACTGTCATATTTTTTAAAGTATTTTTATTAAAAAGTAACGGACATGCTGATTTTTTAATGAATTACGTAGGTTTATCGACAACTATTGATCCTAATTTAAAGTTTACTTGCAATTTGTAATTATAACTTTGTTACAAGTTCAGTCTGAAAGTCGTTTTAGTGGCCTATTTTTCTGCGTACTCCGATGTTGCCACACGCCAAACACGGTCGTTTTAAATAGCGCAAATGTCATGCAAAGAGTACAACTTATACAAACACCATACAGTAAAAGCAGCTGTTTCAAGTTTGGAAGTTGAACCAACATTTGCGGCATCTCTAACTTCTGGTGTTGTATGTATGTAGGACATTGAATTTTCGGGACTCATTGTTTCACTTGCATATGCTTACAAAAATACGCTTTTGAGAAATTACAAACGTCAAAACGTGACTTTTGAGAAATGGCATTGACATCAAATTTAAAATATGGAACCGATGCCTTTTATTTTTGGCTATTCTTATTTATTATAACTTATTATTCATGTTGTCTTTCATTCGAACAAAAAGTTTTTCGAAGGACAACGGGATTTGACAACCGAGACAAAGTCGAGGCAATCAAAACGACACTTCGCCCTTGTATTGTAAAACTACTATTAAATGGGACCTTGACTCAAAGTGGTGCGATTTATCAGACAGTTACAAATAGAAAGGGCCTTTAACAGACAGGCGCGAATTTTATTACCTCTCTTGTTTCTTCCTTTTGTTAGATTAAGACAATAGTCAAAATGCTTGTAATATTATAGTATAAGAACATCAATTCGTATGGTGGGCCACACCGAGGACCATTGACTAGCATTAAGTTAGTTAGGAAGCAAGAGATGATGTAAGATTAGGTTTAGTTAGGCTAAGAGAGGTTAAGCTAGGTTAAGGTAGAATAGGACAACTGAGGTTAGATATAATTACTAAATGATGTTAGCATTAAGGAGCCGTAGATTAAGCGCAATTAAAAGATGTAATTCTTAGTTGAAATAAATATGTTCAAATGGAAAATGGTGGGCCACACGGTACTACAAAGCCATATTGCTTAGGTTGGCATCACTTTCGTTTAGAGCGAGGTCACCTTATTTTTCTTAGTCGACGTCAAGATGTAAAATCGCTGATGATGCCTGATGCGATCGCTCTGTTCGGATTTTACTTTGTACTTACTCCACGATATACATTTCCTTATTAAAGGAGTTAGTTACAAGAAGTGCCTTGTAATATAAACCTAGATTCATACACAATTAATTGATGTATGTTTATTCTGTCCAGTTATCAACAATTATATGTGATCTATCGATTACCTAATAAGGTGGTGACATGCAACTCGCCAGCAATATCTTGAAGGGGCTTTTTACGTTCATATTCACAAATCATTAATAATAGGTGTTTTAGCCCATCGACCGGTCATAAATAAGTAAATATTAATATGGACATCGTTAATGATGTCATTATAGTAGTTCGTGGAGTAGTTAGCGCGATTTACAAAAATTTCGAAGCATAAAATGTAAATTAGCCAGTTAACAATTGTCTTCAGGCCACGCAATATTTGAAAATGGGCAAACATAAGGAGGTATTGAACAACATTAAAGTCTAATTTCTAGAGAACTTTCTCGTTGAAGACGAAGAAGGATTTGTTCTTACAATGGGAAATTAATTTGCTGCTAGAGCAATTAGCCGGTTTTTGCATATTTTCGAAAGTTACCTTAATTGAGATAACCGAACAACTTTGTATATGGAAATACAGACTCTAAACAAATTGGGTGCTGATGTACATTCAATTATTATTAGTTTGCAGTTTGGAATTTACAGCTTGCAATTGCAAAAAAGAAAATCATTAATTTTTAGTTATTGATTTAAATGTTTTGTTTAAAATTTAAAAAAAGCAATACAATACAATATTTGTGTATTGTATGTAAAATCCTGTGAAAATTAAATCTAATTTAACAAATATTAGCCATAGCATTTCTTGAGCATCAAATTGCTTTTTTGGAAAATCCACGCTATCGAGTTCCGCTAAAACATTGCAAGTCAGATAGTATGAGTAATAATAGAAGTAGAAAAAATTCATTCTTATAAGATGAATTAATTCCAGTAGAAAATTTCATCATCACTCTGATCTATTCGTGAATATCGAGTGTTATTAATTGCGAGAGTTGAGAATGTTGAGCTGAGTCAAACCAGACCGAACAATCAATTCCGCTTAAAAACTTATGCAAATTATGACAAACCGTTTTGATATCTTAGTCAGTTCCTTTAGCTTGTTCCGTTCTTGTAGAATATGTCACAGTTTCACACAGTATTACCCTGATTGTTTTAAATGTTTGCATTTTCTCGTGTTAACCGTCATGTATGTTTGCTGCAACAGTAAATTATTTTAACGTTAATTTCCAATTAATCGACAGCCGCTTTTTCTTTCGTGGTAGAATGCACTTGCTTTACTATTGTGTTTACAGCAAGAAGTTTGCTTTCAGATTTTTTGCTCGAAAATTATGCCATTAAGCAGACACTATATTTAGCGCAATTTCGAAATTCAGAGAAAGAGCCAAGATTCCGAAATTATGTCGACAAACTTCTGTTTACGTTAGTGGAAAACGAAACACGTTTGCATTAGATCTGTGAGATAATATTTTTCGTAAATATCATTATTATTTCTGAAAAGTGTCCAAAAATGCACCGTTTGATCTGAGAAATTACCGGTGTTATTGTTAGTGCAGTGGTTATTACAGGGGCTAAAGAAAAACTTTTGATGTTTTGAGTTAATTAATGCTTCATAAAAATTTATGGAAATAACATGCAATAGCACTTTTATACTTCTTAGTTTCACCCAAACCTTTGGGTCTAGTGTAGAAACTTATACAATGTGAACGTCTAATGTGGAAGATTTGAAATAAAGCCTGTACAGATCAAAGAAGAAAAATTGCCTTCACACATAAAACTTAATTTGTAAATGCGCAGATTTTAGCATAAAATAGTTTATGTTAGTAAACAATACCTTAGAAATTAAACATATAATAATATCCACAACAACCGCAGGGTATTATAAGCGGGCATTATAATACCGTCCGCTTATAATGCCCGGTCATATTCTGATGACCTGGGAAAATTCTGAACTCAAATTCCCTATCATAGGATGTTCTCGACTTTGTGGGCAGCAAATTTTCTGAAGCTTTTCTGCGTTTTCTCTTATATTTTGCGGAATTTCTTCCATTTTTTGCCATGAATTACTGCTAATTGACAGGTACATCAGATAAAAATCACAAAACATTAAATTATTTCATAGGGGTACAGGTATACCTTTTTTAATGCTAATAACTATAAATAATTGATGAAAACCCATTACGTGAAATATAAAGCATTGTATGCACCGCATGCGTTACGGAGACAAGGAATGCCCATCAGGAGGAAACCTATCCTTCGGACGAAAGGCCCTCGGGCTAGTTCTACGGCATTATATAATCCGTAACACCTTAGGTACATAAATAGATGTTTTCATGGAGTCATTAAAATGGTAGATATGACGTCATATTTTAATTTTTTAAATCGCCGCTTCAGTTTTTGATGTGGCCAGTTGAAAGCGAGTCGAGTACAGGATCATTACATAACAATTTTCTTTCGAAAAATATGTTTCTCTCAAAAACGATATTTTACTCGTTTTCTTCCTACTATTTTTGTCCAATAAAGAGCAAACAAGTTGACTTTTTGTTACTATCATGATAAATATTATACCAAGTATGGCAATTGGGCGACTGTATTTTTGACGGATATTTTAAACGAAAATGGTGGGTTTAAGTAAAATTCCAAGAATCGAAATCCTAATTATGTTCGGTTGTGGACAGAGAAGAGCTTTGCGAATTGTTCGATTGAAACGATTCACAAACGATTGAAACATCCGATTAACGATTAAAACTCAGCTTTAAGAAGAAAAGAAATGAAAGTTTCTATTTGAAATTATATAATAAATATCAACTAAAATCCTTCCAGTCAATTCTCGGTTTGACAATAGCTCTACAGCAGAACGAATGGCATCTATACAAAGTTCTTTTGATACAAGAATTTCGCAGATATATACAGGATGATTCAAAAATGGCGTCATTCTTTTTAAGGGGTTCTAGGGGTTCATTTGGAGAGTACGAGAAAAATAAAGAAATTTTTTTTCTAGAATATATTAACAGTTGAAAATCGAGTTTCAACTTTGTTATTAAGCATTATTTTGAAATGGTCCCATGTTTGACTGCTATGCTATTGGAATACTTAACCCTTCGAAAGGAAAAATGACGACCTTTGTTGCAAATTACGAAAATTTTGTATATTAATAAAGTACTCTTCTACAATTTTTTGATGAAAAGTCAAATCGGCAATGATGGTTTTTGTCATTATCAGATAGTGACAGGTAGATAGTTTTCCTCCAGAATAACAAGCATTTGTCAAATTGTGACTAAGTTTGAAGCATCTTTCACAAAATTTCCATCAACATCGAATTTGCGGATATGCTATTAGTAACATGGCAAATACAGTAAGCACTTACGCCAACAAAGAGCTAGAGACACTGGACGACAGTGTCTTCGTCGGGTTCCAGACATAAATGAACAGGCATTGGAGATCATGTAGCAGAGCCTTCCAGGAGAACTTGGAGCATTGCACAACAGCTGATACTTTCCCAGGAACAGGATAATTACCGAAGAAGAGCTACATTCCTACCACGTATGTAAGATACACGGAACACAAGGAGACATTAAAGCTCTAGTTTACCGAACACCGGTAAAAACTGAGCACAAGTTAAATAACCGAATGCCAGAACCTGCTCGAGGAGAACGCACAATAAGGTGATTACACGAACAGCAACTTGTTTAGAGTTAAACACAGAAATTTGTTTGTCAACTCTAATTTGAGGTCATGATGGCAATAAAAGAACTTTCTCGTTGACAATATTGACGTTCCGAAAGAGTACGTCCCTACACTTCCGTACTACTTTCAGTATTTTTCCATGGTTGCTAAAGTTTTTAATAATTGAGAAGCAACAGGTATTTACGTAATGTTAATAAGGTGGATTACCTTGAAAAAGATTGTTGCCATCCTTCTGCTTTAGTTTTTGCAAATATGTCAGTTTTTAAAGTAACAATAAATTTTTTATACTATTTTTCCTGTACTCCTAAAACACCCCCAGAGGAATGATAGAAATTTTGAATCTCCCTGTATAGCGCAATTAAATGGTCAATAGAATTGACCGAAACAGCGAATTCTGTGAAACAGTGGGAGAGCGGCAATTTAACCATACAATTAACCCACTTGTTACTTTCCCCTTCCGATTCTTTCTGATTAAATGGTTCTAGGAAAATCCCGCTAAAAGCAGGCGGAAAACGACCGCCATGAGCTCAACAAATGGACAGGAAATTTCGGTACTTGCAATTTCTACCTGAAAACAAAATACCGGAAATTGTTAGAATGTATCCAGACCCGGACCATCTTTTCCTTCCCAATGATTGTCTATGGTTTCAGCAACTTATTCAATTATAATTTTTTTAACAAATGGATTGTAGAGTAGAACTCGATGATTTCTCGACATAATTTGGCTTGATTTCTTGAAAGAATTGATTTAGAACATCTTAAGCAGGTTCATCCTCACCTCTGAACCTTTGGAAACCCCTAATATATTATAAAGTTAATCAGCAAATTTAATACACACATTTTGAGGCATACAGCCTCGAGCTTATGTTAACACTATTAAGTTTTTAATTACATTATAAGAGTACTGTATAGTAAGTGGAACGAATTTTTGTAGTACTACAGCATTATAAAATTTTCCAGTGAGTGAAATAGTAGCATGAATAATACTCTTGTAATCCATGTGCTGACAAGAATCGTTGCGTATATTTTCCTGACTGTACTTTAATTCACTTCAAAACATTCCTGGGTTTCAGTCAATTTTATTGTTTATTATTCAAAATGTTACAAATACGTTTCGGTGTCTTTCTCCACCATCATCAGTTTGTCTAAAATATATATTTACAGTTATCATCAATTTAAATAAAAAAAAATTTCACCAAAATTCACATATTAAAATATAAATCACGCACACATTAAAAAGTACATTAAGAACATTGGTTTTCAGGTGATGGGTAAGGACAAACATGTCCGGGAAAAGACTAGAATCTATTGTTTAGAGATTTAAATTTAACTTACGTGTCTAGATGCTTTTACCTTCAAATTTGACTGGACATTGAATTCCCTATTTTATTCGACATCGAGCGAGAGAACGAAAAAAACTGTTTATACTTCGCCTTTTCTTTGCATTCTTGGAATTGCTCTGCAATTCCTCAATATCAGGTGTTTATATTTCACTTACCTAGTCCAATCAGTTCATGCATGCGATCATTTAATTAGTGTGTGATACACAGAGCTAAGATTGTCTGTGTCTGATCTAAAATTCTTTGCATTCTGATGTTTTTTAATCTGTATCATTTCATGGATTCTTCTCTTATTATAGTTGTTTTCATTGATTAATATTTTTGTGTTATCGAAATCAAAACTATGTAACTTTTGTTGTGCATGTTGTGCTATATATTTACGTTCGTATATTCTTTTTCTTAAATATTGTCCTGTTTGACCTATGTAGGTGTTGTCACAGTTCAAACAGTCAATCTTGTATATTACGTTATATTTCTATTCACAAATATAAGGAGTAGCTATGGGTTCTCCCATAGCTGCAGCAATTGCAAACCTCGTGATGGAAAGTCTGGAAGAAAAACTAATACCTGATTTGAATTTTAAGTGTGGATTTTTTAAAAGATACGTAGATGACTGCATAATGTGCCTGCCAAACCAAAAAGTTCAATACACACTAGATAAAGTTAATGCATTCCATGAGACCATTAAATTCACCATTGGGGAAGACAAAAACAAATCAATAAACTTTTTGGATATGACGGTTATATATGACGGTAATGGGGAAATAAAAACAAACTGGTACACAAAGGATGTATGGTCTGGTAGATACTTGAATTACCAATCATATGCACCTATACAATATAAAAAAAGTGTTGTAACAGCTCTTACTGATAGAGCGATTAAATTGACACATTATGGATATAGAACAAAAAATCTTGAAAACATAAAAAAGATACTAATAATGAACAACTATCCCAAAGCTTTCTTTGAACCAATAATAAAACAAAGAATTAATAAAATCTACAATTCAAACTTATTCCCCCAGTTCACAAATTTCGTTGCGCATTTAACGATTCAAGTATTTTGATTTTTTTAAAAATAAATATCTTTTGTTACAGATGATACGTCCAACAAAGCACCTGGCCGATCCAGTAAAAAATAGCAAACCGAAGCTGTGAAGTCCAAGGAAAAACTTGCAGATCGCGAATTAAGAAGAGCTACTGAGAAAGGTAATTTCAAATAATTTGCAAATATGATAAGGAAAATGTTTTACTTACAACCATATATGTAATGTTATCATTACTAGCGCTATTCAAGGTTGGGAAGTGCCACATTACCTACCTCTACTTTTACTAATTTGTAGCATCGTTCAGATCATACTGTACATTGGCCACAAAGTGGACGGCTTCTTCTGTTTGATTTGTGCTCTTATATACCCATGCTAAGATTATATTTTGGGAGCTGAAATTCTTCAACTTTTTCGGAATTAATTTGGCAATTATTTATGTGTTGTTATTTAACAGTTGTTCACCCTACCGTAAGAGTAACAATATACTGACCTATTTTATTATTCTGACAAGAAAACCACCTGCCTCTTAATTTGTTATTAAATGTAAATTAGGTATGTCCAGAACTTACAAAACTAAGTTTTATTCATTAAGGTCGAAATATGATGGTTGTAAATGAAATAGTATACAAACCTCGGTAGGAAGTTTCATTCCTGTCTCGAGACCACAGCTAACCTCGACGCTATACGTCTCGGTAAACTAACTAATCTCTCGACATAGGCCAAACTGGAATATACGTTGTGCAGTTACTCATGTCCAGTTTTCAAGTTTATATTTTCGGAATTTTTTCATGAAAACGCTTTCTGTTTTTCCGAGTTCTCTCTGGTTATAATTATCCGATTGGGTCGATCGACTGCTCGTTCTCTTTTAGCCATTTTATTCAATTTAGCCATTTTACTTTAGTTTATACCATTAAGATCGCATCAATCGTTTCGATTTTACAAGCGAGAAACTAAAAAAAAGCCAATTTTTGTTGAAAATTGTTTATAAAAAATTAACAAATGACATTTTGTTGTCCAAAACAGACTGGGAATAAAGTTCGGACTGCCCTACACGTGATGGCGTAGGTGGTTTTCTAATAGGATTTATGTCAAAAAACCTATTAATTTCATCTCTACGTTAATGAGTCAGATTACCTTGAAAAACATTATTGCCATCCTTCTGATCTAGTTTTCTGAAAATATCTCATTTTTGAATAACAATTAATTTATTTTACTATTTTTCCTGTACTCCTAAAACACCCCCAGACAACAACTCCAGAGGAATGATGTGAAACCTCCAGGTAAGTTAGAAGTGGAGGAGAATCATATAAAACTGTCTTCCATTGAAGAACAATAAAACGTGGTCTGATAAAAAGGCATACGCTCCACCATTCTAGATAGAAGGCATTTTCCAGAATAGAGTGGTTTTGAAAAGTATTGCAAAATCCTGTTCGGGGACCAAACGAAAGTGTGACTTACCACAGTCGAGTCCGAGTTGAGGTAGCGATTGGTAGCCGAATAACCAACTCGTGGACGGACTTTCCGTTCGATCCAGTCGTATTCTCGTTGCAAAACCGACGGACGCGTCGAGAACACTTTAGGCGGCGTCGTCACCACCGTCAACCTTTTGTGCCCCACGTACGGAACGATTCGGTCATAAGAATGCACGATATGAACATGAAAAAAAAACACATTTTCCAGTTTTTTCCTGAATTTTTACTAAGCCCTGTCAGTTTATTTAAGACTGTTGGGGCGCACCCCCAATACTGGACTAAAAATACTCATAAAGTTGCTTTATTGTTGCGCGATTAACATTTCATATTAATAATGTTGAAATTTCCTCAAAATACGCAAAATTGGCATTTTGCCTCTGGAAGTGTTGTTTGGGGGTTTGTAGGGAGTAGAGAAAAAAACAAAAATTCTCACTGAAAATTGAGATATTGTCAAAAAATGCACTGAGAAATTAGGCAACGGTGCATTTCCAGTTTATAGGTATTTAAGTTGTTTACGTTTCTTTGCTAGTTCTTTCTGCGTCAAACTTTCTATAAAACTCGACACGCTCCTGATTGTTGCTTATCAGAACTTTGAATTTCTGAGACAACTCTGATTTCTCAGAAGAATCAATTTGCTTCTCAAAAAAACACATCGAGAGTTTAGTGCGTTACTCAAAAGGAATAGGCAAAATGTGAAATTTTCTTCTTCTTCTTGCTTGCGACACTTGAAATTTGCGTTCAGTTATACAGGGTGGTCCTCAACCAATGAGTCAAAAGTCACTTACATATTGTCTAGGCACAAATAATGCGTTTTATGCAAATTTGTCTTATCCAAAAGTTGATTTGAAAGTAAATTCTGATTGTTGAGAACGATTTCATTTCTGTTTGAAGCGTTTTTTAGTGCAATTCTTTTTCGGTTAGTGCGTGTTTTTGCAAAAAATTGGTGTCTCAGATAAACTTTCTACAGGGTGGCAAACGAAACATACAAAATAGGTGAAAGTGCCTCATTTTTTTGGTATTGTAACACCACAGGAATTAAAATGGACCTCGTATCTCCAAAAAAGTTCTTGGATTTTTCGACCTTATCGTTCACTTACAGAGTGGTCTTAGAAAAATCAACTTTTTGGTTTTGTAGTGATACATTTTTTTCTCTTCATCCGATTTTTAAAATCTAGGGCTCATGTTTAAGGAAAAACTTCACAGAAAGACTTGCGAAAAAATTCAATATACCGGAAATATTTGCAAAGTAAAATGAAGTTTAGCCTTAGTTGAAAATATGCCAGAATCACATATTTCGGGGGCAATTCTGATTCGGAAACTTTTTATGCAACCCTATATCCTATATATCAAATTTTCGTCCCAAACTGGCTATGACGTTTCAGCTCAAGTTGAGCTCCAGATAGTGAATATCGCACTAAGAGCAAAAGTTATGGCTGCAAGACCTAAAAGCCCATTTTTTGAGACCATCCTGTAAATAGAAGAGATGGTCTAAAAATTCAAAAACCGTTTTGAGCTATTTGGCTTCTATATTGAGATCCAAAAAACCTTTATTTGTCCAACTAGGAGCATGCCGAACTTTCCGACATGCTGCATTTTTTCATTTGCCACCCTGTAGAAACTTTGTTTGGGATCAAATCTTTATCAAAACCCTGACTAACAGAAAACAAATGGGGTTAAATAACGCTTAAAACAGAAACCAAATCACTTGAAGAATGAGAATTTATCCAGCTTGAAAGTTAGGACAATTTCGGCAGTGTAGCATCTATTTTGTTGAGCAGTTTAGTTCAGAAAATCACTAGAGGTTGAAATGTGAAATATATCGAAAAGGGTGATAGATATGGACTTGAACCAAGTACACATTTTTTGGTCAGGAAATATCAGACAACACGATACTGCGGAACAAAAAAGCGTTATTTTGAAGCCAAAAAAATTATGGATGTTTAAAAAGGACTACAGACTATTGCAGCTTGCGTCCTATGTAAACTACTAGGTGAGCAAGAAAAAATCTGGATTCCTGAAGAATTTGTTGGTACTGGTAAAACTGACTAAGATCTATTTACTTTGACACCCTGTAGCTCGGAAACTACCAACTTTCGTATAAAACAAATTTGCCTGGCTCGCAATATTTTGCCTAAGCAAGATGCCAGTGAACTTTGTCACATAAGTACCGCCTTGTAGAAGCTTGAATACGAAATTTCTAGTTACAATCTCAAATCGTAGAACGTAGGAAAAAAATCACTTTGCCTTTTTCTTGGTGATGAAAAGATCTCAGTTCTAAGCTTTCTGAAGCAAATGGCCATCAAGTTAAATCCTCTTCTTTGTACCAATGATTCGGGTAAATGTAAATCCTTAATTCATTCTGCAAGAGCGATCACCAATATTTTCCTAAATTTTCTTCATTTTTCTGATGATTACCCTCGGCTGCTTAAACAAATACTCGGGTGCCTTGAGGAATATTATTAAGGTGATTTCCTGTAGAATGTCCCTGAAAAGGGAACGGCAAATTAAGGTAGTCAGTTTCCCTCCTGCGTCTGTCTGCAGTCCCCAGTTTGCCGGAAAAATAACCGAAAGTAACTTCAGACGGTCGTGTTTGTTCTCCATTCAATTGTCGGTTATTTGGAAGTAAAACAAGTTAACGAGTGGCCCAATAAAACCAGCTTCTAACTAAATATACTAATCCTAATTGGGGAATTAGGAATTGGAATTAGAAAACAAAACTAGAGGATTTGCAATCTTTGATCAAAGTAGTTTGGGAATGTTGGCAACAATAATTTAAAATCAACCAGATCCAATTTCAAACATTCCCAGATGAAGAGGATTAAATTTAATATAAATCTCGATATAAATTCTGGGTGTAAAATTGGACCAGCTAAAGGGAATGTGGCCCACATGCCGTGCATTTAAATTTTTTTATTTTTCATTCAGAGTATGTGTTGAACGCGGATAAGCTAAAAATACCAGCAATTTGGCAAAATATCAAACGCAAACTTTATGGGCGATTCTGAAACATTGTCTGACATTTTAACTACAGTTAGCGGAGCCTTTTTTTCGTTTTAGTTGCGCGATTGAATCGAAAAATAATTAGTTCAAATTGGTTTAATGTTTATTTAATTTTCTCAATTTATCATCTTAATTTCATTTGCTTTTTTCAAAGCTTTTCTCCGTTCATTCTCGCTTTGCTTTTTGTTTGCAAACACTGATCTCCTTGTGGATTCAGGACTACGGCATCAAAATTTTATTCCTTCTTAGACAATATAAGACGAAAATTCGATATACAGGGTTCCAAGAAAAATGACTCCAGTCAAAATTGCCTCCTAAATCTGTGACTCTAGCAGGTTTTCAACTAAAGTGAAGTTCAAGGAACGTAGGCTTTCACGGCCGGACTCAATAGAAAAGTATTGTTTTTCCGGGCTTGTAGGTCGTGGTCCATAAGGGTTAGAACCTGGTGTTTCGTCTGCAACTGCAGCAGACATTATCAAAGGCGATGAGGTAACGGTCGAAGTGACCTCCCGTGAGACAGCGCTCTGACTGGTTCAACTCTCCTCTGTATTTGATTTTTCTCTAGAGGTAGCCATTCAAGGTTGTTACTCCTCTTTTCTGGTGCCTTTTTTTTCTCAGCAATCGTTGCCATAGGCAGATTTTGTCTTTCCTGCTCTTACAGTGTCTAAGCCCTAGGCCCACAAGAGGGAAGGGGAGGAAAGAAGTTGGATTTTTAATATGCTGTTACAGGGTTTAGAGAGTGGGAAATTTGTGTAGGGTTCATGGCTGGTTCTTTCAGGGCTTTTGGAGGGTTTTCTGGTGTTGGGGTGGGGATCTGATGGACGCTTTTTGGGCCTCCAGTGGGGAAAAATTGTCCCAAAAAAGAGTCATCGGGGACTTCCATTGGTTGGGAGGCGTTTGTGGTGGTTTCCTCTAGGGATTCGACCGGGGAAATTAGTGTGATATTTCGGTGTGATGCGACTTGAGCAAGATGTTTTGTTAAGTCGGCAATTTGGGCCTTTAGGTCGTTAATAATTTATTTGGATGATTTGTTGAGAAATTGGGATTAGATGTTCCGCCTCTAGCGTTACAGCATCAAAAGATTCGTCGAAGAAGGAAGAAAATTCGATAAGCTGTCGTCGTTAGATCGTTATGAACAACTTAAAGACATTAAGGGCAAAACCCTGAAATGGTTGATTTATATACAGGGTATTAAATTTGTCATGGCTCGAACAATAGATTGTTTTAACGTTTGACGAAGAAGGTAGACGGCCACAACACCTTTTGTAATACAAAAAACTTGCAAATAACCGATGCTATCTGATGTAATACACATTTTCATCTCAGATGATGAAGACTATGATGAAATTATGAATCATTCGAAATATGTTGGATTGTAATGTACGAAATTTTTTTTATAGGATTTAATCATCCTTGTATGTTAGTTACATTGTAAGGGCACACCGGCAGAGTCCTAGACATGGACTTTTCCGCAAATGAAAAGTATCTGGCATCGTCAGCCGATGGTATTAACTTTTTAAACGAATCATTTAATTAACAATAAAAATCAATTGTTTGGCATTTCGGCGTGTTTGACAAAGTTATAAAATGTATAACTTTAAAGTGAAATCAATAGCTTGGCATAAAACGACGTGAGGATCTAGTTTATATGGCAATTATTTCTTTTTTTTTCAAAATAGACGTTACATGGGCAAATTTCGACTAATTTTGGAACCGGATAAATTCTGATTGCTGAGAGCGATTTGGTGAAATTGTGGCGAATTGGTGAAAGTTCCACATGCTCTTAGTTCGAGAAAAAACTTCTTTTTAATTTCAACACCACAAGCATTAAGATATGCCTCATTTCTCAAAACACATTTTGAGTTTGTCGACCATTTCGTTTATTTACAGATTTTTTTCTCTTGAACCGATTATCAAAATCTAGGGCTCATATTGAAGCTAAAACTTCAACTAGTTGAAAATATTCCAGAATCACAGATTTCGGGGGCAATTCTGATTTGGGTAATTTTTAAGGGGGTGAAAATCGGATCAAGAGCAGATAAGTTTTCGCTTCAGAACCAAAAAGTAGATTTTTTGATACCACCCTGTAAATTAAAGAGATGACCGAAAAATTCAAAAAATGTTTCGATAAACCAAACAGTGGTTTATCTCTAAACTTTTGGTCCAAAAAAACGTATTTTTGACCCACTAGAAGCATGCCGAACTTTCCGCTATTTTGCATTTTTTCTATGAATGGCAGCTTGTAAAAAATTTATCTTAGGGGCTTAATTTTTTCACATGGACTAACAGAACACAACGGTGCTAGATAACGCTTCAAACAGAAGCCAAATAGCTCGAAGCAATCAGACCCAGTTCCAAACTTAGGACAAATTTGGCTTCAGAATGACAGAGACTTATGCTTATGATGAAGAACTTGCGGGCATTAAAATTACAGGCAAATTAACAATTTTCTTTTTATATATTAGTGTGCGAGCAAATATTTGTCAGGTTTATAGACGTTAAGGTTTATAGACGTTATTTGTTAAGTTTATAGTTTTATAGACTGAAATTATGCAGTTGATTCGCATCTAATTATTGCAGTTTTTTAGCGTAAGCCAAGAATATCGGATAATAAACTACAAGGAACAGAAACCGGTGCGAAAAAAACGATATTCTGATTAAGTTTCAAGTACATAAGGAATTAATCAATTGAGACATCCTAATTAAACGAAACGCGCAAAATTTATTCTTACGCACTCCTGAGTTTGTTTTTTAGCTTAGCTTCATTTGGGGGAACTATAAATACATTACATGTATTTTTCAGAATAGCGACCTTTGGTCAGTTTTTTAATTATTGGTTCCGTACCAATTTTGTGCCTCGAAATATGAGTTGTGTTTATCTCACAGCCTGAAAAAATAGATCTAGTATTCTTTGCATGATTATGTTTTTTTGAAATATGCCTTAACACTTTTTAACTGTTTATTATATAATAGTATTAAATTTTTTATATATGTATGATTTTTTTACACTATCCAATTTTTTTTGCCAATCCTAATGATCCAATGCTTATCCGATTATAAGGCACTTCTTATAAATATTTAATGAGGGTATCGAGAAAAATACTAGTCTTTTTTTTAAATGTTTTTGCTTAGCGGAAATTTGCGCGCTATGGCAAATCGTTGGATGATTTGTCACGGGAAATAGTGACAAAGCGAAATAATATATTAGCGGAGTTTTAATACACGAATAATTCTATAAATTTCGATATAATTACATATGAATTTTGCCTTTTTGCTAATGCAGCGTTTGGTGGAGGGTTAGTTTATACGAACTGTTAGGACAAAGGTCAGCTACTTTGAAACTTAATAAACTGATATCACTTAAAATGCGCTGAGCGGCCGACCAATTGATCTGAATATAATGTAGACAAAGTCATTGAGTGACCAATTGAACAATAGAAAAATGTAATCCTATAAATAAATAGAAAATTTAACTTTAGTAATTGCCATTTCTTGGTCAAAATTTCGAGTCGACTTAGTTTATCATAACTATTATTTATTAATAACTCGCAAAAATTGGGATTACTCACTCAAATCATGAATGTCCTTCATCAAGTGCTATCTTTCTAATGCATTGTTAATGTGTTTCTAATGAAATTTCCTTAATTGACTTATTGACCTTCTGACACAATTGCACCCGCTATTGGTACCCTTGAAAGCGGATGAGGGAAGGAAGGGGTCGTTTGCTGATTGGTTCGAGGGTTGGTTCTTCTTGGGTATAAATACCTGTAGATGTCAAATTTTTGGTCAGTGTTGATACTAGTTCAAGAAGAACAAGTTGTCTTGAACCGAAATATCGTTAAATCGCGCTGTGCCTAATCCGTTCGTAGTGTTGTTTTGTGCATTCACA
Source organism: Dendroctonus valens (assembly GCA_024550625.1). Classification (NCBI taxonomy): domain Eukaryota; kingdom Metazoa; phylum Arthropoda; class Insecta; order Coleoptera; family Curculionidae; genus Dendroctonus; species Dendroctonus valens. The sequence continues at coordinate 389,303 of JAJTJO010000491.1, forward strand.
AATATCTTTTGTTCGCAGAAGAACCTGATAAAGGTGAAAAACTGTGCTTCAAGCGTAATAAGCGAAAATTATTGCAAAGAAGACCAAAAAAACTATATTGTGTTCGAGTTCCTCAAATAGTTCGCTAGACTTGTGTGCTTCGGGTTAACACGCAGACAGAGAAAAAATCAATTAAAAAACTCGTGTTGGAAAATTAGTGCAAAATACTAAAAATAAAATAGAAATGTCGTGGGAGAATTACAATTTTCTTGGAGCACAAGCTTATAATTTTAATGCAGAGGATTCAGATCAGAGTGAAAATTCGGAGTTCCAGATGACGGAAGATGAATTAGTAGAGAAACTGAAGGAACGATACGTGATGTCAGAAGGAGACCTGGCGAAATATGGTAAGTAAATTATACAATATAACATGTAGACAAGTTGCTTATGGTTGAGACTGGTAAATACCTACAATTTCTTTTGTTTCGGTGTTTTGCCTCAGGGTTTTGGGTTGTTTGAAAAAGGGAATTTCCTTAAGTTTACTTTTGTAAAAAATTAGTTGCTTATTTCGTCGCAATTAGCCAATCAAAGTAATTTAAGAATTTCTTAACTTTTCGATTGCGTTTTTGCAATTCTTTTAATAAACTCCTGCTGAACTTATCGAATACAAATCTGATATTCAAATCGTCAAATTTTCGAAGATTTTGACGTCGAAAACTTTGACAAAAATTTCAATGATTCTTTCATCTTTTCAAATTTTCCATGTTTTGCACTGATTAAAGCTGCATGATTCTCTTAAAAGCACTTTCTTTAATTTCCCATTTTTTCTGTTGATGGTTCTTTTGCTCAAATTGTCTTGGTTGGTTTTTATTGCTGAAAAAGACATCCCATTGAGTTCGGTATTCAGGAAAATGTTGACAAATGTCTGATATTCTCTGTTTTAAGTATATGAATGACATATTTGTCCTTTAATTTAATGGGCTTGAGGTTTTCTCAATGTAAAATTTATTTCGTTATTTATTAACTTTAACTACTTTTTTAATCATCATTGGCTGGCTGAGGCAAAATTTCAATACTGAGTGATATATGTTGGATTTCTATACGCAAAAGTTTAAAAATTGTTTAAATATTCCATATATTTGATTATCTGATTGATTTTAAAAAGAAACGTTTAAATGAGTATAGATCAGGAAAATATTTCTTTTCAATAAACAGGCTGTGAAAATTTATTAAAAAACATTTTTTCCTGAATAATTTAATAGTTTTCTGTTGGTTTCTTTTGAATTTTTGTCGTGCTTCGCTTAGTTTTCGATATGAAAAATACGAACCAGTTTGATTCATGTCCATAGGACACGATAATAAATAATTAAAACCTCCATACTTGTGGAGTGGATGAGATTGCATATTGATTTCTTTAAATTTTCGCTCACATTTAAACTGTTTTCGATAAAACAAATTAACGAAAAAGGCGTGCATAATTTCTCTTTTGTCAGTGGCCATCTATGCATAGTACAATTGGTAACGCCGGACATTAAAAAAAATTAACTGGAAAAAGAGCAGAACTGGAATTGAATTTATAAAAAACATTTTTTAGATATACATACAATTTTTTAACAGTAAGTAAGACAAAACTTATAATAGTTGCTAAAAATTCCTTACTTTAATTCATCAATTACCAAACTCATTCAAATATTCCTTCGAATCAATTTAGTGATTAAAATCCTTATACTCACTAAAAGAAGTTTTAATGAGGATAAGCATTCACAAGCAATTGGGAACTTGCACAAAAATTAAATTTGAAAAATTTTACTCGCAAACGTAACTTAATAATATTAAAAACCACAGTCTACAAAAAAACTCATTTTTTATTTCTATGTAATTAATATAAGCAATTAAAAACTGTATAATTCAAATCATTCTTGTAAAGCGCCGTCATGGGCTGGGACCAGTTGTGACGTCAAGTAGCTAGTCGGCCATGGCAGATGCAATGCGGAGCATGTAAACATGTAACTTCAGTCTTGATATTTAAAGTTAAAACGTTTCTATAGGGTATTAGGAAAAAACGAAAATCTTTCAAAATGACTGACGCAGCGTTTGTAGAAGGACTATCTGACCTTTTACCACTAGTGGATATGTTTATGGTAGGATCTTACATTAAAAACACTGAAAGTTCTCTCTTGCTGAAGTTACATAAAAATATGTGTCAATATTCATATTGCATGACAAAAATAGTAGGTATTTAACGTAAACACACGACGATAAAACGAGATTTTTCCTTCGCAGATACTTTCGTTTCTTTTTATCCTCTAGTATAGCCAATAACTATTTTTGAGGTTATTATTTACTATTACTATAATGCAGGCGAGTACTATTCCGGATTCTTTGAGAGGGGAAATGATTTTTCATTTAAAATTTCTTATATATTGAAAGCACAGATAGGACTATGTGACCTCCGAAAACTACATATATACCGTATACGCTGTTGTCTTTGTCACCTCCGACAGTGTTGCCACAAGAACAGAGGTCACATGGTCCGAGGAGTGCTTTTTTATGTACACCCATACAGTTCGCACCATATTCCAAGTAAAATAGTTACGGGGCTCGGAATTGTATTTCGCCAAGATCAGTTCTGATATCATGATCATATGGACCCATGAAAAATTACACTCAGTTGTAGAATATTTTATTGAACAAAACATTGGAAACAAAATAATGATAATCTGATCTGTGACTTCATAATGTTGACTTCGAGATTAAGTTGTAAAAAATCGTAAAACTGCTACTTCTTATTCGCAAGTTTCAGTAAATGTTCCAATTTAGACTTTACTACTGCAACAGTTCGTTTCATATTAGTCTTCTGTATGAAACATTTTATTTGAGCGCCTGATGGATATATTTTCTTCTTTATGTATGAAGTGAATTCTTGCTCTAAAGCACTAACTTCTGCAACCGTCCATCCTAAAATTAAGTTTTTTGATAACTATTCTTATTGTAGGATTTCTTATACCATTTTTAGTTTTTGCTGTCCGTTTTACAGAAGGACCACTTAGATCGCTATCACATTCTTCATCGGTATCAAACCCTACAAAATTACGAAATGGAAATAACAACTGTCTTTATCACCTTTTTAATGAGATACCAACCAACTTTTGTAAACAACACCATCGGTTTTCAATTTTTAGCTGTTCTTTTCTTCGAATTGACAGAAAAACAATCGTTGTCGCTTTCATTTGAAGCTAAAATATATCAAAACGATTAGAAAGTTAAACTTATTAAGCAAAATGAACTTACAATTGCTTTTAAGACCTTTCTGTCTCGTAGAGCGGTTATTGGAGGGCCCTGCCGACGAAAATATTTCTTCTTAAGTAACATGCACTGTTTTATTCTCAACTATTGCACCATCATCAGCAGCTGGTAAAACACAATTAAGTTTAAGTTTCATACAACACTCTACGCTCACAATTTTTAAATTTATTATGGATATCTTTTTGAAATGATAAGTTTTAAATATCATATTTTATTATACAAATAAGTTATGAATTTTTAGCAGGTAAATCATGAAATTAATTAGTATTAATCATTTTTTAAATCTTATAATTGGTATAAATATATAAATATATCTTAAAAATATATAAAAAATCGATATAAATCTTAAAATTTATGTCGGCTAGTAATTTCCATTTTTTTTGTTTTTGTTTGTACTCCAATGGAATGGAACCTTTCTCCATCATAAGTAAAATTTTAGAAACCTTTGCGGTTTGATAAATATCTACCTGAAGTCTAGAAAATAAAATTACAAAGAAAATCGAGACATAAACAAAAATTCAAGTCCTTCGGATGTTGAAAACTTACTCGTAAAATTCTTGATGCGTTTTCTCTGTGTGACCCATGAATTGCGAAAAATGTTTAGTTTCGTCTTTGGACAAATTAAGTATTTGCATTACGGTTGCAATATGCTTTCTCTATTTGTTACTGGTCATTAGATGAGGATTTTTTAAATTCATTTTATTTGCAAGAGATCGAATGGCAACGTCTCCTTTGCCCCAAGGAACGCTGCTTCCGGGAATAGCAAACACGTAATCATTATCTGCAGGCAAATATTTTTTTCTGTTATTCAGTAGGATATTTACATAATTTTGAAGAATCTCGGGTAATAAAATTACGATAGCTCTAGAACCTTTCCCGCTATTTATTACACTTTTATATTTGGTGGTCAACATTTTTTCCGTTTCCGACAATACATTTTCAAATTCTGGAGCACAATTATTGCGCTGGTCTTTTTCATAGTCCGCGATTTTCAAGAACTGGACATCACCTATTCGTCGCCTGTTAAACAGAATTAGCAATGCTAAGGTACAATTGACTAACAATCTGTAAGTTTTAATGTCGTCTCTTTGCTCCGTAAATATTTGTGCACAATCGTCGGCATTTTGGAGACAGTAGTAGTAAACATATTTATTTCTAAAAAAAGGCTATCGACCTATCGGTCTTTCTGCCCTTGTTTAATACATGCAGTCTTAATCTAAATAAAAAACAAATATGAAAATTCTCCTATTCTAGGTTAACAATAGTAGTAGTAAACATCTTTATTTCTAAAAAAGGCTATCGACCTATCGGTATTTCTGGCCTTGTTTAATACATGCAGTCCCAAGGGAGACATTTATCTCTGAATATTTTAATGTCGTTTACCAGAGGCAACAGTAAATGTTTATTCCACCTTTTTTCTTGAAGATCCTTATTAGCTAAGGAAGCTAGTTCGCTGTTCCATTTGAACTCGATCAATTTTTTGAAATTTTCGAATAATAATCGAGTGCATCTGAAGGATTTGTCTTAGACTTTCGTAAAGGACGTGTTATACTGGATATATGGAGTTGAAAATTGATGTCTTTTCGAAGTAATATGAGTGCAGTTCGTCTTTCTTTACTATTTTTAGGTAGTTTTAATAAATCCTCTATTTCATTTTCTGAATCGTGATGCCTCTGTAGGTGCCTCATGAAATTTTTAGAAAGCACATATTTATCACAAAATTTACATCTCACGTCTTTCTTTTCGAGAGCTCTTTTCGTCTGCGGTACAAAGACAAGTATGAAAATGGTCTGTTTAAAAATTTAGTACTTACTATAATTTCCGTAGAGAATGATTGAAATGTTGGTTTTGTTTTACATTGATCGGTTGTACATATATTTTGTAAATATTTTATTTCCTCATCACTGATCGGCTTGTCGGAAGCTGTGCTTGAATAGGTATCAGTCAGTTGATTTAAACACGAATCTTTATCAGCTTTATCATCGACTACACTGTCAGATACTATGGTAAGGCCTTCGTCGCTACTTCGAATTATTTCAGTTTGAGTACGTGACTCATTATTTTCATCAAATTCGAATTGTTTCATTACCTGCAAATTTTATATTCATTTACATTTTTGATGAACATTCATGAAAATTTAAACATTTATGTGCAGAGGTTTTTCTGTAAATTTTGGTCGCTCAAAATAGTGAACAGTTTTGTAAAGGCTAACGTTTTAATGCGCCATTGACGGATATATTTTATTTTGATATTGATTGAAAATAAGCTTGCATTAATATTTACTACAATGTATTCCTTAAGTGGATGTATCCACTTAAGTGACCAGTCAAATGTGAAGTTGAAAGCAACTATATTCACAAACTGATGATGGTGGATAAAGACACCGAAACGTATTTGTAACATTTTAAATAATAAACAATAAAATTGACTGAAACCCAGGAATACATTGGAATGAATTAAAGTACAGTCAGGAAAATATACGAATCGATTAATATTTACATACGTTTTTACAATGTTATTAACTACATTTTTAATTGCCCAAAGTAGCAAATAAATGCCTAAAAATAATTAGAAAATCATAAAATTAAACTATTGCTCGTAAACGTCTGCACTGCTTTCTGCAAGTGCGAATCGAATTGTCATTGTAAGGTTTGTTTAAGTAATACATAATACACAATGTTCCAAATAATAGTATTTTTATCAAAAGAGATAGACTTTCGAGGCCATTCCTTGAAACAAGTGGGTTTTTAGGCCGTCGTTCGGTAGAATTTCTTCTTGACGTTTCGCAAGCACGTGTGGCTTGCTTCTTCAGAAGTGGTTTGCTTGAACGCTTACACTGTTCTGATGCGATTCCTCGGGCGCAGTCCGTATTTATGCACCGGTGGCGATAACGTGGTTTGTGATGACGTGGCCTGTGTGATCGGAGCTTGCGCATTCTGTTGGCTGTCAGGTCCTGGCCACGACAACAGGGTATCGCCCCCGACTAATACGAGAAGCCATTGAAATCTACAAACACGACGACAATTTCAACAGAAAAGAGGAGACAATGGCGCTGAACAGGATATGGTTTCCAGCACTCACCAACGCAAAAACAGCAAGAAAAAGCAACAGCTCAGGACAGGAGAGAGAATCCTGTACATCGGAGGATAGCAACAGCCAACAGAATGCGCAAGCTCCGATGACATAGATATATAGTTGTATATATTTTAAAATATACAATGCAAATAAATGGAACAACATAAATAATATAAAAAAGAAAAAAGAAGGTGAAATCAGGTATGTATCATTACCGCACATACCAGAAATCAACACAAAAATAAAAAATGTTTTAAAACCACATAATATTGCTATAGCGGAGAATACTAAAAACAACTTGGCAAAAGAATGTTTTACAAAATTTAAGCCTAGAAGCGATAAATTGGACACACCAAACGTAATATACAAGATTGACTGTTTGAACTGTGACAGTACATACTTAGGACAAACAGGGCAATATTTGAAGAAAAGAATATACGAGCATAAGTATAGCTTAAGAAAAGTTAACGAAAATGTAACAGCATTAGCACAACATGCACAACAAAAGTTGCATGATTTTGATTTCGATAACACGCAAATATTAGTCAATGAGGACAACTATAATAAGAGAAGAATCCATGAAATGAGACAAATTAAGAAACATCAAAATGCAATAAATTTCAGATCAGATACAGACAATCTGAACTCTGTATATCATACGCTAATTAGATAATCGCATAAATGAACTGATTGGACCAGGTAAATGAAATGTAAACATCCGATATTGAAGAATTGCCAAGCATTCCTAAAACGCAAAGAAAAACCGTAAGATAAACAGTTTTTTTGTTTCGCTCGCCTGATATCGAATAAAATATGGAAAATTCAGTGACCAGTTAAACGTTGCGATGTTAGGAACTATACACGTAAGTTGAAGTTGAGGTTTGAATCTCTAGACAATAGATTCTAGTATTTTCCCGGATATGTTTGTCCTGACTCATCACCTGAAAACCAATGTTCTTAATGTACTTTTTAATATGTATGTGATTGTATTTTAATGTGCGAAATTTGGTGAGAGTTTTTTATTTGAATTGATGATGACTGTAAATATATATTTTAGACAAACTGATGACGGTGGAGAAAGACACCGAAACGTATTTGTAACATTTTAAATAATAAACAGTAAAATTGACTGAAACCCAGGAATATATTGGAATATATTATTATAATCTAATTTAAAAAAAAAACAACTTATGTGAGTTCCTTAAAAAGTACGGAATTATTGAATGGCCGGTTTTGATATTTGGCTTATTTATTGGCGTTTATATTTGGCTTGTTGGATGTAACTTTTCTTTTAACAGGATGCCTTGTATAAAAACTTTCAATAATCTTGTACTTTAAACTTAAGTATAGACCAAAAGTTTACTACTGTCTAAGATTATGTATTATATTTGTAAATAATTTGTATAGTGTAATTTTTGTAAAATAAGACAGTAAATCAGAATAGTTTTATGAAACTTACTTTGTTTTCTTCATACGGTATTCCCTTATTGTTGTGTATATTTTCTTGACTGTATTTCGATTTAATCCAAAAAAATTCCTGGGTTTCAGTCAATCTTATTGTTTATTATTCAAAATGTCACAAACACGTTTCTTTGTTTTTCTCCATCATGAATAGCCAGTCAAATGTGAAGGTAGAAACAACTATACATACAAACTGATGATCGTGGAGAAAGACACCGAAACGTATTTGTGACATTTTGAATAATAAACAATAAAATTGACTGAAACCCAGGAATTTTTTTGGGTATTCCCTTATGCATACAGGCAGAAAGTGAGTTGAATAATGCAATGTTTGCACAGTTAAGCATTAGTCTGAATTTGAATGATAATATCAAAATTATTATTTTTTCTTAATCTGATAACCAGGAACAATTTGGCTTCATTAAATCAAAATTCACAAAATCATAATTATATTCACACCGTTTGGAGTGAGTCAGAAGTTATTTTAAGAACTTTCTATGCCGTGTAACAAACTTTCTCTTAACAGATAACGAGTGGGTACTGCATAGGCGTACCAAACAAAACATTATTCGTTTTACAAGGATGAGAAATGATGCTGGTAAGTATAGCTCGAAGTACCTACTTATTGTGCTGGAAATTCTTCTTGATTTAAAACTAAATAAACTAAACTAACTAAACTAAAAAAAATTTAAACTAACTAAAAAACCGGGTTTGATCACTGCTTTTTTGCTTGAAGATGGGAGAAGAAAAGAAAGCTTTTTTTTCGAAAAGTTGTTAAACAGGGCTACTTTTTATTTTTTTAAATGCCGGTTTACAAAAGTCAATAAAAAAACGTCATTGAAGCAAAGATTAAAAAATAAATAAATCAAACCCAGATAGAAGAAAGTGATTAAGTCTCAAAATACTCAAAATTCTTTTAGAACGATTGAAAAGTTGATATTTGGCAAAAAGCGAAATTGTTGAAAAATAATAAAACCAATTTTTCATTTTTAAAAAAATGGCATTTAACCATGTTTCAACAGTAATCACGATAAAAATAGTAATTTATCGATGATAACGATAATACCCGTTCCTGAATCCAACGTGTCGGTTCAAATTGAAATAACAATTTTATTTAAAAAATTCTCGTATTCAATATAATAGTAGTAAACATCTTTATTTCTAAAAAAGGCGATCGACCTATCGGTCTCCTTCCCTTGTTTAATACATGTAGTCTTAATCTAAATAAAAAACAAAGATAAAAATTCTCTTATTCTAGGTTAATAATCTTATTAAATAAACTTTCCAATTCTAATGACAAGAAAAAAAGATTTTATTGTCCAGTAGTCAGTTGCATTTGTAAGTGTTCGAGTAGCGTTGATGTAGGGAAACGGAAGCGGGATTGTCTGGTTGGTCTTGTAAGACAAAGGGGATTCAGTATGGTCCAATTGTAGGGGTTGTTTGCCCATTTTGTCTGTAGATGTATGAGTCTTTCCGAAATCTTTGTCATGTTTGTGCGTTCTTAGAGTAGTTGGGTGGAGGGGTTGTGTAGTGGGTTTTGGGGGTGTCTTATTCGTGTTATTAATCTTAGTGCAATTTGTTCTCTTATTTGTATATAACGTTTTGTCCTTTCTGTTCCGTTGGTCATAAGTATAGTCTAGCAAGGGTTTACAAATAGTTTTATATATTTTGGTGGCGGTGTTTGTGCTAAATCCTCTGTCTTTTTAGGTTAGTGATCGGAAGTGTTTTGTTCTCTTTATCGTTTCTGCCCTGATGTTTCGTATGTGTTTAGTATTCAATATATTTTATTTATGTTTAAACATTCTCTAGGGCCACTTGGGTTACGCATCGTCTTCATGCAATCCTGTAAATACTTTAAAACGATAATTGTTACAATTATGTAAACCCTCACTTTTTAGGCATACAACCTAAAAATCAAAATTGAAGGAGAGACAGTGGTTCAAAGCCAAGTACCTAATGAAATTAATTTAGATAATTATTCATAAATTTTTGTTTTGATTTTTTGGAAAAATTGTACGAGTAGTGAGTGAAAAATAATTACAAGAAATAAAAATATGTTAATTTCATATAAACTCTTTCACAACACTAAACAAGAATCTTTTGATGGTTTTTATAATAATAGCGCGATAGGTTTTTTAAATTGTCCTATTTAGTTTATTTTTTATTATCTCACCGTTTCCAACTGGTAATTATCTTCTGTTTGAAATGGTTAATTTGCGGTTGTTGCGACAGCACCATTTCAGAACCCACGCATAGTGAAAGTGTTTCATGCAAGGAAATTTCTCTCTTTGGTGTTGAGCAATTCGGCAGGTAAATGGGCAAAACTCACGTTAAGTTGGTTCCAAATAGTTGCAAACGAAGCCATTAACCTAAATTACACTTTTTGGTTCGGATATTCTTCGCGAAATGAACGCAAATACATTGTATCGTAATGCTGGTTTATTAATTGCGTTTTTAAACAAATTACAACAATTCCGACTAATACTTTAGCAAATAATTCAATATTTGGAAATGGCGCTGACGTTTTGCAAGCACGAGTGGTTTGCATCTTCAGATGTAGCTTGGCGCAGCAACCGCCTCTGAAGATGCAAGTCCATAGTTTTTGGATAATTTTAAAAATATTAAACTTAATACAAATACTTCAACTTGAGGAAATATTGCATCTGTTTGATTGATTGAGTAGATTTGGAAATAGCAAATCTCGAATTTCGTAAATATTTTGATTAAGTCAATAAAAACAGATATTTAAATGAAACAAGTGGGTTTTTCGGGTTTTTAGGCCGTCGTTCGGTAGAATTTCTTCTTGACGTTTCGCAAGCACGTGTGGCTTGCATCTTCAGAAGTGGTTTGCTTGAACGCTTACACTGTTCTGATGCGATTCCTCGGGCGCAGTCCGTATTTATGCACCGGTCGCGATGACGTGGTTTGTGATGACGTGGCCTGTGTCATCGGAGCTTGCGCATTCTGTTGGCTGTTGCTATCCTCCGGTGTACATGATTCTCTCTCCTGTCCTGAGCTGTTGTTTTTTCTTGCTGTTTTTGAGTTGGTGAGTGCTGGAAACCATATCCTGTTCAGCGCCATTGTCTCTTCTTTTCTGTTGAAATTGTCGTCGTGTTTGTAGATTTCAATGGCTTCTCGTATTAGTCGGGGGCGATACCCTGTTGTCGTGGCCAGGACCTGTGCCTCTCCGAAATATATGTTGTGTGTTCCATCGCTGAGGGCATGTTCCGCCACTGCCGACTTCTCCACATGTCCAAGTCCAAGTAGTAGTTCCTATGTAGACGCTTCCACAGGAGCATGGAATCCGGTAGATTCCCGCAGTTGCTAGGCGAGGTCTTTTGTCTTTAACTGACCCTAGACATTCTCGGATCTTTGTTGTGGGCTTGTAGACCGTTCTTATGTTGTGTTTCCTCAAGAGCCTCCCAATTCTGTCCGTAACCCATGGAACATAGGGCAGGAAAGCTTTCAGAGTAGACTCACTTTTTTCAGAACGTCCCACTCCTACAGCTTTTTTGATGTCCAACTGGGAATATCCGTTCTGAAGAAAAGCTTTTTCCAAGTGCTGTAGTTCCGTTGTTAGATGTTGTGGTCCACATATTTTTCTGGCTCTATCCGTGAGAGTCTTAATGATTCCCTGCTTCTGACTCGGATGGTGGTTAGATAGCTTGTGAAGATATCTGTCTGTGTGGGTGGCTTTTCGATATACCTTGTGGTCCAAACGATTCCCCTGCCTAGACACCAAAAGATCCAGGAAGGCCAGTTGGTGGTTTTGTTCAACTTCCATGGTGAATTGGATGTCTGGGTGCTGTTTGTTTAGATGGTCGAGGAACATGTCCAGGTTTTTGCGTCCATGCCTCCATAGCACGAACGTGTCATCGACATATCGGTACCAGATCGTTGGTTTAAGGGGTGCGGTGCTCAACGCTGCTTCCTCAAACTTCTCCATGAATAGATTCGCCACCACCGAACTGAGTGGGCTTCCCATGGCTACTTCTTCCTTTTGCTCGTAGTAATCTCCATTCCACAGGAAGTAGCTGCCCTTTAGAGAAGCCTTGAACAGATTTGTTGTACTCTCTTCGAATAGCTCCGCCACTAATCCTATTGATTCGTCCAAGGGTACCTTTGTGAATAGAGATACAACATGGAAGCTGACCAGCATATCCGTAGGTTCCAGTCTGAGGTCTTGGATTTTCTCAATGAAATGTTTGGAATCCTTGATGTATGTTTCCGTGGACCCCAAATGTGGCTGCAGAAGAGAGGATAGATATTTTGCTATATCGTAAGTTGGTGATCCCGGGGCACTGACGATTGGTCTTAAAATACGGACTGCGCCCGAGGAATCGCATCAGAACAGTGTAAGCGTTCAAGCAAACCACTTCTGAAGATGCAAGCCACACGTGCTTGCGAAACGTCAAGAAGAAATTCTATCGAACGACGGCCTAAAAACCCGAAAAGCCCACTTGTTTCAAGGAATGGCCTCGAAAGTCTATCTCTTTTGATAGATATTTAAATGTTTGTCGATTGAAGGTTTTGGAGCATTTTTGAAAATATTAAAATTGTTGAAGCAAATATTTAAAAAAAGCTCATTGAGAATATCATCCAAAAAACGGAGCAACTAAAAACTATGAAAAAGAACGAAAAGCATCTCAACTAAAGATTAATACCTATATTGAGATCCCAATATTGGACCAAATGTGGTTTTTTCATTATTTTCGCTCGTAATTCGTTTGGTTCCCCGAAATTGTTGATTTCACACTTGTTCTTTTCAAGAAGTATGGATATTTTTAAAATAAATCTTTTATATAGTTTATGAAAATAGCAATTTAACAGTAATCCGCAAAAGTTCGGGTTGACGTATTTGAAATTGAATAATTCAAGCCACTCATACAATTGTGACGTATTGTTTTTTTTTTCACTCATTCTAGTCCATTGACGTAACTACAGTTCGTTATTACAACATTACTTTATCTGACTAGAGATCCAAAAATTGATGAAAATATCTGGTCAGTGATTTGATTGCATCCTTGAATTCCTACTCAAGCATTTGAACTATGCGATAAGACGGATGTTTCGTCGAAAAAAACCAATGCAAAGGAAATATGTTTTTGTTGGGTCATTGTTCACCCAAATCAATGTACTTGACGAATTCATGATTTCGAAAAAATTTCCGAAACGGTCCTTTCAGGAAATTTATACGTTTTCGCCTATTTTGGTCTTTTGTATTATTTGATTATCTTTTTCTTTCATCCAAAGTCTGAAGCTCTCAGTTTTGGATAAACAAACATAAACAATAAAAGTTAGTTTATATTTAATTCCCATTGGAGTCCCCTCCACTAAGTCTTCAAAATATAATGAAATAAATTACACTTTTGGGTGGACCTTCCTAATTTTCGTATGCTGATTACTGAACAACAAACATTAATATCTTTTGGGTAGATGCATTGCATCATTATTGGTAATTCGAACCCATCAAATATTATATATATTATATTATCGTACTATATAAATATAATTTTCCATAAATAAGTTTTTTCTCAAATATCTCTTGACAGCTGTCAAGTTGTTGCAAATAGTTGCAAACGAAGCCATTAACCTAAATTACATTTTTTGGTTCGGAGATTCTTCGCGAAATAAACGCAAATACATTGTATCGTAATGCTGGTTTATTAATTGCGTTTTTAAACAAATTACAACAATTCCGACTAATACTTTAGCAAATAATTCAATATTTGGAAATGGCGCTGACGTTTTGCAAGCACGAGTGGTTTGCATCTTTAGATGTAGCTTGGCGCTATATATATATATAGCGCGTAAATACAACGCCATATTTTTTAACTTACCAGGAAATGCAATTTCTAGTTACCTATGGAATGGTATTAGGATGTGAATAGCTAAGTTTTTGCCTTTTAACAAAATACGCAAAATAATCGTTCTGGGCACCATTTGGTGTTTTTTTAATTAAAAGCTCTAAATAACATATCAACAATAACATAAAAGAAATGCAAATTATTTATAACAAATGTTCGAAATGTTGACCGTTTATTTCCAGGCACTTGTCAATTATTTTTTCAATACCACTGCTAACTCTGGACAACATTTGCAGATTTACAGTTTTAAAAACGTCTCTTATGCGTATTTTCAAATCGTGTGAGGTTCTCGGCGTATGGTAGACAATTCCTTTTATGTACCCCCACAAAAAGAAATCTGGTGGATTTCAGTACAGAGATCTGCGGGGCCAATTTTGAAAACCATTTCTACCTATCCACCACTCCAACCCAGTGGTAAAGTCCACATTTGAGTCAAATCATGGCGAATATCGAGGAAATCGGGATCAAACCTCCATTATGGACCCTTTCCCTCTTTCCCCTCAGTCAACCCTTGACCGCTTCAGCGTTGTTTTTTTTCGCTTCTCTTCTTCTCTTTCTCTGATATAAAACTGCAGAGGTACAAGGGCTAGGGGCTGCAATTTGTACCAATCAAAATTAGAACTCAAATCAAGCGAATCATTCCATCAAGCCAACAAGGCACCCAGCAGGAGCCAAAGTTCGTAAGAACTCGCTCTAGAATAAAAATCCACACACAACCTGAACTATTAGTTCATTATTATATTATTATGTGGTGCAACTTGGCTTCACTCACCCCTGTTTTTCTTAATTTTAATTTGTCTGTTTGATTTGATGACTTTTTTGTGTTATGTTTTATGTTGTTTTTATTTTTTATTTACCATTGTTGATGGTCCTTAGATGTGCTATATTTTGTAGTATATTGTTTTACACGCTTTGACCATAACATTTGTAAATTTTCCTGTGGAAATAAAGCATATTTTGATTTGATTTGATTATACATTAGTCATTTAGTCAGATTTTCACAAGTCATCAGCTCGCGTGATTTCGTGCTAATGCTCAAAGACAATCATCAACACCCAAAACAACAGCAAAAATTACAGTGACTTAGTGCCAGTGCGTGAAGTTATTAATTATCAGTTCCAGCAAACAGCGTGCGCGAAACTCCACAAATGTTTCTCAAAAGCCCTCAGCAGACGAGTGTGAGGACACACGCGGAAAAATGTCTTATTCTAACGAAAGCGATCAAAGTGCGGTCATGAGCAGTGACAATGGTAAACCAACATTCCCCCGCAATCCCAAATTCAACACCAAACACAACAAAGCCATCCTCTCTGAGCTTAAAGCGCTTCGTCAAAAAGAGCGCAAACAAGCCGAAATCATCCTGGCACAAAGAGCACAAATTAAGGAATTCTTCCGAAAACTCCAAGTTCTAAAAGCCCACGAACACCCCCGCAACAAGCCCCAGCAAAGCATTCAGATGAAGCTGAGCAAATCGAAGTCGACGACTTCTCAGACCTAAAACTGACAGCCCCCTTAAATCTCCCCAAAACTTCAAACACCGTTCTACACCATCATATGGTAAAAACACCAGCCGGTCCCCATAGCCAGGCCTCTTCCAGTGCCACGTTGGACCAAGTTTCTGCCCCTATCTCTGCCCCAAGAAAGCAAGCCATTCCTGTCATCATCAGGAATGTGTCGGAAAGGACAAAAACCCGCTCTCTCCTATTACAGCACAACTGCCAATTTTCGAACCCCAAAAAGATCTAGTTAGGGATCCAAATTCACCCGACCTTAATTGATGACCATAGAGCCATTACCAAACTGCTCTTGAAGGAGAAAATTGAGTTCCATACTCATACTCTCCCAGAGGACAAGAAATTAATCGCCATCGTCAAAATCAGCGCTCAAAAGCAGGAAAAAGCCAAACAGGCCAGTTTCCGAAACAAGGCCTCGGCTGGAATCTCCTTCGCCGCCAAAGCGGCGCAAAAATCTGAAGCCCCCAAAACAGCCGCCGCTCAAAGCCCCCAGCACCAAAAACCGCCCGCGCAACAACCCCCCCTTCGCCAGCCCACCAAAACACCAACCTGAGTCCCGCCTTGATGCAACTCCTTCTGATGCCTGATAGCGAAATTCAGGCCAAAATAAACCGCATTGCGGCTATGATAGGAAATGTTCCAGCTCTTCAAGCTTTGGCATGAATAAAATAAAGCCAACCGGAGTCCACATCGCTTCCTGGAACGCCAACTCATTCTACCCGAAAAGGCAGGAATTTGAAGGCTATCTCCGGGAAAACGATGTGGACATTGCACTTCTTCAAGAAACCTTTTTACAAACACAAACTAAACTCAAAACTAATAACTATAAAATTTACCGTAACGACCGCCCTAACAGCCGAGGGGGCGGCACTGCCATTCTGGTCAAAAACTCCCTCTCTCATCACCCAAGCCCGCCAATCAATAACACCCAAATCGAACACACAGCACTAATACTTAACATGGAAAATTCCCCAATTTTTTTAATTTCTGTCTACAACTCTCCCAACATAAACACAACTGTACAAGACTATGATAACCTTCTTCACAAAAACATCCCTACAATCTTCGCTGGAGACTTAAACTTCAAAAACATCATTTGGGGTTGCAAGTCTCCCAACGACGAAGGCCGAAAACTTAAACTCCTCACAAGACCTACATTTCCAAATTCACACTGCCTCAGACCCAACTCACTACCACTACAAAACTCCAGACATACTAGACATAGCCCTGACAAAAGACATTTCTCATTCCGTTAACATACAGAACTCTGACTCACTCAGCTCCGATCAAAACCCCATTATCATCGACATCAACGAACAATATACAAACAACACCTTAGCCCCAATTAAATCCACCGACTAGAACGCCCTCACATATTCTCTGGGCGAGATTCAAACTCAGGACCACTCTCCCAAAAACGTAAAGGAGCTTAACTCCCTTTCAGAGAAAATCTCAAATTCTATCTCTGCAGCCCTTGCGAAAGCCAAATGCCAAAAACTGAACATTAATAAAAACGTTCGGCCTTCCGCCAGAACTTAAAGAACTTATTAAAAAAAGAAACAAACTAAAACGCAAGGCCAAGCAATATTCTGATGCTATTCTCAATCAAGAAGTGTAGTCCCGACGAGTGTGTGATCACGATTGCTTCCGATGAGCTGGAGTTCAAGACTGACTTCACTTTTTCGTCCCTTCTTTCGACTTGCGTTTTGCCAAAATTAGAGAAGCAGGGTGAGGGAAAGATGTTTCCCACGAATTGGTTTTCGGCCCCTTGGGTGGTCGCGCCATTGGAATGTGGGCTGATCCTAAAGGGTACCAAAAGTAGACCTCCCGCCGAACGCCATAGTTTGATTTCTCACATCCTTCAAATTCAAGACATCGGTCAGCACAAGTCATCGGTCAGCTCTGAAAAGTGAGCCACCCAAAAGCAAACAATGACCAATTATCTACAGGATGCTAGAATTGTCGCCACTATGATAAGCCGGAGAATCAACTTCTCATTGCTAAACCCGGAAATAGCATTATATATATATATATATATATATATAGATATATATATATATATATATATAGATATATATATATATATATATATATATATATATCTATATATATCTCTATATATATCATATATATATATATATATATCTAGACTATATATATCTATATATATATATATATATATATATATATATATATATATATATAGCCGGAGAAGTTGGACTTGTGCTGACCGATGACCATATGGTGTTTTTACCATATGATGGTGTAGAACGGTGTTTGAAGTTTTGGGGAGATTTAAGGGGGCTGTCAGTTTTAGGTCTGAGAAGTCGTCGACTTCGATTTGCTCAGCTTCATCTGAATGCTTTGCTGGGGCTTGTTGCGGGGGTGTTCGTGGGCTTTTAGAACTTGGAGTTTTCGGAAGAATTCCTTAATTTGTGCTCTTTGTGCCAGGATGATTTCGGCTTGTTTGCGCTCTTTTTGACGAAGCGCTTTAAGCTCAGAGAGGATGGCTTTGTTGTGTTTGGTGTTGAATTTGGGATTGCGGGGGAATGTTGGTTTACCATTGTCACTGCTCATGACCGCACTTTGATCGCTGTCGTTAGAATAAGACATTTTTCCGCGTGTGTCCTCACACTCGTCTGCTGAGGGCTTTTGAGAAACATTTGTGGAGTTTCGCGCACGCTTTTTGCTGGAACTGATAATTGTTGCTAATGGTGAATAACTTCACGCACTGGCACTAAGTCACTGTAATTGTTGCTGTTGTTTTGGGTGTTGATGATTGTCTTTGAGCACTAGCACGAAATCACGCGAGCTGATGACTTGTGAAAATCTGACTAAATGACTAATGTATAATCAAATCAAATCAAAATATGCTTTATTTCCACAGGAAAATTTACAAATGTTATGGTCAAAGCGTGTAAAACAATATACTACAAAATATAGCACATCTAAGGACCATCAACAATGGTAAATAAAAAATAAAAACAACATAAAACATAACACAAAAAAGTCATCAAATCAAACAGAAAAATTAAAATTAAGAAAAACAGGGGTGAGTGAAGCCAAGTTGCGCCACATAATAATATAATAATGAACTAATAGTTCAGGTTGTGTGGATTTTTAGTCTAGAGCGAGTTCTTACGAACTTTGGCTCCTTCTGGGTGCCTTGTTGGCTTGATGGCTGTGCAGCTTGGAACAACGGAAAGAAGTGGTTGCTAAACGGAGAGCCTGTTTTCGTTGTCTGAAAATTGGTCACCAGTCGAAACAGTGTAGGGGCAGGATGAGATGTTTGTTATATGGTCGTTCTCACGTTTATTTAATGTATTCAGAGCTACCCGCCACAACTAAGCAGGAAGGTGGAAATGACAAGCAGGGTGAACCATCCACGACGGAGGAATCAAATGGTAGTCATCTTAAGGAACATACGCTAGCTAATCACACGTCTACTCAAGTAGTTCTGCAAACGCTACGGGTGACCATAAAAAGAGATAGAGGTTTGAAAGTAGGTAGGGCTCTAGTGAATACTGGCTCACAATGCTCATATATACTGAAGGATACTGCCACACAGCTTTACTGTCAACCCAAAAGAGCGGAAAGGGTTGTACATTACCTTTTTGAGGGAACAGAGATGTTGGTGACGCATGACTGTTTCGATATTACTGTTTGTAGAGGTCTATTTTAACATGCTTTTGAAGCCTTGGACCAGTTTACTATTTATGGAACTGTACCGCCGGTGTTTTGTGTACCATGGACCAATGAGTTAGACATTTTGGGTATCAAATTTTTCATCAGACAATTCACATTAATTCAGAAGGGCGCTAAGAGGTCAGGTTACCATGGCTGGAAGACCATCCTCCACTTTCCAGCAATTATAATTTAGCACAGAAGCGATTGGAGTCTGTTCGAAAATTGAAATCCACCGGTTTGTGTGATCAATACGAACAGATTTTTTCCGAGTGGGAAGCAGAGGCAATCATCGAGAAGGTTAATCCAGACAAAGTTAATCATCTTCTAGGACATTATCTGCCCCACAGGCCTGTTATGAAAGAGAGCAGTGTGACTACAAAAATAAAGCCGGTTTTTGACGCTTCGGCTCATGAGAAAGAGAAACCTGTTCTGAATCATTGCCTTGAAAAGGGACCCAATCTGATAGAACAAATACCTTCCATGTTGTTGCGATTCAGAGAGAAACGGATTGGAGTAGTGGCTGATATTCGTAAGGCGTTCCTGCAAATAAGTGTACATACTGCAGATCGTGACTTCTAAAAATTATTATGGCTAGACTCTCAAGGACGCGAAGTCGTACACAACCATCGAAGAGTAGTTTTTGGGTTGAATAGCAGTCCTTTTCTCCTTGGAGCCACTTTGGATCATCATTTGTTTCGTATATTTCTTTTTCCTGACTGTACTTTTAATTCATTCCAATATATTCCTGGGTTTTTCAGTCAATTTTATTGTCACTAATTATGGTGTTATGTGATGAGCCCTGCGTTTCGTCCCGGGTCTACCTATTGGACTCGTCAGTAAGGCTTAGGTAGACCCTGCCTTATACGCCAGACATCGGTTCTACGTGTTCGGACGTAAATGAACCGTGCCGGTATAGATCTTCTGCGGTGAGATATTGGCAACCCGTGTTGCCGATTAGCATTAGATTGAAAACCACTCGTTCCATTCTGGTTTTTTC
The DNA here is from genome assembly GCA_024550625.1 of Dendroctonus valens. Classification (NCBI taxonomy): domain Eukaryota; kingdom Metazoa; phylum Arthropoda; class Insecta; order Coleoptera; family Curculionidae; genus Dendroctonus; species Dendroctonus valens. Next base: position 409,189 of record JAJTJO010000491.1, read on the forward strand.
TCCCAAGCATCTATATCTTTTTCGTATATTTCTTTTTCCTGACTGTACTTTTAATTCATTCCAATATATTCCTGGGTTTTTCAGTCAATTTTATTGTCACTAATTACGGTGTTATGTGATGAGCCCTGCGTTTCGTCCCGGGTCTACCTATTGGACTCGTCAGTAAGGCTTAGGTAGACCCTGCCTTATACGCCAGACATCGGTTCTACGTGTTCGGACGTAAATGAACCGTACCGGTATAGATCTTCTGCGGTGAGATATTGGCAACCCGTGTTGCCGATTAGCATTAGATTGAAAACCACTCGTTCCATTTTGCTTTTTTTCTCCCAAGCATCTATATCTTTTTCGTATATTTCTTTTTCCTGACTGTACTTTTAATTCATTCCAATATATTCCTGGGTTTTTCAGTCAATTTTATTGTCACTAATTATGGTGTTATGTGATGAGCCCTGCGTTTCGTCCCGGGTCTACCTATTGGACTCGTCAGTAAGGCTTAGGTAGACCCTGCCTTATACGCCAGACATCGGTTCTACGTGTTCGGATGTAAATGAACCATGCCGGTATAGATCTTCTGCGGTGAGATGTTGGCAACCCGTGTTGCAGATGCTGCCACTCGTTCCATTCTGCTTTTTTTCCCAAGCATCTATATCTTTTTGTATATTCTTTTTCCTGACTGTACTTTAATTCATTCCAATGTATTCCTGGGTTTTCAGTCAATTTTATTGTCACTAATTATGGTGTTATGTGATGAGCCCTGCGTTTCGTCCTGGGTCTACCTATTGGACTCGTCAGTAAGGCTTGGGTAGACCCTGCCTTATACGCCAGACATCGGTTATACGTGTTCGGACGTAAATGAATTTAACTAAAACTCGGACGTAAATGAATTTAATTAAAAAGACGAGTCCAATAGGTAGACCCGGGACGAAACGCAGGGCTCATCACATAACACCATAATTAGTGACAATAAAATTGACTGAAAAACCCAGGAATATATTGGAATGAATCATCATTTGTCCCAATGTTTGAATTTGTGCTGTTCAGCTGAGTCGAGTGGTAATCTGCTGTATTCCCGTGGGACGGTGGAGAAATTGAAACGAAGTTTTTATGTGGATAATTGTATGGTTAGCTTATCCACAGAAGAAGGTGTTGAAAAGTTCATCCGGAAATCAACAACCATAATGAAACAAGGACTGTTTGATCTGAGAGTGTGGGAACCCCTTTCGAGGAATGAATTTTGGTGATTTTGAAGAAACCTGTATAGTGCTCGGACTGAATTGGTACCCCAAAGGAGATTATCTTACTTTGAATTACAGTTTCCTGAAAGACGTTACTTTGGAGATGAACGCTGTTACTAAGCGACAGATACTCGCTTTGACACAGAAAGTTTTTGACCCAATTTGTTTTATCAGTCCCACTACCCTTATTCCGAAACTAATGCTTCAACAATTATAGAAGGACAACCTGACCTGGGATCAACCAGTGGCTGAAGACTTAGCTCAGAAGTTTATGAGATGGATTAAAGAATTGCATTACCTATAACAGATTGAAATACTTCGTTGGATAATGGCTGGCTCCAACGAAGCGGGGGAATTACGTTTGCACACGTTTTGTGACGCCAGCCAATCGGCATATGCTTGTGTTGTCTTTTTACGAGCTGTCCGAGGCGGTGAAGTGTCGGTATTTCTGTTGGGTGCAAAAGCAAGAATTTCGCCCATGTGTAAATCAGCTAGAAAAATGACCATACCTCGGCTGAAACTGTTAGCGGCCACCATAGGCGCTCGTCTTTACTCATCTTAGGTGGTAAATTTTCAACAAGAGATGCCATGTTTTTTTTGGAGCGACTCTTCCACTGTAGTACATTGGATCCAACGAAGGGAGCAGTGGGGAGTGTTTGTGTGGAACCGCGTAGACGAGATAAGGAAGTTGACATCGGCGGAAGATTGGCGACATTTACCAGGAGTGTATAATCCAGCCGACTTACCATCCCGTGGGTGTTCTCCGAAGCAGTTACTCGACTTAAGATGGTGGGAGGAACCCCGATGGTTTTACACCGATCCAACTACCTGGCCAACTGCAGTTGAACTTCCCAATGAGGAAAAGATTAATGAGGAAAAGAAAAAGAAACTTGTCACTACGTTGAACAATTTGGGGAAAAGCGAAATTTGGCACTTTAATTACTTTGCGAATTACACCAAAACAGTACGTATGTTTGGGTGGATCATGAGATTTATTACCAATTGCAGACGACCCGACGCAAAGAAGTATGGTGAACTCGACGCGGACGAGCATAACGCGGCAGAGTTACAGATCCTGAGACTATTGCAAGCGGACTAATTGGGTTTTCCCTGGCGTATGATGAGAAAGGATTGCTACGTATCAAGTCCAGAATATCTACAAGGTCAGATAGCGACGACTTTCGTTTTCCTGTAGTGTTGCCATCCAAACATGATATAGTGAAAGGTATGATCATGGAAGCCCATGCTAAGTCATGTCATGTCGGGACACAGGGTCTGTTTTCAGTCCTTCAAGAGAGATTTTGGTCGCTTAGTGGAAGGCGAACCTTTAGATTCGTGATAAAGCAGTGTGTGGTTTGTAACCGGTTTAACTACAAGAATTTGTCTGTTAAAACGCCATCGCTACCCATGGATCGTGTACGAGATGCGGCAGCTTTGAGGTGACCGGAGTGGATTTTGCGGGGCCGCTGTAACTTAAAACTGAAGAGATGGCAGGGATATGTTTATTTACTTACGCCGTGTATCGAGCCGTACATTTTGAACTTACCACTTCACTCTCCACCCCTAGTTTCCTCCAAGCACTTCATCGATTTGTGGCGCGTTGAGGTAGATGAAATACTATCTACAGCGACAACGGTACGAATTTCCTAGGAGCCGCAAACGCATTTTCGACATTAGACTGGGAGACGATTACACGGGAAACCGCTATCCAACGTATTACTTGGAATTTTAATCCCCCTACTGCAGCCTGGTGGGACGGATTTTGGGAGCTGCTAATAGGAGTTCTAAAACAGCAATTAAGGCGAGTGTTGGGACAAGCCAGCCTCCAGCCAGGTTTTTTTTAACGAACCCGTGGACGGCCCTTTGAAACGGATAGTTTCTTTGGTGCACGACACAACAACACCCATGCTTTCTCCCCATTCTTCAGAAATAGCGGTCTTGCAAAATCTACCGCTGTGATCTTAAATACAGCCGCATCCCGAACACGGTTTAATGGAAGAAGAGGTCAATTGGTCACAAATGACTTACAGTTTTGTCGTTTACATATGACACAATTTGATATAGCCGATCTGATAGCCCGACGGCCCCCAATAATCCAATATTTTCACGCGATATACCCATTCGTCCTCGTGTACCCACATGCAAAGATCTAACGTGTTGTTCAAAAATAAGCCGTATAACCAGATCAGGGTTTGCTGGCAAGACTATCCGAAAACGGAACCGCTTAGCATCTTTTCTATTGTTAATTCTAGAACGCTAACGAATGATCTCATGCTCCTCAATAAAAGGACTTAGATTAGTTAAACGGTGATCATTTTCCCCATGAAAACTTTTCTTTTGCATAAGCTTTAAAATATGACATTACGCCACTTCCAGTTCTTCCACGCCCTAAAAGTATCCAAATAAAGTTGTGTTTTTTTAAATGAAATACCCTATATATTAATGCATTTTTAGATTCTCTAGGCAAAATAAATGTTTGTTTCAATAAGATTCATAATACCTAAATCTTACAGTTTTTAAATAATCCATCATTTTTATCAAAATGTAATATAATTTTTATGCGTCAAATACTTAAGAATTATTTAAGATATGTAAGCGTAATTTGTAGTAAAGTGTAACAAGAAATCATATTTTATATCCCAATGATAATAAACTTACAATCTTATATAGGGTGTCCACAAATTTAAACTAACCAAATAAGAACTTTAAGCGGTTATAACTTGATTAATTTAAATACAACGCCATATTTTTTAACTTACCAGGAAATGCAATTTCTAGTTACCTATGGAATGGTATTAGGATGTGAATAGCTAAGTTTTTGCCTTTTAACAAAATACGCAAAATAATCGTTCTGGGCACCATTTGGTGTTTTTTTAATTAGAAGCTCTAAATAACATATCAACAATAACATAAAAGAAATGCAAATTATTTATAACAAATGTTCGAAATGTTGACCGTTTATTTCCAGGCACTTGTCAATTATTTTTTCAATACCACTGCTAACTCTGGACAACATTTGCAGATTTACAGTTTTAAAAACGTCTCTTATGCGTATTTTCAAATCGTGTGAGGTTCTCGGCGTATGGTAGACAATTCCTTTTATGTACCCCCACAAAAAGAAATCTGGTGGAGTTAAGTACAGAGATCTGCGGGGCCAATTTTGTAAACCATTTCTACCAATCCACCACTCCAACCCAGTGGTAAAGTCCACATTTGAGTCAAATCATGGCGAATATCGAGGAAATCGGGATCAAACCTCCATTATGGACCCTTTCCCTCTTTCCCCTGTCAACCCTTGACCGCTTCAGCGTTGTTTTCTTTCGCTTCTCTTCTTCTCTTTCTCTGATATAAATCTGCAGAGGTACAAGGGCTAGGGGCTGCAATTTGTACCAATCAAAATTAGAACTCAAATCAAGCGAATCATTCCATCAAGCCAACAAGGCACCCAGAAGGAGCCAAAGTTCGTAAGAACTCGCTCTAGACTAAAAATCCACACACAACCTGAACTATTAGTTCATTATTATATTATTATGTGGTGCAACTTGGCTTCACTCACCCCTGTTTTTCTTAATTTTAATTTTTCTGTTTGATTTGATGACTTTTTTGTGTTATGTTTTATGTTGTTTTTATTTTTTATTTACCATTGTTGATGGTCCTTAGATGTGCTATATTTTGTAGTATATTGTTTTACACGCTTTGACCATAACATTTGTAAATTTTCCTGTGGAAATAAAGCATATTTTGATTTGATTTGATTATACATTAGTCATTTAGTCAGATTTTCACAAGTCATCAGCTCGCGTGATTTCGTGCTAGTGCTCAAAGACAATCATCAACACCCAAAACAACAGCAACAATTACAGTGACTTAGTGCCAGTGCGTGAAGTTATTCACCATTAGCAACAATTATCAGTTCCAGCAAAAAGCGTGCGCGAAACTCCACAAATGTTTCTCAAAAGCCCTCAGCAGACGAGTGTGAGGACACACGCGGAAAAATGTCTTATTCTAACGACAGCGATCAAAGTGCGGTCATGAGCAGTGACAATGGTAAACCAACATTCCCCCGCAATCCCAAATTCAACACCAAACACAACAAAGCCATCCTCTCTGAGCTTAAAGCGCTTCGTCAAAAAGAGCGCAAACAAGCCGAAATCATCCTGGCACAAAGAGCACAAATTAAGGAATTCTTCCGAAAACTCCAAGTTCTAAAAGCCCACGAACACCCCCGCAACAAGCCCCAGCAAAGCATTCAGATGAAGCTGAGCAAATCGAAGTCGACGACTTCTCAGACCTAAAACTGACAGCCCCCTTAAATCTCCCCAAAACTTCAAACACCGTTCTACACCATCATATGGTAAAAACACCATATGGTCATCGGTCAGCACAAGTGTCCAACTTCTCCGGCTATATATATAGTCTATATATATATATATATCTATATAGTATATATATATATATATATATATATATATATATATATTCTATCTATAATCTATATATATATAATATATAATATAGATATAATATCTATATATATACTATCTATACTATATATATATATATCATATATTATATATATATGATATATAATTTATTGGTGATAAGTATATTGTTTTACATATATATATCACTATATATAATATATATACTCTCTCATCCTATCTATCTATATAATCTATATATATCTATCTCTATATATATAGATATATACTCTATTATATATATATATTTATATCATAAATAGCGGAAAGTTGGACTTGTGCTGGACCGATGACCATATGGTGTTTCTTACCATATGCTGGTGTAGAACGGTGTTTGAAGTTTTGGGGAGATTAAGGGGGCTGTCGGTTTTAGGCCTGAGAAGTCGTCGACTTCCATTTGCTCAGACTTCATCTGAATGCTTTGCTGGGGCCTTGTTGCGGGGGTGTTCGTGGCTTTTAGAACTTGGAGTTTTCGGTAAAGATTCCTTAATGTGGTGCTCTTTGTGCCAGGATGATTGCGGCTTGTTTGCGCTCTTTTTGACCGAAGCGCTTTAAGCTCAGAGAGGATGGCTTTGTTGTTGTTTGGTGTTGAATTGGGATTGCGGGGAATGTTGGTTTACCATTGTCACATGCTTCCATGCACCGCACTTTTGTAATCGCTGTCGTTTAGAATAAGACATTTTTCCGCGTGTGTCCTCACACTCGTCTGCTGAGGGCTTTTGAGAAACATTTGTGGAGTTTCGCGCACGCTTTTTGCTGGAACTGATAATTGTTGCTAATGGTGAATAACTTCACGCACTGGCACTAAGTCACTGTAATTGTTGCTGTTATTTTGGGTGTTGATGATTGTCTTTGAGCACTAGCACGAAATCACGCGAGCTGATGACTTGTGAAAATCTGACTAAATGACTAATGTATAATCAAATCAAATCAAAATATGCTTTATTTCCACAGGAAAATTTACAAATGTTATGGTCAAAGCGTGTAAAACAATATACTACAAAATATAGCACATCTAAGGACCATCAACAATGGTAAATAAAAAATAAAAACAACATAAAACATAACACAAAAAAGTCATCAAATCAAACAGAAAAATTAAAATTAAGAAAAACAGGGGTGAGTGAAGCCAAGTTGCACCACATAATAATATAATAATGAACTAATAGTTCAGGTTGTGTGTGGATTTTTAGTCTAGAGCGAGTTCTTACGAACTTTGGCTCCTTCTGGGTGCCTTGTTGGCTTGATGGAATGATTCGCTTGATTTGAGTTCTAATTTTGATTGGTACAAATTGCAGCCCCTAGCCCTTGTACCTCTGCAGATTTATATCAGAGAAAGAGAAGAAGAGAAGCGAAAGAAAACAACGCTGAAGCGGTCAAGGGTTGACAGGGGAAAGAGGGAAAGGGTCCATAATGGAGGTTTGATCCCGATTTCCTCGATATTCGCCATGATTTGACTCAAATGTGGACTTTACCACTGGGTTGGAGTGGTGGATTGGTAGAAATGGTTTACAAAATTGGCCCCGCAGATCTCTGTACTTAACTCCACCAGATTTCTTTTGTGGGGGTACATAAAAGGAATTGTCTACCATACGCCGAGAACCTCACACGATTTGAAAATACGCATAAGAGACGTTTTTAAAACTGTAAATCTGCAAATGTTGTCCAGAGTTAGCAGTGGTATTGAAAAAATAATTGACAAGTGCCTGGAAATAAACGGTCAACATTTCGAACATTTGTTATAAATAATTTGCATTTCTTTTATGTTATTGTTGATATGTTATTTAGAGCTTCTAATTAAAAAAACACCAAATGGTGCCCAGAACGATTATTTTGCGTATTTTGTTAAAAGGCAAAAACTTAGCTATTCACATCCTAATACCATTCCATAGGTAACTAGAAATTGCATTTCCTGGTAAGTTAAAAAATATGGCGTTGTATTTAAATTAATCAAGTTATAACCGCTTAAAGTTCTTATTTGGTTAGTTTAAATTTGTGGACACCCTATATAAGATTGTAAGTTTATTATCATTGGGATATAAAATATGATTTCTTGTTACACTTTACTACAAATTACGCTTACATATCTTAAATAATTCTTAAGTATTTGACGCATAAAAATTATATTACATTTTGATAAAAATGATGGATTATTTAAAAACTGTAAGATTTAGGTATTATGAATCTTATTGAAACAAACATTTATTTTGCCTAGAGAATCTAAAAATGCATTAATATATAGGGTATTTCATTTAAAAAAACACAACTTTATTTGGATACTTTTAGGGCGTGGAAGAACTGGAAGTGGCGTAATGTCATATTTTAAAGCTTATGCAAAAGAAAAGTTTTCATGGGGAAAATGATCACCGTTTAACTAATCTAAGTCCTTTTATTGAGGAGCATGAGATCATTCGTTAGCGTTCTAGAATTAACAATAGAAAAGATGCTAAGCGGTTCCGTTTTCGGATAGTCTTGCCAGCAAACCCTGATCTGGTTATACGGCTTATTTTTGAACAACACGTTAGATCTTTGCATGTGGGTACACGAGGACGAATGGGTATATCGCGTGAAAAATATTGGATTATTGGGGGCCGTCGGGCTATCAGATCGGCTATATCAAATTGTGTCATATGTAAACGACAAAACTGTAAGTCATTTGTGACCAATTGACCTCTTCTTCCATTAAACCGTGTTCGGGATGCGGCTGTATTTAAGATCACAGCGGTAGATTTTGCAAGACCGCTATTTCTGAAGAATGGGGAGAAAGCATGGGTGTTGTTGTGTCGTGCACCAAAGAAACTATCCGTTTCAAAGGGCCGTCCACGGGTTCGTTAAAAAAAACCTGGCTGGAGGCTGGCTTGTCCCAACACTCGCCTTAATTGCTGTTTTAGAACTCCTATTAGCAGCTCCCAAAATCCGTCCCACCAGGCTGCAGTAGGGGGATTAAAATTCCAAGTAATACGTTGGATAGCGGTTTCCCGTGTAATCGTCTCCCAGTCTAATGTCGAAAATGCGATTTGCGGCTCCTAGGAAATTCGTACCGTTGTCGCTGTAATAGTATTTCATCTACCTCAACGCGCCACAAATCGATGAAGTGCTTGGAGGAAACTAGGGGTGGAGAGTGAAGTGGTAAGTTCAAAATGTACGGCTCGATACACGGCGTAAGTAAATAAACATATCCCTGCCATCTCTTCAGTTTTAAGTTACAGCGGCCCCGCAAAATCCACTCCGGTCACCTCAAAGCTGCCGCATCTCGTACACGATCCATGGGTAGCGATGGCGTTTTAACAGACAAATTCTTGTAGTTAAACCGGTTACAAACCACACACTGCTTTATCACGAATCTAAAGGTTCGCCTTCCACTAAGCGACCAAAATCTCTCTTGAGGACTGAAAACAGACCCTGTGTCCCGACATGACATGACTTAGCATGGGCTTCCATGATCATACCTTTCACTATATCATGTTTGGATGGCAACACTACAGGAAAACGAAAGTCGTCGCTATCTGACCTTGTAGATATTCTGGACTTGATACGTAGCAATCCTTTCTCATCATACGCCAGGGAAAACCCAATTAGTCCGCTTGCAATAGTCTCAGGATCTGTAACTCTGCCGCGTTATGCTCGTCCGCGTCGAGTTCACCATACTTCTTTGCGTCGGGTCGTCTGCAATTGGTAATAAATCTCATGATCCACCCAAACATACGTACTGTTTTGGTGTAATTCGCAAAGTAATTAAAGTGCCAAATTTCGCTTTTCCCCAAATTGTTCAACGTAGTGACAAGTTTCTTTTTCTTTTCCTCATTAATCTTTTCCTCATTGGGAAGTTCAACTGCAGTTGGCCAGGTAGTTGGATCGGTGTAAAACCATCGGGGTTCCTCCCACCATCTTAAGTCGAGTAACTGCTTCGGAGAACACCCACGGGATGGTAAGTCGGCTGGATTATACACTCCTGGTAAATGTCGCCAATCTTCCGCCGATGTCAACTTCCTTATCTCGTCTACGCGGTTCCACACAAACACTCCCCACTGCTCCCTTCGTTGGATCCAATGTACTACAGTGGAAGAGTCGCTCCAAAAAAAACATGGCATCTCTTGTTGAAAATTTACCACCTAAGATGAGTAAAGACGAGCGCCTATGGTGGCCGCTAACAGTTTCAGCCGAGGTATGGTCATTTTTCTAGCTGATTTACACATGGGCGAAATTCTTGCTTTTGCACCCAACAGAAATACCGACACTTCACCGCCTCGGACAGCTCGTAAAAAGACAACACAAGCATATGCCGATTGGCTGGCGTCACAAAACGTGTGCAAACGTAATTCCCCCGCTTCGTTGGAGCCAGCCATTATCCAACGAAGTATTTCAATCTGTTATAGGTAATGCAATTCTTTAATCCATCTCATAAACTTCTGAGCTAAGTCTTCAGCCACTGGTTGATCCCAGGTCAGGTTGTCCTTCTATAATTGTTGAAGCATTAGTTTCGGAATAAGGGTAGTGGGACTGATAAAACAAATTGGGTCAAAAACTTTCTGTGTCAAAGCGAGTATCTGTCGCTTAGTAACAGCGTTCATCTCCAAAGTAACGTCTTTCAGGAAACTGTAATTCAAAGTAAGATAATCTCCTTTGGGGTACCAATTCAGTCCGAGCACTATACAGGTTTCTTCAAAATCACCAAAATTCATTCCTCGAAAGGGGTTCCCACACTCTCAGATCAAACAGTCCTTGTTTCATTATGGTTGTTGATTTCCGGATGAACTTTTCAACACCTTCTTCTGTGGATAAGCTAACCATACAATTATCCACATAAAAACTTCGTTTCAATTTCTCCACCGTCCCACGGGAATACAGCAGATTACCACTCGACTCAGCTGAACAGCACAAATTCAAACATTGGGACAAATGATGATTCATTCCAATATATTCCTGGGTTTTTCAGTCAATTTTATTGTCACTAATTATGGTGTTATGTGATGAGCCCTGCGTTTCGTCCCGGGTCTACCTATTGGACTCGTCTTTTTAATTAAATTCATTTACGTCCGAGTTTTAGTTAAATTCATTTACGTCCGAACACGTATAACCGATGTCTGGCGTATAAGGCAGGGTCTACCCAAGCCTTACTGACGAGTCCAATAGGTAGACCCAGGACGAAACGCAGGGCTCATCACATAACACCATAATTAGTGACAATAAAATTGACTGAAAACCCAGGAATACATTGGAATGAATTAAAGTACAGTCAGGAAAAAGAATATACAAAAAGATATAGATGCTTGGGAAAAAAAGCAGAATGGAACGAGTGGCAGCATCTGCAACACGGGTTGCCAACATCTCACCGCAGAAGATCTATACCGGCACGGTTCATTTACATCCGAACACGTAGAACCGATGTCTGGCGTATAAGGCAGGGTCTACCTAAGCCTTACTGACGAGTCCAATAGGTAGACCCGGGACGAAACGCAGGGCTCATCACATAACACCATAATTAGTGACAATAAAATTGACTGAAAAACCCAGGAATATATTGGAATGAATTAAAAGTACAGTCAGGAAAAAGAAATATACGAAAAAGATATAGATGCTTGGGAGAAAAAAAGCAGAATGGAACGAGTGGTTTTCAATCTAATGCTAATCGGCAACACGGGTTGCCAATATCTCACCGCAGAAGATCTATACCGGTACGGTTCATTTACGTCCGAACACGTAGAACCGATGTCTGGCGTATAAGGCAGGGTCTACCTAAGCCTTACTGACGAGTCCAATAGGTAGACCCGGGACGAAACGCAGGGCTCATCACATAACACCGTAATTAGTGACAATAAAATTGACTGAAAAACCCAGGAATATATTGGAATGAATTAAAAGTACAGTCAGGAAAAAGAAATATACGAAAAAGATATAGATGCTTGGGAGAAAAAACCAGAATGGAACGAGTGGTTTTCAATCTAATGCTAATCGGCAACACGGGTTGCCAATATCTCACCGCAGAAGATCTATACCGGCACGGTTCATTTACGTCCGAACACGTAGAACCGATGTCTGGCGTATAAGGCAGGGTCTACCTAAGCCTTACTGACGAGTCCAATAGGTAGACCCGGGACGAAACGCAGGGCTCATCACATAACACCATAATTAGTGACAATAAAATTGACTGAAAAACCCAGGAATATATTGGAATGAATTAAAAGTACAGTCAGGAAAAAGAAATATACGAAACAAATGATGATCCAAAGTGGCTCCAAGGAGAAAAGGACTGCTATTCAACCCAAAAACTACTCTTCGATGGTTGTGTACGACTTCGCGTCCTTGAGAGTCTAGCCATAAAAATTTTTAGAAGTCACGATCTGCAGTATGTACACTTATTTGCAGGAACGCCTTACGAATATCAGCCACTACTCCAATCCGTTTCTCTCTGAATCGCAACAACATGGAAGGTATTTGTTCTATCAGATTGGGTCCCTTTTCAAGGCAATGATTCAGAACAGGTTTCTCTTTCTCATGAGCCGAAGCGTCAAAAACCGGCTTTATTTTTGTAGTCACACTGCTCTCTTTCATAACAGGCCTGTGGGGCAGATAATGTCCTAGAAGATGATTAACTTTGTCTGGATTAACCTTCTCGATGATTGCCTCTGCTTCCCACTCGGAAAAAATCTGTTCGTATTGATCACACAAACCGGTGGATTTCAATTTTCGAACAGACTCCAATCGCTTCTGTGCTAAATTATAATTGCTGGAAAGTGGAGGATGGTCTTCCAGCCATGGTAACCTGACCTCTTAGCGCCCTTCTGAATTAATGTGAATTGTCTGATGAAAAATTTGATACCCAAAATGTCTAACTCATTGGTCCATGGTACACAAAACACCGGCGGTACAGTTCCATAAATAGTAAACTGGTCCAAGGCTTCAAAAGCATGTTAAAATAGACCTCTACAAACAGTAATATCGAAACAGTCATGCGTTACCAACATCTCTGTTCCCTCAAAAAGGTAATGTACAACCCTTTCCGCTCTTTTGGGTTGACAGTAAAGCTGTGTGGCAGTATCCTTCAGTATATATGAGCATTGTGAGCCAGTATTCACTAGAGCCCTAACTACTTTCAAACCTCTATCTCTTTTTATGGTCACCCGTAGCGTTTGCAGAACTACTTGAGTAGACGTGTGATTAGCTAGCGTATGTTCCTTAAGATGACTACCATTTGATTCCTCCGTCGTGGATGGTTCACCCTGCTTGTCATTTCCACCTTCCTGCTTAGTTGTGGCGGGTAGCTCTGAATACATTAAATAAACGTGAGAACGACCATATAACAAACATCTCATCCTGCCCCTACACTGTTTCGACTGGTGACCAATTTTCAGACAACGAAAACAGGCTCTCCGTTTAGCAACCACTTCTTTCCGTTGTTCCAAGCTCATTCTTTGGGCTTTAAAACAGGCTTCGGACTAGTGAGTACCTGAACAAAACAAACAGTGACTAGTGCGACTACTCTCTGCATTAACAAGACCCAAAGCAGTTGGTTCGTTATGAAGTCTGTCTTTTCCCCGTCTTTGTGCAGCATAGTCCAGCAGTGTCCAGATGACCTCGTACTACCTGCTAAACCAAAACCTTCAGCTGCTAAACTAATGCGCTGCTCATTTTCCACCTCTTGTTTGAGGAAAAGCACAAGTCGCTTTAGACGAACTTCTAGCGAAGAGTTAGTTGGGTCCTCACCACTAGCAGGGCTATGAAAAATAGCTGAACGTTGCAAGACCCTAAGTAAACCCTGGGGTAAAAAAGACTCTATCAATGGATACAACATGACCGAACATTTATCAGTTGTTTTCCCCAGTGTCTCCAAAGCTCGCAACTGAGTTTCAATTTGATCTGTATGATCGGCTTATCTCCAACTTTTGTTTACAGGCTGAGTTGGTTAAAATCAACTTTAATAACTCCCTAACATATACCTCTATTTGAAGGTCCTCCCTGCCGAATCTACTTTGCATGCTTTCTATAATTTTATTATAGTTCTCACTCATGGCAGGATAGCTTTCAAAAAGTTGTCGGGCTTGACTTCCAGGTAAAGTTGCCTGAATTAAGTATTCAATTTTATCATGGTTGTCTATACTCTCATCTTGATAAACCTTTTTAAATTGAGCCCAAAAAGCCAACCAGTCTTTAATGCTACCGTCATAGTGTTTGAACCCAATACGAGGAAGTCTAAATTTACGCATACCCGTGTAGTTATCTTCGAAACTGACGGTACTTGTTCCAACAGCTCCTCTGTTGTCACTACTTCCCGTTAGGGCGCCTGATTCAAGAAGCTTGTTACATTTCAGCCGCAGTGTAGTGAATTTCTTGGTATAGACATCATAGATTTCTATATCAGCTTCAAGTTCGGCGACTGTCGACGTTTCCAACCACAGGTCATACAGTTCACAATCAATTTTGCTCAGACAGTTGAATTTTGACTGTAACATTTGGAGGGAAACTTGTATAAAATCTTTGGCAGGATTTTCCGCCTGTAACTCCACTTCTAGTTCATTCGCGGATCGTGTCAACGCTCTCTGGTACGCGGGACGGCTTTTCTTTGTATCTTCAAGTCCCGTAGCCATGATAAATGTTTTGCATACCCGATTCAAAATCACTCAAAGTTTCGAGGTTAAAACGACAAAGATCGAAACTCGGTAAAAGATTGCAAAACTCAACTACGCTGGTACGGATTTTCCACCCACTCTTCAGAGTTACACAGGTGTTTACCTGCTTATGCACAGACCGAAAAGTTCAACTATTTTTTCCAGAAAATGTCCTGTTTCAATGTCACAATATCAAATGACAATGTCAAAATCTTACCGGTTTTCTTTTTTCTCTCTCCATTCATCCGTTTCGTATACTCGCAACTCTGACAGGTGTGCCTGTTTACTTGTGCCGTTTTTCGCGCTGTACATTCTGAGTTGTGTACCAGTTTGTCCACTGTTAGTTTTATGCAAGTCCTTAGGCGATTTATAGCACGATGTGATAGACCCAAGACTGTGTACAGCGACAATGGTACCAATTTCGTGAAAACTGAAACTGGTACTGGTACTGAAAACTGTTTTCAAAGACCTGATTAGGTTAATACGAGATCATCGCGACTTGTAGTGTTTACAGAACTTCATGGTATTTTAATCCTTCATCTGCTAGTTAGTTGGTGGAGCGGCTTCTGGGAACGGATGGTGGAAGCATTAAAGCATATTTTTCGAAAGGTTCTAGGCCGAGCATGCCTTACTTATGAGGACCTCGTTACACTTCTTTGCGATTGTGAGGCTGTCATAAAACAACGTCCACTTACTTACCTTTCCAGTGATGCGAATGACCTGATTCCTTTGACACCCATGGTTTTTGAGAGAGCTAGTGAGTTCTGGCGTACCTGATTGCGATATTGTTTACTCTCAATCGCTGTGAAAAAGGGTTCTTTATAAATTGAAACTCAGAGACGACTTGAGACTGAGATTTAGAACAGAATACTTTGGTCAGTTGAAGTCTTGGAGTTCCAAGAAGCCTAGCAGGCAAATCTCCCTAGGAGAAGTGGTACTTGTGGGGAATGACATGGACAAGCGTGTCCAGTGGCCGTTGGGACGAGTGAGCTAGCTGATTCCTGGTAAAGATGGACAGATCCAACTTGTGCGAGTAAATACTGCTAGAGGATCTTTATTGAGGCTAGTTCAGCGATTGTACCCTTTGGAAGTTGATGTGAATAAACCTGTAAGTTCTGAGCAGGGTTTTGAACTTATACCAGTGACCAATGAACCGAATATTTGTGAAAATGATCCCCACACGTCGTTGAATCTCTCAGGAGTGCGCTAAAGTCCCCGAAACCTAAAGACGGTGGCCCCGTGTCAATTGAACGCATATCGCGAAGGGGACGTACTATTAAGGTGCCGAAAAAAAAAAGTTGATGTATCGGACATTTGTAGCCTACCAAGTGAGCATTTTATCCCTAAAAAGGAAATGTTACAAAGCCGACGTCGTTGTGAAGTAACGATTCCCTTATTTTGTGTTAAATTTTACACAAAATATTGAATGACATCATGGCGAGTGCCTAATTATACGTTAGAAAGGAATTATGTGTACTTTAACACATTGTAAGCCTTAAATTGGCACCCAAGGCATTGTTGCCTGAATCCAAGTAATCGGCCACGCGGTTTAGGATTTGTGTTAAAAGTGATTCCTTAGCATCAACTATGTTAACCTATGACACAAATGGGAAACGGTGTGCGCAACAAGTTAGGCACTGTTTTCTTTCGACCACAATATTTATTTGCGTATTTCGAAAAGAATGAATTACTCTCAGTATGTTTGAGAGATGCCGCAATGGAATTTGTGTGTAACAAGGGTCGTTTTGCCTAAATTAGTTGAAATTTACACAGCTAATACTATTTTTCTACTTCCCATCGCAATAGATGCATTGGCCAGACAATGTGTACTTTTCGTTTGCACTTATTGTCCAGTTTTGGGGGACCACGACAAACATTAGCCACTTTTCCTCGAGTGTTGAAACCAAAGTCGCAAAATTTGATCTGAATCAATGTAGTTTAAATATAAACAACAATCACAAAGCAATAAATCCATTAAACGTTTGTTTTCCAAGATAAAGGCAAAGGTTTGTTATGATTAACATAACCTCAAACCAACTTGCTTATGTTAGCTGAAACCCGGTGTTCAATATTAACGCAGTGTAGGAATTTCATGGTGCAAATAAGAATTTGTGTTTCATAGTTTCCATGTTGCGTTACAATACACATTCGGCATGATTATAGGGAATCTTGCGTGCAGCGGTCATTTTTTCAGTGTTTATCATTTTCAGTACTTCTTACTCGAAACATGAAATCTGGATTTAGGAAAAATTAATTGAAAATTTTCTTATTTCACGCTAAATTGATATCAACTATGACTCACTAAAACATTATGCCATGTTTAAATTAATATTTGGCATATTTGGTTTTTTTATATATTTTTTTCCTTTAAAAAATATATACGCACAATATATTTTTGAGGCCCCTTAGGTTATTATGAGTACGAAGAAAAACTGCACGGAAAAGCATTCGCCGCGATGGAAATCGAGTTTAGTCAAGATGCAAACAAGTATTAATTAATATACTTGCGTAATTTTAAAGAACATACATTCACTATCCATCAAAATACAATAACGACCGAGATTCGTGCGATGCAATAATAAAGTAGGATTTATCTCGAATATATATGCGGTCGTGAGTAGGAAATATGTCTGACTTGAACCATTAAATAAAGACACAACTGAAATCACAATTCCTAATTTTATCCTAAATTGTGCCGTGCCACGGTGCTTCACTTCCGTCCCACGGGGGTCATGGAGAGGTTCTCGTTTCGGAACAGTAGCCGCCAATAGGCACAAGTTTAGCAAACAATTGCGGCAGTATACACTATATTTTTTATATTCCATATGTGTTTTTAAATGATCAGTTGATCTACAATTAAAAACGTTCCAGGAAATGAAGGAGGAAGTACCAATCGAATAACAGAGCATAAAAAGAGATACAAGTATAAACAATCCAGATGTACAGATACTAACATGTCATGTTTGTGCTAAATCATGTTCGAGTGAATCAAACTTTGAAGTTCATTTGATCAATCATTCAAAAGTTCATTCATTCCAGTGCCATTTTTGTGTCTCATCGTTTAAAATTATGGAATTATTAAACATTCATCAGGATGAACATATGAAAAAGAGACGGTACAACTGTAAATTTGTGCTGCGAACATTTTGATTTACTCCAAATTTATATGATTGCTTGAAAGTGCATTCGGATAAACGTTTTCATGCAGGTGATGTTTGTAAACTTTCGTCGGATACAAAACAAGATTAAGCATCGAAATATGTATTCGAACCAAAAATGTCGTTGCAGTGTTTGTAACAGTTTAATCATAATTTCGCAGTAAATTCAACCATTATAGAAACATCCATTTAATGTAGAACGTTTATTTCCTTACAAATACAAACAACAGAACAAATTGCACTAAGACTAATAACACGAATAAGACACCCCCAAAACCCACTACACAACCCCTCGACCCAACTACTATACGAACGCACAAACATGACAAAGATTTCGGAAAGACTGATACATCTACAGACAAAATGGACAAACAACCCCTACAACTGGACCATACTGAATCCCCTTTGTCTTACAAGACCAACCAGACAATCCCGCTTCCATTTCCCTACATCAACGCTACTCGAACACTTACAAACGCAACTGACTACTGGACAATAAAATATTTTTTTCTTGTCATTAGAATTGGAAAGTTTATTTAATAAGATTATTAACCTAGAATAAGAGAACTGTCATATTATTTTATATTATATAATAAATACTTAATTATAAGTAATACATTAAACATTTATACACATGGGGCAATATATAAAAATTTGAAAATTTAAAGGTCTTACTTGGAGATTTAAGCTTAAGTCCCCCAAAATTTCCAAAAAAAATCAAGAATTGGGGTAAAATTTTTTATTATGAATTTTCATTGAAGAAATATCAAAATCCTTAAATTTTTTTGGGATATGTTATTCAAAAAAAAATTCCTTAAAGGAAAAATTGAAATTGGAAAATTATATAGAATGCCTGATAAAAGGACCCCTTGATGAGGGGAAAATATAGATTTTCTATTTCTATAAAAATCCGCGACATCGAAAATCAAAAAAAAAAGAGAAAAAAAATTTTCAAAAAAATTTAATCTTTTTATTTTTAATTATCTTAAAAATAATAGTTTACCCCAATGAAATTATTAAAATTTCAAGCGAAATAATAAATCTTTTAAATGTTTTAAGATATTGAAATATTTAAAGTCCAAATTATTTAAATATAGAGAATTTTGAAATATGAAAGATTTTAGAAATAATGAAGGATCCTGAATTATTTAAAACCCAAATTTAAATATAGAAAATTTTGAAATATGAAAGATTTTAAAGTATGAAGAATTTTAAAATATAAAGAATTTTAGAAATATGAAAGATTCTGAAGTGCTTAAAGCACAAATTTAAACACCAAGAATATTAGAATTATGAAAGATTTTGAGATATGAAGGATTCTGAAGTGCTTAAATCCCAAATTTGAGTATAAAAAATTTTAAGATTTGAAAGATTTTGAATTATGAAAGATTTTGAACTATGAAAGATTTTGAACTATGAAGGATTCTGAATTGCTTAAAGCCCAAATTTAAGTATGAATAGAAAATTTTGAGATATGAAAGATTCTGAAGTGTTTAAAGCCGAAATTTAAGTATAGAAAATTTTAAGATATGAAGGATTTGAGAATTATGAAAGATTTTGAGATGTAAAGAATTTTGAATTATGAAAGATTCTGAAGTGCTTAAAGCCCAAATTTAAGTATAGAAAATTTTAAGATATGAAAAATTTTGAATTATGAAGGGTTCTAAAGTGCTTAAAGCCCAAATTTAATCATAAAAAACTTTAAGATATAAAATTTTGAATTATGAAAGATTTTGAGATGTAAACAATTTTGAATTATGAAGGATTTTGAATTATGAAAGATTTTGAAGTTTTTAAAGCCCAAATTTAAATACCAAGAATTTTAGTATTATGAAAGATTTTAAAACTGGATAAATTTGAAACTATGAAGGATTTAGAAATATGAAGAATTCTAAAATAAGGATTTTGAATTATGAAGGATTTAGAATTATGAAGGATTTTGAGATATGAAGGATTTAGAAATATGAAAGATTTTGAATTATGAAAGATTTCGAGATATGAAGGATTCTGAGGTCCTTAAAGCCCAAATTTAAGTATAGAAAATTTTGAAATATTAAAGATTTTGAAGTGCTTAAGGCCCAAATTAAAATACCAAGGATTTGGAGATATGAAGGACTTTAAAATTATGAAAGATTTTGAGATATGAAAGATTTTAAATTATGAAAGATTTTGAATTATGAAAGATTTTGAATTATGAAAGATTTTGAATATGAAAATATAAAATGAAAAAGCCATATTGCTTTAAATAAAGTAAAATGCAGCTCTTGCAAAAATTTATTAAGACTAGGTGAAGAACTTATTGTGGAAGACAACTTTAAACTTATAAGTAATTTAAATCGAGGTGGACTTCGCTATCCTAAAGAATCTGTAGTTCAAGTAGTTCCCACCTCATATCATATGTAAAAAGTTACTTAATACTCACGAAGAGAGATTTTTAAACATTTTTTCACAAAAATCATTTCTATGTAGTTGTAGTATAAAGTTGTAGGCAACTGTCTCTTGTTAGAATATACATATAGTAACTCATACAAGTCACAACTTTACTAATTAAATCATATGCTGATGTGATATTACTAGAATATTAGTTTACACAGATGTCTATATAAAATAGCCCTATTTCAATAATCGCGTTTTAAAGCAAATAAAGTCAGTAGGGCCGATAACAAATGTTTTGTTATTATTGTTTGAGGAGTTGTCCCCTTATTGTAGGAGTTGTGGGCAGAATTCGTCAACCTCTTGTGATTTAACTTAATTGTATTTTATTTGATTAATATTAATCATTGATACATAACCTTACACAGGAGATGTTTGTTTACATGTGTGGCGAGTATAGGTATATCACTGATCTGCCTAAAAAGTATGGCAGCACTGACCGCAAATTGACAGCGCTATCCTAACCTCAAAATATTTCTTTTGCTTTCTCTTTCTTTGTTTTGTGTTTACCCATGTTTGCTATAATTTTCCATAATTAAGAAGGAACAGGTATTTACGTAATGTTTATGAGGCAGATTACATTGAAAAACATTGTTGCCATCCTTCTGATCTAGGTTTTCGCAAATATTTCAATTTTGAATAACAATTAATATTTTTTACTATTTTTCCTATACTCCTAAAACACCCCCAGACAACACCCCCAGAGGAATAACGCCAGTTTTGAATTACCCTGTATTAAAACATATTAGAATATTTTGAAATCTCATCGGACCAAAAGGTACATTGCAGTAAAGGCTATGATGGATCCATCGTTTGGATTCAATGTCAACTAATCAACTCTATCAATCAATAAAACTATCAAACTCAAATTCACCTAAAAGTTTTTATGTGTACTTTGTTTATGCGCGGATTGTTCAATCGAGTATAGTTTATGGCTATGGAATATACGTTTTTATTAGTTTTTCCATTGGAAACGTTCTTAAACAAGAAGAAAATGAGGTCCCGCATTCGCCATTCCAGATCCTTATAATATTAATTGCATAAACAGGGCAAGCGGAGGAGTACCTCGGCGCTGAGGGAAGGTTTTACTGGGTAGACAGCCAGGCTGGAGCCTCACACAACCCACAGCGCTAAAATACCAGCTCTGGACAGAGAGCATGTCCTAAACCTCATCCATGACAAAAAAGAACATCACAAACAATATTTTTCATTTCAATCAATATTTGAATGGTGTAAAAATTATACATTTTACCCGATTACATCATCTTTAATTGTAACTTTGATTCAAATGACATTAAATTTTGCGCCCTATCGGAAGAAAAATCAACCTTAAAGTCTATACTTAGAATGAATGGTAATTTATGGTACTTTGGTCCAGGTAAACTGAAATCTTAAGGCCCGTTGTCCTTTGGATCCTTTGGTCCTTGGTCCTTTGGAATCGTGCGAAACGGAGCGAATGATCCAATTTCATTGCGAGGTACTGAAGCTCGTCCAATAGATCTCTAGAAGTCATTCGTACGAATTCGGTACGAAACAAATGGGCTTTGTTCGCATGATTGCAATTTTTCTGACTGAATAACGAATATTTTTGTTACGCGCCGAACTGAAATGATGTTGAAAAACTAATAAGTCTTTCTGATTATTTTTTAAATCTTCAATTGGATTATGGAATTCTCCAAATTCTTTTTGTGTTGCTCTGCAACAGAATTGTTTTTTTCCTTTTAACTGTAATCGTT
Organism: Dendroctonus valens; assembly: GCA_024550625.1. Classification (NCBI taxonomy): domain Eukaryota; kingdom Metazoa; phylum Arthropoda; class Insecta; order Coleoptera; family Curculionidae; genus Dendroctonus; species Dendroctonus valens. The sequence goes on from JAJTJO010000491.1 coordinate 430,838, forward strand.
AAACAATCGTTAAACGATCGTAATCGTTTAACTGTAAACGTTAACAGCAAGATAACTGATTATTATATAATTGTATTTTTTTCTACGATCCTAAATTTGTGTTTCCAAAAATCCTACTTAAGATTCGCGGGCGGCTGTGTGCCAGACCAACGGCACCGTAACGCATTCCGCTGAGGTAGAACCGTGCCATAAGAAGTTATCACTTCAAAAAACTTGCACAAAATTATAATGTTCCAGAATCTTTTGGAGAACTTCTTATCAGAGAGAATCATAAATAAGATCACTCTCCATACAGTCAGTGTTATTCGTGTGATTATATAGTATGTGACAATGTTAGAGGCTTCTTGCGATCTAGCTTCACCGGGGCTACTTTTGTTTAAATAATTTTTTTTTATTTACTGCAACCAAGCGACAGAAGAATTTCGCAGTTCTGACTCACCCTGTATAAGAAGTTTTAAACTTTACACAACTTGTACCTGAATAATAAAAACTAATAACTCATGTCAATAGAACACTGGATACGGCGGCCAAAACCTTCCACAGCAATACAGCAAGTCATCAAGGAAATCAAGAAAGAAACTGATCAACCAGATGAGGCTTTTGTTCTAAATTTAAGAGATGCCCAGCCACTTAGATGGGGAACAAGGTACTTGAAATATATTTCATACCAACTTAATGATCAACCAATAAATTATTTGCAGGCAAGTCATTGTTTCCAGGAAACTGAAATCGAAGAGACGATCTAGATCCAAAATTGTGCAATATTATTATAACGACAATATTGCAACTGACAGATCTGAACAAGTTCTATTAGCTGCTTGAAAATCTGTAGGTGGATTCAATGCAGGTAATTCAATATAACATTTATGAGTTTAGTACAACTTGTAACTGTTTCCGCAATTAAAACTTACAATATTTACTCGAGGTATAAAATAATTTAATTAATTATTATAATATAATTAACATAACTATATTATATAAATAGAGCATTGGTGGCGAACGCACACATCACCCTTAAAAGTACCGCAATCGGTCCAACCTATTACGAACGAAACTAACTAGAAAGCACGTTATCCTGCCCTACATTCAGGATGTGACAAACCAACTAGCTGGGGAGGAAGGTACTTGTATATATGCCGTATCGACTTCAAGACGCAGAGTAATTTTTTTTGTAGGGAGATTTTGATAACCAGAAAGTTGAATTCGAGGCTTGGATACAGAGCTAACGATGAGCGTTTCTGGAGAAGTTCTCGAATAACAAAATTTACGTAAATATTTGTTGCTTTTTTCATTCAAAAATCAATTATCAGAGGATCTAATGTGAGCCAGCGATCATCAGAGCTGTCATAAACTTATGATGTAAGCAAGTGCAGATTTCGCGATTTGCTAATCTCAGGCACCCCCAAAACCTGGTTCGAGCCTATTCATTCAGCTCTCGTCAGCTGGGTTTAGCCTCAGAATAGCACTTGCTTTTGAACATATTTATTACCAAATAAAGTTTACACTTTTTGCTATTTATCTACGATTTTAAGTTAGTTATTTAATAAATAGCATCTTTTAAAATTCGATTCTGGAATACTTAGCCTATCCTAACCTTAAATCTATTTTAACCTAAACGGCTCCTCTTGTTTACTACTTAAACTTGTTTGTTACTTAACCAGCCACCCAGTCCTGGGTGTTCGCTTTGCTCGGATAGTGACTCCTAACGATGAACGACTAATGATAAAATTAGCATGAATTTCAAGCAACAGCAACCGAAATTATACCTCCAAAACTAGGAGACCTTGATGTAATAAAATGCCACAAAATACGTTCCGCGGAGAGTTGATTGGCGATGTCCACGGAATATTTACTTAGAAATTCATAAATGTCTTTTAATTTGTTACCGGCACCCACATAATTGGTGCCGTTATCCGAGTAGACATTAACTGGCCTGCCTCTACGACTAATAAATCGTTTGAATGCAGCAAGAAAAGCTTCAGGAGTTAATTCACTTACTAGCTCTATATGTACTGCCTTTGTGGACATACATATAAACAAACACATATAGGCTTTGGATACCTTTGCTCCGCGAGTTTTTCGATCCTTAACCATAAAGGGACCCCCATAATCAATGCCGGCATTCAAGAAAGGAAAAGCCTCATTGACCCGTGTTGCAGGCAAGTCTCCCATTAGATATTGCACTGGCTTGGGATTGGCTTTAAAACACGCAGTACACTGACTGACTTTGACAACTTTGAACACTTTTGTACAAGTTTTGCGTCCTGATATTGGCCAAAACCTTTCCCGAATGGAGCACAGTAATGTTTGAACCCCGCAATGTAAGAATCGTTCATGTTCTTGAGTTATAATAAGCGTAGTTCACAAATGGCTACTAGGGATTATTATGGGATATTTTCTGTCAAAGGACAGTGATTTATGTTTTAGCCGACCGCCCACTCGCATTATATTATTATCTAAAAGTGGATTTAATGACAACAACTTGCTCCTTTTATGAATCGATTTGTTGCGAATGAGTGCGTCATAGTCTTGCGGAAAACACTCTTTCTGGGCAGCTATAATTAAAGTATTTAACGACTTGTTGATTTCTGACGGTAATAACGCTCCGAATTGCTTCGACCTGGATGTGACATTTGTAACAAATCTCAATACAAAAGCCAAAACTCTGAGAATTCTACTCAAAGATGAAAATCTGCGAAAGAACTGGATGAAAACATTGGTTTGGTTTGACACCACCAAGCATGACGTAATTTTGCGCTTTCTTTATGAGTTTCCTCTAGAGATTCCCTTGGTAAGTTCCACTTACGATTATCCAGACTGAACCAATCTGGACCAAACCTCCACAAATTGTTGTTCGCGAGATCGTTCGATGAGGCACCTCTCGAAACCAGATCAGCAGGATTATCCGTTGATCTCACGTGACCCCAATCCTGCACGCTCGATAACGTTTGGATTTCACTTACTCGGTTTTCTACAAAAGTTTTCCATCTAGTGGTGTTCCCTTAAGCAATGCGAGTGCTATCGTGGAATCTGTCCACAAAAATCTTTTGTGAATGTTTAACTCTAGGTCTTCTATGGTTTTATGAACCAAATTGCTCTACAAAACTGCGCCGCATAAATCTAATCTCGGTAAGCTAACTTGTTTGATTGGCGCTACCCTTGACTTTGCGCACAATAAGTGTGTAAGGAAATAACCGGACGATAGTTGACATCGAATATATACACATGCCCCATATGCCTGGATGATATATACACAGAAATTAGTAGAGAGATCGCCGATGAGCATAGGCGAAAGCGTTCCAGCGATATTAGCAGTAAGCTACCGCCACCATGCAGTTTTATCCCCGAACCATATGCACATTTTAGAAGTAGCGTACTCCCCGTAAGTAGGGGAGTCGTGAACATAAGCAGCGAGGGCCAGCAGATTTGCGCTTGTTTTCAAAGGTGAATCAATCCCAATAGTTTTGATGCCATGGAAATAAAATTAGCGTTTCAATGATTGAGCAAACGAAGCAAAACTTGGGTGACATGAATTTTAAACGGACGATATTTATGTATCTTCAAGACTCTCCTCACTGCCTGATGAGATATGTTAATTTCTGCTGCTATAGCTCTTGTTGAAGTAGAAGATCTTGAATCTATTTGAGAATTTAATTTATTACCGTTTTTTGCTTTTGATGAGAACTCTCATTTGTTCTATGAACGCGTTTTCTAGGCTTAGAAAATGCACCAAACTTGGCTAAATGTCTATGGAGGAACAGAAAATCATTTTGAGCTGGTTGTTGTCTTTCTGAATATCGCTGTAGATGTGTCCGAAGTAATTTGCATATTTCGATGTGAAGAGTAAAAAATTTCTAACATATCTCGTTTATCTTCATTTGAAAAAGACAAGATATTTACAATAATTTTGTGGCTGAATTGACGCTAAGCGAAATTTAGTCAAACTGTGAAAAATATGTTGACTATCGCTGCAACCTTGACAGGAAGCAGAACTACCCAGTGCCAGTGTATCGAAACAATTTTTTTCCGGCTGCCTCCGGAAATAGCAGAATTTTTTTAATTTTTGAAAGAGCATTTTGGTAAACTCTAGATTGCGCAACTTTGCCGCAATTTAACAAATCTAGTATCTTATGTGGTTACCGAGATCCCCATGGTTGAGCTCCAAAAACGGACACCCGGTATATACATGGTGGCCATTTTCTGAATCTTTGTATGGGTAACTTCTACATTTTTAAAGATAGAGAATCCGTTAAATGGGAAAAATTGGGCAGAATTCGATTGCCTATTCATTACGGTTTTCAAAATTTAGGTACCCGACTTGGTTTCTGAAATATCCTGAAAAGACAAGAAATCAAAACATTTTTAATTATCACATATTACGTAAACTGCTTAACTTAGAAAAAAGTTAAAATTGCCCTTGGTAGAACTTTTTGCGTTGAATCCAATAAACTAGCACTCGTTGTCAGCTTGATTTACGAGATAAAAAATAAACTTAGGTTTTTTTAAATGGTAATCATAGTTTGCTGTGGGCCTTTTAAAATCCTTATTGTGTTCTGAATTTAACGATATAGATGTTGGTATGTTTATCTCTTCTTTTAACCGTAAAAATTCAAAAGAAAAACATTAACAAGCATCTAGCATTATTGTCACGAAATGGTTACTGTATCTGTCAATAAAAGTGTCAAATAAATTTGGCTTTTTATAGTAGTTTAAGTTAAAATCTCATTAGTTAAGTTAATTAAGTATTATTGTTGCTAAGTAAATACGGTGCATTTTGTTAGCGAAGAAGGCGGGAAATTTCTGTTACTATACCTGTAATAAAAATAGTAATATTTGGACTGATACATGGAGAGGAGGCAGCCAGACAAACAACTTTTTTCACGACTGGAAGCAAACTTGAAAAAATACGGATCATTTAAAAAGCCAAAAACGGGAAGATTAAATTTAAAGAACAAGATGAAGAATAAGTTTTAGCTTAGACCCATTTTAATGCAAATTCGTCAATCAGAGATACTGCCAGTGAATGTAATATTTCTAAGGAAAAAGCCCGGCTAATGAAAATCCTCATCTAATTAAAAATAGGTGAGATCAACGTGTTTCTTCTGTGAATGTCTGGTGTGGCATTTTTAGTGATAAACTTATTGGTCCATTTTTTATAATCATAATTTAAATGGCGAAAGATATTTACACTTTTTACAAAATGAACTTGAAGAGATGCTGGATAGTTTGCCGTTAGCAGCCTCCACACAACTTACGAGTTGTATGTGAATATTTACAACAACACTTTCCTGGTTGGATTGCCAATGCAGGACCCATTCGGTGGCCAGCACGTTCACCGGACTTAACTGGACCTCTGGACTATTTTATGTGGGGTACCCTTAAAAACAAGATCTATAAAACAAAACCCAATGATATTGAAGAACTAGTAAATAGAATACGTTCAGCAATAAGAAGTATCCGTCCACAAACCATAAGAAAGGTGTTATTGGAAATGATTAGAAGATGCCAAAAGTGCCTGGCCTTAAACGGAAGTCAATTTGAACATTTAATTTAAACGATACGTCCTTCATTTTTGTTTTGTGCTTTGTGTGATAATATAGTTCTTGTTTCCAGAGCCTACTGGAGAACATTTTTTATGTTATTTTGAAGTTTTTCGGCAACAAAAGGAAATGCAAATATACCGTTAAACAGAAAAAAATAAGGATTTTAAAAGGCTCACAGACAACTATGATTACCATTTAAAAAAACAATAAAAAACAAGTTGATTATGAAAACGAATTCTAGTTTATTGGATTCAACGCAAAAAGTTCTACCAAGGGCAATTTTAACTTTTTTCTAAGTTAAGCAGTTTACGTAATATGTGATAATTAAAAAGTTTTGATTTCTTGTATTTTCAGGATATTTCAGGAACCAAGTCGGGTACCTAAATTTTGAAAACCGTAATGAATAGGCAATCGAATTCTGCCCAATTTTGTCGATTTAACGGATTATCTATCTTTAAAAATGTCAAAGTTACCCATACAAAGATTCAAAAATCGCCACTCTGTATATGTAAAGAAATATAAAGTAATATAAATGTAAAAAATTAAATAAATTGGCTTCGACATTAGCGTGATCAAAACTACACTTGATTTTTGTAATACGTCAAAGCCAATAACGATGTAATTGCAATTTTTATATATAATTTCAATAATTACAATTCATTCCAATGTATTCCTGGGTTTTCAGTCAATTTTATTGTCACTAATTATGGTGTTATGTGATGAGCCCTGCGTTTCGTCCCGGGTCTACCTATTGGACTCGTCAGTAAGGCTTAGGTAGACCCTGCCTTATACGCCAGACATCGGTTTTACGTGTTCGGACGTAAATGAACCGAGCCGGTATAGATCTTCTGCGGTGAGATATTGGCAACCCGTGTTGCCGATTAGCATTAGATTGAAAGCCACTCGTTCCATTCTGCTTTTTTTCTCCCAAGCATCTATATCTTTTTTTTTTTTTTTTTGTAAATTTCTTTTTCCTGACTGTACTTTAATTCATTCCAATGTATTCCTGGGTTTTCAGTCAATTTTATTGTCACTAATTATGGTGTTATGTGATGAGCCCTGCGTTTCGTCCCGGTGCCAATATCTCACCGCAGAAGATCTATACCGGCTCGGTTCATTTACGTCCGAACACGTCGAACCGATGTCTGGCGTATAAGGCAGGGTCTACCTAAGCCTTACTGACGAGTCCAATAGGTAGACCCGGGACGAAACGCTGGGCTCATCACATAACACCATAATTAGTGACAATAAAATTGACTGAAAACCCAGGAATACATTGGAATGAATTAAAGTACAGTCAGGAAAAAGAAAAAATAATTACAATAATGAAGAAGTAAAAAGGACTTTTTTTGAAATTCAAAAAATGAACATCATGTAATCGTGCTAACGGGATCTCTAAAATCAGTTAAATTACAAGTTTTTACATGTATATGAATCATGATTAAAATAATAATTATTCAAAATTACAATAGTTCTAAACATTACAAATTGTTTGAATTACAATCATTAAAATGAAATAAGTTGAAACAAAAATCAACTTTTAAAACAATTTTTAATTAATGCAATTTATAAAGTGAGTGTCAAATAATATAGTAACAACAACAATCTGCTTATGAATGAAAATTAAGTCTAAACGCTTGTCCTTTGGGCGGCGGCCTTTATAGGGGCTTGTTATCTAGATGGCTATTTCATCGGGTATCAAGGTGCAAGTTCCTTAATTTTAATAAGAAACCAGGGGAATTTGAATTCTCACAAAATCTACGCGCGCTGGCCCAAACGCGCGCATTAGCCATCACAGCCACAGTGTAATGTAAAATGCGATCCCCACTACTTACCTCTCCTCCGCCGCATAAAAGTGCATATGGTTCGACCGTCGACCGTTCGTTTCGTCATGATCGAGTACGGTACATTTTTTTAACATTGCATCGGCGATCTCTCAACTAATCTCTGATATACATATGCCGTCACTAAAGCCATGAATCTCCAACCGAATGTAACTAGAAACAAGAGCATGTCTAGGAATCTTAATGTTACTAATATTTTGTAAGTCATCCTGAAACTCGACCCAATTCCACAGCTCCACTATTCCACAGCTCTTGAACTATCAACTTTGCATTTGTTAAGACAGGACCCAATAGACCCAATGGGTCAAATATTTGACAAATTGCCGATAACATTACTCGCTTGCTAAAATTCAGCCATGGAATTTCGTTGTTAATATTAATCTTATAACATATTAAATCATTGTTTGAATCCCAGTATACACCAAGCGTTTTGTTCTGGTCTCCTTCAATAAGGTGAACAACATTCACGTCCAGCTTGGTGTCTGTCTCGAAATGACTTAGCAATTCAGGATTGTTACATAACCATTTTCGTAAGGGAAATCCAGGAGCACCAAGTATCGCAGTGATTTCACGTTGTATTTTCAAGACTTCTTCTTCTTAATCCGCTCCAGTGAGGAGGTCATCCATATAAAAATCTCGTCGTATTATTTTACTTAAATTGTGATTTATTTTTTCCATTTTTGGGGCTAAATAAAATGAACATTTCACTGCTCAATGCGGAGACGAAGCATTACCATAAGTCAAATACCTTCACATTTTCATGAATTTACGGCCGCCAAAATACTTTTTGATATTGTCTCTGTTGTGGGTCAATAACTATCTGCATGTACATTTTTGAAATATCAGCAGTCATAACGTACAAATATGTTCTAAATCTTGATAATATAGAAAATATGTCCTGCTGTAAGGTCGGTCCTACGTTCTGTACATCATTAAGCGACAAACCTGAGTCAGTCTTGCAGGATGCGTCGAAGACTACCCTACACTTGGTGGTTAAACTTGATGTCTTTACGACTGCATGATGTGGAAGAAAATATCCTTCGCTATTGTCAGCATCCACTTCCGACATTTGCTTCAAATCATAGTAATCTCTTAGGAAGTTATTGTACTCAATTTTGAGGTCTGGAGTTTTTTCCAGCTTTCGCACAAGAGACTCGTATCTTCGAAATGCAATTTCTTTCGAACTTCCTAAGTCCTTAATATTTGATTTGAATGGTATTTTTACAATAAACCGCCCGCTTTCGTCTCGTTGCACAGAATCTGCAAAATATTTTTCACATTTTCTTTCATCTTCGGACAATATGTTATCGTTGCCGATTTCTTCTAGCTCCCAGAACCTTAAAACGACATCATCTGTCAACCTTTCATAATTTAATGTTAAGTTGCAATTTATCGTTTGACTGACTTCGTCAACAGATATTCCCATATGCCCTGCAATTACCCAACCAAATGTTGTATTTTTTAACAAAGGTATATTTAGACCCGAATTTTTCATGACCTGGCTTCATGACGCGCCAAAATATGTCAGATCCTAGCAACAATTCGATGTCACTTATCTCATTAAAATTAGGATCTGCCAAGTGGTACCAAGAAGGTATCTTGATTAAACCTTTATTGAAACCAGTTGTAGGTAACTTGCAAATTATTTTAGGCATTATAAAACATCTGATTTCTTCGTCAAAACTGCTATTGCAGGACTGAATTGTTTCGCTTACTTGTTTACCTACCTGAGAAATGGTTTGACCAATTCCTCTTACTACATGGTTTATGTTATGTGCCTTTAGCCCGAGATATTCCGATACTCTTTGACATAAGAAATTTGACTGTGATCCACTATCCAACAAAGCACGTACCTTTATTGATTTACCTTCGGATTTTAATATCACTACCGCTGTCGATAAAAGAACTTGCGGAAATCCGTTCAATTGCGCAACGTGGCAATTTTCAGCATTAGCGTTATACTCGGTCAACTTCTGAACGCAAGTCTTGACCGCTGTTGCTTTATTGGTGGATGATTCTGGAGGTGGTTCTTGCGCACTAGTGCTCGTCAAATCCATTTGGTACTTACTATTTGATTCTCTTTCTAAATGCAAAATAGTGTTATGGGACTTATGACAATGAAAACATTTGCGCATTTTACATTTCCAAAACGGATGATTGTCTCTCAGACAAATTAAACACAGCTTCAATCTCTTAACCTGCGAAATACGGTTTGGAATCGATAGTTTTAGAAAGTTACTGCAATAAAATATGCTGTGTTCTTCCTTACAATAATAACACTGCATCTTGTTTCCTAATTCCGTTTTGTCAGTGACCGGTAGCCTATAGCTGCGAGTTTTCTTTGGATTATTTTCGTGCGTTACCTACCAGGTTTGAAATTCTCTAACTTTTCTAAAATATCGCATTTTTGTTTTAAGAAGCAAGTTATGTCATTAATTGTTGGTAACTCTCCCTCAATAGCATAGCCTTCCCAATCTCGTCGCTTAACCGAATCAAACTTTTCACACATTACGTCAATAATTAGGCGGTCCCAGCAGTCTGTTTTTTCTCCTAGGGCCTTTAATGCACGCAAATGTTTTATGTATGCGTCTAGCAACCTTCGCAGTTCAATATGCGATTCTTTACCTATCTTGGGGTGTTCAAACATATCGCGAATGTGGCTATAAATAATCATGTTTTTATTTCATAAACGGTCAGATAAACATCGCCAAGCAATAACATAATTAACAGAAGTTACCCGCAACGATTTTATGCTTTGCATCTGCCTCACCTTCTAAAGAAGCTCTGAGGTAATAACACTTTTGAATACTTGTCAATATGTCATTTTCGTGTACCATAGAGACAAAAACATCCTTAAACTCTAGCCAATGATTATAATTCAAATCGAAATTCGGAATCGATATAGGGGGCAACTTTACCATACTTCTTACCTGATCATTTGCAGGAACATTAGTTTCGGAATTAAAATTAATTCTAGACAGATTACTAATTGCTTTAACTTCACCAATCATCTCAAAATACGTGTTCGCAAAATTATTTCGCTCATTTTCAACTGCGTCGGAGTTATCAGAAAGCTCTATTTCGGATTGCAACATATTAAACTCCTCAAAAATAGGTTCTACTTTCTCGAGTCTAACTTGTAATTGACTATACAAATTATCTGTCAAATCATCTTTTCCGATAATATTACGATGTAAATACCTACTGAAACGAGTTAGTTTCGATTATCAGGACGTCCGAGCGACCCTGCTTATATCCCGTAATGACTTCCGTGGGACATATCAGGGACCGAGGTGTGTTTGCTGGGCATGCGGTGCAAACGGTCATAAAAAAGCAAATGCTGTGCATAGATAAAGTGTATCTGTTCTTGAAATTGATATAGAAACGGCATTCTTCAAAGAAATACCATTCACTGACTGGGCAAACCCACTCTGCAACCGCATACACATTCCTTAATATTCTTTTTCTGTCTTTTACTCTTGCGCAAACATACAGCACTATAAAAAAGCTTAAGCCTTTTTATCCATGTATAGTAGGCAATCAGTTATACAATAACGTGTGTAGGTGCACAAGAGCTTGAGCATTCCTCAGCATTCCGAGAACAAGGCAAGCTATGTTGCCAAGTTGTCGATAAAGTAGTAATGCGTTTAGTAGAAGCAGGCAGAGGCAAGGATAGACTATCCGTTATCACATATGCAAGTTCCAGTTGAGTAGCGACGATAGAACATTACTCAGTGGGGGATGTCCTGTGGTAGAAAAAAGCACAAGATTGAAATCGTATATGAGCATAAATTATTGCAGATTTGCTCAATTATTTAAAGCAAAAGGGCATCAATTAAACTTTACATTATTAAAAATAATCCTACCATTTTAATGAAAGTTTCTGGTAGGGCCAGAAATATTTCGAATTCCAATAATCTGTTCTTGTTAACGAACGGGATCGGAATTCCAACAAATACTGAACTTAATATGTTCCTTTATCAATTTCCCCAGACATGATTGGTTTTTTGAGCGTTTTTACATACGTGGGAAGCTCGATTGTTAAGCTTCTTAAAAAAAGGATTACCTTATAATTTCACGGTTGACTTTTGTTACAAAAATTAAAATATATGCGTGAGTGTGTCAATTATGTACTCGAGATAAAAAATCATTGTTCTACAAGCTAGTCGTACGTACCAAATTTCTAACAGAACTTCATTTAAAATTAACCCCTATAGGGGTAAGATATATCTGACTTTCTACTGGAGTTATATTCATTTTTACTTCAAAGATAAATCAAAAAATAATTTTAATCATAATAATAAAAACAGCCGTTATTTGAGCAGTTGGAAAGTAAGATGTGTAATTCGATATAGATATCCAAATTTCATCTTTTAAACTGAAGTTGGTATATGAAAATATGCAGTAAAATAATTGGATTAACCGACAATTATCATAAAATATAATTTGAAACCCTTTGTGCATAATTTATGAGTCTTAAGGTTTATAAAAAGTTTCAAAATGTTACCATGTTGTGGACAAAAACAGTTGCATTTGGCATCTGAAAAAAATTGTGAAAAAGTGTTAAATGTATATAGCTTGTGACCATTATTAAAATTATTTACTTATCTCGATTGTAGTCTCTGCTGTCTCGCAGTTACCATTTCGAATAGACACAGAGTTAGTATTTTCGATATAGTTTATGTTTTGAGGACTTCTATTATTCTTCTTCTATTATTGGTCATATTTGATTGAGTATAAGATATATTGGGAAATTCACAATATCACATTAGGGACTCATGGAGTTTTTGCGAATTTATAAAAAAACAGAAGATACCTGAGAACCATCGCCTAATATCGCTTGATGTGGTATCGTTATACACAAAGATCCCGGTAGATTACTCAATACAGTGCATAAGAAATAAATGGTCTGAAATAAAGGAACATACATAATTACCCGAAAATGAATTTATTGGGGCGGTAGAGCTGTGCCTTAAGTCCACTTACTTCCAGTACGAGGACAATTTCTATTCACAAATATATGGAGTAGCTATGGGCTCTCCCATAGCTGCAACAATTGCAAACCTTGTAATGGAAAGTATGGAAGAAAAACTAATACCTGATATGAATTTTAAGTGTAGATTCTTTAAAAGATACGTGGATGACTGCATAATGTGCCTGCCAAACCAAAAAGTTCAATACACACTGGATAAGTTTAATGCGTTACATGAGACCATTAAATTCACCATTGAGGAAGACAAAAACAGATCATTAAACTTTTTGGATATGACGGTTATATATGACGATAACATCAACAACATAAACTTAACCAACGAGCTTGGATCCGACCACCTGGCTATTACGTTTAACATAGACTTACAACATACGCAACCTACCTCCAATACACCTATAGAGAAAAACTTAAACCTAACAAAGACTGACATAGACAAAGTGAAACAACATATACATGACTACATTCAATCACAAGCACACCCCATTTCAATAAAAACCATACAACAACAACTTTCACTAGCCTTAGGAAAATTTAGCCCGGAAATAAAAAATGCTTTCTACCGACATACACTACCCAAATACATACTGAGACTAATAAAACATAAGAGGGAACTGTACAGACTATATACAAACACTCAAAATAACGACCTAAAAAAGACAATGAACCAACTTAACAGAAACATTAAAACCCTGATTGGACAATACCGACAAGACAAATGGCTAGAAACATGTAAAGAAATACAGAAGGACAAAGGCAAAACATACTGGCGAAAAATTAAGAAACTGACGCAATACAGGAAGACTGGCACCACTGACACAATTGACGAAAACGGAATAGAACGCTACACAGACAAAGAGAAAGCGGACGCATTCGCCAGACACTATCAAAGGACCTTCAGCATATCGACAAACCCTAACTTGTACTGGTACTTGAACTATTTTAACAACTCACCAAACTATGCCTGCACACTGATCACAGACATAGAGTACGATGAAGCCCTAGCGCACATCAAGAATACTGCACCGGGGAAGGATAAAATTAAGGCAAAAGTCCTGAAAAGCCTAACTCAAGAAACACACAAACTGATCCTAACTGAATTGAACAACTGCATCACAAATGGCAGAATCCCAGAAACATGGAAAAACGGCTTAATAATCCCTACACCCAAAAATGGACTGGACAATACACAACCGAGCAACTACAGACCAATTACACTACTTCCAGTACTAGGCAAGATTTTTGAATGCATAATGAAGCGGCGGCTTGACAAAGTGATTGGAAAGTATATACCTACCTACCAATTTGGTTTCAAACAGCATCACTCGACCGTTCATCCGCTCTTTATTTTGGCCAACAATATACAAACTACCCACCTAACTGACAGAAAGACATCTTGCCTGTTTATGGACATTAACAAGGCTTTTGACAGTGTCTGGCATAGAGGCTTACTATACAAACTATACAAACTACACACACCAACATATCTACTACACACCATAAAGAACTTACTAGAAAACAGACAACTACAAGTACGAATTGACAAAACACTGTCATTTTCTTTTTCCCCTGAACAAGGGCTCCCTCAAGGATCCCCGCTCTCACCGTTTCTCTACAATATATACTGCCATGACATATACAATTACAACTTACCAGACAAAAATCAAATCGACAGATCGGCATACATATTACAATACGCAGACGACACGGCACTAATTGTACATGACAAAACTACTGAGAGAGCAGCTCAAAGACTCCAAACACTAACAAACAACACAATGACATGGTTTTATAAATGGAGACTAACACCAAACGCGTCAAAAAACCAACTTCTGCTCACAAACCACAGACTCAACGCTGACTCCCCTACAATAACTGCAGACGGCCAAACGACACAACCAAAAAACGACGTAAAATACCTTGGAATTACAATTGACCACAAACTTAAATTCACTAAACACATACGAAACATCAGGGCAGAAACAATAAAGAGAACAAAACACTTCCGATCACTAACCTACAAAGACAGAGGAATTAGCACAAACACCGCCACCAAAATATATAAAGCTATTTGTAGACCCTTGCTAGACTATGGACATATACTCATGACCAACGGAACAGAAAGGACAAAACGTTATATACAAACAACAGAACAAATTGCACTAAGACTAATAACACGAATAAGACACCCCTAAACCCACTACACAACCCCCCCACCCAACTACTATACGAACGCACAAACATGACAAAGATTTCGGAAAGACTCATACATCTACAGACAAAATGGACAAACAACCCCTACAACTGGACCATACTGAATCCCCTTTGTCTTACAAGACCAACCAGACAATCCCGCTTTCGTTTCCCTACATTAACGCTACTCGAACACTTACAAACGCTACGGACTAGTGGACAATAAAATAATTCCTTCTTGCCACTGAAATCTTATTTATTTAATAGCATTGTTAACCTAGAATAAGAGAATTTTCATATTTGTTTTCATTTAGACTAAGACTGTATGTATTAAACAAGGGCAGAAAGACCGATAGGTCGATAGCCTTTTTTGGAAATAAAGATAATTACTACTACTACTATGACGATAATGGGGAAATAAAAACAAACTGGTGCACAAATGATGTGTGGTCTGGTAGATACTTGAATTACCAATCATATGCACCTATACAATATAAAAAAATTGTCGTAACAGCTCTTACTGATAGAGCGATTAAATTGGCACATTATAGATACAGAACAAAAAAATATTGAAAAATAAAAAAGATACTAATAATGAACAACTATCCCAAAGTTTTCTTCGAACCAATTATAAAACAAAGAATTAATAAAATCTACCACTCAAATAAATGGAACAACATAAATAATATAAAAAAGAAAAAAGAAGGTGAAATCAAGTATGTATCATTACCGTACATACCAGAAATCAACACAAAAATAAAAAATGTTTTAAAACGACCTATTTAAACAACGCACAAATTTAAACCTAGAAGCGATAAGTTGGACACACCTAACGTAATAAACAAGATTGACTGTTTGAACTGTGACAACACATACATAGGTCAAACAGGGCAATATTTAAAGAAAAGAATATACGAGCATAAGTATAGCTTAAGAAAGACCAACATGCACAACAAAAGTTGCATCAAGTTGAGCTTTCCGATTTACTATTTGTTGAAGGGGTCTTAAAGTGTGCATGTAAATTTCAAAACTGAAATCACTGCATTTATCAAGTGTACCAAAATGTTGAACGTCATTCACTAAATGAAGAAGATTATAAATATTATGAGACCAAACCTCTTCTCCATAAATCGAAATTAAACTTTCAACAAATTATTTCAAAAACTTTTCAGCATTATCTATGTATTGTAAATGTTTTTCAGAGGATAAACTCATTATTGGAACATGCACAAATAAAAAGTTTTCATATTTCTCCTCTGAGAGGATGTTGCTTAGAATAACAGGCCCGGAATAAAGTATAAATTGTCTAATTTTAGTAGCTTTTCACCTTCGGCTTTCAGACACACTACGAGGCTTTCTATTAAATGCCGAAGGAATATTTGAAGATTGGTCAACTTAGAAATCAGACCATTCTTTTACTTTAACAAAAGGTATTTTACTTGAAGGCTTTCCTTCTAACCATTAGGATACTATCAATTTTTCGACGACTCCGAAGCACACAAGATGCATGTAGTCTAAAAGAAAATAATTCAAAAGGAAGTTTCTGTTGAGTTTAAAATAATTCTTAGCGTGCTTAAATAAATACTGTTTAATGTTTGTTAAGTTTTGCACTATGGAAAATGTGAGCAGAATATTTGTTTTATTTAAAGTTCCAATAAAAATCACTAGATGTTTCAATGTGAAATATCTCGAACACGGTGAGAAATATCCACTTGGCAGAAGTGCGCATTTTTTGCTTAGAGCAAATTAGTGCTATCGGAGAACGACTTGCGTCTAAGAAAGGTGTTGTCATCCATGTTTTGGAAATATTGTGATCTTTCATAAATTCGACGATAAAAACGCGAATCTATTATTTCCAAAAAGTTGAGATCATATAGAAATATTTTATCGTCTCAATATATGTTTATTGCTTATAATTCCAAATAGTATATATTAAAAAGGAAAGTGGATCGCAACTCTGCAAACAAAACAAAATACTCTAGAAATCTATGCTGGAAACTAGACTGGCGCTAATCCGTCATTTAAACCTCTGAAATTGGTGGAACTGGTTGAAATGGATTTCTCATGTAATTATCGTTCAATTGCAATGCTCCCTGTGTTGTGAAAAATAGTTGAAAGTTTACTAAAAAATCGCCTCATGCCATTTATCTTCAAGCATTGCATATTATCGCCAGAGCAGTTCGGATTTTCGCGTAACAAGTGCACCAACGATGCAGTATTTTCCTTGCTTCATGATGCTTACTAATCGCTAAATTGCAATCGCCCCACAGCTACAATCTTCTGTGACTATGCAAAAGCGTTTGACTGTGTGAGTCACATCATTTTGTTAGATAAGCTTGAATTTTATGGAATACGTGGTATTTCTTCCAACTGGTTTAAGTCATATCTTGAAAATAGGCAACAGTTTGTCAGAGCAAGCGGGTCTGTCTCTGAGTGTAAACTGACTGCCAGTGGAGTTCCCCAGGGTTCTGTGCTTGGACCTATTCTTTTCCTACTATTTATCAATGACATCAGCTACTTAAAAATCAATGGCAAAATTACCCTCTTTGCTGACGACACAAGCATAACATGGAGTGATTCTGATACTGTGTCCCTTCACTCTAAGGTTTCCAACGATCTCGTTGCAATCAAGAGTTGGTCTGACTCTAGTTTGCTGGGGTTTAACGTTAATAAAACGGTAGCCCTATCTTATAGAGGAGCTTTACAACCCTTGCTACTTCATAACAACAATATTAGATACGTTGAGTCGAGCAAATTTCTGAGCTTGAACATTAAGGCCAACCTTAAGTGGTGTACCCATATTGACTACTTAACAAAAAAACTTTCTTCCGCTTGTTTTGCAATTCGATCTGTTTCGATGGATCTGAATGTGTTCTTCGCCAAACTCGCATACTTCTCTCTATTTGAGTCTCACATCCGTTACGGCCTTCCTTTTTGGCGCTGCCGCAACACCCAGCAATTTCAAAGTATTTTTAAACTGCAGAAACGAGCAATTCGCTATCCATTTGGCCTGAAAAGTAGAGCTGTTTGCTACATTGCAAGTACTACTTTGAAAACTATAAAATTCTCACACTTGCTGCTTTATTCATTTTAGAGAATGTCTGCTTGATACGCAAACATCGAGCCATCTTTCCAGAAGGGCCACAACATAGGTACCCTACCAGAAACTTTCTGTTTATGGTATGGTACAAAAAATGCCAAACATTATAAACAGTTTTTTATTCTCTCGCTCGATGTTAGATAAAATAAAATTTTTCAATTGCTTACCAAATTTGAAGGTGGAAACAGCCATGCATGTAAGTAAATTTTAAAGCTCTGAACAATAAATTCTAGTCTTTTCCCGAACATGATCGTCCTGACTCATCACCTGTGATACCAAGAGATTCAAAAGATTTTAATATATGTTTTTTAATGTTGTAATTTGTATTTTAATATGTAAATTTTTACAGAGTTTCTTGTTTCTAAATTAATGACGATTTGTTAATGTATATTTTAGGCAAACTGATGATGGTGGAGAAAGACACCGAAACGTATTTGTAAAATGTTTTAAATAATAAACAATAAAATTGACTGGAACCGAGGAATTTCAATTGAATTAATTAGTTTGTTAACTTTTGTAAGCAAAAGCATTTTAACCATGCTAATAGTTTAATTTTTTTTTGACAATCAATATCTTACAAGATTATCTTACAGATTCATTATGATCCAAAAGTGGCATCATTCCTCTAGGGGTGTTGTCTGGGGGTGTTTTGGGAGTACTGGCAAAATAGTCAAAACAATTAATTCTTATCTAAAACCGAGATGTTTGCAAAAAACTAGATCAGAATTACGGCAACGATGTTTTTCAAAGCAATCTGCCTAATTAACATTACGTAAATACCTGTTACTTTTTAATTATTAAAAATTGTAGTAACCATGGGTAAACACAAAACAAAGACAGATAAAGCAAAATAAATATTTTCAGGTTAGGGTAACCCTGTCAATTTGCCGTCAGTGCTGCCATCCTTTTTGGGGCAGATGAGTGATATACCTAAACTCGTCACCAAAATGTTGTAAACAAACATCTCCTGTGTAAGGTTATGTATCAATGATTAATATTAATCAAATAAAATACAATTAAGTTGTTAAATCACAAGAGGTTGACGAAGTTCTGCCTGTTTAACTCCAGACATGTTTGTTCCCCAATCACTTTATTGTGCACTTTTCGCCGCAGTCTGGGATCACCTTTTGATCAGCTTCTCGTATTCAATTAATTAACTCTTGCTCAATTTGCCAACGCCACTTTTGAATCACCCTGTATATAAGGTGTTTCATGGGGAAGGAGCATTATTTTAACCACATATTCTGGGTCCGAAAATCACCCTAGTTTGCTATATAAACGTTAAATCAAAAAGGCTTCGTAACGGATTTACAGGGTGTTAAAGTTTAATTTCGCATATTTTCCTGACTGTACTTTAATTCATTCCAATATATTCCTGGGTTTCAGTCAATTTTACTGTTTATTATTTAAAATGTTACAAAAACGTTTCGGTGTCTTTCTCCACCATCATCAGTTTGTCTAAAATATACATTTACAATCATCATCAATTAAATAAAAAACTCTAACCAAATTTCACACACTAAAATACAATTACACACACATTAAAAAGTATATTAAGGACATTGGCTTTCAGGTGATGAGCAAGGACAAACATATCCGGGAAAAGACTAGAATCTATTGTCTAGAGATTCAAACCTCAATCTCAACTTACGTGTATAGTTCACTACATGGCAAACACTCAACTGGTTACTGAATTTTCCATATTTTATTCGATATCAGGCGAGTGAAACAAAAAAACCCGTTTATATTACGGTTTTTTCTTTCTTTTTTGGTTTTTCAGGAATGCTTGGCAATTCTTCAATATCAGATGTTTATATTTTATTTACCTGGTCCAATCAGTTCATTTATGCGATCATCTAATTAGTGTATGGTATACATAGCTCAGATTGTCTGTATCTGATCTGAAATTTATTGCATTTTGATGTTTCTTAATTTGTATCATTTCATGGATTCTTCTCTTATTATAGTTGTCTTCATTGACCAATATTTGCGTGTTATCGAAATCAAAATCATGCAACTTTTGTTTTGCATGTTGTGCTAATGCTGTTGCATTCTCGTCAACCTTTCTTAAGCTGTACTTATGTTCGTATACTCTTTTCTTTAAATATTGCCCTGTTTGTCCTAAGTATGTGCTGTCACAGTTCAAACAGTCAATCTTGTATATTACGTTTGGTGTGTCCAATTTATCGTTTTTAGGCTTAAATTTTGTAAAACATTCTCTTGCCAAGTTGTTTTTAGTTTTCTCTGCTACAGCAATTTTTAAAACCACATAATATTGCTGTAGCAGAGAAAACTAAAAACAACTTGGCAAGAGAATGTTTTACAAAATTTAAGCCTAAAAACGATAAATTGGACACACCAAACGTAATATACAAGATTGACTGTTTGAACTGTGACAGCACATACTTAGGACAAACAGGGCAATATTTAAAGAAAAGAGTATACGAACATAAGTACAGCTTAAGAAAGGTTGACGAGAATGCAACAGCATTAGCACAACATGCAAAACAAAAGTTGCATGATTTTGATTTCGATAACACGCAAATATTGGTCAATGAAGACAACTATAATAAGAGAAGAATCCATGAAATGATACAAATTAAGAAACATCAAAATGCAATAAATTTCAGATCAGATACAGACAATCTGAGCTATGTATACCATACACTAATTAGATGATCGCATAAATGAACTGATTGGACCAGGTAAATAAAATATAAACATCTGATATTGAAGAATTGCCAAGCATTCCTGAAAAACCAAAAAAGAAAGAAAAAACCGTAATATAAACGGGTTTTTTTGTTTCACTCGCCTGATATCGAATAAAATATGGAAAATTCAGTAACCAGTTGAGTGTTTGCCATGTAGTGAACTATACACGTAAGTTGAGATTGAGGTTTGAATCTCTAGACAATAGATTCTAGTCTTTTCCCGGATATGTTTGTCCTTGCTCATCACCTGAAAGCCAATGTCCTTAATATACTTTTTAATGTGTGTGAAATTTGGTTAGAGTTTTTTATTTAATTGATGATGATTGTAAATGTATATTTTAGACAAACTGATGATGGTGGAGAAAGACACCGAAACGTTTTTGTAACATTTTAAATAATAAACAGTAAAATTGACTGAAACCCAGGAATATATTGGAATGAGTTAAAGTTTAATTTAAAAAATGCAAGATTATACATTTCTTCAAAACGGATGGAGATATGGCCTCTATGGATTTCGGATATGCGCATGTTTTGCAATGAAATAATTTTGTAAATTTTTGGCATTGGCGTGCGCTGTACTCTGCCGAGTTTGTTAAAGAAGAAAATAGTACGCCACTGTATTTTTGAAGTATTATAATTATTTTTCAAATTCTTGTTCTATTCCAAATAAAAAGTATATCTTCCATTTTTTTGCTTCGCCGTTTCTTTCAAGACACAGTTGATAAAGTTAAATCAAATTAAAATTACCAGGCTGTCACATTGTAGTAATCCTGTACAGATACAACTTCACGGTTTTTCAGAAGCCGCACAGCCTGCTTACGGGGCCTGTTTATATATTCGCTCTATCGACAGTTTCGGAAGCATTACCGCATCTTTATTATGCTCCAAATCGCGGGTTGCTCCTTTAAAGCAATTAACGATTCCCATACTTGAACTTTGTGCTGCAGTCCTTCTTTCCAAGCTGACCCAATCAGTTTTAAATTCACACTGCTATTCGTTTAATACTGTTTTCTATTGGTGCGATTCCACCATTGTCTTAGCCTGGATACGTACATCACCACACTTACTGAAAATGTGTGGACAACAACCCTGCCGATTTGCTGACGAGGGGGATTGCTCCTGTTACTATTTTAAACCACCCACTTTGGTTTAAGGGTCCGTGTTGGTTACTTGACCCTGAAGAGTCCTGGCCAAACAATCCCAAACTAGACACTCAAATCTTAGAATTCCGTAAAATTTCACAGAATACCTTTCTAAGTACTACTGTAAAGAACGACCTGTTGGATATTTTAAAACGTAATTCTATTTTAACAAGAGTAATTCGCATTTTCGCTTATATCTTGCGATTTAAAAACAAAATTGTATCTGATTTATGAATCTTGGGTATTCCGTAGATGAGCGTAAGGGTTGTGCTTGCCTCCCATACATACATGGAGTCACGAACAGGACCGGCAGGATACTGGAGAAACACAGAGTGAAAGCAGTCTTTAAACCAACTCGAACAATCCAACAGATTTTGAGATCGGCCAAGGACAAACGGGATCCTTTATCGGCACCAGGAGTCCACAGGGTTCCATGCAGTTGTGGCAGAGCATATATCCGCACCACAAAACCACAAACAGCGTGTACGCCAAAACCATTGAAGCGCCTCCCACTCCGCGTGCATGAGCTCACACGACCAGACCGCATAAATACGACAAAGAATCCAGTAGTTGAACTAGTCTTGGTCGGAAAGCACGGGAGATCACTTCGCCCACTGCCTCATCGCCTTTGATGATCTCCACCGCAGTTGTGGACGAAACGTTAGGAAGAAATTCCCATGGACCACGGCTTCAAAGCCCGAAAAACATTTCTATATGTGATTTCCTACAATACTTTGTCAAGTTGAAGCTTGCCTCAATTCCCGCCCAGTTTTCCAATTTCTGACAATCCTCATGATCCTAATCCGTTAACACCGGCCCATTTCTTGATTGAGGAACCATTAACAACCACACCACAAAGGAATCTACTGGGCACCAATGAACGAGTACTGTGCAAGTATTGGCATCTCCAACAAATAGTGCAGCATTTTTGGTCAAGATGGACGAAAGAATATGTATCCCAACTGCAGATTCGTGCGAAATAGAAAACCAACTACACCTCATTACTGAAACCTGTGCTTTTGGTACTTGTGAAGCAGGATGGATTCCCGCCATTAAAATGGCGAGTTGGGCGTATTACATAGTTATTTCCTGGTCGACGGAATTGTCAGGAACGTCATATTGAAGACTGCCTCTGGAAGCTATCAGCGGCCTGTGTCCAAGCTTAGTGTTCTTCCCTACCAGTGAACTGTTAAAGTTCTATTTAAACCCTTAAAGGGTTTCAAGTGGGCGGTATATTGAGAGCAATGGCAACACCCCGTCCGTGTTTATCAACGCTTTTAAATATGGCAACAGTGCACTGCTTGTCATAAATCCATCAAGACTGTCAATTTTGTTTTTAACCATTTTTTTGTTTGTTATTCGTTGTTTATGTATAACCGCGACGACGATGTAAACATGTAAAAGAAGAAATACAACTTCGTTATTTCTCCAATTTAAAATATTGCCTTGTTTAACGTGAAATTCAAATAATATTCGACAACACACCCCAACAATAATACTCACCCTGAATATAAATTCGATAAACCGGTTTATGACACATAAAGCGGCCCTCAGTTAAAATATTATAATCGTAAAAGCTATAAAAATGCAAACTTTTATGATTTTAAATAACTTTGCCGGTTTTAATGTACGATTTTAAAATTGGATCTAATAGTCACAATGGGCTAGTAAAACAAATTATTTAGACCTTTAACCATGTAGGCTTATGAAAATGACAAGTACGTGGGGTGCTCACATAACCCCGTGGAAAAAACTTGTATTTATATTTGTTACCTAAACTTGTGTGTATACTTTCCTGACGGTATTTCAATTTAATTCAAAATAAATTCCTGGGCTTCAGTCAATTTTATTGTTTATTAGTTTAAACATTTTACAAATACGTTTCGGTTTCTTTCTCCACCATTATCAGTTTGTCTAAAATACACATTCACATTCGTCATTAATTTAAAACAAAAGCTGCTAAAATATACATACTAAAATACAAATTACGAGCATATTAAAAAGTATATTAAAAACATAGAATCACAGGTCATGAGTCAGGACAATCATGTTCGGGAAAAGACTTGAATTTATTGTTTAGCGATTTAAATTACTTACATGTATGACTGTTTCTACCTTCACATTTGGACAACTATTGAAAAATCTTTACTTTGTTCAATATCGAGCGAGGGAATAAAAAACTGTTTATAATACTTGACATTTTTCTTTGCATTCTCAGGATATCACTTGCCCTGCATTTCTTTAAAAAAGTCTTAAATTTTCTTAAAGTCAGTCCTTTTATTAGCTAGACAGGGATTGTTTGGCTTTGAAATGATATGTTCGCTCAGAGTGAAAACAATCGGTGAATGATCCGAATTCAAAAAGATTAGCCTGTCTTCAACTTCCATATAATTGCTTGATATATTTTTAATTATGTAAAAGTCTATCAAATCAGGAACTTTTTCCGGATCTGCAGGCCAGTATGTAGGTTTGCCCGTGGAAACGACTTCACATCCGCAGCTCTGGACGGCTCTGAGCAGTTCCCTTTTTTTAGGTGTAATAAATCTGGATCCCCAGTGGGTATGTTTTGCGTTGTAGTCTCCACCTATTATAAATCGATTTCCTAGATTTTTGAGGGTTTCATATCTTCCACATTTGATGTTGTGTTTTGGAGTGTTTTGCGTTTATACACACCAGCCAACGTAATGTTAGTATTCTTGATTATAAATTTCACTGTCATTGCTGGGATATCTTCTGCTTCAATTTTATTTTCTTCATTATGAGAAATACTTTCTTTGATTATTACTGCACTTCCTCCTTTCGCTGCGTTTTCAGGATGCAAATGAAAAATGATTGCCTTGTGAAATGTGTTTCTGATATTAAACACACTTCGATCTTGAACGAACATTATGGTTTTTTAAAACTTTTTGTTTTAAACTCAAAACTGTATCTTCCATTTGAGTTATTTTGTTTAATATAAGTTGTGATGTTTCGTCAATATTACTTCCCTGAGACTTTGTTAGTTTCTTTATCTCGGCTATATAGACATAAGTTTGTTTATTCTGATTGTGGCATTTTTTCTTCCTTGTTTAACTTTTTCTTAAATGACATTTGTTGGGCTGGTTTTGATAGCTTTCTTGTTCTTAAGTTTTTGTAACTCTTTCGCGACTCCACATCCTCGAGAGTTGGCAGGTTGTTCTCCACAGTTTACACATTTCAGTTTTTGGTTTTCAGGTTTTCGCCAATCGTTTGTTATGTGTTTGCCTGCACATTTTACAAATGAAATCAAATCAAAATATGCTTTATTGCCACAGGAAAATTTACAAATTTTATGGACAAAGCGTGTCACACATCTTGGCTCTTTCGCACAAAATTTGTGTCCAAACGCTTGACATTTCTTACATTGAGAAATTAATTGGCATGCTTTTAGTGGTACAATTTCTCCTTTACTGCCAATATGTGAGTTATTTTGTATTTTGCGAAATTTCAGCTCACTTTGCAACTTTAAAATTTTTAAACGTTTTCAGCGAAAATAGAAATATGCATTGATTATGCAAATATTCTTTTTCACGTTATTTAGTATCACAACTAAGTGAATTGTTGTGAATGTCGTTTGGGTCATTTCTGTGACCTCGTTAATGCGGTCTTGAATTTTCTGCTGATTTTCTGCTCTTTGATATTCATCATTTGCGAGTCAATGTCCTTTGGTGACTTTTTTACCATTGTCTGTGTCATGGTCACATCTCGACAGACAAGGTTTCTTTCATTTCCCTGAAGAGTTTTGATATAATTATCAAATCTCGTTGTAAATTATTACCGTTTTTTAACATCCTTGGGGTGTCTTTGATTGTGGAAATCGACACGTTTGTATTTTGGTTTTAGTTTTTCGGATTGTTTTTTAGCAGTCGTTAATAATTGTTTTGAATATTCAGGAATTTCAGGGTCGTTTTTTCGTTTTTCGCTTATCTTAAAGAGAACGTTTGATTTCCTAGTATTGAGTTTCAATTTTAGTTTCTCATTTAGTTCTTTAAATGTCTCTGCTAATTCGTAAACATAATCAGTTTGCAGTTGATTTATTTTTTCGTATATTTTCCTGACTGTACTTCAATTCACTCCAATATATTCCTGGGTTTCAGTCAATTTTATTGTTTATTATTTAAAATGTTACAAATACGTTTTTGTAACGTATTTGTAACATTTTAAATAATTTTTGTATATTCTTTTTCCTGACTGTACTTTAATTCATTCCAATGTATTCCTGGGTTTTCAGTCAATTTTATTGTCACTAATTATGGTGTTATGTGATGAGCCCTGCGTTTCGTCCCGGGTCTACCTATTGGACTCGTCAGTAAGGCTTAGGTAGACCCTGCCTTATACGCCGGACATCGGTTATACGCGTTCGGACGTAAATGAACCGTGCCGGTATAGATCTTCTGCGGTGAGATATTGGCAACCCGTGTTGCCGATTAGCATTAGATTGAAAACCACTCGTTCCATATTGCTTTTTTTCTCCCAAGCATCTATATCTTTTTCGTATATTTCTTTTTCCTGACTGTACTTTTAATTCATTCCAATATATTCCTGGGTTTTTCAGTCAATTTTATTGTCACTAATTATGGTGTTATGTGATGAGCCCTGCGTTTCGTCCCGGGTCTACCTATTGGACTCGTCAGTAAGGTTTAGGTAGACGAGTCCAATAGGTAGACCCGGGACGAAACGCAGGGCTCATCACATAACACCATAATTAGTGACAATAAAATTGACTGAAAACCCAGGAATACATTGGAATGAATTAAAGTACAGTCAGGAAAAAGAATATACAAAAACGAAGATAGATGCTTGGGGAAAAAAAGCAGAATGGAACGAGTGGCAGCATCGGCAACACGGGTTGCCAACATCTCACCGCACAAGATCTACACCGGCTCGGTTCATTTACGTCCGAACGCGTATAACCGATGTCCGGCGTATAAGGCAGGGTCTACCTAAGCCTTACTGACGAGTCCAATAGGTAGACCCGGGACGAAACGCAGGGCTCATCACATAACACCATAATTAGTGACAATAAAATTGACTGAAAACCCAGGAATACATTGGAATGAATTTTAAATAATAAACAATAAAATTGACTGAAACCCAGGAATATATTGGAGTGAGTTGATTTATGTTTTGCTCAAAGTTTAGTTGATAGTTTAAATTGCCTTTTAGTATTTGGAAAGGTGAATATTCATGTGTAGAGTGAATACTGTTCTTGTAATTCAATATTGCAATATCAACTAATTCTTGAATTGTCTTTGATCGATAGTTTTGCCTAAGTGCAACAAGACTTTCTATGAGTGTTGAGTGGAAACGTTCAATTGGCGAATTAGAGTTTGGATTGTAAGGAATGGTAAAATGTAATTCGATTTGATACATTTTTCAAAGATCTTGAACCAAATTAGTTTTGAACGTCTGAGCATTGTCCGTTGTGATTTTACAAGGAACTCCGTGATGAGAAAATAGTTTTATTAAACTTTGGCATATCTCTATTGATGTTTCATTTATAGAATATTCCGTGGCAAATTTTGAGAAATTGTCTATAATCGTCAGGAATTTCTGTCCAGATATAGAATATGTATGCATATATAGGTGTTCAAACGGTTTGTTTCCTGTTGGTGTTGGTTTGAAGATCACTTTGCATGGATGTCGATCGTACTTCGTTTTCTGACAAGTTTCACAGGTGTTCACATAATTGATTACGTCTCTTTCTAGGCTAGGCCAATAGTAACTCTTTTTGATGTTTTTATGTTTTCCGTCATTCCTCGGTGTGACGTTTTGCTGGTGTGGTATCTTTCGATTAAATTCTTTTGATCTTCGGGATCGGTGACGTCTTCGAATAGAGTTTTTGAAATGAAGAGTTTGTAAGAGCTACTAATAAATGTTTGTTGGAAAATTCTTATTATTAAAGGCTCTAATTCTTTATCAGGGATATACATGCCATATGTATCAGGGGGTAGATAATCTCTAATGAGCTCTTGTATTTCCTGAGTTATCGGGCTGTTGTTGATAACTAGAATTATTCTCTTTTTGGATTCGAATAGCCTTGTTGAACTTGTGTAAGGTGTATCCGCTTTGGTCCATTTGATTATCAGTTGATTCTTGAAAGTTGTTACGTGCAAATATTTTGCCGTAAACCTGTTAATTTGTTTTCGACCTCGGCATGCGTGTGCAAGTTATTTGCCAAGCATATCTGTTTTGGTTTTTTCATCATAGAGTTAAATTTTGGCTGTAAAATCCGAATCTAGCAAATTTGGCGATTCGTATCGCAGTTTCGATTCTTATCGCAGGTGAAAAAAAAAATGTTTGGTAGATTGCGGGATCACGTGTCCGTTAGGGCCAATGAAATTGGTGATTTTTGATTCCTGCTCCAACGGAAGGTTGGGGGGAGGAAAGACTTCTACTGGTGTGACGGTAGATTTTTGGTGGTTGAAGAATTAATTAGGCCGTGCCGGTCAGATCGGCAGGTCGATTTTTGAGTTTGTTCCGCACGGTCGGGCTTTGAGATTTCATTGTGTTCAGGGCTACCGCATGGTCGGTTTTATTTGAAAGGTTTTAGAATCAAGAAATTTATTGATGATGCTTGCAAGAGGCCTTGATTGATGGTTTGCAAGAGGTTTGCAAGAGTCGGCGAGTGAAGTTTTGAGACCCAAGAACCAGATAGACGAATCCATGATGGCCGTTATGACCACGTGGAATTGATCCGAGATCCGTTGAGCAATTCAAAACCAGCTCTTTTGGGGAACTTCAGCGGGACCTTTGGATTTTTGACGTGGAGGCTGGTTCTGGTGTTTCCCATTTTGGTAGAAGTTGCATGCTACTTGGAAGCATGCTGGCGCCCAACTTTTGGTGAAGACTTTGTTTTTTATCAGTTTTTTTATGACAGTTTTTTTATGATAGGAATTAATAACTTTTATAGTTAACTGCTTGTGCTGAAACATTCAAGTTCGACTGCATTCAGTTCATTTTGTTTTTTTTTACTTTAATTGCGATTCACAGTCGGACCTGAGTGATTTCCTTATTTATTTGGTACCCCTTTACTGTGGATTTTTTTATTTTTATTTATGATCACGACCGATCCCCATTGGAAGACCTGCGAGGCCACTGACTGAAGTGATCACTCCAGCAGGTCCCCCTCAGGGTCCTTCCCCTTCACCACCCAGGCTTGATTGAAGTTAAGGTATCCATAGATTAAGGGTGCTACCAAAAATATCCGAGTGATACACTCTAAGTAAATTTATATGTTTTTTTTTTACCTTTATTACTCTCAGTAAAATTGTTAAATTGATTAAATACATTAGTTGTGCAGTTGAATTTGAGTGTGCATAATTTTGTATTGTCCATTGAGCGTTCCAAAAATTGTTCACTAGCCGCAAAGTACTAGCTCTTGCTCTAACTCACGCCCGAGATAAAATAAATATAGTTGGAAAGTAAAATTCATAACAAATTGGCGCCCAACGTGGGGCACTATTTAATTTTTTTGGAAGCGCTAAATGGACACTTACGATTCAGGTTTCAATGCAGGATATTTTTGGTCCGTTTAGATATAGTTTGATCGATTGAGGGTTGCCGGTATATCTTGTTATATATTTTCGATATTCTTTTTTTTTGGTACTGCGGTTATTTTTTTATATATTTTGATACAGTCTGTTAAGTATCACGTGGGTGACTGTGTTTGGAAAAAGAATTTTGTTTTGTCAAAGGCCATTGATGGGTTTGCCGCAAAGTTAGCCCCTAAATTTATTCCCTGTATTGTAACCAAAGTTATCTCAGATTTGGTTTATCGGTTGAGTGACCGCGATGGTCGTGATTTGGGGAACTGGCACGTTTCGGATATTAAGCCCGATGTAACAATTGACGATGATTAACGATAATGAACAATTCCGCTCTACAGACAGGGGCGTACCTTGGTGTGTGTGATCAGCTTGGCGCAAAACTTGATGATCGCTCACATTGAGGTTGGGAAGAATACTTCTGTTCAGTATTCTGGAGGTGGTAAAAGTCCACCAAGTGTTAGTGCGGAGTAATCTTCAATCGCTTCGCGCTTATTATGTCAGCTGTGTAAATGGCTGACCGTATCTCAATGTTGTCGTTTGTTGTTTTGCGGTTTTTAGTTTAGGGTTGTTCGGTTTTGGCTTGAATTGTGTGATGCCCATTTCTCCAGAATGATTAGTGTCGATCATCACAGGGATTTTTTTTTATTTCCTCTGTTGGATCAACCTTCAGCTGATCCAACAGCTTCATCCTTACGGGTCGATAAATTCAGGTTGATGTGGTGTTGATTGCTATTGGTAGCGATATTTTTTTTTTGTTTTAATGCCGCCCTATGGTCTTTATTTTTTTGAGACCCGTAGGATTTTTGTTCATAGTCGATGTTTAAAGTTCCGACGTTACCTCTCCGTCTAGCTAGCCTTCAGCGGTGTGACGGCTTAAATTGTAAGTTTTGGTATTAACGCTAGTGGTCTGGTTCGCCATTGGTGTTGCTCTTTAGGACTTAAATTGTAAGTTTTAGCATTAACGCTAGTGGTCTGGTTCGCCATTGGTGTTGCTCTTTAGGACCTAGATGGTAAGTTTTGGCATTAACGGTAATGGTCTGGTTCGCCATTGGTGTTGCTCCTTAGGACATAGATTGTAAGTTTCGGCATTAACGCTGATGGTTGAGGTTCGCTATTGGTGTTGCCTGTAAGGACCTAGTTTTAAAGTTTAGCTCAACGCTTGTCGTCTGGATCCGTGACAGGTGTTTGCTCTTCAGGATCTAGTGAGTTTATTGCGAGAAAAAAAAAAATTTAAACTTGGGTGTTTAAAATTTTTTTTTGGTTACTTAGGGGAGTGTGTTACGTGCAAATATTTTGCCGTAAACCTGTTAATTTGTTTTCGACCTCGGCATGCGTGTGCAAGTTATTTGCCAAGCATATCTGTTTTGGTTTTTTCATCATAGAGTTAAATTTTGGCTGTAAAATCCGAATCTAGCAAATTTGGCGATTCGTATCGCAGTTTCGATTCTTATCGCAGGTGAAAAAAAAAATGTTTGGTAGATTGCGGGATCACGTGTCCGTTAGGGCCAATGAAATTGGTGATTTTTGATTCCTGCTCCAACGGAAGGTTGGGGGGAGGAAAGACTTCTACTGGTGTGACGGTAGATTTTTGGTGGTTGAAGAATTAATTAGGCCGTGCCGGTCAGATCGGCAGGTCGATTTTTGAGTTTGTTCCGCACGGTCGGGCTTTGAGATTTTCATTGTGTTCAGGGCTACCGCATGGTCGGTTTTATTTGAAAGGTTTTAGAATCAAGAAATTTATTGATGATGCTTGCAAGAGGCCTTGATTGATGGTTTGCAAGAGGTTTGCAAGAGTCGGCGAGTGAAGTTTTGAGACCCAAGAACCAGATAGACGAATCCATGATGGCCGTTATGACCACGTGGAATTGATCCGAGATCCGTTGAGCAATTCAAAACCAGCTCTTTTGGGGAACTTCAGCGGGACCTTTGGATTTTTGACGTGGAGGCTGGTTCTGGTGTTTCCCATTTTGGTAGAAGTTGCATGCTACTTGGAAGCATGCTGGCGCCCAACTTTTGGTGAAGACTTTGTTTTTTATCAGGTTTTTTATGACAGTTTTTTTATGATAGGAATTAATAACTTTTATAGTTAACTGCTTGTGCTGAAACATTCAAGTTCGACTGCATTCAGTTCATTTTGTTTTTTTTACTTTAATTGCGATTCACAGTCGGACCTGAGTGATTTCCTTATTTATTTGGTACCCCTTTACTGTGGATTTTTTTATTTTTATTTATGATCACGACCGATCCCCATTGGAAGACCTGCGAGGCCACTGACTGAAGTGATCACTCCAGCAGGTCCCCCTCAGGGTCCTTCCCCTTCACCACCCAGGCTTGATTGAAGTTAAGGTATCCATAGATTAAGGGTGCTACCAAAAATATCCGAGTGATACACTCTAAGTAAATTTATATGTTTTTTTTTTACCTTTATTACTCTCGGTAAAATTGTTAAATTGATTAAATACATTAGTTGTGCAGTTGAATTTGAGTGTGCATAATTTTGTATTGTCCATTGAGCGTTCCAAAAATTGTTCACTAGCCGCAAAGTACTAGCTCTTGCTCTAACTCACGCCCGAGATAAAATAAATATAGTTGGAAAGTAAAATTCATAACAAAGTATTTAAACTTTTATAGACGTAGGGTGCTCCTAAAATAGGTTCTTCATTTGACGCGTGAATCGTTACTGTGTCTGAATTATTATCTTCTGGCGGATTTGCGTTCCTTGCAGTTAATGAAGTTTGTGCGACAACTTCTGGTGTGTTTTTTCCGAGATTTGAGACTGTCATACTTTCTATCAGGTGGTTTTATTTGGATATCCGATATGATATTGATTTTCGATTTTGAGTTTGCCTTTTTGAGTGAATTAAACAATTTTTCTTGTGATTCGAACAAGTGTTCTACTTTATCATTCCATGCGTGTAGGTCACTATTATTTATTGCCTTCATTGCAAACAGCTGACATGTGTGTCAGGGGTGGTTGTACTGTTTCTATTGGGTGGATTTCTCTTGGAGGTCTTGATAGTGCATTTGCATTTGCATTTTGAGTTCCTTTCTTGAAATGGATCGAGTCTTCATATTCTTGAAGTTTCAGTCTCCGTCGGACTAATTGGGAATCGGTTCTTTGATTGAGAATGGCCATTGTAATGGTTTGTGATCCGTTACGATGCTATATTTTCTGCCCAATAAGTACGATCTAAAGTACTTTGTTGCCCATACAATTGCTAACAGTTCTTTTTCAATTGTTGAATAATTGTTGCATTCAGCTGGATTGAGTGTTCGGCTGGCGTATGCAACTGGAAGGTCGTTTCCTATAGTTCCTTGTGAGAGAATTGCGCCGATAGCATAATCTGATGCATCTGTGGTTAGAATGAATGGTTTTGCAAAGTCCGGGTATTGTAGAATGGGTTCGTTCATTAGAATATTTTTGCAGAGATTAAACGCGTCAACAAATGGCTTGTTGTTAATTATCTTAGTGTTTTTATTAAGACAATGAGTTTCGTTACCTTTGCAAAGTTCTTCATAAATTTACGCTAATCTCCTACAAGTCCTAGAAAAGATTTGATTTCTTTTGGAGGTTGGGAATTTTGACATTTTTGATGGTTGCAATTTTTCTTGGATTTGGATTAATTCCTTCAGGCGTTATAGCGTGTCCTACGAATTCAACTGTTTCTTGCACGTTGCAAGAAATTAGTCTTTCAAAAACTTGTTTTAAGGAACTTAAATGTTCTTGTAGACTGGTTGAGTAGATGATGATATCGTGCGTGTAGGCAAGACAGTTTTTTCCTTGAAGTCCTCTAAGTACGTTATCCATTGATCTTTGGAATCTGGATGGTGCATTCTTTGGTCCAAATGGCATTCTCAGTGAATTCGTAATGTGCATTTTCTACGTTGAAAGCAGCTTTTGAGATACTTTTTGGATCCATTTCAATTTAATGAAATCCGTTGGTGATATCTAGTGTGGTGAAGTATTGACAACGTCCTAATTTATCAAATATGTCTAATATATTTGGTAATGGATATCTATCGTCAACTGTTTTTTAATTCAGTTTTCTGTAGTCGATTACCAAGCTCCATTTCTTTTGCTGTGATGCGTCTAGCTTTTTCGGAACTATCCAGACTGGTGAACTCCAGGGTGAATTGGAAGGTCGAATGATGTTCGATTGGAACATTTCAGAAAGTTGTCTATTTACTTTTTTTATGCACATACGGGTATCTGTAACTTTTGGTGTGAACTGGAATTTCCTCAGATGTGTTGATGATATGTTTAACATCGTTGGTAAACGTTAAAAGGTCTCCTCCCATCAAACACAAATAGTCCGTGGGACGTCCTATTTTGATCCCCATTGTCACGCATGGGATGATCCTTGGTGGGACACCCCTGGTCCGTCCCTTGTATGACACAAATATCTCATGCAGATCCCATGCGGGTCGTCCCACAAACGTTATATTTTTTGCTCCCAGGGACATAATGAACAGGAGGTATATGTAGTAATAGTAAATAGCACGCTCGAAAAAAGTTATACACTTTATTATACACTTAATAAAAGTATGTATATACCATAAAACCGAAATATAAAAAATGGAATTCAATCAACTTGGATATCCAACATATATACACAACATAATACATAATATAAATATAATTATTATATACTTTTATAATTGTAATATAATAGTAATATAATTATAATATTATATAATTGTAATATTAAAATTAAAACTTTAATGTAAATTATTAAAAATGGTTTACAAAAGGCGAATATATAACACTTTACAACAGACGAAAACCTACCTATATCAACAAAAGATGTATCGACCAAAATATATTCCACATAAAAATATCCATATCACATATATAGGGCGTTCGTTTATAATTGTTATAAATAAACATCAACTCATTCCAATATATTCCTGGGTTTCAGTCAATTTTACTGTTTATTATTTAAAATGTTACAAAAACGTTTCGGTGTCTTTCTCCACCATCATCAGTTTGTCTAAAATATACATTTACAGTCATCATCAATTCAAATAAAAAACTCTAAGCAAATTTCACACATTAAAATACAATTACATACATATTAAAAAGTATATTAAGAACATTGGCTTTCAGGTGATGAGTCAGGATAAACATATCCGGGAAAAGACTAGAATCTATTGTCTAGAGATTCAAACCTCAACCTCAATGGATATGACGATTATGTATGACAATAATGGGGAAATAAAAACAAACTGGTACACAAAGGATGTGTGGTCTGGTAGATACTTGAATTACCAATCATATGCACCTATACAATATAAAAAAAGTGTGGTAACAGCTCTTACTGATAGAGCGATAAAGTAGGCACATTGTAGATACAGACAAAAAAATCTTGAAAAAATAAAAAAAAGTACTAATAATGAACAACTATCCCAAAGAATTCTTCGAGCCGATTATGAAACAGAGAATTAATAAAATATACAATGCAAATAAATGGAACAACATAAATAATATAAAAAAGAAAAAAGAAGGTGAAATCAGGTATGTATCATTACCGCACATGCCAGAAATCAACACAAAAATAAAAAATGTTTTAAAACCACATAATATTGCTGTAGCAGAGAAATCTAAAAACAACTTGGCAAAAGAATGTTTTACAAAATTTAAGCCTAGAAGCGATAAATTGGACACACCAAACGTAATATACAAGATTGACTGTTTGAACTGTGACAGCACATACTTAGGACAAACAGGGCAATATTTAAAGAAAAAGAGTATACGAACATAAATACAGCTTAAGAAAGGTTAACGAAAATGCAACAGCATTAGCACAACATGCACAACAAAAGTTGCATGAATTTGATTTCGATAACACGCAAATATTGGTCAATGATGACAACTATAATAAGAGAAGAATCCATGAAATGATACAAATTAAGAAACATCAAAATGCAATAAATTTCAGATCAGATACAGACAATCTGAGCTATGTATACCATACACTAATTAGATAATCGCATAAATGAACTGATTGGACCAGGTAAATGAAATATAAACATCTGATATTGAAGAATTGCCAAGCATTCCTGAAAAGCAAAAAAAAAGAACAAAACCGTAATATAAACAGATTTTTTGTTTCGCTCGCCTGATATCGAATAAAATATGGAAAATTCAGTAACCAGTTGAGTGTTGCCATGTTAGGAACTATACACGTAAGTTGAGGTTGAGGTTTGAATCTCTAGACAATAGATTCTAGTCTTTTCCCGGATATGTTTATCCTGACTCATCACCTGAAAGCCAATGTTCTTAATATACTTTTTAATATGTATGTAATTGTATTTTAATGTGTGAAATTTGGTTAGAGTTTTTTATTTGAATTGATGATGACTGTAAATGTATATTTTAGACAAACTGATGATGGTGGAGAAAGACACCGAAACGTTTTTGTAACATTTTAAATAATAAACAGTAAAATTGACTGAAACCCAGGAATATATTGGAATGAATTAAAGTACAGTCAGGAAAATATGCGAAACGAATAAACATCAACTACTTTGATAACCAGATAATTACACTTACATTACGTAAACCAATACTTTTCTAATGGCAATTCGTCAGGTGGTCGATCGAGATAATACATCTGAATCAACTTTGAAAAAGTAATTGAGTAACTCTTGCAGCAGTATAGCGCCCCCCTAAGGGGGCGCGCCCCACAGCTTGGAAACCACTGCGTTATACTGTCCAGGTTTTGTCTATTTTTTCTTTTTCGCACAATGGCTTTTGAGAAGCTCGACTAGTTTCCATCCCAGCAAAAATATTTGAATTCAGTTTTTAATACAGTTGGGATAATTTAAATGAACACGTATATCAATGTATCAAATGTAGTAGACTTGCCCACTAAATGAATGTCGGTGATCGCGTACAATCACGATAGCTAATAGAAAAAAATCGCATCGTGGCAAGTTCCAAAGTCGGATATCCAGACTTTCCACCACATATCTTAGGTTATTCAGTATTTCATATTTTCCTGATTAAACCGTACGTCGGCTAGTGAATTAACGCCGAATACCACGAGGATAATGATTACGTTGAAAATGGCCTTGGCGTATTTTTAAAGGATGATAAAAATATCTTTGCATGAAGGTGTCATTGATGATGTATATGCTTGTGTGTGTATGATAAAAATCATTGTCCTCTTAGTAGTCAAATCACATATCTCTGGAGGTTATCTTGCATGCGAATATCACTGTACTTAATGGACTCTCAATGTGCGTCGATTAATCAACTAAATTAACCAAAATCATGCTTTTGTTATCAATGTATTCTTAAACTAATAAGTTATAAGTAATTAATATATTAGTAATAATATAAGTAATTAAGTCGTTTCTAGTAAGGATAATAGATACTGAACTTCAAACTATTATTTCAAGATTGTAGACAGAAAATGGACTTTACACGAATACATTTTGACTAAATCTGGAACTGGATAAATAATGTTTGCTGAGAACGATTTGATTTCTGCTCGAAGCGTTATTTAGTGCAATTATTTTTCGGTTAGTGTGTGTCGTTACAAAATTTTGCGGTTCAGATAAAATTTCCACAGGATGGCAAATTAAACAATTAAATAAGAAAAAAAGGTTTTTTTTTTGTATTTCAATAGCACAGGCATTTCAGATAGGAAAAATCCGCGTATCTAGCAAAAGTTTTTGAATTTTTCGCTCAAACCGTTAATTTTTGGTCAATTTTTTGGTATTGCAGAGATAATTTTTTGCTTCTGAACCGATTAGCATAATCTAAGACTTATATGGATGCTAAAATTTCGCAGTCGACTTGAGAAAAAAATTCAATAAAACGAACAATATTTGAAAGTGAACTTCACTTTGGTTCAAAGTGTGGCTAAGTCACATGTTTCGGGGGCAATTCTGCTTTGGGCCCTTTTTGCAATCTCGTAAACTAAGTTTTAGCTTCTACATGAGTTTTACTTCGTTAAAATCGGTTTAAGAGCAGAAAAGATATCGCGGCAAGACCAAAAAGTTGATTCTTTGAGACCACCCTATAAATAGAAAACATGGGCGACAAATCAATTGAAATGAAAAAGACAAAAACCGTTTCGGTCTATTTGGTTTATCTTTAAACTTTTGGTGTTGAAATCCAAAAAACGACATGTTTGTCCAACTAAAGAACATCCCGAACTGTACAAAATTTTACATTTTGAAAAACTGACTAATAAAAAGCAAATGGGGCTAAATAACGCTTCACAGTGAAACCAAATAGATCTAAGCAATCAGAATTTATCGGCTTGCAAAGTTAGGGAAAATTTGGCTGTGTAACGTTCATTTCGTTGCGCAGTTTATTGCGACCAAAATTGAAAAATATGGATCTCAATAGCATGTGGTGTCAACAGAACGGTGCAGCATGTTATACAGCCAGAGAAACTGTTGAATTACTGCACGACAAATTTCCTGGTCGTGTTATTTCTCATTTTGGAGATAGGCATTGGCCGCCCAGATCATGCGATTTAACGCCTTTGGACTTTTTTCTTTGGAGTTTTTTAAAGTCTCAACTTTGTGTGAACAAACCAACAACGATTGAAGCCTTACAAGATGAAATTCAGCGCTGTATCTCTGAAATACCGCAAGATTTATGCGCAACAGTCCTTGAAAATTTCATGAAAGGAGCACGTCTGTGCCAGCCAAGCCGAGGTGGTCATTTGTCCGATGTTTTTTTCCATTCATAACCTCATGATGTGTACTTCATTTTTCAATAAATGTTTCAAACTTATGTCACAAATATATATGTTTTATTTAAAATTTAAATCCGTCGTTCTTATTGGAACACTCTTTATTACTGTTTTGAAATAGATCTTCTCTTAGGTCGTCTATACATAGTTCGATTATAGCGTGACATGAAAGTGTCTTTTTCCTTTCCAAGGTGCAAAAAGCCACGTGCAGAATGGTTTCAGCTACTCCTGAAGTGCTAAATTTTTCATCTTGCTTACAAAACGTTTTTTTTTATTGTTCTAACAATCTAGTACAGTATACTAATAAGCCATTTGTCTTTAACTTAATCTGCTACATTTAAAACTACAAAGCACACAAATCCTCTGGTAGTCACTTGGTACTCGCTCACAATTCTTGCCTTCTAAACCAGTTCGAATGGTTCAGTTCTTTTTAGTCTCTGTCTCTGTATTTCTGCATTATCCAGAAGCTTTAGTGCCTCAGGATTCACATGCCGATGGAGTCGCTGTTCATGATTCTGTGAATACTTTTTGACGACGTTATCTACTGTTTCTACACCCAAGTCTTTATGTAGATTTTCATTTCTTATACACCATGGTGCATCAACGATACTACGAAGTACTTTATCCTGGAAGCGTTGGATGATGTTTTTATTACTCTGTTTGGTGCAGCCCAAAAGTAGCACACTATAAGTGTATGTAGCTTGTTATACACTGTGAGAGCTGAGTTTCCTAGTGTATAATAAACTATGGGAGACATGAATCTTCTGTGGTTACTTCAAACTTTTCGTCTAGGAAAGTTCTCACTGCCTGAAATGCTTACAAAATGTAGCTAAATAGATTAAAACGTTGACGTGCCTTGGGAATTTGGAGAAAAATTATTCACTTGCTCACCAGCGAATTTCCCTCGAATGACAATCATTCATGTGAATTGAATCATTCGGATTGTTGATACCTACTAATACAATAGATTTCTGGAAATTGGAATGCGTAATATAAAGTGTTTCAATCAATTTGAAACACACTCACATTGAACTAACGAATAAAATAAGTTTTTTCCTGGCATTGTAACTTTACAGAAATGTAAAGTCAGTGTACAGAAATGCGGAGGTCTACTTCGTGGTTTTACGGTACTCTGTTCTTCCGGCGAGCTTGATATGCCTGGTTTGGTACAATAGTCATTATAATAAAATAAACGGTTTCTGATTTTTTAATTTAAAATACGCTTCAACAGTTTCCTCGGCCATTCGGATATCTACAGAAATAACTTCGATTCCGTTATTTTAGACTTAGAATATTCCGTTATATTAGGGGATATTCGATATTTTACAATGTGCATTTTGATAAACTGCTAAGCAGTTGAAACTTTGCCTAAATTTGTTCAATTTTTCTTCAGCATTTTTCGAAAGACAGTTATGTTTTCTAATAACTCTAATGCATCTTATGAATCTGCATAATACATCGAACTTACTTTATGTTGGGCAAACATTGTTTGTTTAAAAGCGCACTATTTTACTTTTTATCTAGTCGTTGCTTATGCAAAACTTTGAGGCGACCTTATCCGATAAATCATTGAAGCATTCATAAAGGCTCCATAATGAGAACCGCATCATGCATTTTAGTTTACTAGGTTACAATGTCTAGGTTGGTAATTGCGAATTAGAGTTTTGCATTATTCTAATCCTCATTAGACTGATTGGCGTTATTTGAATCTTTCCTAACAGATGCTCTTTAATCTAGGACACATTTTTTTTTAAATCTGTATTTCTGTGATGTAGAAACACAATTTTCCTGGAACGCCTTGACGCTCATGCATGTTCAATCCATCTAACAAAATATCCGAAAATAACATCGACTTTTATCATGTTTAGTTAAAAGCTCTTTGTTTAATGTAGGTACCCTCGTTTGTTTATAACGAATTAAACAAACAATGAAGTGAGAAAAAGTGAGCGTTATATAAAATAGTTTGGTTGGGAAATAATTCTTTGAGACAACAAAGTTTTACTTTTTCGAAGGAATATCGAGGACGTAGACGTGAAAAGTATTTCAGTTATTGTTAGCTTTTTTGTGCTAATAAGTGAATAAATTAATTCTTAGTTGACCTCGAAAAAGCAATTATGTCTACACGAGTTTAAACAGATGGCTTATGTTTGTGCTACATTTATTAAATAGAAGTCAATATTTTTTCGTGGTATTGCGTATATATTGTCATTTCGATTGGATACATTCCAGGTTGTTTTCTGTCAAGGCGTCAGCGAAATTGGCATGTTTCCGATTTAATCATAATTCAAACAATCGGCTAGAAGAATGTTTCCCTTTTTTATTTATTCAATATTTTTTTTTATTTATTCAATATTTTATAACACAGCATTATGATGCACATTTTGTCCACATGGCGAATAAATTTAGAAAAGAGGAACGAAGGATGTAACTATGAAAACGATAAGATTATTCGGAAAACCCGATAAATATACGTTTTGAAATAATTCGAAACAAAAATAAGTATCACTTGACGTCGATACTATAACTTTCAAGCTTTATCGCACTTAAAAATAGTTATGCAATTTCGAGGCTTGCAAAATCGTTACTCACCCATCATCAATTTGGAATAATAAAGGAAATAACTATTTCTATCATGGATAGTAATTATATAAACTACTAGACGATGTGCAAAAAAAATACGTAAATATATGCAGATAACACGTGCCTCAAACTGAATTAATAATGCCGCTTAGTGAGCGAGATCGTATTGAAATTTTTATGATGTTTGGTTTCGAAAAACTTTTTATTGAAACTCAGTGAAGGACCAAATATTGATCAAAAGATAAGCACGACATCATCCATACAAAGTATGTTTAGTGCATAAACTGAATGAGAATGATTTCGATGCAAGACTTCAATTTCGTGATAACATGCAACTAATTTTTGCTTTGTGATGAAGCATCTTTTCATTTAGACTGCAGAAGTACTTAAAGGGCGTTTTTATTTATGGCAATTTTATTGCATGCAACTTTCTTGCGGCTATTTTCTTGCAGCTATAATTTTAGTTCTGCGCTTTACAGTGTGCAATGTTTTACTTCACATTTAGACATATCGCTCAATCGTACCAACTTTTCACTCCATGTGAAAAGTCCTGTTTGTTTTGTTTTCGTTTGAGTTTTAGATCATATGTTCAAGGGAATTATTGTGATTGTTTGTAAATTGCGAGTTTATTTCGATAAAAAAACGAAAATATGTCAATATGCGAGTGAGAAAATCCTATAGGCAAAACAAAATAGTTATTGCTACTGCAATTCTATTAATTCCCAATGCCCTACAATCTAAAAAATCCTGTGCAAGAGAATTAATCAAAATGTGCAATTTGTGTAAGACAAAAAATCCTGTGCGATTTTCCGATAGACTTTACAATTACATATTGAAATTGTGCTTGTTATCTTACCTGCACGTATAATTTTATTGTGATGTTTTTGTTTTTCATTAAAACTAATATTATTAGGTAAATAGTTTAATTCTGTTTGTTGGTATATGGGCAATTAAAATATTTAATAATTTTTGTTCCGGCATGCTCTCTTTGCTTCATATACCAGCCTCATTATTTCTAGTTTTGTATTGTCCACAATATCTTCGTCTTCAATACTATTTAGCTCGCGTCCGATCAGTCTGTAAAAAACATATCCCTGTGAGATTATATTGAAAATTAAATTCAAATTATTTATAGATAAGTAAAAATGTAATTTAGCAAATATTAGCTACAGAGAATACAATAATAAAATTTTAGGATATTAAATTGAATATTTAACTTAAAAATTGAATATTTGACTTTGAAAACTGCCTATTTTAGAAAAGATAAATAATAATAATTTTCAAATATTTTTATCTCAATCGTTGTAATCCCTTAACTTCCACAATTTTAAATTCGTGTCATTTCAAGTAAGTAATAAAAGTTGAATCCTAGCAAATTGATACTTACTGTCCAAAAACTTCATTAGAATTTAATTCTTTGCTTTCGGTAATGGTACTTAAGGCTTCTGCCGCCGTTTCCAGCAGCCTTTCCTGAGGGGATTCCAATTCACCTTTTTTTTTCCTCTTCAAAGACGGAGTCGATGATCCAGACATCTTTTTGATTGACGGTTCGGGAGACTTTGCTAAATCCATCCAATTTCCATCAATAATCTCATCAATCAATATCTTGAGAATGAATTTGATCGATCTAAAAATAGCGAAGCAGCTACATGAATCCGCCCGTATACAGTGTGTCCAGTATAAAATGATGTACATGGTTATATTGGAAACCGTTAAAGATACAGAGTCGACCAAATGGGAAAAAAGTTGCGCAATCAAGTGCCTATAAATAATCTGTTATCAGCTTCTTTGGACTCGGAATAGCAACGGATATACAGGGAAAAAAAGAAAAATGTGCGTTTTATAAAATCCTTTATATCGTGTTTATTATAAAAGATACAATAACGAAATTTTCAGGCTGGGGGTAAGAAATGAGCGTGAATTTGAAAATAAAGTAAAAAATAATCTAGGCCCACTATGTTCAATGACGCCGAAGTCAACTTTTGTTTTTCTTATGGGCGCCATATTGAATTTCTGCATTTTTAAATCTCCCTTTAAATATGCTCTTCAACCATGTATAACATGTTTATGTTCGGTCAAGAGAAATAATTAAAATTAACAAAATTAAGATTTTATGGCAGTAGGCATTGATATTTCTCTTCAATTTACCCATAGTGACGTTCGTTGTCTGTTTTAATTACCTAAGTAACTGTCAAAGTAGAATTTATTGTCAGTGTTAAGTGTTTGTAATTAATTGTGTGTTTCAAAATGAATCACTTTTC
The DNA here is from genome assembly GCA_024550625.1 of Dendroctonus valens. Lineage (NCBI taxonomy): Eukaryota > Metazoa > Arthropoda > Insecta > Coleoptera > Curculionidae > Dendroctonus > Dendroctonus valens. The sequence continues at coordinate 473,484 of JAJTJO010000491.1, forward strand.
AAATTATGAAAAATACAATATGTTGGAGAGTTTTATTCTCTGTCGTCGAAATGAAGCGAAAGCTGAAGAAATGTATTTAAATAAATATCCAGAAAGGCGACAACCTGGTAGAACTATGTTTAAGCGTCTAAAAGACAACCTTGTAGCTTACGGGAGTTTTGCTAAGGTAAAGAAAAACAAACTTCCAGACGAAAATTATGAAAAATTGGTAATGCAAAGCGTGGTTGAGATACCTCGTACGTCTTTACGTCAAATTGAAGCCACAACAGGTGTTGCGCGTCATTTTAAAGCGTCATAAATATCACCCCTCTCGTGAACGGCCCTGCCAGGGACCTGCCAGAATGGCGATGCGATTAGAAGAATGGCATTTTGTCAGTGGTTTATTCAAAGAAATAACGAGATACCAAACTTTTCCTTAAAAGTCCTTTGGCCAGATGAGAGCCAATTTACTAAATGTGGACTATTTCATGGTAAAAATACCGATTTTTGGTCAGATGAAAATCCACGGCTAGTTCGTCAAGTTAGGCACCATGTTAGGTTTGGATTTAACGTCTGGTTAGGTATTGTGAGTACCCACGTGATTGGACCATTTTTTTTAATGAGAACTTAAATTCCGAGAGATATTTGAACCTCTTACAAACTAACGTAGCGGGAGCACTTATGGATGTTCCAGTAGCTACCCTGCAAAACTTGTATTTCCAACAAGACGGCGCTCCGCGATATAATGGACGTATTGTCACAGAATTTTTAAATCACGAATTTCCCAACTAGTGGATAGGCAACCTGGGACCAGTAAGAGGGCCTGCGAGATCCCCTGACAACACCGCTTGTTTTTTTTTGCATGGGGTTTCCTCAGAAATGTGGTACACTGTAGGTCATACGAAACTGAAGAGGAGCTGAGACACGCTGTTATAGAAGCTGTTAACAGAATTACCCCAGAAATGATCAGAAAATCCTGTGACGCAGTAATGAGACGATGTATGTTGTGCTTGCGAGAAAACGATAGCTTATTTGATCACCTGCTTTAATCCTAAAATGTTACTTGTTCTTTTGCAGTGTTCGATGTATGATCAATAATAATTTAAAGTAATAATTAATAGAAATATCAATGCCTACTACCATTAAATCTTAATTTTGTTAATTTTAATTATTTATCTTGACCGACCATAAACATGTTATACATGGTTGAAGAGCATATTTAAAGGGAAATTTAAAAATACAGAAATTCAATATGGCGCCCATAAGAAAAACAAAAGTTGACTTCGGCCTTATTGCACATAGTGGGCCTAGATTATTTTTTACTTTATTTTCAAATTCACGCTCATTTCTTACCCCACCCTGAAAATTTCGTTATTGTATCTTTTATAATAAACACGATATAAAGGATTTTATAAAACGCACTTTTTTCTTTTTTTCCCTGTATATCTGTTGCTATTCCGAGTTCAAAGAAGTTGATGACAGATTATTTATAAGCACTTGATTGCGCAACTTTTACCCCATTTGGTCGAACCTGTAACTCTAACGGTTTCCAATATCCCCATGTACGTCATTTTATACTGGTCACACTGGAAAACATGGTATTTATACATCATAGTATTTAGAAATGCACACAGAAATCTGGAATATTTTAGTCGTAGGGTACTTACTTCTATATTTGACATATTTTCCACTGGATCGAAATTGTCTCTTAATAGTTCAGAGTTTAAATTTGATTGCCCTGAACTAATTAAATTTCCTGGCAAGCTAATAAAACATAGCTTGTCGAAATATTTCCATTCCGATCTATAAAAAGTGTCGGTTGAGCTTCCAGACACTTTATTTTTTTTAATTTTGTTGATATCTGTCAAATATTGGGTTCTGAGGCCATGAATTTTGGCTTGGATCTCTTTCGGGCTCAATGAAGTTAACGATCTTTCATTGATAGTTGAGCAAATCTCTTCAATGGCTCGGTTTTGTAGACCCTTATTCCTATATTCCGAACTTGTCAAATACAGACAAGGAAAGTTCTGGTATAATTGAATTAAAAAAAGGGTCGCTGCTTTCGACCACCCGAAAGACAAAGTCCTAAATTAAACGCATGTAAAATTGGTGTTGAGTTGAAATGATTTGTTATACTTACTTAGAACATGAAGGTTTGTCCATTTTTGTTTAAAATGTTTATTAAATTTAAAAAACAAAAACACATTAACTTTATAACTATAAACTAACAATTCACGTGCAACTCACAGAATGCTGGTGATTTATATTACTATGATTTGACTGTTGGCAGCATAAAAAGAACCAGAAAAATCACTAAAATTGCATTAAAAGTTTTAATGCAAGTGCATTAAAAGTTGCCTTCAAGTCGAGAACCGATAAAATGCGCAAGCGTAGAACGAAATATTGCGTGCAAGAAAGTTGCGGCCAATAAAATTGCCGACTGTAAAACGGCCTTTAGTCAAGAAAATAACACATTCGTTTCATGCTTTTGTCCGTTTTAAGCAGTAAGAAATATGGCTAGACTAAGTGAATGTGTTGAATGGCAGCCCGAATCGCCTCGCCTGATTTAGCTCGACTCCCATATATTGTTCACAGATATTAGTTGATCTAATCTCTGCTGTTAATTGCCTACCTGCAATCCCTTTTCTGACCTTTTAAGGTCAGCTTGGTTACCTTTTACCCAAGTAAATAAAATCACAATTGCATCAGTATAAACCCTACTAACCGAAGCAATGGACAAAAAAAAAAAAAAAAAAAAAAAAAAAAATGGACAAAGGACAAACTTCCTTTCTTTTCAAATTACTTCCCCGGTTTCATTCCATTTTATTGTTTAGTATTTGACTTGATAAATTCGTGGGTTCCAGTCAATTTTATTGTTTATTATTTGACTTATATAAATTGACTGGAACGCATTAATTTCTTCTGAATTAAGTTGAAATACAGAAAATATACACAATTTTTTTTCAAGTCATAAGTAAATAGATCTACCTGATTTTATCAGCAGGATTTCTTAGAAATGAAAATACCACTGACGTGAAGAACCGTCAGTTTATGTAGGGTTTAAAGGTAAAAGAATTGGTACTTTTAAAATCGATTATCAGGTGCCTCAAATCACTTCAAGTTTCCTATTGATTTCATATGGAAAAAACGTGTTAATTTGTTAAATATTCTAAAAACCAGTATAAATTTTGGATTTTCATTATTGAAGCGATTTGTCCGTACGTATTTTGAGCTACTGAATCAATTGTAAAAAAATAGTTGCAAGCAAAAATCGTTAAAAAACTCGAAAAATTAGTGAAAAAAAAAACAGTAAATTGGCCTTTAACGACCAAATTTGTTTTAAATTATATATTTTTTCATGTGTTTTCAGCTGTTGAATCCAGTGGTGCGCTTATTTTTTGTCTACGTATTTTTGATTTCTTATTTGGGCTTCTTACGAACAATTTGAAGGTTTTTTCGTATTCAACTGTATTTTCCCCATTTAGAAGTAATTTCTTGCTACGTCCAGGAAGTTTCCAAAATCACTAAAGATCTAGAATCGATTTAAGAATTTTTAAGAAAAAACTTAAGAATAGATCACTGCCACTTTTGTCGTTTGTTTTTTCTGATTTTTAAAAATCTAATTAATTGTTAAGCAAAAACGTCCATTATCGGAAAGATTTTTTCTTCAGTTCGTGTCTTTCGATTTGTGTCGATCTTCTTCGATTTCGTCCTGGTAACTCAGCGTTTTTAGTAATTTTTTTCTCGTAAGCGTGTGTTATGTACGTTTGCTTTATGATATATTATGAAGGCTTTTATTACGAACGATTTGAACATTTTTGGATCATATTCCACTGAATAAATTGGAATAAATTGGCGTTTTTTTTATTGCAAAAGGGCTTCTTCATTATCAAGGCTTTGTTTGTTTCATATTCAACTGTATTTTTCCCCATTTAGAACACATTCACAACTCAATATCTCTACAGATTTGCATTAAACTCAATGGGTTTTTTTGTATGTTATACTTTGAATTAATAATTTTTAAATTATAAATAGATTCGTATTGTCCACATTTGCCATTTTTGTGGTATCTCAAGAGTTTATTGACTTCTTGCTGTCTTTTTTCAAACGTCGATTTTGAGGAAGATTGTTCTTCGAACGTAAATCAACAGTTTGTTCCGTTCGCTTCTCATTAAATTTTCCTTGATTGTATCCTGGAAACCTAGTGATTTTGATTCGATCAAAAATGCATTTCATTCAATCTGATTATTTGTTAACCACAAAGGACGATATTTTGGAAGAATTTTTTCTTCCTTTCGTTCGAGTCTCGCTATATCTTTCTAAGTGTGTGTTTAAGAATTTTGAAATGAGCTTTTTATGGGCGACGTCAACGTTTTTCGATCATATTCCAGTGAACAAGTTGATGTTTTTTTCAGTCGCGAAAAACTTCTTCGATATCAGTCCGTGTGTTTCCGTTTGAATTTTTATAGAATTGCAAACTCACAGAACATTTTTCTTTATTATGATCTTAAACGGTTTCCAAAGTTAAACTCTTTCTTTGTTGGCAATTTTTCAATTATTTCAGCAAATTTTTTTGCGTCCAAACCGAGTTTCTTTAACCTGTTGGTTTTGCAAATAAAAATCTGAACGGCTGGAGGATATTTTTACATAAAAAGAACATCCTTTTCGGCTTAGATATAGTGCTTTTTGTGTCATGTTCCGGGAACTATTCCCTCTATTTTCGAGGATTTAAACCTATACATATACAAAAACTGATGGCACGATTCGATTCAGTAGCTCCAAATACATAAAAGATTTTTTGGATTTTACCGATTTTTTATTGACTTTCAGGTTGCAAGAAAACTATCTGCTTTTTTCACCAATTTTTTAAGTTTTATGTCTGTCTTTAATGCTACTTATGTTAACGTTTATTTAATGCTATGTAGACAAAAAAAAGTGCACGACTGGATTCAGTGGCTCAAAGCACAAGTGTATAATTTAAAACAAAATTGAACGATTATGGTCGTTACAGGCCAATTTATTGCCCTTTTTTCACTCATTTTTCAAGTTTTCCGAGAGTTTTTGCGTATAACTATTTTTAGACGATACTTAGAGAAAAACTGTTGAAACATTCGATTTAGGAGCTAGAAAAAATTAAAGAAAAAAGAAAAAATGGCTTGAATAATGTGAGTTTTTAGAGCTTTTAGAAGAGATTTTCACCCAAGGAGAAAGTCCCCGAAGAAGAAAGCGTTCAAACGATCTGGAAAAGTAAATTACGTATAATTTTGTATACGAAGGTGAATTAAGAATAATACTCTGCTATCATTTTTGAACTTAGAACCAGGCAATTTTCGAGTGCTGTAAAAAATGCCATATTAACCGTTTAAACGCAACTAAAAATTTTATGCTGCTTTTAATAACCAATGTTGTTTTTCTCTTTTGATTGTGTTTATCTGGCACTGCATTAGTATCCGTTTAATACTTTATATGTGCATTTTTCGTAACATCTTCATTTGATCAAGATGCAATAAGAATTATTTTCGCATCGAGCGGAGAAAGGTAGTGATGCACCTTTGAAGATGTTGGGAAGGTAAGCCGCAAATAAAAACCATTTGAAACCGCAAATAAAAATGGAAACGAATTATTGGTAGATTGCATCAATGTGAAAGGTGTTCTTGGAACAGTCACTCTGCACCATTCTCTTCAGTTCCGTATGCGGACGAAAACGTCTGATTTCTATGTTCTATTTGGGTTTCAGTGTCCATGTCGACAGATTACGGCAACAAACGAGCATATGTTCACATATTACAATGCTAGTCTAGTAATCCAAATGCTGATTCATTCGATTCATTACACCGCACGTGGAAAGTCTTCCCATGTAACCTTCACCATGAAATTGGCTACGGTTCGAGACCTTGTCCTTCTAGGAGATTACCAAAACATATATTGTGGCGCCTTGTTAATGGGAAGCTCGATTTATACACATTTTTTTCATGAATGTTTGGACTTATAGAATTTGATATAACGACCAGTTCTGAAAAATGTGCTGCTTCTACCAGTACTAAAACCATAGCTTATATATCATATACATATATGTCATATACATATATGTCATATACATATTTGTCATATACATATATATCGTATATACATATACATGACATATAAGCTGTGATAAAACCTTTTTTGTTCGAGTGAATCAAAAACTGCCATTTTCCGATCAGAAGCGATGGCCATAAAGAAGTTCTTTTCTTTAGTATTCATTTGTTTCACTTTTACGCACGGACTTTTACGCACAGTGTGCGCAAAAGTAAATGTGACAAATTGAACGTGTCACTGTCATATTTTTTAAAGTACTTTTATTAAAAAGTAACGGACATGCTGATTTTTTAATGAATTACGTAGGTTTATCGACACCTATTGATCCTAAGTTAAAGTTTACTTGCAATTTGTAATTATAACTTTGTTACAAGTTCAGTCTGAAAGTCGTTTTAATGGCCTATTTTTCTGCGTACTCCGATGTTGCCACACGCAAAACACGGTCGTTTGCTGTTTCAAGCAGCTGTTTCAAGGTTGGAAGTTGAACCAACATTTGCGGCATCTCTAACTTCTGGTGTTGTACAGGACATTGAATTTTCGGGACTCATTGTTTCACTTGCATATGCTTACAAAAATACGCTTTTGAGAAATTAAAACGGCAAATCGTGACATTTGAGAAATGGCATTGACATCAAATTTAAAATATGGAACCGATGCCTTTTATTTTTGTATATTCCTATTTATTATAACTTATTATTCATGTTGTCTATCATTCGAACAAAAAATATTGATCGATTGCGAGGGCGAAAATCCGTTTTTCGAAGGACAACGGCATTTGACAACCGAGACAAAGTCGAGGCAATCAAAACGACACTTCGCCCTTATGTCGAAAACTACTATTAAATGGGACTTGACTCAAAGTGGTGCGATTTATCAGACAGTTACAAATAGAAAGGAACTTTAACAGACAGGCGCGAATTTTATTACCTCTCTTGTTTCTTCCTTTTGTTAGATTAAGACAATAGTCAAAATGCTTGTAATATTATAGTATAAGAACATCAATTCGTATGGTGGGCCACACCGAGGACCATTGACTAGCATTAAGTTAGTTAGGAAGCAAGAGATGATGTAAGATTAGGTTTAGTTAGGCTAAGAGAGGTTAAGCTAGGTTAAGGTAGAATAGGACAACTGAGGTTAGATATAATTACTAAATGATGTTAGGCATTAAGGAGCCGTAGATTAAGCGCAATTAAAAGATGTAATTCTTAGTTGAAATAAATATGTTCAAATGGAAAATGGTGGGCCACACTGGTACTACAAAGCCATATTGCTTAGGTTGGCATCACTTTCGTTTAGAGCGAGGTCACCTTATTTTTCTTAGTCGACGTCAAGATGTAAAATCGCTGATGATGCCTGATGCGATCGCTCTGTTCGGATTTACTTTGTACTTACTCCACGATATACATTTCCTTATTAAAGGAGTTAGTTACAAGAAGTGCCTTGTAATATAAAGCCTAGATTCATACACAATTAATTGATGTATGTTTATTCTGTCCAGTTATCAACAATTATATGTGATCTATCGATTACCTAATAAGGTGGTGACATGCAACTCGCCAGCAATATCTTGAAGGGGCTTTTTACGTTCATATTCACAAATCATTAATAATAGGTGTTTTAGCCCATCGACCGGTCATAAATAAGTAAATATTAATATGGACATCGTTAATGATGTCATTATAGTAGTTCGTGGAGTAGTTAGCGCGATTTACAAAAATTACGAAGCATAAAATGTAAATTAGCCAGTTAACAATTGTCTTCAGGCCACGCAATATTTGAAAATGGGCAAACATAAGGAGGTATTGAACAACATTAAAGTCTAATTTCTAGAGAACTTTCTCGTTGAAGACGAAGAAGGATTTGTTCTTACAATGGGAAATTAATTTGCTGCTAGAGCAATTAGCCGGTTTTTGCATATTTTCGAAAGTTACCTTAATTTAGATAACCTAACAACTTTGTATATGGAAATACAGACTTTAAACAAATTGGGTGCTGATGCACATTCAATCATTATTAGTTTGCAGTTTGGAAATTACAGCTTGCAATTGCAAATAAGAAAATCATCAATGTTTAGTTATTGATTTAAATGTTTTGTTTAAAATTTAAAAAAAGCAATACAATACAATATTTGTGTATTGTATGTAAAATACTGTGAAAATTAAATCTAATTTAACAAATATTAGCCATAGGATTTCTTGAGCATCAAATTGCTTTTTTGGAAAATTCACGCTATCGAGTTCCGCTAAAACATTGCAAGTCAGATAGTATGAGTAATAATAGTAGTAGAAAAAATTCATTCTTATAAGATGAATTAATTCCAGCAGAAAATTTCATCATCACTCTGATCTATTCGTGAATATCGAGTGTTATTAATTGCGAGAGTTGAGAATGTTGAACTGAGTCAAACCAGACCGAACAATCAATTCCGCTTAAAAATTTATGCAAATTATGACAAACCGTTTTGATATCTTAGTCAGTTCCTTTAACTTGTTCCGTTCTTGTAGAATATGTCACATTTTCACAAAATATTACCCTGATTGTTTTAAATGTTTGCCTTTTCTCGTGTTAACCGTCATGTATGTTTGCTGCAACAGTAAATTATTTTAACGTTAATTTCCAATTAATCGACAGCCGCTTTTTCTTTCGTGGTAGAATGCACTTGCTTTACTATTGTGTTTACAGCAAGAAGTTTGCTTTCAGATTTTTTGCTCGAAAATTATGCCATTAAGCAGACACTATATTTAGCGCAATTTCGAAATTCAGAGAAAGAGCCAAGATTCCGAAATTATGTCGACAAACTTTCTGTTTACGTTAGTGGAAAACGAAACACGTTAGCATTAGATCTGTGAGATAATATTTTTCGTAAATATCATTATTATTTCTGAAAAGTGTCCAAAATGCACCGTTTGATCTGAGAAATAACCGGTGTTATTGTTAGTGCAGTGGTCATTACAGTGGCTAGAACTTTTGATGTTTTGAGTTAATTAATGCTTCATAAAAATTTATGGAAATAACATGCAATAGCACTTTTATACTTCTTAGTTTCACCCAAACCTTTGGGTCTAGTGTAGAAACTTATACAATGTGAACGTCTAATGTGGAAGATTTGAAATAAAGCCTGTAAAGATCAAAGAAGAAAAATTGCCTTCACACATAAAACTTAATTTGTAAATGCGCAGATTTTAGCATAAAATAGTTTATGTTAGTAAATAATACCTTAGAAATTAAACATATAATAATATCCATAACAACCGCAGGGCATTATAAGCGGGCATTATAATAACGTCCGCTTATAATGCCCGGTCATATTCTGATGACCTGGGAAAATTCTGAACTCAAATTCCCTATCATAGGATGTTCTGGACTTTGCTGTGGGCAGCAAATTTTCTGAATCTTTTCTGCGTTTTCTCTTATATTTTGCGGAATTTCTTCCATTTTTTGCCATGAATTACTGCTAATGGACAGGTACATCAGATAAAAATCACAAATCATTAAATTATTTCATAGGGGTACAGGTATACCTTTTTTAATTCTAATAACTATAAATAATTGATGAAAAACCATTACGTGAAACATAAAGCATTGCATGCACCGCATGCGTTACGGAGACAAGGAATGCCCATCAGGAGGAAACCTATCCCTCGGACAAAAGGCCCTCGGGCTAGTTCTACGCCATTATATAATCCGTAACACCTTAGGTACATAAATAGATGTTTGCATGGAGTCATTTAAATGGTAGATATGACGTCATACTTTAATTTTTTAAATCGCCGCTTCAGTTTTTTATGTGGCCAGTTGAAAGCGAGTCGAGTACAGGATCATTACATAACAATTTTCTTTCGAAAAATATGTTTCTTTGAAAAACCATCTTTTACTCGCGTTCTTCCTACTATTTTTGTCCAATAAAGAGCAAACAAGTTGACTTTTTGTTACTATCATGATCAATATTATACCAAGTATGGCAATTGGGCGACTGTATTTTTGACGGATATTTTAAATGAAAATGGTGGGTTTAAGTAAAATTCCAAGAATCGAAAGCCTAATGATGTTCGGTTGTGGACAGAAGAAGAACTTTGCGAATTGTTCGATTGAAACGATTAACAAACGATTGAAACATCCGATTAACGATTAAAACTGAGCTTTAAGAAGAAAAGAAATGAAAGTTTCTATTTGAAATTATATAATAAATATCAACTAAAATCCTTCCAGTCAATTCTCGGTTTGACAATAGCTCTACAGCAGAACGAATGGCATCTATACAAAGTTCATTTGGTACAAGAATTTCGCAGATATATACAGGGTGATTCAAAAATGGCGTCATTCCTTTTAAGGGGTTCTAGGGGTTCATTTGGAGAGTACGAGAAAAATAAAGAAAATTTTTTTTCTAGAATAAATAACAGTTGAAAATCGAATTTCAACTTCGTTATTAAGCATTATTTTGAAATGGTCCCATGTTTGACTGCTATTCTATTGGAATACTTAACCCTTCGAAAGGAAAAATGACGACCTTTGCTGCAAATTACGAAAAATTTGTATATTAATAAAGTACTTTTCTACAATTTTTTGACGAAAAGTCAAATCGGCAATGATGGTTTTTGTCATTATCAGATAGTGACAGGTAGATAGTTTTCCTCCAGAATAACAAGCATTTGTCAAATTGTGACTAAGTTTGAAGCATCTTTCACAAAATTTCCATCAACATCGAATTTGCGGATATGCTATTAGTAACATGGCAAATACAGTAAGCACTTACGCCAACAAAGAGCTAGAGACACTGGACGACAGTGTCTTCGTCGGGTTCCAGACATAAATGAACAGGCATTGGAGATCATGTAGCAGAGCCTTCCAGGAGAACTTGGAGCATTGCACAACAGCTGATACTTTCCCAGGAACAGGATAATTACCGAAGAAGAGCTACATTCCTACCTCGTATGTAAGATACACGGAACACAAGGAGACATTAAAGCTCTAGTTTACCGAACACCGGTAAAAACTGAGCACAAGTTAAATAACCGATTGCGAGAAGCTGCTCGAAAAGAATGCACAATAAGGTGATTACACGGACAGAAACTTGTTTAGAGTTAAACACAGAAAAAGAACTTTCTCGCTGACAATATTGACGTTCCGAAAGAGTACGTCCCTACACTCCCGTACTACTTTCTGTATTTTTCCATGGTTTCTAAAGTTGTTAATAATTGAGAAGCAACAGGTATTTACGTAATGTTAATAAGGTGGATTACCTTGAAAAACATTGTTGCCATCCTTCTGCTTTAGTTTTTTGCAAATTTGTCAGTTTTTAAAATAACAATAAATGTTTTATACTATTTTTCCTATACTCCTATAACACCCCCAGAGCAATGATAGAAATTTTGAATCACCATGTATGGCGCAATTAAATGGTCAATAGAATTGACCTAAACAGCGAATTCTGTGACACAGTGGGAGAGCGGCAATTTAACCATACAATTAACCCACTTGTTACTTTTCCCTTCCGCTTCTTTCTGTTTAAATGGTTCTAGGAAAATCCCGCTGAAAGCAGGCGGAAAACGACCGCCATAAGCCGAACAAATGGACAGGAAATTTCGGTACTTGCAATTTCTTCCTGAAAACAAAATACCGGAAATTGTTAGAATGTATCCAGATCCGGACCATCTTTTCCTACCCAATGATTGTCTATTGTTTCAGCAAATTATTCAATTAGAATTTTTTTAAAAAATAGATTGTAGAGTAGAACTCGATGATTTCTCGACATAATTTCGCTTGATTTCTTGAAAAAATTGATTTAGAACATCTTAAGGAAGTTCATCCTTACCTCTGAACCTTTGGAAACCCCTAATATATTATAAAGTTAATCAGAAAATTTCATACACACATTTTGAGGCATATAGCCTTGAGCTTATGTTAACACTATTAAGTTTTTAATTATATGATGATAAGAGTACTGTATAGTAAGTGGAACGAATTTTTGTAGTACTACAGCATTAGAAAATTTTCCAGTGAGTGAAATAGTAGCATGAATAATACCGTTGAAATCCATGTGCTGATAAGAATCGTTGCGTATATTTTCCTGACTGTACTTTAATTCACTTCACAACATTCCTGGGTTTCAGTCAATTTTATTGTTTATTATTTAAAATGTTACAAATACGTTTCGGTGTCTTTCTCCACCATCATCAGTTTATCTAAAATATATATTTACAGTTATCATCAATTTAAATAAAAAACTTTCACCAAAATTCACATATTAAAATACAAATCACACACACATTAAATAGTACATTAAGAACATTGGTTTTCAGGTGATGAATCAGGACAAACATGTCCGGGAAAAGACTAGAATCTATTTTTTAGAGATTTAAACTTAACTTACGTGTCTAGATGTTTCTACCTTCACATTTGACTGGACATTGAATTCCCTATTTTATTCGACATCGAGCGAGAGAACGAAAAAAATTGTTTATACTTCGCATTTTCTATGCATTCTTGGAATTGCTCTGCAATTCCTCAATATCAGGTGTTTATATTTCACTTACCTGGTCCAATCAGTTCATGCATGCGATCATTTAATTAGTGTGTGATACACAGAGCTAAGATTGTCTGTGTCTGATCTAAAATTCATTGCATTCTGATGGTTTTTAATCTGTATCATTTCATGGATTTTTCTCTTATAATAGTTGTTTTCATTGGTTAATATTTTTGTGTTATCGAAATCAAAACTATGTAACTTTTGTTGTGCATGTTGTGCCAATGCTGTTCCATTTTCGTTAACCTTTCTTAAGCTATATTTATGTTCGTATAGTCTTTTATTAAAATATTGTCCAGTTTGACCTATGTATGTGTTGTCACAGTTCAAACAGTCAATCTTGTATATTACGTTATATTTCTATTCACAAATATATGGAGTAGCTATGGGGTCTCCCATAGCTGCAACAATTGCAAACCTCGTGATGGAATGTCTGGAAGAAAAACTAATACCTGATTTGAATTTTAAGTGTGGATTTTTTAAAAGATACGTATATGACTGCATAATGTGCATGCCAAACCAAAAAGTTCAATACACACTAGATAAATTTAATGCATTCCATGAGACCATTAAATTCACCATTGAGGAAGACAAAACCAAATCAATAAACTTTTTGGATATGACGGTTATATATGACGGTAATGGGGAAATAAAAACAAACTGGTACACAAAGGATGTATGGTCTGGTAGATACTTGAATTACCAATCATATGCACCTATACAATATAAAAAAAAGTGTTGTAACAGCTCTTACTGATAGAGCGATTAAATTGGCACATTATGGATATAGAACAAAAAATCTTGAAAAAATAAAAAAGATACTAATAATAAACAACTATCCCAAAGCTTTCTTTGAACCAATAATAAAACAAAGAATTAATAAAATATACAATTCAAATAAATGGAACAACAAAAATAATATAAATAAGAAAAAAGAAGGTGAAATCAAGTATGTATCATTACCATACATACCAGAAATCAACACAAAAATAAAAAGTGTTTTGAAACCACATAATATTACTATAGCGGAAAAAAATTAAAAACAACTTGGTAAAAGAATGTTTTACAAAATTTAAACCTAAAAGCGATAAGTTGGACACACCTAATATACAAGATTGTATGTAATATGTACGTAATATGTATGTATATGTACGTAATATACAAGATTGACTGTTTGAACTGTGACAACACATACATAGGTCCAACTGGACAATATTTAAAAAAAAGAATATAAGAACATAAATATAGCTTAAGAAAGGTTAACGAAAATGGAACAGCATTAGCACAACATGCACAACAAAAATTGCATAGTTTTGTTTTCGATAACACAAAAATACTAATCAATGAAAACAACTATAATAAGAAAAGAATCCATGAAATGATACAGATTAAAAAACATCAGAATGCAATGAATTTTAGATCAGACACAGACAATCTTAGCTCTGTGTATCACACACTAATTAAATGATCGCATGCATGAACTGATTGGACCAGGTAAGTGAAATATAAACACCTGATATTGAGGAATTGCAGAGCAGTTCCAAGAATGCAAAGAAAAGGCGAAGTATAATCAGTTTTTTTCGTTCTCTCGCTCGATGTCAAATAAAATAGGGAATTCAATATCCAGTCAAATGGGAAGGTAGAAACATCTAGACACGTAAGTTAAATTTAAATCTCTAAACAATAGATTCTAGTCTTTTCGCGGACATGTTTGTCCTGACTCATCACCTCAAAACCAATGTTCTTAATGTACTTTTTAATGTGTGTGTGATTTGTATTTTAACATGTGAATTTTGGTGAAAGTTTTTTATTTAAATTGATGATAACTGTAAATATATATTTTAGACAAACTGATGATGGTGGAGAAGACACCGAAACGTATTTGTAACAATTTGAATAATAAACAACAAAATTGACTGAACCCAGGAATGTTTTGAAGCTGACAAGAATTCAATAATATTTGAAAAATAGTAATGTATTTATCCTTGGTGATGCTCAAGTGCCGTTTTATGTGCTGCGTAAGTCTGAGTACAACAATTATCACGGTGATACTGCTGCGCAATCCAATGATTGGTACTAAACGCAATTTAATGATGTTATCCATATTGTATAATAATATAAATAATTTAAGACGTATTTGGTTGAGAAACTATGAGGATACAAATAATCAGAATTGAGCAATTAAGATATTGGCGGTCAATCTTGCTAATAAATTGCACAGTTTCTTGTTTTCTTTCTGCAATCAAACTTATTTCGCCAGTTCACAAAAGTCGATGCGCATTTAACGATTCAAGTATTTTGATTTTTTTGAAAATAAATATCTTTTGTTACAGATGATACGTCCAACAAAGCTAAAAACGCAAACTCCGGCGCGCCTGGTCGATCCAGTAAAAAATAGCGAACCGGAGCTGTGAAGTCAAAGGATAAACTTGCAGATCGCGAATTAAGAAGAGCTACTGAGAAAGGTAATTTCAAATAATTTGCAAATATGATAAGGAAAATATTTTACTTACAACCATATATGTAATGTTGTGATTACTAACGCTATTCAAGGTTGGGAAGTGCCACATTACCTACCTCTACTTCCCGTACTCGTTTCCCACACTCATTTCCCACCATCCAATGTTTCAAAATATCAGTTTTTTCCTCAATTTGTAGCATCGTTCAGATCATACTGTACATTGACCACAAAGTGGACGGCTTCTTCTGTTTGGTTTGTGCTCTTATATACCCATGCTAAGATTATATTTTGGGAGCTGAAATTCTTCAACTTTTTCGGAATTAATGTGGCAATTATTTATATGTTGTTATTTAACAGTTGTTCACCCCACCGTAAGAGTTACAATATACTGACCTATTTTATTATTCTGACAAGGAAACGACCTGCCTCTTAATTTGTTATTAAATGAAATATGATGGTTGTAAATAAAATAGTATACAAACCTCGGTAGGAAGTTTCATTCCTGTCTCGAGACCACAGCTAACCTCGACGCTTTACGTCTCGGTAAACTAACTAATCTCTCGACATAGGCCAAACTGGAATATACGTTGTGCAGTGACTCATGTCCAGTTTTCAAGTTTATATTTTCGGAATTTTTTCATGAAAACGCTTTCTGTTTTTTCCGAGTTTTCTCTGGTTCTAATTACCCGATTGGGTCGACCGACTGCTAATTCTCTTGGTAATTCAATGCGCTACAATTTAGCCATTTTACTTTAGTTTATACCATTAAGATCGCATCAATCGTTTCGATTTTACAAGCTAGAAACTAAAAAAAAAAGCCAATTTTTGTTGAAAATTGTTTATAAAAAATTAACAAATGACATTTTGTTGTCCAAAACAGACTGGGAATAAAGTTCGGACTGCCCTACACGTGATGGCGTAGATGGTTTTCTAATAGGATTTATGTCAAAAAACCTATTAATTTCATCTCTACGTTAATGAGTCAGATTACCTTGAAAAACATTATTGCCATCCTTCTGATCTAGTTTTCTGAAAATATCTAAGTTTTGAATAACAATTAATTTATTTTACTATTTTTCCTGTACTCCTGAAACACCCCCAGACAACAACCCCAGAGGAATGACCAATTTTGAATCACCCTGTATTGCTTGGCCTGACATTGCCTTGACTGAAACAGTTCCCACCTCGGTGTGTAATCTACCTCAAGGCTAGTAAAATTCGATAAGTTGTCGTCGTGAGATCGTTATGAACAACTTAAAGACATTAAGGGCAAACCCCTGAAATGGTTGATTTATATACAGGGTATTAAATTTGTCACGGCTCGAACAATAGATTGTTTTAACGTTTGACGAAGAAGGTAGACGGCCACAACACCTTTTAGTAGTAGTAAACATCTTTATTTCCAAAAAAGGCTATCGACCTATCGGTCTTTCTGCCCTTGTTTAATACATACAGTCTTAATCTAAATGAAAACAAATATGAAAATTCTCTTATTCTAGGTTAACAATACTATTAAATAAGTAAGATTTCAGTGGCAAGAAGGAATTATTTTATTGTCCACTAGTCCGCAGCGTATGTAAGTGTTCGAGTAGCGTTAATGTAGGGAAACGAAAGCGGGATTGTCTGGTTGGTCTTGTAAGACAAAGGGGATTCAGTATGGTCCAGTTGTAGGGGTTGTTTGTGCATTTTGTCTGTAGATGTATGAGTCTTTCCGAGATCTTTGTCATGTTTGTGCGTTCGTATAGTAGTTGGGTGGGGGGGTTGTGTAGTGGGTTTTGGGGGTGTCTTATTCGTGTTATTAGTCTTAGTGCAATTTGTTCTGTTGTTTGTATATAACGTTTTGTCCTTTCTGTTCCGTTGGTCATGAGTATATGTCCATAGTCTAGCAAGGGTCTACAAATAGCTTTATATATTTTGGTGGCGGTGTTTGTGCTAATTCCTCTGTCTTTGTAGGTTAGTGATCGGAAGTGTTTTGTTCTCTTTATTGTTTCTGCCCTGATGTTTCGTATGTGTTTAGTGAATTTAAGTTTGTGGTCAATTGTGATTCCAAGGTATTTTACGTCGTTTTTTGGTTGTGTCGTTTGGCCGTCTGCAGTTATTGTAGGGGAGTCAGCGTTGAGTCTGTGGTTTGTGAGCAGAAGTTGGTTTTTTGACGCGTTTGATGTTAGTCTCCATTTATAAAACCATGTCATTGTGTTGTTTGTTAGTGTTTGGAGTCTTTGAGCTGCTCTCTCAGTAGTTTTGTCATGTACAATAAGTGCCGTGTCGTCTGCGTATTGTAATATGTATGCCGATCTGTCGATTTGATTTTTGTCTGGGAAGTTGTAATTGTATATGTCATGGCAGTATATATTGTAGAGAAACGGTGAGAGCGGGGATCCTTGAGGGAGCCCTTGTTCAGGGGAAAAAGAAAATGACAGTGTTTTGTCAATTCGTACTTGTAGTTGTCTGTTTTCTAGTAAGTTCTTTATGGTGTGTAGTAGATATGTTGGTGTGTGTAGTTTGTATAGTTTGTATAGTAAGCCTCTATGCCAGACACTGTCAAAAGCCTTGTTAATGTCCATAAACAGGGAAGATGTCTTTCTGTCAGTTATGTGGGTAGTTTGTATATTGTTGGCCAAAATAAAGAGCGGATGAACGGTCGAGTGATGCTGTTTGAAACCAAATTGGTAGGTAGGTATATACTTTCCAATCACTTTGTCAAGCCAACACCTTTTATAATACAATAAACTTGCAAATAACCGATGCTATCTGATGTAATACACATTTTCATCTTAGATGATGAAGACTATGATGAAATTATGAATCATTCGAAATATGTTGGATTGTAATGTACGAAATTTTTTTTATAGGATTTAATCATCCTTGGATGTTAGTTACATTGTAAGGGCACACCGGCAGAGTTCTAGACATGGACTTTTCCGCAAATGAAAAGTATCTGGCATCGTCAGCCGATGGTATTAACTTTTTAAACGAATCATTTAATTAACAATAAAAATCAAATGTTTGGCATTTCGGCGTGTTAAAAAGTTAAAAGTTATAAAATGTATAACTTTAAAGTGAAATCAATAGCTTGGCACAAAACGACGTGAGGATCTAGTTTATATGGCAATTATTTCTTTTTTTCTCAAAATAGACGTTACAAGGGCAAATTTCGACTAATTTTGCAACCGGATAAATTCTGATTGCTGAGAGCGATTTGATTTCTGCTTGAAGCGTTATTTAGTGCAATTCTTTTTCGGTTAGTGTTCGTTTTCGCATACAATTACTGCTTCAGATAAAGTTTCTACAGGGTGGCAAATGAAACAATGCAAAATTGGTGAAAGTTCCACAGGCTCTTAGTTCGAGAAAAAACTTTTTTTTTATTTCAACACCACGAGCATTAAGATATGCCTCATTTCTCAAAACACATTTTGAGTTTGTCGACCATCACGTTATCTCACAGCCTCAAAAAATAGATCTAGTATTCTTTGCATGATTATGTTTTTTTGAAATATGCCTTAACACTTTTTAACTGTTTATTATATAATAGTATTAAATTTTTTATAAATGTATGATTTTTTTACACTATCCATTTTTTTTTGCAAATCCTAATGATCCAATGCTTATCCGATTATAAGGCACTTCTTATAAATATTTAATGCGGGTATCGAGAAAAAATACTAGTCGTTTTTTTAAATGTTTTTGCTTAGCGGAAATTTGCGCGCTATGGCAAATCGTTGGATGATTTGTCGCGGGAAATAGTGACAAAGCGAAATAATATATTAGCGGAGTTATAATACACGAATAATTCTATAAATTTCGATATAATTACATATGAATTTTGCCTTTTTGCTAATGCAGCGTTTGGTGGAGGGTTAGTTTATACGAACTGTTAGGACAAAGGTCAGCTACTTTGAAACTTAATAAACTGATATCACTTAAAATGCGCTGAGCGGCCGACCAATTCTGAATATAATGTATACAAAGTCATTGAGTAACCAATTGAACAATAGAAAAATGTAATCCTATAAATATATAGAAAATTTAATTTTAGTAATTGCATAAAGTAAATTTCGAGTCGACTTAGTTTATCATAACTATTATTTATTAATAACTCGCAAAAATTGGGATTACTCACTCAAATCATGAATGTCCTTCATCAACTGCTATCTTTCTAATGCATTGTTAATGTGTTTCTAATGAAATTTCCTTAATTGACTTATTGACCTTCTGACACAATTGCACCCGCTATTGGTACCCATGTAAGCGGATGAGGGAAGGAAGGGGTCGTTTGCTGATTGGTTTGAGGGTTGGTTCTTCTTGGGTATAAATACCTGTAGATGTCAAATTTTTGGTCAGTAAAGCTCGCACAACTGCCCGAAACTTCCGACAGCAAAGCTTCAAACCCCAAAAAAGCGACGATTCCAATCGTTATCAGAAATCCCGCAGCCTGGACCAAAGTCCGGAACTTATTGCTAGAAAAAAGTTTCCAATTCACCAACCCTAAGAAAGTTGCATTAGGAATCCAAATACACCCCCTCTCAACTGATGACCACAGGGCCATCACAAAACTTTTATCCTCAGAAGGAATTGAGTTTCATACTCACACCCTTCTGGAAGACAAAAAACTCATCGCAATCGTGAAAGGTTTGCACCAGGACATGTCTCTGCCTGAAATCCAAGCAGAACTGCAGGAATTCGGCTTATCACCCACCGAAATCCAATTCTTCAAAATGGGGAATTTCCAAACGAAAACCAACATGATCAAAATGCTGCTCCCCAAAGATTAAACCCAAATATTTGAGATAAAACACCTCCTAAACTTGTCGGTGGTCATCGAACCCCAAAGACACTCCCAAACCATTAACAAAAGGCACATTCCACAGTGCAAAAAATGCCATAAATTCGGTCACACCATCTCCAACTGTGGGGCAAAACCCACTTGCCATAAATGTGCCCAGGGGCAATTCTACGCCTAGTGCAAAAAGCCTCGGGATATCCCGGCCAAATGTGTCAACTGCAATGGCCCCCACCTGGCAAGTTACTTCTCTTGCCCAAACAACCCCAATTACATGGCCCAAAAGCAGCAAAAAGCGAAGCAAGCCAGCTTCGCAAATAAAATACAGCGCACAATCTCATTTGCAGAAAAAACTGCAAAACCCCTAGCGGCAACTCAAATGCTGCCAGCCCCTAAGGCCCCCCGGACCACCCAAACATCCCCCCAAACTGCCACCCTATGGCCCCCCTTAGCCCCCCCAGCAACACCCGAGTTTGAGCCCGGCCCTTATTCAGCTTCTCCTGATGCCTGAAAAAGAAATTCAGGCAAAAATTCTGCGAATAGCGCACATGATAACCAGCTGTCCTGCTCTTCAAGCGCTGGCATGAACAGCTTAAAGCCAGCAGGTGTCCACATTGCCTCCTGGAATGCCAACTCTTTCTACCCCAAAAGGCACGAATTTGAAGGCTACCTCCGGGAAAACGATGTGGACATTGTACTTCTCCAAGAAACCTTTTTGCAACCACAAACACTCTTCAAAATCAACAACTACAAAATTTACAGAAATGACCGCCCCAACAAAAGGGGGGGCGGCACTGCCATTTTTATTAAAAACAACCTTTCCCACACCCAAAACCCCCCTTTAACTAACACCTCAATCGAACACTCCTCAATAACACTAAACATGAAAAACTCCCAAATCCTAATCATTTCAGCCTACAAATCCCCCAATACCAAAATAACGGAGCAAGATTACACCGAACTTTTCAAACACGACATCCCAACACTAATAGCTGGTGAGCTAAACTCTAAAAACACTGCCTGGGGTTGCAGAACTTCCAACTCCGAGGGAAACAAGCTCCTCAAGCTCTCCCAAAAGCTCCAATTCCAAATTCACGCTCTTTCAGAGCCAACACACTATGACCACACAACTCCAGACATACTGGACATTGCCGTCACTAAAAACATCTCCCACATTCTCGCAGTCTCACCAACTCAGATTCTCTCAGCTCAGATCACAACCCAATAATCATAAACATAAACGAACAATACACTAACAACCCCCTAGCCCCCATTTCCATTACTGGCTGGGATGCCCTCGCCTACTACCTTGGATAAACTCAAATTCTAGACCACCCACCTCAAAATCAAAAAGAATTAAACACCTACACAAATAAAATCACTGGAAAAATCTCTATAGCCATCTCAAAAGCCACAACTTTAAAACCAAATTCAAATACAAATCCTTACTCGCTGCCGACTGAAATTAAACTTAAAATAAAACTAAGAAATAAACTAAAACGGAGGGCTAAACAATTCTCCGATTCACAATTAAACAAACTAGCAAACAAACTCTGTAAAGAAATTAAATACGAAATAAACAACCTAAAAAATGAAAGGTGGTCAGAAATACTGGAAAACATCCCAACAGGCGGCACAAACGCCTGGAAAATCTCCAAGGCCCTAAGAGGGAAAACCAAAACCCACTTGCCACCAATCCATGGTGAGCGAGGACTGGTGTACACAGACGAGGAAAAAGCGGAAGCTTTTGCCGACTCTCTGGAACGCCAGTTTTCGCCCAACAGATCCCAAACGGACGACCTGGATTTCGAGGAGGAGGTTGACACCGTCCTCACCGAAATCAAACAGCGACAAATTCCCCCAGACGCCCCACAAATCCCCCCAGCCACCCTCTCCGAACTTAAAGAAATCATTTCTGCCCTAAAAACCCGCAAAAGCCCCGGCCCTGACCAAATCACCCACAAAATCATAAAAACACTTCCTGAAAACCTTCTAAACCACCTACTTACAATAATTAACACTTCTTTTACATTACGAAAATTCATTCCAATGTATTCCTGGGTTCCAGTCAATTTTATTGTTTATTATTTAAATTGTTACAAATACGTTTCGGGGTCTTTATCCACCATCATCAGTTTGTCTAAAATATATATTTACAGTTATCATCAAATTAAATAGAAAACTTTCACCAAAATTCACATATTAAAATACAAATCACACACATATTAAAAAGTACATCCAGAACATTGGTTTTCAGGTGATAAGTCAGGACAAACATGTCTGGGAAAAGACTAGAATCTATTGTTTTAGAGATCTAAATTCAACTTACGTATATAGTTGCTACCAACTTTACATTTTACTGGTCACTGAATTTTCCATATTTTATTCGATATCAAGGCAGCGAAACAAAAAAACTGTTTAACTTTCGTCTTTTCTTTGCATTCTAGGAATGCTTGGCAATTCTTCAATATCAGATGTTTACATTTCATTTACCTGGTCCAATCAGTTACAGTTATCATCCAATTAAATAGAAAACTTTCACCAAAATTCACATATTAAAATGCAAATTACACACATATTAAAAAGTACATCCAGAACATTGGTTTTCAGGTGATGAGTCAGGACAAACATGTCTGGGAAAAGACTAGAATCTATTGTTTTAAAGATCTAAATTCAACTTACGTATATAGTTTATACCAACTTCACATTTGACTGGTCACACATTTCATTTACCTGGTCCAATCAGATTGGACCAGGTAAATGAAATGTAAACATCTGATATTGAAGAATTGCCAAGCATTCCTAGAATGCAAAGAAAAGACGAAAGATAAACAGTTTTTTTGTTTCGCTCGCTTGATATCGAATAAAATATGGAAAATTCAGTGACCAGTCAAATGTGAAGTTGGTAGCAACTATATACGTAAGTTGAATTTAGATCTTTAAAACAATAGATTCTAGTCTTTTCCCAGACATGTTTGTCCTGACTCATCACCTGAAAACCAATGTTCTGGATGTACTTTTTAATATGTGTGTGATTTGTATTTTAATATGTGAGTTTTGGTGAAAGTTTTCTATTTAATTTGATGATAACTGTAAATATATATTTTAGACAAACTGATGATGGTGGATAAAGACACCGAAACGTATTTGTAACATTTTAAATAATAAACAATAAAATTGACTGAAACCCAGGAATACTTTGGAATGAATTAAAGTACAGTCAGGAAAAGAATATACAAAACGATTACGAAAATTCCCAAAGCCTTGGAAAACAGCAGCCATCGTCCTAATCCCAAAACCATCAAAAAACAAAACTTTCCCTCAAAATTGGAGACCAATCAGCCTTCTCTCTTTGCTCTCTAAAATAACAGAAAAACTTTTTATAAACCGCCTAAACCTACTAATAAACAAAAACCAATTAATCCCTCGAGAGCAGTTCGGATTCATGCAAAAACATGATTCAGTACTGCAAGCAGCCAGGCTAATTCAAGATGCCACGATCGCTCTCCAAGACAAAGGCTCCACTGGAGTCATTTGCCTGGACATCGAAAAAGCTTTCGACAAAGTATGGCACGAGGGCTTAATCTGGAAACTCCTTCACTTGCACAAATTACCAATAACTTTCGTCCAATACGTGGCAAGCTTCCTTAAAAATAAGAAGTTTTACACGCTAGTGGAACAAACTAAATCAAGCATTCGCTCCATAGAAGCAGGAGTCCCACAAGGCTTCCCACTTTCCCCAACCCTGTGCAATCTGTACACAGCCGATGCCCCAAAAGCCCCAGCCGCAAAACTAGCATTATTTGCCGACTATACTTGCATTTATTACCCAAACCGCAACATCAAATACATAATTGGCCCTCTTCAAAGACACTTAAATAGTTTCCGAGAATGGGCAGACACTTGGAAAATCAAAGTCAATGCGGAAAAAACCACTGCCATCATAATCACAAAAAAACTAACGCCCAAAAATCTTCCAAAACTCACATACAATAACATAGAAATAAAACTCGCAAAATCTCTCAAATATCTGGGCATCACAATAGACTCAAAACTAAACTTCACAGAGCACATAAACAAAATCATCACTAAAGGCAACAAAACTCTACTCTGCTGTGGCTATCTCTACCCGCTCCTGAATAAAAAAAGCAAACTCTCGCTCAAAAACAAAGTTTTACTATACAAGTAAGTCATCAGATCGCAAATATGCTATGGCGCCCCAATATTCAGTCAAACCGCCAAAACCAACATTAACAACCTCCAAACTTTCCAAAACAAAATCCTCCGAAGATTTACAAGACCCCCCTGGTACATCCGAAACTCCCAAATTCACCAAAACCTAGAAATAGACCCCATTAAACAGCACATCACAAAAATCCATTCCAAATTCAAAGTGAGAGCCCTCAACCACACAAATCCACTAATCAAAGAAACCTTTTCCCAAATCATCCCGAAACATCACTTCCAAACTCCAACCAGTCTAATGGCAGACCCCCCCCCCTGGAACCAGCCACCATAAATCTTAAAAAACAGCTACAAAATCACTACCTTTCGACAAAAAGTACAACACTTTCCCTTTCAAAATTCAGCGATCAGCTGCGCGACTGCGAAAACTCCCCAAATTTCACTCTCGCTTTCATGCTCACTTTCTCTCGCACTATTGGCCAAAACTAAACTTGCCTTCTCGCTTTCATTCTCACTATCTCTCTCACTCTCAGCCAAAACGAAGCTCTAAAAGCCAACACCCAGCACTCTCGCTTTCATTCTCACTTTCTCTCTCACTTTCGGCCAAAACGAAGCTCTAAAAGCCAACCCCCAGCCTTCTTGCTGCAGCATAAACTTAATAAAACCCTTTCCCATTAACTAAAATCCTCACTCCCTCACGTTTATTCAATCTCAATTATAAACAATAACAATAAATAATAAAAACAATAAAAATAAAAATAAAATTTTTTTTTTGTTCTCTTTCTTTTCTCTCTCTAATTTACTCTCCCAAACAAACCACTAACTCCCAAACCCCCACCCCTATGGTAACCAGGCTCTTTCATGGACCACCAGAAAAGACTAAAATCCTTGATTGGCTAAGTCTAATAAATCTCCAGACTGTAAAAAAAAAATTTTTGGTCAGTGTTGATACTAGTTCAAGAAGAACAAGTTGCCTTGAACCGAAATATCGTTAAATCGCGCTGTGCCTAATTCGGTCGTAGTGTTGTTTTGTGCATTCACAAATATCTTTTGTTCGCAGAAGAACCTGATAAAGGTGAAAAACTGTGCTTCAAGCGTAATAAGCGAAAATTATTGCAAAGAAGACCAAAAAAAAACTATATTGTGTTCGAGTTCCTCAAATAATTCGCTAGACTTGTGTGCTTCACCTTCGAACCCTTCGAGTCCCACGAGAACGACAGGGTTAACACGCATACAGAGAAAAAATCAATGAAAAAAAAATCGTGTTGGATAATTAGTGCAAAATACTAAAAATAAAATAGAAATGTCGTGGGAGAATTACAATTTTCTTGGAGCACAAGCTCATAATTTTAATGCAGAGGATCCAGATTAGATTGAAAATTCGGAGTTCCAGATGACGGAAGATGAATTAGTAGAGAAACTGAAGGAACGATACGTGATGTCAGAAGGAGACCTGGCGAAATATGGTAAGTAAATTATACAATATAACATGTAGACAAGTTGCTTATGGTTGAGACTGGTAAATATCTACAATTTCTTATGTTTCGGTGTTTTGCCTCAGGGTTTTGGGTTGTTTGAAAAAGGGAATTTCCTTAAGTTTTCTTTTGTAAAAAATTAGTTGCTTATTTCGTCGCAATTAGCCAATCAAAGTAATTTAAGCTGCTGCTATTCTTTTTATAAACTCCTACTGAACTTATCGAATACAAATCTGTTATTCAAATCGTCAAATTGTCGAAGATTTTGGCGTCGAAAACTTTGATGAAAATTTCAATGTTTCTTTCATCTATTTCAAATTTGCCATGTTTTGCATTGATTAAAGCTGCATGATTCTCTTAAAGGACTTTCTTTAATTTCCCATTTTTTCTGTTGATGGTTCTTTTGCTCAAATTGTATTGGTTGATTTTTATTGCTGAAAAAGACATCCCATTGAGTTCGGTATTCAGGAAAATGTTGACAAATGTCTGATATTCTCTGTTTTAAGTATTTGAATGACATATTTGTTCTTTAATTTAATGGGCTTGAGGTTTTCTCAATGTAAAATTTATTTCGTTATTTATTAACTTTAACTCCTTTCTTAATCATTATTGGCTGGCTGAGGCAAAATTTCTATAAGCAAAAGTTTAAAAATTGTTTAAATATTTCTTATATTTGATTATCTGATTGATTTTAAAAAGAAACGTTTAAATGAGTGTAGATCAGGAGAATATTTCTTTTCAATAAACAGGCTGTGGAAATTTATTAAAAAACATTTTTGTCCTAAATAATTTAATAGATTTCTGTTGGTTTCTTTTGAATTTTTGTCGTGCTTCGCTTAGTTTTCGATATGAAAAATACGAACCAGTTTGATTCATGTCCATAGGACACGATAATAAATAATTAAAACCTCCATACTTGTGGAGTGGATGAGATTGCATTTTGATTTCTTTAAATTTTCGCTCACATTTAAACTGTTTTCGATAAAACATATTAACGAAAAAGGCGTGCATAATTTCTCTTTTGTCAGTGGCCATCTATGCATAGTACAATTGGTAAAACTCAACTACATTCAAATATTCCTTCGAATCAATTTAGTGATTAAAATCCTTATACTCACTAAAAGAAATTGTAATGACGATAAGCAATCACAAGCAATTGGGAACTTGCACAAAAATTAAATTTGAAAAATTTTACTCGCAAACGTAACATAATACTATTAAAAACCACATTCTACAAAAAAACTCATTTTTTATTTCTATGTAATTAATATAAGCAATTAAAAACTGTATAATTCAAATCATTCTTGTAAAGCGCCGTCATGGGCTGGGACCAGTTGTGACGTCAAGTAGCTAGTCGGCCGTGGCAGATGCAATGCGGAGCATGTAAACATGTAACTTCAGTCTTGATATTTAAAGTTAAAACGTTTCTATAAGGGATTAGGAGAAAACGAAAATCTTTCAAAATGACTGACGCAGCTTTTGTAGAAGGACAATCTGACATTTTACCACTAGTGGATATGTTTATGGTAGGATCTTACATTAAAAACACTGAAAGTTCTCTCTCTTGCTGAAGTTACATAAAAATATGTGTCAATATTCATATTGCGTGACAAAAATAGTAGGTATTTAACGTAAATACACGACGATAAAACGAGATTTTTCCTTCGCAGATACTTTCGTTTCTTTTTATCCTCTAGTATAGCAAATAACTATTTTTGAGGTTATTATTTACTATTACTATAATGCAGGCGAGAAACAAACAAAGTGCAAATTCAAAATATCTATCTGTTATACAATAGACAAAATCAAATATGTTTTTCATACTTACGTTAAAATGATTTTCACACACATGGGCAGTAGTCTTCTCATAAATATCCTTGTGAGCTATTCTGCATGCCGTTAACCATTTTAAACGCCGGCTTTTATGTCGTGGTCCACCAATAAATAGCTTATCTGGCGTTTTAACAGTTGTACTAGGACACAGTGGCACCATACAGCATTTGTAACATTGTTTTTCTGTTACTTCCATTATTAATAAACATTCAAACACGCATGCAATTCAACAAGCCGTATTTCCGTATTGCCTTCCCATCGAACGAACCAGCGCTATGACGTCATGATCATTCCCGCGCGTTTAGTGTTGTTTCAAATGAAGAGCTTGAATTTACAACTTTTATTATTTATTGCAAATTAAATATTACGATTTGAGAGCTTATATATATATATATATATATATATATATATATATATATATATATATATATATATATATATATATATATATATATATATAATACAATAAATTTTTTTTTCTTATGGTACTTTCTATAGTTCCTGAAACACTTTCCAATTCTAAATTTTAATTTTTCATTGTAATAATTGTATAATGTGAAATGCACACTTGATACCATCTTAATTTATCTCTAATAAATCTCCCAAGATAAGTGAACAAATAATATAGTGACTGGATTTTTCAAATATTGTTAATTAATCGGTTTGAAAAAGAACACATTAGTTCTTATTCAAACCGATTAATTTATAATTCTATCGATTGTATTATAATTTTTAATAAGGTTAAATTTTAATAACCTATTAGGCCAAATATTTTCTTTAAATAAATCATTAAACATTTTTTTATTATTTTTTTATCGTTAGAGGCTCTCCCCCGTTTTCTGGGATTCTTGCCAATGCGAATCTCAGTTATCAATTAATTAATATTCATATAGAGTGTACCAATAAGAACGACGGATTTAAATTTTAAATAAATATATTTGTGGCATAAGTTTGAAACATTTTAATTTTTCACAATGAGAATTCGTTGTTGTGTATTGAACCGCCCCATTTTACTTAACCTCCTACTTTCGACTAACGAACGATCTTTTTTTAATGTCAAATCATGACACTGCAAATGGAGCGCAATTCAAACCGTCGTTCTTATTGGAACACCCTTGACAATAGCACTTTTACTCATTCAATAATTTCTCGAATACCGAATTACTTTCTTAAGATTTACTCTTTTAATATTTGAGAGAATTATTGGATCTTGCCCTAAAAAAATTTCCATTTTCTTCATAATTAATATATGCACATCATTATTTACACTTCCTTCATTCCCTTTATTATACGTTTGTAAAAATTTAAGTTAAAAAAGCTGTAAACCTTCAAAGTTTAAATTGGCTTGGAGCTAAGTCTTAAATTATGCTTTAAAAGCACCTTTAAATTTGCAATTTAATATCATAATTATATAACGATAAAATGGATATTGCCAAAAACAAACAATTTACGTCGTATTTTGCAAAATACATGAACATACTCGACAAATTCTAAATATATTGGTACTTAAAGCTTACCAGAATATTGAAACGATTTAGATCCAAGGTTGAACAGTTTTGCCAAGAAATGTAATGAATTTTCCATATGTTAGTTTTTATTTTCTATCAGAGAATTTTAAATATTTATAATGTATTTGGCCCAAGGCTCTGCAAATCGAAGAAATATTTAGTTGTCTATCATTGAACTCGTCGTCAAAATGTAATGTTTTAATATTGTGTGGTGTTAATTGAGATGTTTTTCAACTGGTGAGTTCGATTGAAAATGTTAAAAGTGTAAACTAAACTCGTTATCATAGAGCAATTTCGACATTCCCTATAACTCTAAACTTTGAGGAAAAATACTCAAATAAAACAATTTGTAACAGAATAACAGATATATATTTATCTTCGAGTATATTAAGTACGCTAATTTGTTTATATATTCCAGGTTATCCGATGTGCAAGAATGTGGCAAAGTATTCTAAGCCCTATCAAAAGCCGGTTAGACATAAACGCTGCGGAATTCATACCCAGTTGTGAATCCAGTAGTGGAAACTGCAGCCGAAACGACCACAGAGGATGAACTCTGCGATGTTCAAGAAGGTAGGTTCATTTATTTACAATGCTTTGTATAATCTAATTACAATTTTTACATTCCCAAACAGTAATCAAATTAATGATTAACATTTATTTATTTTAATATGTGTAATTTTCTTACAGGAGGGCGGCGTCAGTCGGGTAGGAATGTCGGAGCCTATCCACTGGCTAGTGAACGTCTCGTCCAGGACCACGTCTGCGTTCGGTGCGGTTCAAAATTTGTTATCCAGGGTGGGAAATATATCACTTCGGAAAAATGTTGTTTTCACTCTGGTAAACTAAGGAACCGAAATAGTCCTTTTGGTCCAATGCGATACATGTGCTGTAGGGGCGAACAGCACTCGCCTGGGTGCGAAGAGGGCGCCTGCCACGTGTGGAATGGCCCGAAAGAACTTGTTGGTAAGTCACATTTGAACTTGTACATTGTACTTTTTTTCTTGCTGCCATTCGAATTATGCCTCTTTTTATTCTGCTTTCTGTGTACGATATTTAGCAACATATTCTGAAATCTTTAAACGTTTTTTTTTATAATTTCATTTTAATACTTTTGGAGTTTATGGATATCGATTGACAGTTTTTGACAAATTAAGTTTTCAAAAAATTATGCCTTATTTAACGCTTTTATATATACGTTTATTAGAACACAACACAGAGCTTTATTCTGTAGCTGAAATTCTACCAGCAGAAAAGCATTTTAACACTACACTTGATATAAACAATTTCAAACACAAAACTAAAAATCATGCTTCTTTGTCGTGCCTCAATGCAAAAGAAAATGAGAAAAGCTTAAGCCCATTTCACATTTTTATTCAAAAAAACTTTACAAAAAGAACATTTCTCAGCTTTTTCTACCATTTGGCCAGTGAGATCAATTATTTTAGCAAGAATGGTTCAAATTGCACGTCACAAAATACAATAGAAACATCTTTTGTAATTT
The DNA here is from genome assembly GCA_024550625.1 of Dendroctonus valens. Classification (NCBI taxonomy): domain Eukaryota; kingdom Metazoa; phylum Arthropoda; class Insecta; order Coleoptera; family Curculionidae; genus Dendroctonus; species Dendroctonus valens. The sequence continues at coordinate 503,810 of JAJTJO010000491.1, forward strand.
TTTTATCAAAAATGTTGGTAACAATTTCGTAATTTTCCTATTCGTAAAAAAAATATCGTAAAATTCCTATCGCGAGTCTCATAATGCGTTAAGAAAAAACGGGAATAAACTGTAAAAACATTGGTATGTAAAACATTTAAACTGTTTTCGATAACACAAATTAACGAAAAAGGCGTGCATAATTTCTCTTTTGTCAGTGGCCATCTAGGCATAGTACAATTGGTAACGCCGGACATTAAAAAAATTAACTGGAAAGAGCGCAGAACTGGAATTGAATTTATGAAAAACATTTTTTAGATATACATACAATTTTTTAACAGTAAGTAAGACAAAACAAAATTTCCTCCTTTAATTCATCAATTACCAAACTCATTCTAATATTCCTTCGAATCAATTTAGTGACTAAAATCCTTATACTCACTAAAAGAAATTTTAATGAGGATAAGCAATCACAAGCAATTGGGAACTTGCACAAAAATTAAATTTGAAAAATTTTACTCGCAGACGTAACGTAATACTATTAAAAACCACAGTCTACAAAAAAACTCATTTTTTATTTCTATGTAATTAATATAAGCAATTAAAACTGTATAATTCAAATCATTCTTGTAACGCGCCGTCATGAGCTGGGATCAGTTCTGACGTCAAGTAGCTAGTCGGCCGTGGCAGATGCAATGCGGAGCATGTAAATATGCAACTTCAGTCTTGATTTTTAAAGTTAAAACGTTTCTATAGGGTATTAGGAGAAAACGAGAATCTTTCAAAATGACTGACGCAGCTTTTGTAAAAGGACAATCTGACATTTTACTACTAGTGGATATGTTTATGGTAGGATCTTACATTAAAAACACTGAAAGTTCTCTCTCTTGCTGAAGTTACATAAAAATATGTGTCAATATTCATATTGCATGACAAAAATAGTAGGTATTTAACGTAAATACACGACGATAAAACGAGATTTTTCCTTCGCAGAGACTTTCGTTTCTTTTTATCCTCTAGTATAGCAAATAACTATTTTTGAGGTTATTATTTACTATTACTATAATGCAGGCGAGAAACAAACAAAATGCAAATTCAAATATCTATCTGTTATACAATAGACAAAGCCAAATCTGTTTTTATACATACGTTAAAATGATTTTCACACACATGGGCAGTAGTCTTCTCATAAATATCCTTGTGAGCTATTCTGCATGCCGTTAACCATTTTAAACGCCGGCTTTTATGTCGTGGCCCACCAATAAATAGCTTATCTGGCGTTTTAAAAGTTGTACTAGGACACAGTGGCACGATACAGCATTTGTAATATTGTTTTTGTGTTACTTCCATTATTAATAAACATTCAAACACCCAGGCAATTCAACAAGCCGTATTCCCGTATTGCCTTCCCATCGAACGAACTAGCGCTATGACGTCATGACCATTCCCGCGCGTTTACTGTCGTTTCAAATGTATATATATATATATTCATATATATATATATATATATATATATATATATATATATATATATATATATATATATATATATATATATATATATATATATCTTAATTTATCTCTAATAAATCTCTCAAGATAAGTGAACAATATATATATATATATATATATATATATATATATATATATATATATATATATATATATATATATATATATATATATATTGAGTTTTTATTATTATTCTAATATATATATATAAAAAATTTTTTACAGTACTTTCTATAGTTCCTGAAACACTTTCCAATTCTAAATTTTAATTTTTCATTGTAATAATTATATAATGTGAAATGCACACTTGATACCATCTTAATTTATCTCTAATAAATCTCTCAAGATAACTGAACAAATAATATAGTGACTGGATTTTTCAAATATTGTTTAATGTGTTCTTATTCAAACCGATTAATTTAAAATTCTATCGAATGTATTATAATTTTTAATAAGGTTAAATTTTAATAACCTATTAGGCCAAATATTTTCTTCAAATAAATCATTAAACATTTTATTATTATTTTTTATCGTTAGAGGCTCTCTCCCGTTTTCTGGGATTCTTGCCAAAGCGAATCTCAGTTATCAATTAATTAATATTCATATTGAGTGTACCAATAAGAACGACGGATTTAAATTTTAAATAAAATATATTTGTGGCATAAGTTTGAAATATTTTAATTTTTCACAATGAGAATTCGTTGTTGTGTATTGAACCGCTCCATTTTACTTAACCTCCTACTGTCTACTAACGAACGGCCTTTTTTTTTAATGTCAAATCATGACACTACAAATGGAGCGCAATTCAAAACCGTCGTTCTTATTGGAACACCCTTTACAATAGCACTTTTACTCATTCAATAATTTCTCGAATACCGAATTACTTTCTTAAGATTTACTCTTTTAATATTTGAGAGAATTATTGGATCTTGCCCTAATAAAATTTCCATTTTTTTCATAATTAATATATGCACTTCATTATTTACACTTTCTTCATTCCCTTTTATTATACTTTTGTAAAAATTTAGGTTAAAAAAGCTGTAAACCTTCAAAGTTTAAACTGGCTTGGAGCTAAGTCTTAAATTATACTTTAAAAGCACCTGTAAATTTGCAATTTAATATCATAATTATATAACGATAAAAGGGATATTGCCCATAAACAAACAATTTACGTCGTATTTTGCCAAATACATGAACATACTCGACAAATCCTAAATATATTGGTACTTAAAGCTTACCAGAATATTGAAACGATTCAGATCCAAGGTTGAACAGTTTTGCCAAGAAATGTAATGAATTTTATTTATGTTAGTTTTTATTTTCTATTAGAGAATTTTAAATATTTATAATGTATTTGGCCCAAGGCTCTGAAAATCGAAGAAATATTTAGTTGTCTATCATTGAACTCGTCCTCAAAATGTAATGTTTTAATATTGTGTGGTGTTAATTGAGGTGTTTTTCAACCGGTGAGTTCGATTGAAAATGTTAAAAGTGTAAACTAAACTCGTTATCATAGAGCAATTTCACCATTCCCTACAACTCTAAACTTTGAGGAGCAATACTCAAATAAAACAATTTGTAACAGAATAACAGATATATTTTTTTCAAACTTCCAAACATCTTCGAGTATATTAAGTACGCTAATTTGTTTATCTATTCCAGGCTATCCGATGGGCAAGAGTGTGGCGAAGTATTCTAGCCCTAGCAAAAGCCGGCTAGACATAAACGCTGCGGAATTCATACCCAGTTGTGAATCCAGCAGCGGAAACTGCAGCCGAACGACCACAGAGGATGAACTCTGCGATGTTCAAGAAGGTAGGTTCATTTATTTACAATGCCTTGTATAATCTAATTACAATTTTTACATTCACAAACAGTAATCACATTAATTATTAACATTTATTTATTCTAAAATGTGTAATTTTCTTACAGGAGGGCGGCGTCAGTCGGGTAGGAATGTCGGAGCCTTTCTACTGGCTAGCGAACGTCTCGTCCAGGACCACGTCTGCGTTCGGTGCGGTTCAAAATTTGTTACCCAGGGTGGGAAATATATCACTTCGGAAAAATGTTGTTTTCACCCTGGTAAACTTCGTAAAAACCGTAATAGTCCTTTTGGTCCAATGCGATACATGTGCTGTAGGGGCGAACAGCACTCGCCTGGGTGCGAAGAGGGCGCCTGCCACGTGTGGAATGGCCCGAAAGAACTTGTTGGTAAGTCACATTTGAACTTGTACATTGTTCTTTTTTTCTTGCTGCCATTCGAATTATGCCACTTTTTATTCTGCTTTCTGTGTACGATATTTATCTACATAGTCTGAAATCTTTAAACGTTTTTTTTTTATAATTTCATTTTAATACTTTTGGAGTTTATGGATATCGATTGACAGTTTTTGACAAATTTAGTTTTCAAAAAATTGTGCCTTATTTAACGCTTTTATATATACGTTTATTAGAACACAACACAGATCTTATTTGCTCGATAGTAAATTCTACCAGCAGAAAAGCATTTTAACACTACACTTGATATAAACACTTTGAAAATCATGCCTCTTTGTCGTGCCTCAATGCAAAAGAAAATGAGAAAAGCTTAAGCCCATTTCACATTTTTATTCAAAAAAACTTTACAAAAAGAACATTTCTCATCTTTTTCTACCATTTAGCCAGTGAGATCAATTATTTTAGCAAGAATGGTTCAAAGTGCACGTCACAAAATACAAATAGAAACATTTTTTGTAATTTTTTATCAAAAATGTTGGTAACAATTTCGTAATTTTCAGTAATCTGCGGATAAAATCAAATTTGAATTAAAATTCCTATCGCGAGTCTCATAATGCGTTAAGAAAAAACGGGAATAAACTGTAAAAACATTGGTATGTAAAAAAAATACATTTTGAATTTGCTACTTTTCTATCAGGAAGGTTTGTAATGGCATTTGCATTGTTCTTTTGACTAAATGAATGCCACTCCGCCTTGGCTTTGAACTATATTAATGTATTGTCAATAAATTGGTCAATACTTTTCCTTATGATGACTACTGGTGTTAGAAAATGCTTTTGAAAATATTTTTCTCTTCCTCACAATCGCTTTTTTTTTCAATATTTTTGTGTTCTGGTTTAAGCGACAGTCCTTAAACTCATAATCAGACAGAGTCTGGTGTTTTTTGCAAAATTTTCTCGTTTTTTTTCTACATTTTCATCTCAACTTTTTGTTTCGTGGTAGCTCTGTGTTTAAAGGTTTTTTTAGGTGAACTCATTCTGAAAATGTTTCAAAATTATTCCTAATTTTTTTATTAAACTCCCAAATTGCAGATAACAATAGAGTTAATATTCTTTTGATGGCGTTCGGAAAGAGTACATGGGCGTACAGCTATGACTTTTTACAATTTTAAATTTTTGTGCTCGTTTTTATTCGTGGAATAGCAATACATTATTTTTCAACATCCATAATTCTGATTTTTTATCTTCATCTTCTCATTATTTACATTATAATTGTTTGGCTTAATGGCGTTTTTTCCATTCCTTTTATCGTACGATTTCTAGAAGGGACAATTCGAATTGCATATGTTTTTATAGTTTTTGTTTTGTTTCTTTGTCGTTTTTGTTGTTAAACTGGACTATGCAGTCCTCTTAGCAATTCCATTTTAGTTTTTAGCACAATGTTTTGATTAGTATTGCTTTATTTTCTTGTTTTCTTGATATCTCACCATAAAATTTAAAAATAATTATTTTATTAGATCATGGTTTATTTGGTTCGCTAGTTGTGATATTTTCTTCTCATAGTCAGGTTTGCAATTTTATGGAAAAAAAACAATCTATGGTTCATGGCTTTGAAGTTACAAATTTTTTAGAATGTATTGTAAGTTTTAATGGAAGTTTCATCTAAGTTGCAGCTGTCGGATTAACGCTCAAGTTTGGGATCAGTCGGTTTGCCAATAAATTTTTCTAAACTTTCATGAATGCTTCGCGTATGTCCTGAATAAATTTCAAGTTGATGCGTCATTCGCTTCGGGAGTTGCAATTTTTTTAAAGAGCTTTTGCAAGCCTCCGTGAATTTTTCTTCTGGGACTCAAGTTTCAGATTTTCTGAATAAATAAACACTCGGTTTGTCAATAAATATGATTTTTCTCTAAACTTTCTTGCATGCTTTGCATATATCTTGAAGAAGTTTAGAATTGATAATTCCTGCGGCTCGGGAGTTGTAATGTTTTTGGAAAGCTGTTGCAAGCAGCAGTAATTTTTACTTGTCAGAATGGTTATGAATTTTTGCTCACATACTCTTTATCTGTTGGGAAGAAAGATCTCACAAAGATTGATAAAAAAAACTATAAAAACTATTCGCAACTACAAATTCGTGTTTTAATGTGTAAGGCTAACTTCGCTCACTGTACGACTTGCTGATAACTGTTTGTTCATGTTACTAAATATAATTTTTTTTTGCAGTGGATGAGGCATTTGTGGAGACCGAACCATCGCCGTTGAATTTTGGAGTCTACGCTCTAGACTGCGAAATGTCGTATACCGCCGCAGGATTGGAGGTTGTAAAAGTGGCTGTTGTAAATTGTGCCTTACAAGCGGTCTATGTTGAATATGTTCGACCCTTAAATCCCATTGTGGACTACAACACTCGGTTTAGTGGAATTGTAGCGGAGGACTTCATAAAAAATAGCTCGAAAACGTTAAAAGAAGTTCAAAAGGACTTGAAGAGGTTTATTTTTAGTGACACTGTTTTAATAGGCCATGGGCTTGAAAATGACCTCAAGGCTTTAAAAATCATTCATAAAATGGTTGTCGACACGGCATTTACATTTCCACATCAAAATGGTTTTCCTTTTCAACTATCATTAAAATATTTAGCGGAATCAATATTAAGTACATTTATACAGGGCAGCACTATGGGACATGACCCGTGCGAAGATGCACAAAGTTGCATGATGCTGATCCTGTATAGGGTATATGGTGGCAGCCAATTAGGAACTTGTACAGGACAGTGCGTATAGGAAAACGATAAATGCGATTTTATGGATATATTCATAGAGTCGGATTTGTTGTTTTCGTGAAAGGAAACTTCTCTGTATTGTCGCTGCAGAATGTTTTGTATGTTGGCAAAAAAATTATATCAACGGAATTTCAGTACACCGAGGATATTTTGTAAGACTGTAATCTAATTGTAAAAAAAACCAACTTATGTGGGTTCCTTAAAAAGTACGGAATTATTCATTGGCCGGTTTTGATATTTGGCTTATTTATTGGCGTTTATATTTGGCTTGTTGGATGTAACTTTTCTTTTAACAGGATGCCTTCTATAAAAACTTTCAACAATCCTGTACTTTAGACTTAAGTATAGACCAAAAGTTTACTACTGTCTAAGATTATGTATTATATTTGTAAATAATTTTTATAGTGTATTTTTTGTAAAACAAGACAGTAAATCAGAATAGTTTTATGAAACTTACTTTGTTTTCTTCATACGGTATTCCCTTATTGTTGTGTATATTTTCTTGACAGTATTTCAATTTAATCCAAAAAAATTCCTGGGTTTTAGTCAATCTTATTGTTTATTATTCGTTTTGTATATTCTTTTTCCTGACTGTACTTTAATTCATTCCAATGTATTCCTGGGTTTTCAGTCAATTTTATTGTCACTAATTATGGTGTTATGTGATGAGCCCTGCGTTTCGTCCCGGGTCTACCTATTGGACTCGTCAGTAAGGCTTAGGTAGACCCTGCCTTATACGCCGGACATCGGTTATACGCGTTCGGACGTAAATGAACCGAGCCGGTGTAGATCTTGTGCGGTGAGATGTTGGCAACCCGTATTGCTGATGCTGCCACTCGTTCCATTCTGCTTTTGTTCCCAAGCATCTATCTTCGTTTTGTATATTCTTTTTCCTGACTGTACTTTAATTCATTCCAATGTATTCCTGGGTTTTCAGTCAATTTTATTGTCACTAATTATGGTGTTAAGTGATGAGCCCTTTTTACCTCATTACGTCCTTTTTTTACCCTCATTTACGTCCGAACGCGTATAACCGATGTCCGGCGTATAAGGCAGGGTCTACCTAAGCCTTACTGACGAGTCCAATAGGTAGACCCGGGACGAAACGCAGGGCTCATCACATAACACCATAATTAGTGACAATAAAATTGACTGAAAACCCAGGAATATATTGGAATGAATTGAAGTACAGTCAGGAAAAAGAATATACAAAACGAAGATAGATGCTTGGGAACAAAAGCAGAATGGAACGAGTGGCAGCATCAGCAACACGGGTTGCCAACATCTCACCGCACAAGATCTACACCGGCTCGGTTCAATTACGTCCGAACGCGTATAACCGATGTCCGGCGTATAAGGCAGGGTCTACCTAAGCTTTACTGGCGAGTCCAATAGGTAGACCCGGGACGAAACGCAGGGCTCATCACATAACACCATAATTAGTGACAATAAAATTGACTGAAAACCCAGGAATACATTGGAATGAATTGTTTATTATTCAAAATGTCACAAACACGTTTCGGTGTCTTTCTCCATCATGAATAGCCAGTCAAATGTGAAGGTAGAAACAACTATACACACAAACTGATGATGGTGGAGAAAGACACCGAAATGTATTTGTAACATTTTGAATAATAAACAATAAAATTGACTGAAACCCAGGAATTTTTTTGGGTATTCCCTTATGCATACAGGCAGAAAGTGAGTTGAATAATGCAATGTTTGCACAGTTAAGCATTAGTCTGAATTTGAATGATAATATCAACATTATTATTTTTTCTTAATCAGATAACCAGAAACAATTTGGCTTCATTAAATCAAAATTCACAAAATCATAATTATATTCACACCGTTTGGAGTGCGTCAGAAGTTATTTTAAGAACTTTCTATGCCGTGCAACAAACTTTCTCTTAACAGATAACGCATAGGCGTACCAAACAAAACATTATTCGTATTACCAGGATGGGAAATGATGCTGGTAAGTATAGCCCGAAGTACCTACTTATTGTGCTGGACATTCTTGTTGTTTTAAAACTAACGGCGCCATTTACGGAAGAAAATTCATTAACAAAACCGGTTTTGATCACTGCTTTTTTGCTTGAAGATGGGAGAAGAAAAGAAAGCTTTTTTTTCGAAAATTGTTAAACAGGGCTACTTTTTATTTTTTTTAAATGCCGGTTTACAAAAGTCAATAAAAAACGTCATTGAAGTAAAGATTAAAAAATAAATAAATCAAACCCAGATAGAAGTAAGTCTCAAAATACTCAATCTCAATCAATACTGATTAAGTCTCAAAATACTCAAAATTCTTTTAGAACGATTGAAAAGTTGATATTTGGCAAATATCGAATTTGTTGAAAAAAAATAAAATCAATTTTTCATTTTTAAAAAAATGGCATTTAACCATGTTTCAACAGTAATCACGATAAAAATAGTAATTTATCGATGATAACGATAATACCCGTTCCTGAATCCAACGTGTCGGTTCAAATTGAAATAACAATTTTATTTATTTTATTTAAAAAATTCTCGTATTCAATATAATAGTAGTAAACATCTTTATTTGCAAAAAAGGCTATCGACCTATCGGTCTTTGTGCCCTTGTTTAATACATGTAGTCTTAATCTAAATAAAAGACAAAGATGAAAATTCTCTTATTCTAGGTTAATAATCTTATTAAATAAACTTTCCAATTCTAATGACAAGAAAAAATTATTTTATTGTCCAGTAGTCAGTTGCGTTTGTAAGTGTTCGAGTAGAGTTGATGTAGAGAAACGGAAGCGCGATTGTCTGGTTGGTCTTATAAGACAAAGGGAATTCAGTAACGTCCAGTTGTAGGGGCTGTTTGTCCATTTTGCCTGTAGATGTATGAGTCTTTCCGAAATCTTTGTCATGTTTGTGCGTTCGTATAAATAAGTTGGGTGGAGGGGTTGAGTAGTGGGTTTTGGGGGTGTCTTATTCGTGTTATTAGTCTTAGTGCAATTTGTTCTGTTGTTTGTATATAACGTTTTGTCCTTTCTGTTCCGTTGGTCATAAGTATAGTCTAGCAAGGGTCTACAAATAGTTTTATATATTTTGGTGGCGGTGTTTGTGCTAAATCCTATGTCTTTGTAGGTTAGTGATCGGAAGTGTTTTGTTCTCTTTATTGTATCTGCCCTGATGTTTCGTATGTGTTTAGTGTTCAATATATTTTATTTATGTTTAAACATTCTCTAGGGCCACTTGGGTTACGCATCGTCTTCATGCAATTTTTCCTGTAAATACTTTAAAACGATAATTGTTACAATTATGCAAACCCTCACTTTTTAGGCATTCAACCTAAAAATCAAAATTGCGGGAGAGACAGTAATTCAAAGCCAAGTACCTAACGAAATTAATTAAGATAATTATTCGTAAATTTTTGTTTTGAGTTTTTGGAAAAATTGTACGAGTAGTGAGTGAAAAATAATTACAAGAAATAAAAATATGTTAATTTCATATAAACCCTTTCACAACACTAAACAAGAATCTTTTGATGGTTTTTATAATAATAGCGCGATAGGTTTTTTAAATTGTCCTATTTAGTTTAATTTTTATTATCTCACCGTTTCCAACTGGCAATTATCTTCTGTTTGAAATGGTTAATTTGCGGTTGTTGCGACAGCACCATTTCAGAACCCACGCATAGTGAAAGTGTTTCATGCAAGGAAATTTCTCTCTTTGGTGTTGAGCAATTCGGCAGGTAAATGGGCAAAACTCACGTTAAGTTGGTTCCTCATAGTTGCAACGAAGCCATTAACCTAAATTACACTTTTTGGTTCGGAGATTCTTCGCGAAATGAACGCAAATACATTGTATCGTAATGCTGGTTTATTAATTGCGTTTTTAAACAAATTACAACAATTCCGACTAATACTTTAGCAAATAATTCAAAATTTGGAAATGGCGCTGACGTTTCGCAAGCACGATTGGTTTGCATCTTCAGATATAGTATTGAAGCTTGGCGCAGCAACCGCCTCTGAAGATGCAAGTCCAAAGTTTTTGGATAATTTTAAAAATATTAAACTGAATACAAATACTTCAACTTGAGGAAATATTGCATCTGTTTGATTTTGGGTAGATTTGGAACGAAATCTCGAATTTCGGAAATATTTTGAACAAGTCAATAAAAACAGATATTTAAATGTTTGCCGATTGAAGGTTTTGGAACATTTTTGAAAATATTAAAATTGTTGAAGCGAACATTTAAAAAAAGCTCATTCAGAATATCATCCAAAGAAACGGAGCAACTAAAAACTATGAAAAAGAACGAAAAGCATTTCAACTAAAGATTAAAACCTATATTGAGATCCCAGTATTGGACCAAATGTGGTTTTTTGCATTATTTTCGCTCGTAATTCGTTTGGGTGCCCGAAATTGTTGATTTCACACTTGTTTTTTTCAAGAAGTATGGATATTTTTAAAATAAATCTTTTATATAGTTTATGAAAATAGCAATTCAACAGTAATCCGCAAAAGTTCGGGTTGACGTATTTGAAATTGAATAATTCAAGCCACTCATTCAATTGCGACGTATTGTTTTTTTTTCACTCATTCTAGTCCATTGACGTAACTACAGTTCGTTATTACAACATTACTTTATCTGACTAGAGATCCAAAAATTGATGAAAATATCTGGTCAGTGATTTGATTGCATCCTTGAATTCCTGCTCAAGCATTTGAACTATGCGATAAGACGGATGTTTCGTCGAAAAATGCCAAAAAACCAATGCAAAGGAAATACGTTTTTGTTGGGTCATTGTTCACCCAAATCAATGTACTTGACGAATTCATGATTTCGAAAAATTTTCCGAAACGGTCCTTTCAGGAAATTTATAAGTTTTCGCCTATATTTGGTCTTTTGTATTATTTGATTATCTTTTTTCTTCTTTTTCTTCTTTTTTTCTTCTTTCTTTTTTCTTTTCTTTCTTTTTCTTTCATCCAAAGCCTGAAGCTCTCAGTTTTGGACAAACAAACATAAACAATAAAAGTTAGTTTATATTTAATTCCCATTGGAGTCACCTCCACTAAGTCTTCAAAATATATTTAAATAAATTACACTTTTGGGTGGACCTTCCTAATTTTGGTATGCTGATTCTGAGCAACAAACATTAATATCTTTTAGGTAGATGCATTGCATCATGTGAGTTTATTGGTAATTCGAACCAATCAAATATTATATATATTATATTATCGTACTATAAAAATATAATTTTCCATAAATAAGTTTTTCTCAAATATCTCTTGACAGCTATCAAATTTTAGAAAAATAAAATTGGTTTTGAGTAGAGCATGCAAAATCACAATTCTTTGTCCATTTGACCTTCTTCGTAACTGCTCTAGTTCCGAAGATCCCTGTACTGGTCATCGAAAAAAACTAGTAGAGGGATCTTCGGAACTAGAGCAGTTACGAAGAAGGTCAAATGGACAAAGAATTGTAATTTTGCATGGTCTACTCGAAACCAATTTTATTTTTCTACAATTTGATAGCTGTCAAGAGATATTTGAGAAAAACTTATTTATGGAAAATTATATTTATATAGTACGATAATATAATATATATAATATTTCATTTCAAATCATCTTTATTTCTCATGAAAATAGGCTATCGACCTATCGGTCTTTCTGCCCTTGTTTTGTACATGCAGTCTTAATGTATATATAAATATATATGAAACACCAGTTCACATTTGGTAATCGATTTATTAATTCAAAACATTGAACCCTATTTTACGCTATTTTTCAATATAATTAAAGAAGAAATAAAACATAATTACAGCAATAGTAGACAATTTACAGGAAAATCTAAACAAAATCTAAATACTATAACTCTAAATAGATCTTAATTGTGATTTTCATTGAGGTTAATGAAAGTTGCATGAGTAAAAGTTCTGAATGCGAGCAAAAGCTTTTGCGCGTTCTTTAAAATCATTGTGTAATAATTGAGGTTGGTGGTACCATTAAAGTATCACGCGACGGCTTTTCCCATTCTTTTAATTTAGATACAGTACAACTTTTCAAATCGATTATTTTCCAATTCAGTATTTCTGGAGAGATTAACAGGAATGCCGTAGAACCATTCAATAAAACAAGAAAAAATATGATACCGCAGTCCCAGAAAACTTTCGCAAACCTGAATCGGACTAGCCATTTGCATGCTTTGTAAGGAAAACTAATCGAGCAACTGAGGTCACGACTGAAAAAAACGAAATACACGACTTAAGCAAGAAGTTGAATAATGAAGTCCAGTCAACAAGTGCAGCCGTTAAAAAATGGGCAATTGGTATTGATGTAATGATCCTTGAAATGATGATTGAATAAATGATAAGTCGAATTCTATTAATTAGGACATCTATGCAGATGTTTTTGTATAAAACTTCGTTGCATTTATGTAAATACATTCAAGTACAGTGAAGTAGTTTAAATTTAAAAGTAGTTTTAAAAGCAAGGATTAATGGGCATCAGAAAATTATTATGAACAAATAAATAAATTTGCTGCGTGCCTCTCGCGTCACGGCGCACACAATAGGCATGAATAGTAAGAAACAGAAACTTCTGTTGGATTTTTAAACAGTGCAATAAAGGAAGATTTCAAATTAAAATACGTATTTAAAAATTTATACAGGTGTTTGTTTCTTTTATAACTTGCGTTGATTGCTAATCAAAATGTAATTGTCATTAAAAAAATACGTTAATAAAAAAATGAGTATGTTTGTTGACCGAAATTCGACAGTTTTGTCGTAATTATATTTAAAATTTAGTAACTAGAATCTAAAAGAAATGCAAACTCTTTTATCACTGATAGCCTTATTTGAAGATTTTTATATCATTTGTGGATCCTTCCTGAAATCCGGACTAAATACCGGCAAATCGGTAATCCGAACACACCGTGTGCATTCAATTGACCGGATTAAAGAGATTCTGCTAAATTCTCTTGGATTGGCTGAACGAAATGTTTGGTTTTAACGTGCCAGTTTAACATAAATTTAACATTAAATGGTTCCCTGCAAAAATTGCATTCAAACGACCATTCATCTGAATGCGTTACCAAATGCACACTCAATCCACTCGCAGAATAGAAAATTTTATTACTTGTCTTACACTTCTACTCGTTTTCTTTCGTATGGTTGTTTCGATGAACGGTTAAGTGTGGCTTTGATTTAAATGTTTTGTGACAAATGTCGTATTCAAAGGGCCGTTTGTCTGAATGGGATACCAAATGCTGACTCAATTCTCTCGCAGAATAGAAAATTTTGTTACATGTCTTACACTGGCACTCCTTTTCTTTCGTATGCTTGTTTCGATGTACGTTTAATCTGCTTTTCGATTTAAATGTGTTAGTTGCAAAAATTGCATCCAAAATGCCGTTTGTCTGAATGCGATACCAAATGACTGCGGAAATCTTGCTCTGAATAGAAAATTTTGTTACATGTCCTAAACTGGTACTCTTTTTCTTTCGTATGGTTGTTTCGATGAGTGTATAAGTGTTTCTTTGATTTAAATGTTTTGTTGCAAACATTGCATTCAAAAGGCCGTTTGTCTGAATGCGATACCAAATGACTGCGGAAATCTTGCTCTGAATAGAAAATTTTGTTACATGTCCTAAACTGGTACTCTTTTTCTTTCGTATAGTTGTTTCGATGAATGTATAAGTGTTTCTTTGATTTAAATGTTTTGTTGCAAACATTGCATTCAAAAGGCCGTTTGTCTGAATGCGATACCAAATGACTGCGGAAATCTTGCTCAAAATAGAAAATTTTGTTACATGTCTTACACTGGTACTCTTCTTCTTTCGTATGGTTGTTTCGATGAATGTATAAGTGTTTCGTTGATTTAAATGTTTTGTTACAAACATTGCATTCAAAAGGCCGTTTGTCTGAATGCGATACCAAATGCTGACTCAATTCACTCGCAGAATAGAAAATTGTGTTACATGTCTTACACTGGTACTCTTTTTCTTTCGTATGCTTGTTTCGATGAACGTTTAAGTGGGAGTTCGATTTAAATCTTAAATTGCAAATATTACATTGAAAAGGGCTTTTGTCTGAATGAGTTGGCAAATGAGATTCTGATATTGATTCCGAAGCAAATATTTTGCCACGAAAATTGCACGTGTAAGGATTTGCAGTAGTATGAAGATTTCGATGCGTAGTTAAGTCAGATTTTAGCTTGAATGTAAGATAACATAAATCACACGCATAAAGGAAGTTGTCTGGATGCGTTTGCAAATGGTCATCTAAATTTGAATATAACAAAGTTGTACCACAAATGCGACAGGTATACTGATCTTTTGAGTGTCTGGCCAAAAGATTTTTTAAGTTTGATTCATTGACAAATGATGTCTCGCAAATGTTGCAGGTATCTTGATTTACTTGTGCAGTCTTCTCAGTTTACATAGTTTGAGTTTGAATTTTATTCATATTACTAATGGCCTCGTCTTCAACTTTTACCAACGGACACAAGTTTTCTTCTTCAATTGTAATTTATTCTTTTACTTGAATGCAAAATTCTGGACCCATATCAACGAAGTATCTAAAAAATCTAGAATTAGTAAAAGATTTACAATTTTATATTGATCAAATTAGCATAACAAATAAGAACCAAATATTTCTCTGGACGGCTCATGTTTTAACCTTATCATTATGGAGTGATTTGATGTTATTTAACAATCTCTTTTTAATTTTTAATTTTAACAATCAAGAATCTCTTTCTATCAACTAAATATGCTTTGAACGGCTGTTAAACCTGAATTTCCTACTGCAAAGCAGGCATTCGAAAGGTCGTTTTTCGGGTAGTGTTAGCAAATTGAGGATTGAACCTATTCGAGTGAGATAATTGTTTCTCCTTCGAATGCATATGCCGATGAACTGTTAATAGGTCAGGAGAATTATGACCGAAGTTTTCAAATATGGCTCCAACGTGACGTAGCTTAGATGACTATTAGAATCGCTCGGGAATGGTATACCTATTGAAAATTTCGAAGTGCACCAGCTTGAAATGTTGAAATGTTGTGCTATTTGAATAAACAACAAAAATGCGAAAATTGCGTTTTTTTCTCAGAAACAATAGCAAATAACTCGGTGAGTATACATTTTAGAAGGAAAATGAATACTAATAATTTTTTTCGTAATGAAATTTTCTACACGATGCAATACATAAATTACAAAATTTATTTATAATACACGTTCATTAATTGGTACACTTTTTAACATGGAACTTCTTGACCTCTGTCCTCGTTCTCGGAAACGCATTCGTTAGCTGTTAATGTGTCTGTATTTACATGGAATTGGACACCATTGTCGCCTCCAATATCATGTTCACTAATATCTTCTACGTCTATATTACTGTATATATATTATTCATTTTCTTCGCAGTTTTTACAAGTTTGACCGTGGCATCCTGCACAATAATCGGTATATTTTAATCCGTGTTTTGCACAAATAAATAAATTGTAAAGAACTAGTAAATCAGTTGTATATGTTGGTTGAAATTTCTTATCCCTAACAATCCAACCCCATTGCGTCGGGTCCGCGAGTCTCTAAACGTATGCTGTTTTGCAGCTTATTCAGTTCGCGGAAGCATAGCTATAATTTACACGGTGTCCCAGCCATTGGGTAATAAGTCAGTCCACCTCCTCATGGTATTCCATGGGCGACTATGCATAAGACTCACGAGCAGCATGGTCGGGTAGGCGGCTGACCAGTCCGACGGGATTGCGGTAGTGGAATGAACCAGGAAGGCATCCGCAGAAACGGTTGGGAGAGAGAGTTGGAGAAGTTTGGGGCGAGAGGGGATGAGTTAGGTACTGCTCATCTCCGACGGATAGTAAGGGGTTTAGCATGACGGGACAGAGAATTAAGGGACTGTTTGGAAATGATATAGAGGGATAAGATGGATAGATGAGCATTAAGGGGTGTAACGTAAGTGGACTGTTTTGGGCCAAGTGATTTGGATTTTGGGAAGATGTGAGAGCAAGGACTTGTCTGACGTCAAGCACGCCTGCCGCCGCCCCCATATTGATAGGAATTGTCGGAGATGTAAAAGCCAGAAGGTAGAAAGATCGTGGATGGGAACATTCAGGGCTGAACGGAGATGGGCTTCCGTGATAGTGGTTTTTTGAGACAGTGGTGTCCTAACGGGTTGGCGATTAATGGACCTAATGGCGAAAGCTAGGCAGGTCGTCGCGATCGATAGGATACCTGCTTCCGGTATAACCGCAAGTGTGGCCATTTTGAAAATATTTTAGATCGCTTGCCCCCAATGACGTACGTATACTGTCCAATTTTAAGATTTCTCCTGATTATAGTTTGCCAGATATCGATCGCGGCGTTTGATAAGGTCTGGCATCCTGGATTCCTGTATAAGACAAAAAAGATGTTTCTTTTCGACTTATACGAATTAATCAAATCCTGCATTAGCAAGAGACAATTTCTCGTAAAATCGCAAGATGAGTACACAGGAATATGTCCAGTAGAAGCAGGAGTGCCTCAGGCTAGTGTTTTGGGGCCAATTCTATATCTCCTGTACTACACCTCAGACCTGCCAACAATGGAGCAAAATACCACAGCTACATTTGCGGATGACACTGGACACATCACATACAAACCCTATAATGGCTTCAGAACTACTACAAATAAATCTGACAAAAATTGAAAACAGGCTAAAGACATGGAGAATAAAGGCAAACGAGTCGAAGTCTGCGTATGTAACATTCACACTGCGAACTGGAACATGTTCTCCAGTAACTCTGAATGGCAAACAGGTTCCACAAACAGAGACCGTGAGGTATCTTGGTAAGCACTTGGAACGCAGACTGACATAGAAAACACACATATGGACTAAAAGTAACCAACTCAACCTACAATATCAGAAAATGCACTGGGTGATAGGTAAAGGATCGAAACGCTTACTAGAAAATAAACTACTTATCTATAAAATAATAATTAAACCCGTCTGAACATACGGAATTCAACTGTGGGGTTCAGCATCCAACTCAAATATTGCAAGTTTAGGACATTTAGTGTCAAATACAAAGACAGGATTACTGCACACCCAAACCAATTGACAACTAACTTGATGAACAGCGAACCTGAAAAACTAAAGATATTTAAACCTCCAGATTAATTAACCGATTTAGATTGTAATGCATTCTGGTATGCAGACTAATTAACTTGCCCTGTACATAAATAATTAATTGAATTAAGGTCGAAAAGGTATATGCCACCGGGTGGACACCTAAATATGATATTCTCTGATGTAAAATATTGACATAACATTTACTTATTGTTTTGTAGACAGATTGTAAATATACTGTAATAATAATAATAATAATAATATACAAATCAATTGAATTTCGTGTCAAAATTGAAAGTAGCAACAACTATGCCTACAAACTGATGATGGTGGAAAGACACCGAAACGTTTTAGACATGAAATAATCAATAATAATTGACTAGAATTTTATTTTAAATTGAATTAAAATACAGTGCGGAAGGTATACACAATTTGGTCTAAAGCCAAGTCGCTGACAAAGCATTTACAAGACCGTTCTAAAAGTACCTTACCTAATTGAACTGCCAAATCAAACTTTTAATGCCTCAGTCTTCAGCAAGGAAATAATTCATCAATTTCACCGCAAACTTATTAACATTGGCGACCGCCAAACACATTCTGCTACGCGAGACATCGAAATTTCAGCCTGTGGTATTCCAAAAACGCGAAGAGTAAAAAAATCTTTCCACATTTTGATACGGAACCAAACGCTCTACATTAAATGGATGTTTCAGTAATGGTTGAATTTACTGCGAAATTAAACTGTTACAAACACTGCAACGACATTTTTGGTTCGAATGCATATTTCGATGCTTAATCATGTTTTGTATTCCATGAAAATGTACAAACATCACCTGCATGAAAACGTTTATCCGAATGAACTTTCAAGCAATCATATAAATTTGAAGTTAATCAAAATGTTCGCAGCACAAATTTACGATTGTACCGCCTCTTTTTCATATGTTCATCCTGATGAATGTTTAATAATTCCATAATTTTAAACGATGAGACACAAAAATGGCAGTGGAAGTAGTGAACTTTTGAATGATTGATCAAATGACCCTCAAAGTTTGATTCATTCGAACATGATTTAGCACGAACATGACATGCTGGTGCCTGTACATCTGGATTGTTTATACTTGTATCTCTTTTTATGCTGTGTTATTCGATTGGTACTTCCTCCTTCATTTCCTGGAACGTTTTTAATTGTAGATCAACCGATCATTTAAAAACAAATATGATATATAAAAAAATTCAATACAATTCAAACGTCATTCAGTTTTTCGTGTTTTTCTTTAGTAAGATCGAAACTGACAGCATTTCTCCCACCTGAGACACGCTAAACTACACTAAGTTAGTGACTCACTCAACACAAGAGACCTTCCAGTAGCAAACCTCTATAGTAAATATGCCTAAAACTAACATACTGAAATGTGACCAAATACTTAAAATTAAACATCTATAAGCAATAGATAATCTAGACTAGATGTTCTTTACATAAACTTTTTCGGCACCTTAATAGTACGTCCACTTGGCGAAATGCGTTCAATTGGCACAGGGCCACCGTCTATAGGTTTCACGAACTTGATCGCACTCTTGAGAGATTCAACGACGTGTTGGGGATCATTTTCACAAATATTCGATTCATTGGTCACTGATATAAGTTGAAAACCCTCCGCAGAATTTACAGGTTTATTCATATCAGTTTCCAAAGGGTACAAACGCTGAACTGGCCCCAATAAAGATCCTCTAGCAGTATTTAAGCGCCCAAGTCGGATCTGTCCATCTTTCCAGGAATCAGCTCGCTCACTCGTCCCAACGGCCACTGGACACGATTGTCCATGTCATTCCCCACAAGTACCACTTCTCCTAGGGAGATTTGCCTGCTAGGCTTCTTGGAACTCCAAGACTTCAACTGACCTAAGTATTCTGTTCTAAATCTCAGTCTCAAGTCGTCTCTGAGTTTCTATTTATAAAGAACCCTTTTACACAGCGATTGAGAGTCAACAATATCGCATTGATAAAACGTAATACTGATACAAATAAATACGTCCTTGATAAAACCTCATTTAGCTGAAAGATCCGGAAGCTTTAGACTTTACGTGAAATGCTGCAAAAACGTTTTAGTTCAGAATACTTGGGCCAGTTGAAGCTATTTTGCGAGGGAAAAGTGACCCGCCAAGTTGACATTGGTGAGCTGGTACTCATCGGCAGCGACAATACGAAGCGTTTGGAATGGCCCATCGGACGAGTTGTAGAAGTTCTTCCAGGAAGGGATGGGCAGATTCGTTTAGCCAAAGTGGAGACCATCAAAGGATGCTTGCTTCGTCCACTACAACGGTTATTTCCATTGGAGTGTGGACGTGATCCTGAAAGACTTTCAGAATTGGACGCTGTTAAGCCTCTTGTTCGACCTGAGACTGAAGTGGATTCGCCTATGACTTCGGCAGAATGCGAAAACCAACAGATGCAGCTTTCCCAGAAGAGTCGTGAACCTGAGATTGAAGATGTCGGTGTTGAAGTCGAAAAACGACTCGGTGTGGACTTATTAGTAAGATTCCAAGTCGTTATTTAGAATAGAGTTTGTTCTATAGTTGATTTGATGTACTTGCCATATCAGCTCTGTTTTGCCTTACAAACTTAATTTTTTTTAATTTTAAGAAACATTTTTGTCAGCAATGTTTCTTAGGTGGGAGAATGTCAGAGATGCGAGTATATATGACGGATGAATGGATAGAGAGAAAAGAAAACCGGTAAGATTTTGACGTTGTCAAAAAAAAGTAAAGTTTTTATGTACAGACATCTCGGTGGTTTTTTTAACAAACCCGTCGGCGGCCCTTTGAAACGGGTAGTTTCTTTTGGTGCACGACACAACAACACCCATGCTTTCTCCCCATTCTTCAAAAATAGCGGTCTTGCACAATCTACCGCTGTGATCTCAAATACAGCCGCATCCCGAAAACGGTTTAATGGAAGAAGAGGTCAATTGGTCACAAATGACTTACATTTTTGTCGTTTACATATGATACAATTTGAGATAACCGATCTGATAGCCCGTCGCCCTCCAAGAAACCAATATTTTTCACGCGATATACCCATAAGTCCTTGTGTACCCACATGCAAAGATCTAACGTGTTGTTCAAAAATAAGCCGTATAACCAGATCAGGGTTTGCTGCCAAGACTATCGGCAAACGGAACCGCTTAGCATATTTTCTATTGTTAATTCTATAACGCAAACGAATGATCTCATGCTCCTCAATAAAAGGACTTAGATTAGTTAAACGGGGATCATTTTCCCCATGAAAACTTTTCTTTTGCATAAGCTTTAAAATATGACATTCTGCCACTTCCAGTTCCTCCACGCCCTAAAAGTATCAAAGTTGTGTTTTTTTAAATAAAATACCCTATATGTTAATGCATTTTTTGATTCTCTAGGCAAAATAAATGTTTGTTTCAATAAGATTCATAATACCTAAATCTTACGGTTTTTTAAATAATCCGATTTTTTATCAAAAGGTAATATAATTTTTATGCGTCAAATACTTTAGAATTATTTAAGATACGTAAGCGTAATTTGTAGTAAAGTGTAACAAGAAATCATATTTTATATCCCAATGATAATAAACTTACAATCTTATACAGGGTGTCCACAAATTTAAACTAATCAAATAAGACCTTTATGTGGCTATAACTTAATTAATTTAAATACAACACCATATTTTTTAACTCACCAGGAATTGCAATTTTTAATTACCTATCGAATAGTATTAGGATGTGAATATACTTCTAAAGTATTTGACACGTAAAAATTAGATTAGATTTTGATTAAATTCGTATTACTTACAAAGCCTTAAGATTTAGGTATTATGAACCTTATTAAAACAGACACTTATTGTGCTCAGAGAATCCAAAAATGCAATAATATACAGGGTATTCCATTTAAAAACCACAACTTTGATACTTTTAGGGCTTTTGGGACATCTTGTACATTACAAAAATATTTTAAAAATGTGAGACCGGTAGGCGTCTGCCAATTCATAAAATAATACTTTTTAAAAATCAAACGGTTCAGCCACAAACTTCCGTGCCGTATAGCGTGAATAACCCTGTATATAAACCTAAAAATGCACCCAACCATACGTAGTGCTTTAGGAAACTTGCAAAAATATAAAAGATGCCAATCTAGGATCAAATCTAAATTAAACAGAGTTTTTGAAGGCCCTTTCCATTCTTTATTAATTTCCTCTTCTTAGTAAACAAGTTATTCGTCTCGTGGCTACAATTCAGGATCATTGTATAGCCACTGTTCAAATAATATTTGAACATTGTAGTAGAGATTTGTTGGGCTTGTGACTTTTTCTATATTGAATTCCGAAAATGGTGCGCCCTTGTCGGAGATCTTCGGGCCGGTCACCACAAGTGCTATTACCGGGTTTAGCAATTGAGAAGTTGATTCTCCGGCTTATCATAGTGGCGACAATTCTATCATCCTGTAGATAATTGGTCATTGTTTTCTTTTGGGTGGCTCACTTTTCAGAGCTGACCGATGACCATTGTCTTGAATTTGAAGGATGTGAGAAATCAAACTATGGCGTTCGGCGGGAGGTCTACTTTTGGTACCCTTTAGGATCAGCCCACATTCCAATGGCGCGACCACCCAAGGGGCCGAAAACCAATTCGTGGGAAACATCTTTCCCTCACCCTGCTTCTCTAATTTTGGCAAAACGCAAGTCGAAAGAAGGGACGAAAAAGTGAAGTCAGTTTTGAACTCCCGCTCATCGGAAGCAGTCGTGATCACACACTCGTCGGGACTACACTTCTTGATTGAGAATAGCATCAGAGAATTGTTTGGCCCTGCGGTTATTTAGTTTCTTTTTTTAATAAGTTGTTTAAGTTCTGGCGGAAAGCCGAACGTTTTTATTAGTGTTCAGATTTTGTCATTTGGCTTTCGCAAGGGCTGCAGAGATAGAATTTGAGATTTTCTCTGAAAGGGAGTTAAGCTCCTTTACGTTTTTGGGAGGGTGGTCCTGAGTTTGAATCTCGCCCAGAGAATATGAGGGCGTTCCAGTCGGTGGATGTAATTGGGGCTAAGGGGTTCTTTGTATATTGTTCGTTGATGTCGATGGGGTTTTGATCGGAGCTGAGTGAGTCAGAGTTCTGTATGTTAACGGAATGAGAAATTTCTTTGTCAGAGCTATGTCTGCTATGTCTGGTATGTCTGGAGTTTTGTAGTGGTAGTGAGTTGGGTCTGAGGGAGTGTGAATTTGGAAATGTAGGTCTTGTGAGTATTTGTTAAGTTTTCGGCTTTCGTCGTTGGGAGACTTGCAACCCCAAACGGTGTTTTTGGAGTTTAAGTCTCCTGCGAGGATTGTAGGGATGTTTTTGTGAAGAAGGTTGTCATAGTCTTGTACAGTTGTGTTTATGTTGGGGGGTTTGTAGACAGAAATTATAAAAATTGGGGAATTTTCCATGTTAAGTATTAGTGCTGTGTGTTCTGTTTGGGTGTTATTGATTGGTGGGCTTGGGTGATGAGAGAGGGAGTTTTTGATCAGAATGGCATTGCCGCCCCCTCGGCTGTTAGGGCGGTCGTTACGGTAAATTTTATAGTTATTAATTTTGAGTTTAGTTTGCGTTTGTAAAAAGGTTTCTTGAAGAAGTGCAATGTCCACATCGTTTTCCCGGAGATAGCCTTCAAATTCCTGCCTTTTCGGGTAGAATGAGATGGCGTTCCAGGAAGCTTGAACAGCTGGCACATTTCCTAACATAGCCGCAATGCGGTTTATTTTGGCTTGAATTTCGCTCTCAGGCATGAGAAGGAGTTGCATCAAGGCGGGGCTCAGGTTGGTGTTTTGGTGGGCTGGCGAAGGGGGGTTGTTGCGCGGGCGGTTTTTGGTGCTGGGGGCTTTCAGCTACGGCTGTTTTGGGGGCTTCAGATTTTTGCGCCGCTTTAGCGAAGGAGATTCCAGACGAGGCCTTGTTTTGGAAACTGGCCTGTTTGGCTGTTTCCTGCTTTTGAGCGGTGAAGTTCGGGTTTTTTGGACAAGAAAAGTATCTTGCCGTGTGGGGACCGTCGCAGTTAATGCATTTAGCCGGTATGTCTCTCGGCTTTTTGCATTCTGCGTAGAAATGACTTTGGGCGCATTTGTGGCTAACGGGTTTTGCTCCACAGTTAGCCATGGTGTGTCCGAACTTTTGACATTTTTTGCACTGAGGGTGCCTTAGGTTGCTGACCGAAGAGTGTCTTTGGGGCTCAATGACTACCGCCAAGTTTAGGAGGTACTTAACCTCAAAAATTTAGTTTGCTCTTTGGGTAAGAGCATTTTAACCATGTTTGTTTTGGTTTTTAGATTTCCCATCCTGAAGAATTGGATTTGGGATGGGTTGAATCCGAGCTCTTCGATTTCCGTTTGAATTTCGGCTAGTGACATTTCCTGATGGACGCCCTTGACGACGGCGATTAATTTCTTGTCCTCTGGGAAAGTATGAGAATGGAACTCAATTTTCTCCTTCGATAGCAGTTTGGGAATGGCTCTATGGTCATCAATTAAGGTCGGGTGAATTTGGATCCCTAACTGGATCTTTTTGGGGTTCGAAAATTGGCAGTTGTGCTGTAATAGGAGAGAGCGGGTTTTTCTCCTCTCGGACACATTCCTGATGACAGGAATGTTTTGCTTTCTTGGGGCAGAGATAGGGGCAGAAGCTTAGTCCAACGTGGCACTGGAAGAGGCCTGGCTTTGGGGGTCGGCTGCTGTTTTTACCATATGATGGTGTAGAACGGTGTTTGAAGTTTTGGGGAGATTTAAGGGGGCTGTCGGTTTTAGGCCTGAGAAGTCGTCGACTTCCATTTGCTCAGCTTCATCTGAATGCTTTGCTGGGGCTTGTTGCGGGGGAGTTCGTGGGCACTTTAGCACTTGGAGTTTTTGGAAGAGTTCCTTTATTTGGGTTCCTTGTGCCAGGATGATTTCGGCTTGTTTGCGCTCTTTTTGACGAAGCGCTTTAAGCTCAGAGAGGAGGGCTTTCTTGTGTTTGGTGTTGAATTGGGGGGTGCGGGGGAATGTTGGTTCACCATTGTCACTGCTCATGACCGCACTTTGATCGCTGTCGCTAGAATAAGACATTTTTCCGCGTGTGTCCTCACACTCGTCTGCTGAGGCCTTTTGAGAAACATTTATGGAGTTTCGCGCACGCTGTTTGCTGGAACTGATAATTGTTGCTAATGGTGAATAACTTCACGCACTGGCACTAAGTCACGGTAATTGTTGCTGTTGTTTTGGGTGTTGATGAATGTCTTTGAGCAATAGCACGAAATCACGCGAGTTGATGACTTGTGAAAATCTGACTAAATGAATAATGTATAATAATATAATAATAAACTAATAGTTCAGGTTGTGTGTGGATTTTTATTCTAGAGAGAATTCTTACGAACTTTGGCTCCTTCTGGGTGCCTTGATGGAATGATTGGCTTGATTTGAGTTCTAATTTTGATTGGTACAAATTGCACCCCCTAGCCCTTGTACCTCTGCAGTTTTATATGAGAGAAAGAGAAGAAGAGAAGCGAAAAAAAAACAACGCTGAAGCGGTCAAGGGTTGAGTGAGGGGAAAGAGGGCAAGGTAGGATGATTTGCTTAGGGCTTTTAAGTTGGGAGATCCCATTCCACGGCAGCCATAATTGAGGTTTGATCCCGATTTTTTCGATATTCGCCATGATTTGTCTCAAATGTGGACTTTACCACTGGGTTGGAGTGGTGGATTGGTAGAAATGGATTTCCAAATTGGCCCCCCAGATCTCCGTACTTAACTCCACTAGATTTCTTTTTGTGGGGGTATATAAAAGGAATTGTCTACCATACGCCGAGAACTTCACACGATTTTAAAATACCCAAAATAGACCTTTTTAAAACTGTAACTCCGCAAATGTTGTCCAGAGTTAGCAGTGGTTTTGAAAAAATAATTGACAAGTGTCTGGAAATAAACGGTCAACATTTCGAACATTTGTTATAAATAATTTGCTTTTCTTTTATGTTATTGTTGATATGTTACTTAGAGATTTTAATTAAAAAAACAACAAAAGGTGCCCAGAACGATTATTTTGCGTATTTTGTTAAAAGACAAAAACTTAGCTATTCACATCCTAATACCATTCCATAGGTAACTAGAAATTGCATTTCCTGGCAAGTTAAAAAATATGGTGTTGTATTTAAATTAATCAAGTTATAGCCGCTTAAAGGTCTTATTTGATTAGTTTAAATTTGTGGACACCCTGTATGTATGTATGTACCCTGATTGTAAGTTTATTATCATTGGGATATAAAATATGATTTCTTGTTACACTTTACTGTCCATAAAATTTGTTTTTTTGTCCATAAAATTTATAAATTTTCCTGTGGCAATAAAGCAAAGTATTTGACGCATAAAAATTATATTACATTTTGATAATTATGACGGATTATTTAAAAACCGTAAGATTTAGGTATTATGAATCTTATTATATTATCTTATTATATAGAGAATATAAAAATGCATTAATACATAGGGTATTTCATTTAAAAAAACACAACTTTATTTGGATACTTTTAGGGCGTGGAGGAACTGGAAGTGGCAGAATGTCATATTTTAAAGCTTATGCAAAAGAAAAGTTTTCATGGGGAAAATGATCACCGTTTAACCAATCTAAGTCCTTGTATTGAGGAGCATGAGATCATTCGTTTGCGTTCTAGAATTAACAATAGAAACGATGCTAAGCGGTTCCGTTTTCCGATAGTCTTGCCAGCAAACCCTGATCTGGTTATACGGTTTATTTTTGAACAACACGTTAGATCTTTGCATGTGGGTACACAAGGACGTATGGGTATATCGCGTGAAAAATATTGGATTCTTGGGAGCCGTCGGGCTATCAGATCGGCTATATCAAATTATGTCATATATAAACGACAAAACTGTAAGTCATTTGTGACCAATTGACCTCCTCTTCCATTAAACCGTGTTCGGGATGCGGCTGTATTTGAGATCACAGCGGTAGATTTTGCAAGACCCCTATTTCTGAAGAATGGGGAGAAAGCATGGGTGTTGTTGTGTCGTGCAGCAAAGAAACTACCCGTTTCAAAAGGCCGTCCACGGGTTCGTTAAAAAAACCTGGCTGGAGGCTGGCTCGTCCCAACACTCGCCTTAATAGCTGTTTTAGAACACCTATTAGCTGCTCCCAAAATCCGTCCCACCAGGCTGCAGTAGGGGGATTAAAATTCCAAGTAATACGCTGGATAGCGGTTTCCCGTCTAATGTCGAAAATGCGTTTGCTGCTCCTAGGAAATTCGTACCGTTGTCGCTGTAGATAGTATTTGATCTACCTCAACGCGCCTCAAATCGACGAAGTGCTTGGAGGAAACTAGGGGTGGAGAGTGAAGTGAAATAAACATATCCATGCCGTCTCTCCAGTTTTAAGGTACAGCGGCCCCGCAAAATCGACTCCGGTCACCTCAAAGCTGCCGCATCTCGTACACTATCCATGGGTAGCGATGGCGTTTTAACTGACAAATTCTTGGAGTTCAACCGGTTACAAACCACACACTGCTTTATCACGGATCTAATGGTTTGCCTTCCACTAAGCGACCAAAATATCTCTTGAAGGATTGAAAGCAGACCCTGTGTCCCGACATGACATGACTTAACATGGGCTTCCATGATCATACCTTTCACTATAGCATGTTTGGATGGCAACACTACAGGAAAACCAAAGTCATCGCTATCTGACCTTGTAGCAATCCTTTCTCATCATACGCAGGGGAAAACCCAATTAGTCTAGAGTCATTCAATCTAGTGAAACAGTCCGCTTGCAATAGTCTCAAGATCTGTCACTCTGCCGCGTTATGCTCGTCCGCGTCGAGTTCACCATACTTCTTTGCGTCGGCTGGTCTGCAATTGGTAATAAATCTCATGATCCACCCAAACATACCTACTCTTTTGGTGTAATTCGTAAAGTAATTAAAGTGCCAAATTTCGCTTTTCTCCAAATTGTTCAACGTAGTGACAAGTTTCTTTTTCTTTTCCTCATTAATCTTTTCCTCATTGGGAAGTTCAACTGCAGTTGGCCAGGTAGTTGGATCGGTGTAAAGCCATCGGGGTTCCTTCCACCATCTTAAGTCGAGTAACTGCTTCGGAGAACACCCACGGGATGGTAAGTCGGTTGGATTATACACTCCTCGCAAATGTCGCCAATCTTCCGCCGATGTCAACCTCCTTATCTCGTATACGCGGTTCCATACAAACACTCCCCACTGCTCCCTTCGTTGGATCCACCGTACTACAGTGAAAGAGTCGCTCCAAAAAAACATGGTATCTCTTGTTGAAAATTTACCACCAAAGATGAGTAAAGACGAGCGCCTATGGTGGCCACTAACAGTTCCAGCCGAGGTATGGTCATTTTTGTAGCTGATTTACACATGTGCGAAATTCTTGCTTTTGCACCCAACAGAAATACCGACACTTCACCGCCTCGGACAGCTCGTAAAAAGACAACACAAGCATTCGTTAATCAAGCAACTCTTTAATCCAACTCATAAACTTCGGAGCTAAGTCTTCAGCCACTGGTTGATCCCAGGTCAGGTTGTCCTTCCATAATTGTTGAAGCATCAGCTTCGGAATAAGCGTAGTGGGACTGACAAAACAAATTGGGTCAAAAACTTTCTGTGTCAAAGCGAGTATCTGTCGCTTAGTAACAGCGTTTATCTCCAAAGTAACGTATTTCAGGAAACTGTAATTCAAAGTAAGATAATCTCCTTTGGGGTACCAATTCAGTCCCAACACTACACAGGTTTCTTCAAAATCACCAAAATTCATTCCTCCAATGCGCTCCCACCCTCTCAGATCAAACAGTCCTTGTTTCATTATGGTTGTTGATTCCCGGATGAACTTTTCAACACCTTCTTCTGTGGATAAGCTAACCATACAAATATCCACATAAAAACTTCGTTTCAATTTCTCCACCGTCCCACGGGAATACAGCAGATTACCACTCGACTCAGCTGAACAGCACAAATCCAAATATTGGGACAAATGATGATCCAAAGTGACTCCAAGGAGAAAAGGATTGCTATTCAACCCAAAAACTACTCTTCGATGGTTGTGTACGACTTCGCGTCCTTGAGAGTCTAGCCGTAAAAATTTTTAGAAGTCACGATCTGCAGTATGTACACTTATTTGCAGGAACGCCTTACGAATATCAGCCACTACTCCAATCCTTTTCTCTCTGAATCGCAATAACATGGAAGGTATTTGTTCTATCAGATTCGGTCCCTTTTCAAGGCAATGATTCAGAACAGGTTTCTCTTTCTCATGAGCCGAAGCGTCAAAAACCGGCCCTATTTTTGTAGTCACACTGCTCTCTTTCATAACAGGCCTGTGGGGCAGATAATGTCCTAGACGATGATTAACTTTGTCTGGATTAACCTTCTCGATGATTCCCTCTGCTTCCCACTCGGAAAAAATCTGTTCGTATTGATCACACAAACCGGTGGATTTCAATTTTCGAACAGACTCCAATCTCTTCTGTGCTAAATTATAATTGCTGGAAAGTGGAGGATGGTCTTCCAGCCATGGTAACCTGACCTCTTAGCGCCCTTCTGAATTAATGTGAATTGTCTGATTAAAAATTTCCCTGGCTGCAACGGCGGCTTCTTCTTTGCTACGTTTATCCGAGGGCTCCTTAATCCCAAGAGCTTCCAGTTCCCACAGTTGAGTAAGGGATAACAGGACAAAACACCGGCGGTACAGTTCCACAAATAGTAAACTGGTCCAAGGCTTCAAAAGCATGTTAAAATAGACCTCTACAAACAGTAATATAGAAACAGTCATGCGTTACCAACATCTCTGATCTCTCAAAAAGGTAATGTACAACACTTTCCGCTCTTTTGGGTTGACAGTAAAGCTGTGTGGCAGTATCCTTCAGTATATATGACCATTGTGAGCCAGTATCCACCAGAGCCCTAACTACTTTCGAACCTCTATCTCCTTTTATGGTCACCCGTAGCGTTTGCAAGACTACTTGAGTAGACGTGTGATTAGCTAGCGTATGTGCCTTAAGATAACTATCATTTGATTCCTCCGTCGTGGATGGTTCACCCTGCTTGTCATTTCCACCTTCCTGCTTAGTTGTGGCAGGTAGCTCTGAGCACATTAAAGAAACGTGATAACGACCATATAACAAACATCTCATCCTGCCCCTACACTGATTCGACTGGTGACCAATTTTCAGACAACGAAAACAGGCTCTCCGTTTAGCAATCACTTCTTTCCGTTGTTCCAAGCTCATTCTTTGGGCTTTAAAACAGGCTTCGGACTAGTGAGTACCTGAACAAAACAAACAGTGACTAGTGCGACTACTCTCTGCATTAACAAGACCCAAAGCAGTTGGTTCGTTATGAAGTCTGTCTATTCCCCGTCTTTGTGCAGTATAGTTCAGCAGCTACCGGCTAAACCAAAACCTTCAGCTGCTAAACTAATGCGCTGCTCATTTTCCACCTCTTGTTTGAGGAAAAGCATAAGTCGCTTTAGACAAACTTCTAGCGAAGAGATCTTACTTGTGCGAGTAAATACTGCTAGCGGATCTTTATTGAGGCCAGTTCAGCGATTGTACCCTTTGGAAGCTGATCTGAATAAACCTGTAAGTTCTGAGGAGGGTTTTGAACTTAAACCAGTGACCAGTGAACCGAATATTTGAAAAATGATCCCCAACACGTCCTTGAATCTCTCAGGAGTGCGCTAAAGTCCGCGAAACGTATAGACGGTGGCCCTGTGTCAATTGAACGCATTTCGCGAAGGGGACGTACTATTAAGGTGCCGAAAAAGTTTATGTAACGGACATTTCTAGCCTACCCAGTGAGCATTTTATTCCTAAAAAGGAAATGTTACAAAGCCGACGTCGTTGTGAAGTCACGATTCCCTTATTTTGTGTCAAATTTTACACAAAATATTGAATGACGTCATGGCGAGTGCCTAATTATACGCTAGAAAGGAATTATGTGTACTTTTACACATTGTAAGCCTTAAATTGGCACCTAAGGCATTGTTGCCTGAATCCAAGTAATCGGCCACGAGGTTTAGGATTTGTGTTAAAAGTGATTCCATAGCATGCAGAAATGTCGTTGCAGTGTTTGTAACAGTTTAATTTCGCAGTAAATTCAACCATTCTAGAAACATCCATTTAATGTGGAGCGTTTAGTTCCTTACAAATACAAACAACAGAACCAATTCCACTAAGACTAATAACACGAATAAGACACCCCCAAAACCCACTACACAACCCCTCGACCCAACTACTATACGAACGCACAAACATGACAAAGATTTCGGAAAGACTCATACATCTACAGACAAAATGGACAAAAAACCCCTACAACTGGACCATACTGAATCCCCTTTGTCTTACAAGACCAACCAGACAATCCCGCTTCCGTTTCCCTACAGCAACGCTACTCGAACACTTACAAACGCAACTGACTACTGGACAATAAAATAATTTTTTCTTGTCATTAGAATTGGAAAGTTTATTTAATAAGATTATTAACCTAGAATAAGAAAATTTTTATCTTTGTTTTTTATTTAGATTAAGACTACATGTATTAAACAAGGGCGAAAGACCGATAGGTCGATAGCATTTCTTAGAAATAAAGATGTTTACTACTGTATAGAAGTTTTTGATACTTCAGGAGATGGGATATGTCTATTAAGTATAATTTTACAGTATTATTTAAATTTGGGATTTAAATAAATTGAAATTTTTAATTTGTCTAAAGTTAAAAAATTATTTGATTTATTTATAAGATTAAGTTATAAATTGTACTAAAAAAGTTATTTCAATCTTTTAAATCTCAAAACCTTTATTTTAGAATTTTTTAATGCTAAAATTTTCTATACATTCTTAAATTTGGGCTTTAACCACTTCAGAATCCTTTATATCTCAAAATATTTCATAATTCAAAATCTTTCATAATTCAAAATTTTTTATGTCTCAAAACCTTTCATGTTTTTAAAATTCTTGGTATTTTAATTTGGGCTTTAAGCACTTTAAAATCTTTCATATTTCAAAATTTTCAATACTTAAATTTGGGCTTTAAGAACCTCAGAATCCTTCATATCTCTAAATCCTTCATATCTCAAAATCTTTCATAATGGCCATGTCTTGGGTTAGGCTTTTCAGGAGTTTTACCTTCATTTTATCTTTTCCCGGTGATGTGTTTCTGATATGCGCTAGGGCGTCATCGTACTCTCTGTTTGTGATCAGTTTGTATGTATTGTTTAGTGAGCTGTTCAAATAGTTCAAGTACCAGTCGTGGATCAAGTTCCAGTTGTCATTGTCGAAGTTAGGGTTTGTCGAGTTTATTCTTAATTTATTTCAACAAATTTTCCTGGGTTTCAATCATTTTTATTGTTTATTACTTAAAATGTTACAAATACGTTTCGGTGTCTTTATCCACCATCATCAGTTTGTGCATATAGTTGCTTCTACCTTCACATTTGACTGGTCACTCTATTGAATTTGTAACATTTTAAGTAATAAACAATAAAATTGACTGAAACCCAGGAAAATTTGTTGAAATAAATTGAAGTACAGGAAAATATACACAACAATTTATTCTTAATTAATAATTTTTGAAATTTTTAATATTTAAATTTAAAATTTTGAGAAATTTTATATTATAATTTAAAATTTTAGTTTAATTTAGGCATTGGGGCCTCGATTGAGAAAATTTAAATTGTGCTATGGAATTTCTAGTTTAATCGAGGTGTTGGGGCCTGGATTGAGAAAATTTAAATAGTGCTATGGAATGTCTAGTTTAATCTAGGTATTGGGGCCTGGATTGAGAAAATTTTAATTGTGCTATGGAATTTCTAGTTTAATCTAGGTACTGGGGCCTGCAGTGAGAAAATTTAAATTGTGCTATGGAATTTCTAGTTTAATTTAGGTATTGGGGCCTGGATTGAGAAAATTTAAATTGTGCTATCGAATTTCTATTTTAATATAGGTATTGGGACCTTTATTGAGAAAATTGGAATTGTGCTATGGAATTTCTAGTTTAATCAAGGTTTCGGGACCTGGATTGAGAAAATTTAAATTGTGCTATGGAATTTCTACTTCAGACAATAGTCTCGTATCGTTGTTTGCCGAATGTGGACGTGCTAGGAAGCAAAATCGTGCAGCATTTTCGAGTTAAATAAAATCCAGTTAAAATTGTGTTCGTTATCTGTAATGTGCGTTTTTTTCACATAACATTTAAAACATTCCTTATCGGGCAACTACCGGGTTTGCGCGATAAGTGTGATGAATCCCTGAAGTTCTCTGGAATCCGAGTCGGATCAGGACTCCCAAGGGAGCTATTTTCTTAGGCCCAGAACCAAGGAAAGGGGTAGGGTGCCCAAGTCTGACCCAACATCATCAGCGTCACCAACCCCGGCTCCAAAAAAATCAGCCATAGAGATACCAGCAGCATCACAACCGACTCCAGCGAGCACAGCAGCTGACGTATTTGTCGTTCCACGAAAAACTGTGGCGTGGAGTACGCTGATTGTTGGCCTAGAGGCCTTCACGACGCTGAAAAACCGTTTTACGCCCATCTAGCCGCCAATCGTTGATGAGCCTCCAACACTTCCCAACTCCAACGTAGGGACTGAACGGGAAGCAATTGCTGAGAGCCCTACAGCAATCGCAAACAAGCCCAAGAAGGCAGAAAAGCCGCCGCCAATTGTGATCGCTGGAAAACTCAGCAATCACACAATGCTGATAGGTGGTCTAAAAACCATCACCAGTCAGCCTTTCACGCTGAAGTACACGAAAGCTTCGTTGATCGTGTACTGCAGCAGTATTATGGACTGGGCGGCGGTAAAACGATCCCTGGAAGAGTATAAAAGCCAGTTCCACACCTACGCCCCTTCATCGGAAAAAACGCACGCGTTCGTCTTAGGGGCCTGGAGGGGAATGTCGATCCGACTGCGATCAAGGAGGATCTGGCAGACAAAAGGACACTGGAGGTGAGAAGTGTCTTCAAAATGAAGACACTCTTCAGGCCGCTCTACCTCGTCGTCACTAGCGACAAAGCCACCTCAGAAAACTAAGCACCGAGGCCAAGGTGGTGTGCAGTGTGTTACGTGCAAATATTTTGCCGTAAACCTGTTAATTTGTTTTCGACCTCGGTATGCGTGTGCAAGTTATTTGCCAAGCATATCTGTTTTGGTTTTTTCATCATAGAGTTAAATTTTGGCTGTAAAATCCGAATCTAGCAAATTTGGCGATTCTTATCGCAGTTTCGATTCTTACCGCAGGTGAAAAAAAAAATGTTTGGTAGATTGCGGGATCACGTGTCCGTTAGGGCCAATGAAATTGGTGATTTTTGATTCCTGCTCCAACGGAAGGTTGGGGGTAGGAAAAACTTCTACTGGTGTGACGGTAGATTTTTGGTGGTTGAAGAATTAATTAGGCCGTGACGATCAGATCGGCAGGTCGATTTTTGAGTTTGTTCCGCACGGTCGGGCTTTGAGATTTTCATTGTGTTCAGCGCTACCGCATGGTCGGTTTTGAGTTAGTTTTAGCATCAAGATATCCCTTGATGATTGCATAGATTGCAAAAAACATTGTTTTTCACTGAGAAAGGAGAGTAATCGGCTGAGTCGAAATTTTGGTACACAAGGACCGGATAGACGAATCCATGATGGCTACCATGACCACGGGTTATTGATCCGAGATTCCTGGAGCATTTCAAAACCAGCTTTTTGGGGAAACTCAGCGGGACCGTTGGATTTTTGACATTGAGGCTGGCTCTGCTGTTTTCCAGTTTGGTAGAAGTTGTATGCTACTTGGAAGCATGCTGGCGCCCAACTTTTGGTGAAGACTTTGTTTTTTCTATCAGTTTTTTTATGACAGTTTTTTTTTATAATAGGAACTAATAACGTTTTATAGTTAACTGCTTGTGCTGAAACATTCAAGTTCGACTGCATTCAGTTCATTTTGTTTCTTTTACTTTAATTGCGATTCACAGTCGGACCTGAGTGATTTCCTTATTTATTTGGTACCCCTTTACTGTGGATTTTTTTATTTTTATTTATGATCACGACCGATCCCCATTGGAAGACCTGCGAGACCACTGACTGAAGTGATCACTCCAGCAGGTTCCCCTCAGGGTCCTTCCCCTTCACCACACAGGCTTGATTGAAGTTAAGGTATCCATAGATTAAGGGTGCTACCAAAAATATCCGAGTGATACACTCTAAGTAAATTTATATATTTTTTTTACCTTTATTACTCTCAGTAAAATTGTTAACTTGTTTAAATACATTAGTTGTGCAGTTGAATTTGAGTGTGCATAATTTTGTATTGTCCATTGAGCGTTCCAAAAATTGTTCACTAGCCGCAAAGTACTAGCTCTTGCTCTAACTCACGCCCGAGATAAAATAAATATAGTTGGAAGTAAAATTCATAACAAATTTGTTTGTTAAAAAGGAATTTGACGAGCGCCCTTATCTGGATGTCCAGATTCTTAAGCATTCCTTTTTGGCATTGGTTGATAGCGGGAGTTGTGCTTCCATCTTGGGTTTTGAGGGTTTGCATGTGCTGAAATCATTGAACCTATCTCTGTCAACGGATGAACCAGTTCATATTACTACTGCTGATGGCCAGGCGCAGAGTGTATTGGGTTTTGTTTGGGTCCCTGTAACATTGAATGGCATGACTAGACCAATTAAAATTTTAGTAATTCCTTCTTTAAAACAGAATTTAATTTTGGGTATCGATTTTTTGAAAGAGTTCGGTATTAGAGTAAATTTTCAAAGTTTGTCATATTCGACAAGTCTTTCAGTGTCAATAGTCAATAAATTGCAGTCTCCTAACGAGTTAACTAACAATCAATTAGAGCAATTAGACCATATGAGGGAACTATATAAATCCATTGCACCAGCAGATAAATTGGGCTTAACCCACCTTGTTAAACATTCTATTGATACTGGCAATGAAAAACCTTTTAGACAAAGACAGTACCCTTTATCTTATGCAATGCAGAAATGCCTTAATGAGCAAGTCGATTCAATGTTGCAAATGGGAATTATAGAACCGTCAAATTCACCCTGGTGTTCACCTATGTGGTTGGTCAAGAAGAGTGATGGTTCGTTCAGAGTATGTCTTGATGCTCGGAAGTTGAATTCAGTTAGCATTCCTAGCGCTTATCCAATGCCATTAATCGATTCAATCGTAACGAAAGTACGAGATGCTCGATTCTTGTCCTCCATTGATCTGAAGCAAGCTTTTCATCAGATTCCTCTTGATGAAGCATCAAGACCAAAAACCGCTTTTGCAGTGCATGGAAGAGGCATGTTCCAGTATCGTGTTTTACCTTTTGGATTGCATGACAGTGCTCAGAGTATGTGCCGATTGATGGATATGGTTATAGGACCTGCCCTGGAACCATATGTTTTTTATTATCTAGATGATATTATTATTGTCACGCCGGATTTTGATACCCATTGTGGGATTTTGAAGAAATTTTTCTTCGGCTTAAAGATGCTGGTTTAACGATTAATTTGGAGAAATGCCAATTCTGTAGACCTTCTTTGAAGTTCTTGGGCTATGTTGTGGATCATGAGGGATTGCGAACGAACCCTGATAAAACAAAAGGCCGTTTATAGTCAGGGCTAGCAAGAACAGGAGCTGATGTCAAACACTCCTTAATTTTTATAAATGACTCATTGGCTTGCTCATTCCACTGGACAGGTTGTCCCTTTTTCCTACCTTTCAACAAATCTGTAATCGGACTACACAAAGAAGAAAAGTCCTTCAAAAATCTTCGATAGTAGCCAATCAAACCAACAAGTCTACGAATCTGAGTAGCATTCCGGGGAACAGGATAATCTATAATGGCCGAAATTTTATCAGGGTTCGTTCGCAATCCCTCATGATCCACAACATAGCCCAAGAACTTCAAAGAAGGTCTACAGAATTGGCATTTCTCCAAATTAATCGTTAACCAGCATCTTTAAGTCGAAGAAAAAGTTTCTTCAAAATCCCACAATGGGTATCAAAATCCGGCGTGACAATAATAATATCATCTAGATAATAAAAAACATATGGTTCCAGGGCAGGTCCTATAACCATATCCATCAATCGGCACATACTCTGAGCACTGTCATGCAATCCAAAAGGTAAAACACGATACTGGAACATGCCTCTTCCATGCACTGCAAAA
The DNA here is from genome assembly GCA_024550625.1 of Dendroctonus valens. Lineage (NCBI taxonomy): Eukaryota > Metazoa > Arthropoda > Insecta > Coleoptera > Curculionidae > Dendroctonus > Dendroctonus valens. Next base: position 540,587 of record JAJTJO010000491.1, read on the forward strand.
GCGGTTTTTGGTCTTGATGCTTCATCAAGAGGAATCTGATGAAAAGCTTGCTTCAGATCAATGGAGGACAAGAATCGAGCATCTCGTACTTTCGTTACGATTGAATCGATTAATGGCATTGGATAAGCGCTAGGAATGCTAACTGAATTCAACTTCCGAGCATCAAGACATACTCTGAACGAACCATCACTCTTCTTGACCAACCACATAGGTGAACACCAGGGTGAATTTGACGGTTCTATAATTCCCATTTGCAACATTGAATCGACTTGCTCATTAAGGCATTTCTGCATTGCATAAGATAAAGGGTACTGTATTTGTCTAAAAGGTTTTTCATTGCCAGTATCAATAGAATGTTTAACAAGGTGGGTTAAGCCCAATTTATCTGCTGGTGCAATGGATTTATATAGTTCCCTCATATGGTCTAATTGCTCTAATTGATTGTTAGTTAACTCGTTAGGAGACTGCAATTTATTGACTATTGACACTGAAAGACTTGTCGAATATGACAAACTTTGAAAATTTACTCTAATACCGAACTCTTTCAAAAAATCGATACCCAAAATTAAATTCTGTTTTAAAGACGGAATTACTAAAATTTTAATTGGTCTAGTCATGCCATTCAATGTTACAGGGACCCAAACAAAACCCAATACACTCTGCGCCTGGCCATCAGCAGTAGTAATATGAACTGGTTCATCCGTTGACAGAGATAGGTTCAATGATTTCAGCACATGCAAACCCTCAAAACCCAAGATGGAAGCACAACTCCCGCTATCAACCAATGCCAAAAAGGAATGCTCAAGAATCTGGACATCCAGATAAGGGCGCTCGTCAAATTCCTTTTTAACAAACAAATTTGTTATGAATTTTACTTCCAACTATATTTATTTTATCTCGGGCGTGAGTTAGAGCAAGAGCTAGTACTTTGCGGCTAGTGAACAATTTTTGGAACGCTCAATGGACAATACAAAATTATGCACACTCAAATTCAACTGCACAACTAATGTATTTAAACAAGTTAACAATTTTACTGAGAGTAATAAAGGTAAAAAAAATATATAAATTTACTTAGAGTGTATCACTCGGATATTTTTGGTAGCACCCTTAATCTATGGATACCTTAACTTCAATCAAGCCAGGGTGGTGAAGGGGAAGGACCCTGAGGGGGACCTACTGGAGTGATCACTTCAGTCAGTGGTCTCGCAGGTCTTCCAATGGGGATCGGTCGTGATCATAAATAAAAATAAAAAAATCCACAGTAAAGGGGTACCAAATAAATAAGGAAATCACTCAGGTCCGACTGTGAATCGCAATTAAAGTAAAAAGAAACAAAATGAACTGAATGCAGTCGAACTTGAATGTTTCAGCACAAGGAGTTAACTATAAAACGTTATTAGTTCCTATTATAAAAAAAAAACTGTCATAAAAAAACTGATAAAAAAAAACAAAGTCTTCACCAAAAGTTGGGCGCCAGCATGCTTCCAAGTAGCATACAACTTCTACCAAACTGGAAAACAGCAGAGCCAGCCTCAATGTCAAAAATCCAACGGTCCCGCTGAGTTTCCCCAAAAAAGCTGGTTTTGAAATGCTCCAGGAATCTCGGATCAATAACCCGTGGTCATGGTAGCCATCATGGATTCGTCTATCCGGTCCTTGTGTACCAAAATTTCGACTCAGCCGATTACTCTCCTTTCTCAGTGAAAAACAATGTTTTTTGCAATCTATGCAATCATCAAGGGATATCTTGATGCTAAAACTAACTCAAAACCGACCATGCGGTAGCGCTGAACACAATGAAAATCTCAAAGCCCGACCGTGCGGAACAAACTCAAAAATCGACCTGCCGATCTGATCGTCACGGCCTAATTAATTCTTCAACCACCAAAAATCTACCGTCACACCAGTAGAAGTTTTTCCTCCCCCCAACCTTCCGTTGGAGCAGGAATCAAAAATCACCAATTTCATTGGCCCTAACGGACACGTCATCCCGCAATCTACCAAACATTTTTTTTTCACCTGCGATAAGAATCGAAACTGCGATAAGAATCGCCAAATTTGCTAGATTCGGATTTTACAGCCAAAATTTAACTCTATGATGAAAAAACCAAAACAGATATGCTTGGCAAATAACTTGCACACGCATACCGAGGTCGAAAACAAATTAACAGGTTTACGGCAAAATATTTGCACGTAACACACTCCCCTAAGTAACCAAAAAAAAAATTTTAAACACCCAAGTTTAAAATTTTTTTTTTTTTTCGCAATAAACTCACTAGATCCTGAAGAGCACCTGTCACGGATCCAGACGACAAGCGTTGAGCTAAACTTTAAAACTAGGTCCTTACAGGCAACACCAATAGCGAACCTCAACCATCAGCGTTAATGCCGAAACTTACAATCTATGTCCTAAAGAGCAACACCAATGGCGAACCAGACCACTAGCGTTAATGCTAAAACTTACAATTTAAGTCCTAAAGAGCAACACCAATGGCGAACCAGACCACTAGCGTTAATACCAAAACTTACAATTTAAGCCGTCACACCGCTGAAGGCTAGCTAGACGGAGAGGTAACGTCGGAACTTTAAACATCGACTATGAACAAAAATCCTATGGCTCTCAAAAAAATAAAGACCATAGGGCGGCATTAAAACAAAAAAAGAAAATATCGCTACCAATAGCAATCAACACCACATCAACCTGAATTTATCGACCCGTAAGGATGAAGCTGTTGGATCAGCTGAAGGTTGATCCAACAGAGGAAATAAAAAAATCCCTGTGATGATCGACACTAATCATTCTGGAGAAATGGGCATCACACAATTCAAGCCAAAACCGAACAACCCTAAACTAAAAACCCCAAAACAACCAACGACAACATTGAGATACGGTCAGCCATTTACACAGCTGACATAATAAGTGCGAAGCGATTGAAGATTACTCCGCACTAACACTTGGTGGACTTTTACCACCTCCAGAATACTGAACAGAAGTATTCTTCCCAACCTCAATGTGAGCGATCATCAAGTTTTGCGCCAAGCTGATCACACACACAAAGGTACGCCCCTGTCTGTAGAGCGGAATTGTTCATTATCGTTAATCATCGTCAATTGTTACATCGGGCTTAATATCCGAAACGTGCCAGTTCCCCAAATCACGACCATCGCGGTCATTCAACCGATAAACCAAATCTTAGATAACTTTGGTTACAATACAGGGAATAAATTTAGGGGCTAACTTTGCGGCAAACCCATCAATGGCCTTTGACAAAACAAAATTCTTTTTCCAAACACAGTCACCCACGTGATACTTAACAGACCTCCTTCTCAAGTCATACCGTTTTTTACTCTTCAAGTATGAATCATATAATTTTTTTTGAACATCCTGATAAATAGCCGGCATTTCTTGAACTGTATCGGGGTTATGCACTGAACTTGAAATATCCACTTTATTGCTAGAATTTTCAGCAATCAAACCATAAAAAGAACCATCAACAGGTATATTTCTAGCGAAATTCAAAAATGCAGGAGAAAATCCAGTAACCTCATGCTTTGCTAATCGGATGGCTTGAGCGACTTGGTGAATAGACTGATCCCAAGTTTTGTGATTTTCATAAATATAAGATCTTAAGGCAGTGATGATAGTCTGATTAACCCGCTCTGTATGATTAACTTGAGCATGATATTTAGCATTATACCAAGTCTTTTGAACATTATACTTCTTCATTAAATCTTTAAATTCCTTGCTAGTAAACTGACTTCCATTATCGCAAGCAAAAACTTGGCAAACTCCGAATATAAGAAACACTTGATTCTCAATGAATTTAACAATTGCCTTCGAAGTCGCCTTCGCCATCGGATGAACAAGCACATATTTCGTAAACCAGTCTACGACCACCAGGACGTATTGGTTACCAGATTTAGATCTAGGATATGGTCCAATCAGATCTGCGGAAATTAACTGAAAAGGAAAATTAATATTGCGGTAATTTCCCATGAGACCGGCCTGAGGTAATTTACTGGATTTACTTGCAGCACAAACGGAACATTTCCTAACATACTGATACACAGTTTCCCGCATATTCGCCCAATAATACAGTTCAGAAACCCTAGCTAAAGTTTTAGACATACCCAAATGACCGGCAGTTTCGTGATTATGAAATTTTTCAAGAATTTCCAATCTATGTGCATTAGGAACCACAATTTTCCAATCACATATGTTTCCATCCAACGCATATTTCGGGAAAATGTGCTTATACAGAATGTTATTTTCAGCTTTAAAAGCAGGATATCGGTCTGGAAAAAAATGGGACAACCTGTCCAGTGGAATGAGCAAGCCAATGAGTCATTTATAAAAATTAAGGAGTGTTTGACATCAGCTCCTGTTCTTGCTAGCCCTGACTATAAACGGCCTTTTGTTTTAATGTGCGACGCCTCAGACACTGGAGTAGGGAGCGTTTTGTACCAAGAGGAAGATGGATTAGAGCATCCAGTTGCATATGCCAGTCGAACCCTGAACAGGTGTCAAAGGAAATATACAACTACTGAGAAAGAACTGTTAGCTGTTCTCTTTGGAATTGAAAAGTTCAGATATTATTTGGAAGGCACGCAATTCACTGTCCACACTGATCACTCTTCGTTAGTTTGGCTAAATAACATGAAGAATCCTTCTCCTCGAATAGCTAGGTGGATTGTTAAGTTATCCCAGTATTCATTTACCATCGTTCATCGGAAAGGGGTTTGCAATAATGTAGCAGATGCTCTTTCTCGAAGTCTGGAAACCGTGTCCGTTTTGAACCTTACGAAATTAAGTGTTGATAAATTTTATAAGGATTTAATTGGGAAAGTTCAAGAATTTTACTTCCAACTATATTTATTTTATCTCGGGCGTGAGTTAGAGCAAGAGCTAGTACTTTGCGGCTAGTGAACAATTTTTGGGACGCTCAATGGACAATACAAAATTATGCACACTCAAATTCAACTGCACAACTAATGTATTTAAACAAGTTAACAATTTTACTGAGAGTAATAAAGGTAAAAAAAATATATAAATTTACTTAGAGTGTATCACTCGGATATTTTTGGTAGCACCCTTAATCTATGGATACCTTAACTTCAATCAAGCCTGGGTGGTGAAGGGGAAGGACCCTGAGGGGGACCTGCTGGAGTGATCACTTCAGTCAGTGGTCTCGCAGGTCTTCCAATGGGGATCGGTCGTGATCATAAATAAAAATAAAAAAATCCACAGTAAAGGGGTACCAAATAAATAAGGAAATCACTCAGGTCCGACTGTGAATCGCAATTAAAGTAAAAAGAAACAAAATGAACTGAATGCAGTCGAACTTGAATGTTTCAGCACAAGCAGTTAACTATAAAACGTTATTAGTTCCTATTATAAAAAAAAACTGTCATAAAAAAACTGATAAAAAAAAAACAAAGTCTTCACCAAAAGTTGGGCGCCAGCATGCTTCCAAGTAGCATACAACTTCTACCAAACTGGAAAACAGCAGAGCCAGCCTCAATGTCAAAAATCCAACGGTCCCGCTGAGTTTCCCCAAAAAAGCTGGTTTTGAAATGCTCCAGGAATCTCGGATCAATAACCCGTGGTCATGGTAGCCATCATGGATTCGTCTATCCGGTCCTTGTGTACCAAAATTTCGACTCAGCCGATTACTCTCCTTTCTCAGTGAAAAACAATGTTTTTTGCAATCTATGCAATCATCAAGGGATATCTTGATGCTAAAACTAACTCAAAACCGACCATGCGGTAGCGCTGAACACAATGAAAATCTCAAAGCCCGACCGTGCGGAACAAACTCAAAAATCGACCTGCCGATCTGATCGTCACGGCCTAATTAATTCTTCAACCACCAAAAATCTACCGTCACACCAGTAGAAGTTTTTCCTCCCCCCAACCTTCCGTTGGAGCAGGAATCAAAAATCACCAATTTCATTGGCCCTAACGGACACGTGATCCCGCAATCTACCAAACATTTTTTTTTTCACCTGCGATAAGAATCGAAACTGCGATAAGAATCGCCAAATTTGCTAGATTCGGATTTTACAGCCAAAATTTAACTCTATGATGAAAAAACCAAAACAGATATGCTTGGCAAATAACTTGCACACGCATACCGAGGTCGAAAACAAATTAACAGGTTTACAGCAAAATATTTGCACGTAACAACTTACGAGACATCATCTAGGGAAACAAGCACATGAGTATAGGGAGTAGAGTCAGAATCTACAAAACGTACGTGAGATCAGGGTTTCATGGGAAACCCGCAAAAACCGGAAGACCCTGACACAGTGTCGTCGATGCCAGGGCTGGGGCCATGTCTCCGGGAACTGCCAACGGGACTTTAAATGCTCCCGATGCGCCAGGGGCATGAAATCACCACCTGCTGCGTTGGAGCTACATTAAAATGCGCTAACTGCGGTGGGCCTCATCGTAGCTTTGACGGGGCCTGCCCAGTCTACATATTCAAACAGGCGCAAGTCCCGGCGGAGAGGCAGCGTTTCGTCCCTTCTCCTCTTCCAACGAGGCCAGCCTGGGGTCAAACCAGCCGAGCCCCTGGCCCGGTCCACCCTCCACCCCTAAGCAGCAGGACCATGGCGCCAAGTCACGCCAACAGGACCATGCTGCCCCCGCCACCGCCTTCATTAGCGGAGTTTCCGCCGCTGAGGCAGCACGAAGTTGTCCCGACGAGCTCCGCCCACCCATCCCATGGTATAAATTTGAACGCGGTGGCCATGCTGGGCAGTGTCCAGCGGGAATTCACCGAGCTGTCGTCGCAGATCAACTTGGAGGGGGTGATCAAGGCGGTAAGATTTTACAGCGCTGCATAGAAGGGTTGCGTCTCGAAGACAGACAAATTCCTAGTCTTAGCGCAGTTCTTCAATGAAGATATTAACAGCTTCGATTTTTAAGTATTGATATTGTCAACTGTGCCCAATGAGGATTGGGGAATGGAACTCATGTGGACTCCGGAGTCGTCTAGGCGAGTTCGATCGGTTCCTCGTGTCTGAGGACGTCGATGTGGCGTTAATCGTGCAAACATGGTTGCACCCCGGAGACAGAAACACAATACGGGGGTACAGGCTCGAGCGCGCCGATAGGTCCGGTCTAAGGGGTGGAGTGGCCATCAGTAATAGAGAACGTTGGCGTAGAGCTTTATGATGGTGTTTTGATCTACTGTGGGTACTCTACTTCTACTCGCTTACGGGCCACTGACGTTGATCCATTTTTTTCAAACACCAATAGGGTGTTGCTTATGGGAGATTTCAACGCCCGCCATATTTGAGACTGTCATACTTTCTGTCAGGTGGTATTATTTGGATATCCGATATGATATTGATTTTCGGTTTTGGATAAACCTTTTTTGGTGAATTAAACAATCTTTATTGTGATTCGAAGAAGTGTTTTACTTTATCAACCCATACGTGTGGGTCTCTTTCTTTATTGTCTTCATTGCAAACAGCTGACATGTGTGTCAAGGGTGGTTTTACTGTTTCTATTGGGTGGATCTCTCTTGGAGGTCTTGACAATGCATCTGCAATTGCATTTTGAGTTCCTTTCTTGTATTGGATCGTGTATTCATATCCTTGAAATTTTAGTCTCCATCGGACTAATTTGGAATTCGGTTCTTTGATTGAGAATAGCCATTGTAATGGTTTGTGATCCGTTACGATGCTAAATTTTCTGCCGAATAAGTACGGTCTAAAGTACTTTGTTGCCCATACAATTGCTAACAGTTATTTTTCAATTGTTGAGTAATTGCATTCAGCTGGATTGAGTGTTCGGCTGGCGTATGCAACTGGAAGGTCATATCCTATTGTTCCTTGTGAGAGAATTGCGCCGATAGCATAATCTGATGCATCTGTGTTTAGAATGAATGGTTTTGCAAAGTCCGGGTATTGTAGAATGGGTTCGTTCATTAGAATATTTTTGCAGACATTAAACGCGTCAACAAATGGCTTGTGAATTATCTTGGTGTTTTTCTTAAGACAATGAGTTAATTGTCTTAAGAAAAAAAGGACTACAAGTCCTAGAAAAGATTTTATTTCTTTTGGAGTGTTGGGAATTTTGAAATTTTTGATGGTTTCAATTTTTCTTGGATTCGGTTTAATTCCTTCAGGAGTTATAACGTTTCCCAGGAATTCAACTGTTTTTCGCATGAATTCAGATTTGTCGAGTTGTATCTTCATGTTGAAAGAAATTAGTCTTTCAAAAACTTGTTTTAAGGAACTTAAATGTTCTTGTAGACTGGTTGGGTAGATGATGATATCATCCATGCAGACAAGACAGTTTTTTCCTTGAAGTCCTCTAAGTACGTTATCCATTGTTCTTTGGAATGTGGATGGTGCGTTCTTTAGTCCAAATGGCATTCTGGTGAATTCGTAATGTCCATTTTCTACGTTGAAAGCCGTTTTTGAGATACTTATTTGGATCAATTTCAATTTGATGAAATCCGTTGGCGAGGTCTAGTGTTGAAGGATTGACATCGACCTAATTTATCAAGTATGTCTGATATGTTTGGTAATGGATATCTATCGTCAACTGTTTTTTCATTCAGTTTTCTGTAGTCGATTACCAATCTCCATTTTTGTTGCTGTGATGCGTCTAGCTTTTTCGTAACTATCCAGACTGGTGAACTCCAGGGTGAATTGGAAGGTCTAATGATGTTCGATTGCAACATTTCAGAAATTTGTCTATTTACTTCTTTTTTGTTCACATACGGGTATCTGTAACTTTTCGTGTGGACTGGAATTTCGTCAGATGTGTTGATTATATGTTTTACATCGTTGGTAAACGTTAAAGGATCTCCTGGTTTGTGAAGAATTTGCTTGTAGCTTTGTATTAGTTGGAATTCCAATGTATTCCTGGGTTTTCAGTCAATTTTATTGTCACTAATTATGGTGTTATGTGATGAGCCCTGCGTTTCGTCCCGGGTCTACCTATTGGACTCGTCAGTAAGGCTTAGGTAGACCCTGCCTTATACGCCGGACACCGGGTATACGCGTTCGGACGTAACTGAACCGAGCCGGCGTAGATCTTGTGAGGCGAGATGTTGGCAACCCGTGTTGCTGATGCTGCCACTCGTTCCATTCTGCTTTTGTTCCCAAGCATCTATATTTGTATATTCTTTTTCCTGACTGTACTTTAATTCATTCCAATGTATTCCTGGGATTTCAGTCAATTTTATTGTCACTAATTATGGTGTCATGGTCACTAATTATGTCACTAATTAACATCTCACCGCACAAGATCTACGCCGGCTCGGTTCATTTACGTCCGAACGCGTATAACCGGTGTCCGGCGTATAAGGCAGGGTCTACCTAAGCCTTACTGACGAGTCCAATAGGTAGATCCGGGACGAAACGCAGGGCTCATCACATAACACCATAATTAGTGACAATAAAATTGACTGAAAACCCAGGAATACATTGGAATGAATTAAAGTACAGTCAGGAAAAAGAATATGTAAAAATTAGTTGGAATAGCTGCATTTTTTGTTCCGAATTTAAGTGATCGTGTCTGATTAATTGATTTAAATTGACATGACAACTTGAACTCTTTGTGTTGTTGCACAATTTTCTTGTTGGCAAATTTTCATTGTTTTCGAAATCATATATTTCGTAGTTGTTTAGTTCGATTGACTCTGGACAAAGGATGTTTTCATTAATATCGCATTCTATTAGAACATTTCGATCAGAATGATTAGTGACATCAACCATATAACTGTTGTTGGTTATGGTTACTAGTGTTGGTTGAATTTCTAGACTTTTATCTTTGTAATGCGGTATTATCCAAGTAGTGTTATTGGGTAAATTTGTTTTAAAAATTGTTTATGTAGTGAAAAGGAATTTCAAGATATTGATTTCCTAATATTTGATTTGTTAGATCAATATTTAGGTTTAATTTGCATAAATCTTTTATGCCTGAAATGCCGTCAAAATACTCGTGAAAGGGAAAAAGTATGAATTCAATGGGTTCAGATATTCCATAGCATAGGAATAAAGGAATTGTAGCTTTATTCGTAGCTTTCTTAGAACCGGCACAAGTTTGAAGGGTGCTTATGTGAGGCTTTATTGAAGTTGGAAAAAGAGATTCAGCCAATGATGGTCTGAGAAGAGATGCGTGTGAACCAGTATCGATTAGAAGGCGAATGTTGTAGTTAGGGATTTTGAAGTACGGTAACTGGTTTGTTTGAAAACTGTTCAAATTTATCCAGGGTTTTCTCTTGGACTGGGTGTTTGAAAATTTTCAAATTGATCAATTGGGTAGTCTTCTGAAGAAGCTTTTTCGAATTCATCATATTCATATCTATTTTCAGAAGGGTCGTTTATTTCTAATTCACTACCATATTGAGGAAAATCGTAGTTTTCTTCGTCAATTTCGTCTTCAAGATTCAGGTTGTTTGGAAATAATTGAATGGTCTTTAAGGAATCGAGTTCCTATAGAATTGATTAGCATTTCTTTGTGCTGGAATTTTACTTACTCCAGACATTGGTTGTGGGAATTGTTGTTGTGGAAATTGTGGTTTGAATTGATTGGGTTGGAAAGGGTTTTGCTTCATTTGAAAATGTTGATTTGACCTTGTTTGAAAGTGTTGACTTTCATTTTGAAAAGGTTGATTTGGTTTGACTTGGAAAGGTTGTGATGGTCTTCTTTGGAAGGGTTGATTTTGTTGAAATGGGGATTTGAATTGAAATGCTCGGTTTTTGAAAATTCGTTGGACAATGTGTTGTGTGAAACAAGTGGGTTTTTCGGGTTTTTAGGCCGTCGTTCAGTAGAAGTTCTTCTTGACGTTTCGCAAGCACGTGCGGCTTGCATCTTCAGAAGTGGTTTGCTTGAACGCTTACACTGTTTTGATGCGATTCCTCGGGCGCAGTCCGTATTTATGCACCGGTTGCGATGACGTGGTTTGTGATGACGTGGCCTGTGTCATCGGAGCCTGCGCATTCTGTTGGCTGTTGCTATCCTCCGGTGTACTGGGTTTTCTCTCCTGTTTTTCTCCATTTCCATGAGCTGTTGCTTTTTCTTGCTGTTTTTGCGTTGGTGAGTGCTGGCAACCATGTCCTGTTCAGCGCCATTGTCTCTTCTTTTCTGTTGAAATTGTCGTCTTGTTTGTAGATTTCAATGGATACTCGTATTAGTCGGGGGCGATACCCTGTTGTCGTGGCCAGGACCTGTGCCTCTCCGAAATAGATGTTGTGTGTTCCATCGCTGAGGGCATGTTCCGCCACTGCCGACCTCTCCACATGTTCCAGTTTACAATTCCGTCGGTGTTCTTCTATTCTTGTCGCAACCGATCTCTTGGTAGTTCCTATGTAGAACACTTAGCTTCCATAGGAGCATGGAATCCGGTAGATACCTGCAGTTGCTAGGTGGGGTCTTTTGTCTTTAACTGACCTTAGCCATTCTCGGATCTTTGTTGTGGGCTTGTAGACCGTTCTTATGTTGTGTTTCCTCAAGAGCCTCCCAATTCTGTCCGTAACCCTTGGAACATAGGGCAGGAAAGCTTTCAGAGTGGACTCACTTTTTCCAGCACGGCCTACTCCTACACTTTTTTTGATGTCGAACTGGGAATATCCGTTCTGAAGAAAAGCTTTTTCCAAGTGCTGTAGTTCCGTTGTTAGATGTTGTGGTCCACATATTTTTCTGGCTCTATCCGTGAGAGTCTTAATGATTCCCTGCTTCTGACTCGGATGGTGGTTAGATGGCTTGTGAACATATCTGTCTGTGTGGGTGGCTTTTCGATATACCTTGTGGTACAAACGATTCCCCTGCCGACACCAAAACATCCAGGAAGGCCAGTTGGTGGTTTTGTTCAACTTCCATGGTGAATTGGATGTCTGGGTGCTGTTTGTTTAGATGGTCGAGGAACATGTCCAGGTTTTTGCGTCCATGCCTCCATAGCACGAACGAGTCATCGACATATCGGTACCAGATCGTTGGTTTAAGGGGTGCGGTGCTCAACGCTGCTTCCTCAAACTTCTCCATGAATAGATTCGCCACCACCGGACTGAGTGGGCTTCCCATGGCGACTCCTTCCTTTTGCTTGTGGTAATTTCCATTCCACAGGAAGTAGCTGCCCTTTAGAAAAGACTTGAACAGATTTGTTGTACTCTCTTCGAATAGGTCCGCCACTATTCCTATTGATTCGTCCAGGGGTACCTTTGTGAATAGAGATACAACATCAAAGCTGACCAGCATATCCGTAGGTTCCAGTCTGAGGTGTTGGATCTTCGCAATGAAATGTTTGGAATCCTTAATGTATGTTTCCGTGGACCCCAAGTGTGGCTGCAGAAGAGAGGATAGATATTTTGCTATATCGTAAGTTGGTGATCCCGGGGCACTGACGATTGGTCTTAGTGGTATTCCTTCCTTGTGAATCTTCGGTAATCCATACAAACGAGGGGGGAGGGCTTCTGACCTAATAATCCTCTTCCTGGTGTTCTCGTCTATTGAGGATATTGTGATCAGGCGGTTGATGTTTCTGAGCTTGGCTTGAGTCGGGTCTTTTTTGAGCTTCTTATAAGTGACTGGGTCCAATAAGTTTTGGATTTTCTGCTCGTACTGCACTCTGTTCATGACGACTGCAGCGTTTCCTTTGTCAGGTGGCAGGACGACAATGCTTGTGTTCCTTCGTATTTCCTTGAGGGCATGTTGTTCTTCTCTGCTTAAGTTGCTTGGTGGTGGTTTCGCTTTTCGTAGGATTTGGGGTGGTTTCCAGACATATTTCATTTGCCGTTTGTTCTGGGAGCCCTTGCAATGCTGTTTCGGTTTTCGCGATAATTTCCTCTATTGGTATCGTTCTCGGGTTAATAGCAAAGTTTCCTCCCTTGGCTGACGGATTGCTCCGCAAGCGTTAGTGAGTGACTGCTCAGGTTCACCACAGTTCGTGCTGGGTCCAGGCCTGACGTCGTTTGGGTTGATCCTCTAGATTTGGCTTCCAATTTTTCAAATTTCTTCTTTTGTCTCTTCAGAAAATCGTAAGCGATTCATCCTTTAATCGTACAGCCTGTTAATTAAGAAGAAATTTTGAAACAAAAAGTTTCTCAGAACAAAAAATTGAATTGAATTTTGACTTACATTTTTTTGAATTGAATTTTCTTTTGCATTGAATTTTTCAATTGAATTCAGAAGTTCAAAAAAGTAACCTGAAGGGATATAAGAACACCTACTTTAATCCTAAAATGTTACTTGTTCTTTTGCAGTGTTCGATCTATGATCAATAATAATTTAAAGTAATAATTAATAGAAATATCAATACCTACTACCATAAAATCTTAATATTATTAATTTTAATTATTTATCTTCACCGAACATAAACATGTTATACATGGTTGAACAGCATATTTAAAGGGGAATTTAAAAATACAGAAATTAAATATGGCGCCCATAAGAAAAACAAAAGTTGACTTCGGCCTCATTGAACATAGTCGGCCTAGATTATTTTTTCCTTTATTTTCAAATTCATGCTCATTTCTTACCCCCACCCTGAGAATTTCGTTATTGTATCTTATATAATAAACACGATGTAAAGGATTTTATGAAACGCACTTTTTTCTTTTTTTCCCTGTATATCCGTTGCTATTCCGAGTTCAACGAAGTTGGTGACAGATTATTTATAGGCACTTGATTGCGCAACTTTTTGCCGATTTGGTCCACCCTGTAACTCTAACGGTTTCCAATATCCCCATGTTCATCATTTTATACGGGACACACTGTATAACCGTCATATCCTAAAAGTTTAATGATCTGTTTTTCTCTTCCTCAATGGTGAATTTAATGGTATCATGGAATGCATTTCCAGACTTCGAGAAAGAGCATCTGCTACATTATTGCAAACTCCTTTCCGATGAACAATGGTAAATGAATACTGGGATAACTTAACAATCCACCTAGATATTCGGGGAGAGGGATTCTTCATATTATTTAGCCAAACTAACGAAGAGTGATCAGGGTGGACAGTGAATTGCGTGCCTCTCCAAATAATATCTGAACTTTTCAATTCCAAAGAGAACAGCTAACTGTTCTTTCTCATTAGTTGTATATTTCCTTTGACACCTGTTCAGGGTTCGACTGGCATATGCAACTGGATGCTCCAAACCATCTTCCTCTTGGAACAAAACACTACCTACTCCAGTGTCTGAAGCGTCGCACATTAAAACAAAAAACTGTTTATAGACAGGGCTAGCAAGAACATTCTTCAAGCTGATGTCAAACACTCCTTAATTTTTATAAATGACTCATTGGCTTGCTCATTCCACTGGATAAGTTGTCCCTTTTTCCTACCTTTTAACAAATCTGTAATCGGACTACACAAAGAAGAAAAGTCCTTCAAAAATCTTCGAGAGTGGCCAAGAAGAAAGAAGAAGAAGAAAGAAAGGGGGGGTCCCACCTCCCTCGTACCACTCCCAGACCCTGAAGGGATCTGAGAGTGCCCCCGAAAGGATTTGATAGGTATATTATTGGGACTTGTCGGCAAAATTGAGGGAGTTATGTGTATACTAAATTAGGTTTCTTTATTTATTTACTTGCTAGCTTACATCTTATTTTGCCGACTTGCTTCCAGCAACTGTGCAATTAATGTTAGAGATGAGGTCCACCTAATTGTGGGTTTCCCCAGGAGGTTCCAAATACCCTCCTTTATATGCTGCTATGACTTGTGCCTTTTTCAATATGCACTTTTATATTGATTATATTTGAGAGCTTTGCGCATTTATTGCAAGCAAGTTGGTTTACATATATATAGGGTCTTGACTTTTGCGCTTTACCTTACTGTTCTGCTCCGATAATCGGCGTCTGACAATCTCGGCGAAGTCCGTGTTCCTTGATGTCCGTTGGAACTCTGAAGACCTTTATTGATTAGAGCTACTAATCATGGATTTCGTACTCTATGTTGGAGACGTAGTTTTCCATCCTACGCTTATATGCAGTGCATTTTGCGTCCCTGGGACGGTGTTTATTGTCCTCGATCTTAGCTTTAACGCACAGGATGCATTTATGTTTTTCTGTTGCTTCCTTCTTTGGGCAAGTCCTCGAGTCGTGTTCTTCCGAGCAGTACCCACAGGCTACCTTATTCCTACATTTGGGGGCGGTGTGTCCGTACCCCTGACAGTTGTAGCATTGGGAGATATATACCTTGTCTTCAATTTTGCACGAGTGCCAATCTAAAAATATTGTTTTCATGTGCATCAGGATTAGTCTGGTTTTAGCATTGACCTCTATTGTCCAGTGGACAAAATGTTTATTTCTGGGTCCAAATTTATAGACTGGTTTGATTTGTATTTCCTCCACTCCTTCTAGGTTATTTTGGGAGATGATTTCTTTCACCAATGTATCTTGGTTTATGTCCGATGGTACGTTGTATATCACCAATCGTGGGAGAAATTTGTCTAGGCTCTTTACTTGAACTTTCATGTTCTTGAGGGCCGCACAACTCTTGACTTTGTCAATGCAGTCATCCGTTGTCTCTATGATGACTTTGTTGTCCTTGGTGGCATAGATTCTGTTGGGTTTGAACCCAATTTCTTTCGGTTTTATTGTTTGCATTGTTGCCCTCTTTAGCTCTTCTCCGGTGACGTTTCCGCCATTCGAGGAGATTTGGATTTTATATGTCCTGCCAGTTTCTAATGGTTTCTTAATTCCCGCTACTTTCACCAGGCTGCTTGTGACCGAAGTCACTCCAGCATAAGTGGTTGGAATAGATGCTGGAGCCCTGCTTGCTCTCTGCTCTTTCTGGATTTCATTTATTTTTGCGTCTTGAGCTTTTAACATGCTCTTGATTTCTGCCACTCTTTCGTTGTTTTCTTTAAATATGTGTGTTATTGTCTCCTTTATGTCTGTGGTTAGTTCCTTCAGCTTGTGGACTTGCTTTGTGAAGGTTTTCCTAACATCCTTGTTGACCTTTGGTAACTGCTCGTAGATTGAGTCCACTGCACTTTCGAATGCTTCCAGCTGTTCCTGCAAGGATTCAGCAATCGCCTTATCTTTTGCAGATTCTTGCCTTGTTCGCTTCGATCCTCTCTCTCCAGGTTCCATGCTGGAGTCCGAGTCCGTCCTCGCAGATGTGCCCGGAGCAGAACAGGAGCTTTGGCCGAATTTCCTCCGACCACCAGAGGGGTACCCAGTCCCTCTTTTACACCTCTTAGCCGTAGACAGGAGCTTATTGCGTAGTAAGACCCAAAAAGAACTCCGACTTATAGCCTGTCAGTCGTTGTCCGCCAGAAGCCCACGAGGAGGGGGGTGTCGACTTTAACCAATGATATATTATATCTCTATTCACTTTGTGAATTTTTATTTATGTCGCCTTCTAGCAATAATCGCACCTCGGATAGACCTCATTGGTTACGATGATGCCACTGCGCAAAGCTTTCGAGAGTGGCCAATCAAACCAACAAGTCTACGAATCTGAGTAGCATTCCGGGGAACAGGGTAATCTATAATGGCCGAAATTTTATCAGGGTTCGTTCGCAATCCCTCATGATCCACAACATAGCCCAAGAACTTCAAAGAAGGTCTACAGAATTGGCATTTCTCCAAATTAATCCTTAAACCAGCATCTTTAAGTCGAAAAAAAAGTGTTTCCTCAAAATCCCACAATGGGTATCAAAATCCGGCTTGACAATAATAATATCATCTAAATAATAAAAAACATATGGTTCCAGGCCGGGTCCTATAACTATATCCATCAATCGACACATACTCTGAGCACTGTCATGCAATCCAAAAGGCAAAACACGATACTGGAATATGCCTCTTCCATGCACTGCAAAAGCGGTTTTTGGTCTTGATGCGTCATCAAGAGGAATCTGATGAAAACTTGCTTTAGATCAATGGCGGACAAGAATCGAGCATCTCGTACTTTCGTTACGATTGAATCGATTAATGGCATTGGATAAGCGCTAGGAATGATAACTGAATTCAACTTCCGAGCATCAAGACATACTCTGAACGCACCATCACTCTCCTTGGCCAACCACATAGGTGAACATAAGGGTGAATTTGACGGTTCTATAATTCCCATTTGCAACATTGAATCGACTTGCTCAATAAGGCATTTCTGCATTGCATGAGATAAAGAGTACTGCCTTTGTCTAAAAGATTTTTTATTGCCAGTACCAATAGAATGTTTAACAAGGTGGGTTGAGCACAATTTATCTGCTGGTGCAATGGATTTATATAGCTCCCTCATATGGTCTAATTGCTCTAATTGATTGTTAGTTAACTCGTTAGGAGACTGCAATTTATTGACTACTGACAAGGAAAGACTTGTCGAATATGACAAACTTTGAAAATTTACTCTAATACCGAACTCTTTCAAAAAATCGATACCCAAAATTAAATTCTGCTTCAAAGACGGAATTACTAAAATCTTAATTGGTCTAGTCATGCCATTCAATGTTACAGGGACCCAAACAAAACCCAATACACTCTGCACCTGGCCACAACTCCCACTATCAATCAATGCCAAAAATGAATGCTCAAGAATCTGGACATCCAGATAAGGGCGCTCGTCAAATTCCTTTTTAACAAACAAGGGATTTACTGACTTTTTTTTTACTGAGATAAATGAGATTCCGCAGGGTGAGAAGTTTGAACAGGAACATTCTCCTTGATATTAAAAAAATCTAACCACATTAAGCCACTCATGCCAGTCAGGGAGACTAAATCGGTAGTTGTTCACTGCTTGGATTTTTGGCCTCTGGTAGAAGCGGGATTTGGTCGGGAAGTTGCCACTTCTTTCGCCAGAACCGCGCTCGTTTTTTCAACAGTTCCGACATTTCGGACGGGTAACTTTCTGAAAACCACACCTGTAACAGTACAAAGTTTTCGGACACGAACACTCCGAATACCTATGACCAGACCGTTGGCAGTTCCAGCAAGAGAAATTTGACTCTACTACATTGACATGACCGGAGAAACCGGGTCTACTCAAGTCAGGTTCCATCAATCTAGTTCGAGTAACAGGGGCCCTATATGGTCCGGAAACCTGGAAAGAATTTTCCAGTCTTTTACATAGCTTGGTTAGAGCAGCAATAGATGATATGTCCTGAAGGGCAAGGGCTTTAACATAGTTGGGTAGCAAATTCTCTTGAATAATCTCCACAACATCTTTCTCACTGGGAGCTACAATGAGGCGATTAAATAGACCCTCCATGGAACTAATAAACATAGCCACCGATTCTTTAGAGTCCTGTTTCTTGGATTTAATTTCCTCCAACAAATTCCTGTCATAATGGTCTCGCAAAAACGTTTCCTTCAATTTATTAACCAAATCCTCCCAATTAACAAATCAGTTTTTAATGTGGTGGTTATGTCACCAAGTCCAAGCCTGGGATCCGAACAAATCACCAGCCGACGCAAATAGTTCCTCTATACTGCAATTTCGCGAAATTCTGAGAGCCTCTACCCTCTCCAGGAATGCCATAATGGATCCCTCTCCCGTAAATTTATTCAACCCCCATTTATAGACTGGTACGGAGTGACTGGGTATATTAAATTGAGGTGGATTCGAAGCAGTCGTGTTGGGAGTAGAAGTCACCGGATTCAATTTGCTGTCGAGATCACTCTCTAGCATCAAAATTTGAACCAATACATTCTCCTGAATCTTCTGTTCACCATCGGAGCCAACATTCATTCGATTTATACGACCGGTGACATGCCAGAGCCGGGTGGTTAAGTTTTCCTTCTTGACGTCATTAGAAGTTCCCACAAAATGAGTAATCTTGGCTTTTAAATCGACTAAGAATTCGAGGATTTTCTTGTCTTTCTTTATCAAATTCGCAAGAATTTTTGGGTTGAGTAAAACTCCGATTAGCACTCTCCTGCGACAGCGAACCCCTCAGAATTTTTCGGCGATCGTAAACAGGACCCATGGGTTTAAGACTTCGAAGCTGGTTTTCATAATCTAGCTCATGAGCATGCAACGCATAAATTTGCCGCCCCATGATTACCTACCAGACTGTATCAAAATATAAAAAAAATAACCGCAGTACCCAAAAAGAATATCGAAAATATAGAATAAAATATACCGGCAATTATCAATCGATCAAACAATATCTAAATAGACCAAAAATATCCTGCATTGAGTCCTGAACCGTAAGTGTCCATTTAGCGCTTCAAAAAAATTATAAAAGTCCCCACGTTGGGCGCCAATTTGTTATGAATTTTACTTCTAACTATAATTATTTTATCTCGGGCGTGAGTTAGAGCAAGAGCTATTACTTTGCGACTAGTGAACAATATTTGGAACGCTCAATGGACAATACAAAATTACGCACACTCAAATTCAACTGCACAACTGATGTATTTAAACAAGTTAACAATTTTACTGAGAGAAAGAAAATTACAAAATATATACATTTCCTTAGAGTGTATCACTCGGATATTTTTGGAAGCACCCTTAATCTATGGATACCTTAACTTCAATCAAGCCTGGATGGTAAAGGGGAGGGATCCTGAGGGGGCCCGGCTGGAGTGATCACTTCAGTATTCCTATAGGTCTTCCAATGGGGATCGGTCGTGATCATAAATAAAAAATAAAAAAATCCACAGTAAAGGGGTACCAAAATAAATAAGGATATCACTCAGGTCCGTCTGTGAATCGCAATTAAAGTCAAAAACAAAATGAATTGTCTGAAAAGTCCAGTTATAAAAAAAATAATGTGATAAAAAACTGATAAAAAAACAAAAGTCTTCACCAAAAGTTGGGCGCCAGCATGCTTCCAAGTAGCATACAACTTCTACCTAAATGGAAAACACCAGAATCAGTCTCAACGTCAAAAATCCAACGGTTCGCTGAGGTTCCCCAAAAGAGCTGGTTTCTAATTGGTCCACGGATCTCGGATCAACTACACAGCGGCCATCATGGATTTGTCATTAGATAATAGCTTTTTCCCAATGGAAAGAAAGGCTTCTTGCAATTTCTGCAACCATCAAGGAATTTCTCGATTCTAAAATCCCCCAAAAACCGACCATGCGGTAGCACTGAACACAATCAAAAATTCAAAACCCGACCATGCGGAATAAACTCGAAAGACTGATCATCTGATCGTCACGGCCTAATTAAATTTTCTCAACCCAAAAATCTACCATTACACCAGTAGAAGTTTTTCCTCCCCCCAACCTTCCGTTGGCGCAGGAATCAAAAATAAACCAAATTCATTGGCCCTCACCGACACGTGATCCCGCAATCTGCTAAACATTTCTTTCACCTGCGATAAGAATCGTCAAATTTGCTAGATTCGCATTTTACAGCCAAAATTGAAATCTATGATGAAAAAACCAAAACAGATATGCTTGGCAAATAACTTGAAAATGCATACCGAGGTCGAAAACAAATTAAGGGGTTTACGGCAAAATATTTGAAACTAACAAAGGTCGAAGCAAAGGGATTTTTAACTTCCCTTCAGGAAGACCTTTTTTCCTTAATGAATGCCCCTCGAATAAAATCTCCTGACGTTGTCGTGCGTATTCCCGAAGAATTGCTCTGCAATTCTTCAATGTGCAATGAATTTTGGATCAGACTCAGACAATCTTAGCTCTGTGTATCACACACTAATTAAATGAGCGCATGCATACACTGATTGGACCAAGTAAATGAAATATAAACACCTGACATTGAAGAATTGCAGAGCAATTCCTAGAATGCAAAGAAAAAGCGAAATATAAACAGGTTTTTTTTTGTTCTCTCGCTCGATATCGAATAAAATATGGAATTCAATAGCCAGTCAAATGTGAAGGTAGGTACAACTATACACGTAAGTTAAATTTAAATCTCTAAACAATAGATTCTAGTCTTTTCCCAGACATGTTGGTCCTGACTCATCACCTGAAAACCATTGTTCTTAATGTACTTTTTAATATGTGTGTGATTTGTATTTTAATATGTAGAATTTTGATGAAAATTTTTTATTTAAATTGATGATAACTGTAAATGTATATTTTAGACAAACTGATGATGGTGGAGAAAGACAGCGAAACGTATTTGTGACATTTTACATAATAAACAATTCCAATATATTCCTGGATTTCAGTCAATTTTACTGTTTATTATTTAAAATGTTACAAAAACGTTTCGGTGTCTTTCTCCACCATCATCAGTTTGTCTAAAATATACATTTACAATCATCATCAATTAAATAAAAAACTCTAACCAAATTTCACACATTTAAATACAATTACATACATATTAAAAAGTATATTAAGAACATTGGCTTTCAGGTGATGAGTCAGGACAAACATATCCGGGAAAAGACTAGAATCTATTGTCTAGAGATTCAAACTTCAAATTTTGGATATGACGATTATGTATGACAATAATGGGGAAATAAAAACAAACTGGTACACAAAGGATGTGTGGTCTGGTAGATACTTGAATTACCAATCATATGCACCTATACAATATAAAAAAAGTGTGGTAACAGCTCTTACTGATAGAGCGATAAAGTTGGCACATTGTAGATACAGACAAAAAAATCTTGAATAAATAAAAAAAGTACTAATAATGAACAACTATCCCAAAGAATTCTTCGAGCCAATTATGAAACAGAGAATTAATAAAATATACAATGCAAATAAATGGAACAACATAAATAATATAAAAAAGAAAAAAGAAGGTGAAATCAGGTATATATCATTACCGCACATGCCAGAAATCAACACAAAAATAAAAAATGTTTTAAAACCACATAATATTGCTGTAGCAGAGAAAACTAAAAACAACTTGGCAAAAGAATGTTTTACAAAATTTAAGCCTAGAAGCGATAAATTGGACACACCAAACGTAATATACAAGATTGACTGTTTGAACTGTGACAGCACGTACTTAGGACAAACAGGGCAATATTTAAAGAAAAGAGTATACGAACATAAGTACAGCTTAAGAAAGGTTAACGAAAATGCAACAGCATTAGCACAATATGCACAACAAAAGTTGCATGATTTTGATTTCGATAACACGCAAATATTGGTCAATGAAGACAACTATAATAAGAGAAGAATCCATGAAATGATACAAATTAAGAAACATCAAAATGCAATAAATTTCAGATCAGATACAGACAATCTGAGCTATGTATACCATACACTAATTAGATAATCGCATAAATGAACTGATTGGACCAGGTAAATGAAATATAAACATCTGATATTGAAGAATTGCCAAGCATTCCTGAAAAGCAAAAAAAAGAAAAAACCGTAATATAAACGGTTTTTTTGTGTCGCTCGCCTGATATCGAATAAAATATGGAAAATTCAGTAACCAGTTGAGTGTTTGCCATGTTAGGAACTATACACGTAAGTTGAGGTTGAAGGTTGAATCTCTAGACAATAGATTCTAGTCTTTTCCCGGATGTTTGTCCTGACTCATCACCTGAAAGCCAATGTTCTTAATATACTTTTTAATATGTATGTAATTGTATTTTAATGTGTGAAATTTGGTTAGAGTTTTTTATTTAATTGATGATGATTGTAAATGTATATTTTAGACAAACTGATGATGGTGGAGTAAGACACCGAAACGTTTTTGTAACATTTTAAATAATAAACAGTAAAATTGACTGAAACCCAGGAATATATTGGAATGAATTAAAGTACAGTCAGGAAAATATGCGAAAATAATAAACAATAAAATTGACTGAAACCCAGGAATTTTTTTGGAATAAAATGAAGTACAGTCTGGAAAATATACACAACAATAATTGGGTATAAAGTATTTTGTGTAATTAGTAACAATTTATTTCAAAATTTCCTGGGTTTCAGTCAATTTTATTGTTTATTATTTAAAATGTTACAAATACGTTTCGGTGTCTTTCTCCACCATCATCAGTTTGTCTAAAATATACATTTTTACATTTATTATCAATTTAATTTAAAAAAAAACTTTCACAAATTTAACATATTAAAATACAAATCACACACATATAAAAAAGTACAATTTGGGACCTTGGTTCTCAGGTGATGAGTCGGGATAAACATGTTCGGGAAACGACTAGAATCTATTGTTTAGAGATCTAAATTTAACTTACATGTCTAGATGTTTCTACCTTTACATTTGGTTGGACATTGAATTCCCTATTTTATTCGATATCGAGCGAGGGCACGAAAAACCTGTTTATACTTCGCCTTTTCTTTGCATGTTAGGAATTGCTTGGCAATTCCTCAATATCAGGTGTATTTATTTCATTTACTTGGTCCAATCAGTTCATGCATGCGATCATCTAATTAATGTGTGATACACTGAGCTAAGATTGTCTGTGTCTGATCTAGAATTCATTGCATTCTGGTGTTTTTTGATCTGTATCATTTCATGGATTCTTCTCTTATTATAGTTGTTTTCATTGATTAGAATTTTTGTGTTATCGAAATGAAAACTATGCAATTTTTGTTGTGCATGTTGTGCTAATGCTGTTGCATTTTCGTTAACCTTTCTTAGGCTATATTTATGCTCATATATTCTTTTTTTCAAATATTGTCCTGTTTGACCTATGTATGCTTTTTCACAGTTCAAACAGTCAATCCTGTATACTACATTAGGTGTGTCCAACTTATCGCTTCCAGGTTTAAATTTTGTGAAACATTCCCTTACCAAGTTGTTTTTATTTCTTTCCGCAACAGTAATTTTATGTGGCTTCAGAATACTCTTTATTTTTGTGTTTATCTCCGGCATGTACGGTAATGATACATACTTGGCTTCCCCCTACTTTATCTTATCTACACCATTCATGCTGTTCCATTTATTTGAATTATATTTTATTTGATTATTATTAAACATAGATACATAACCTTACACAGGAGATGTTTGTTTCCATCAAAATTCACACATTAAAATACAAATCACACACATATTAAAAAGTACATCAAGAACATTGGTTTTCAGGTGATGAGTCAGGACAAACATATCTGGGAAAAGACTAGAATCTATTGTTTAGAGATTTAAATTTAATTTTAACTTACGTGTATAGTTGTGTGTGTTACACCTTAACATTCAACTGGTCACTGAATTTTCCATATTTTACTCGATATCAAGCGAGCGAAACAAAAAAAAACTGATTATCTTTGGCCTTTTCTTTGCATTCTAGGCATTGCTTGGCAATTCCTCAATATCAGGTGTATTCACTTCATTTACTTGGTCCATTCAGTTCATGCATGCGATCATTTAATTAGTGTATGATACACAGAGCTAAGATTGTCTGTGTCTGATCTGAAATTCATTGCATTTTGATGTTTTTTAATTTGTATCATTTCATGGATTCTTCTCTTATTATAGTTGTCCTCATTGATCAATATTTGTGTGTTAGCGAAATCAAAATCATGCAACTTTTGTTGTGCATGTTGTGCTAATGCTGTTGCATTTTCGTTAACCTTTCTTAGGCTATATTTATGCTCATATATTCTTTTTTTCAAATATTGTCCTGTTTGACCTATGTATGCTTTTTCACAGTTCAAACAGTCAATCCTGTATACTACATTAGGTGTGTCCAACTTATCGCTTCCAGGTTTAAATTTTGTGAAACATTCCCTTACCAAGTTGTTTTTATTTCTTTCCGCCACAGTAATATTAAGTGGCTTCAGAATACTCTTTATTTTTGTGTTTATCTCCGGCATGTACGGTAATGATACATACTTGGCTTCCCCCTCCTTTATCTTATCTACACCATTCATGCTGTTCCATTTATTTGAATTGTATTTTATTTGATTATTATTAAACATTGATACATAACCTTACACAGGAGATGTTTGTTTACATGTGTGGCGAGTTTAGGTATATCACTGATCTGCCTAAAAAGCGTTCGTTGAGCTGATATCAGCGCTGAAAATAACCAGTTTGTGTGCTTTCTTTCGCTGAGTAAATATAAACTTTATAAGTCGTAGTGGAATCAATAGACAATTCAGAATCCGCCGCCGAAGACGACAATGAGTCCGTAATCTCACTGTCGTCTCTAAGTTCGCTCGCCAGTAGCGCTGCGTCAGCAGATGCGTTCCACCATTTGGACGAGGAACAAAAGCTGCAGAAATTAAAGCAGGTTGTCCGCTTGCTAAGGACAAACAAAAATTGCGACCGCTGCAAGGTGGTTACAGCGGACTTTACAGCTGCTTACACAGCAGGCAAACCACCAAAGTGGTCGCTGGCGGTCAACCATTTGAAGGCCGAACACCCAACTGTTCGGAAAAGGGCCCTGCTAACCACCCAGATCTCTACAGGGGCCGTACCCAAACGGAAGCTGGATAAGGTGAGCCCCCCTAACATAACAAAGAAGCCACAGCGCGCTAGTGAATGGCGTAAAGTCAATTACAAATAAGCCATTCACATTAAAATACACTAAAGCGTCGCTGATAGTGTACTGCAGCTGCATTTTAGACTGGGCGGCGGTCAAGCGGTCACTGGAGGCAGAGGGCGGCCAGTTCCATACCTACGCACCCGCAAACCAGCGTACACACGCGTTTGTGGTAAGGGGGCTCGAGGGCAACGTCGAGCCTTCTCAAATCAAGGAGGACCTCGAGGAAAAGGGGTTTGCCATAAAAAATGTCTTCCGTATGAAGACCCAGTTTAGGCCCCTGTACCTGGTTGTCACCGACGATTCGGTGACCTTACGGAAACTCGCCACCACCGCCAAAGTGATCCGCGATGTCAGGGTCTCCTGGGAAACCAGGAAGAACCAACGAACCCTGACGCAGTGCGGCCGATGCCAGGGCTGGGGACACGTATCGGGCAACTGCAACAAACATTTCAAGTGCTCCAAGTGTGCGGGCCCCCACGAAATAACATCGTGCGCGCCGGGATCGGCGCTAAAATGCGCCAATTGCACTGGTCCCCACCGGAGCTTTGACGAAGCATGCCCGGTGTACGTTTTCAAACTGGCCCAGCGTCCGGTTGAAAAACCACAAAAACCACAAACGCAGTTCGTGGCGGCACCACTTCCGTCCAGACCAGCGTGGGGGCAGACCTTCCGACCCGCAGGCCCGATCCCCCACCCAGAAACCAGCAGGACTAGGCAGCCCATCCCGAGCCCGAACGAGTTTCCGCCGCTCCCTGGCAGAAATGAAATGACCAGCAGGGCCACGCAGCCTGGTCAAACCGTCGCATTTAATGGTCCCCAACCAAGACCCCCCACTAACCAAGGCATGAACGCTGGCGCAGTAGCCACTCTGGGCACCCTACATCGGGAATTCGCCGATCTGGCATCGCAGGTGAACTTACAGGAGGTAATCAAGGCGGTTAGATTTTATAGCGCTGCGTTGAGGGGCTGCGAGACGAAAGCGGAAAGGTTCCTCGTTTCCGCGCAGTTCTTCAACGAAGACATTAATAGCTTCGATTTTTAAGCCCTGATTTTGCCAACTGTGCCCTATGAGGATAGGAGAATGGAACTCATGCGGACTCCGGAGTCGTCTCGGTGAGTTTGTGCACTTCCTTCAGACCGAGGATATCGACGTGGCGTTGATTGTCGAAACATGGTTGCGCCCCGGGGATATACTTAGGATTCGGGGGTACAGGCTCGAACGTGCCGATAGGCCCGGTTTAAGGGGAGGAGTGGCCATAGCGGTCAAAACGTCAATTCCATACAGGAGACTGCCACACAGGCAGTCATCAATAGAGAACGTAGGCGTTGAACTTCCTGATGGAGTTTTGATCTACTGTGGCTATTTCTCCACCGTACGCTTACAGGCCGCTGATGTCGATCCATTCTTCATAAACACCAATAGGGTGTTGCTAATGGGAGATTTCAACGCCCGCCATCCACTATTCAATAACCCTGGACATAAAAACGCAGCCGGCAATTTTCTAGCCGACTACGTTCGCGACAATGGCCTACTCGTTATGCCCACTTCATCCCCAACGCATTACCCGAACAGTGGAGGGAATCCATCCTACCTCGACTTCGGAATTGCCAAAGGACTCACCAATCTCACGGAGATGGTGGTTATAGACGCCCTCAGCAGTGACCATTTGCCCATTTACCTCGACATTAGGGATTTAAAGCGCACACAAACTAACGACTTTCGATATTCATACGAAAATTTCGATTTTCGCGAATATCGAAAACGACTACAAGACCTGACGTGTATTCCGGGCCAGATTGATACTGTCGAAGCTCTAGAGCATGCGGTAAAAGGTCTGACCAGGAATATACAACGGACACAACAAGCTTTGGCCAAAAAAGTCCCGAACAGACCGCGGCGCGACAATCTTCCTGAGGAAATTCTGAACCTTATTAAGGCGAAAAATCGAATCAGGAAGCGTTGGCAGCGATTCAGGCAACCTGCCGATCGCATAATGGCAGCAGAGCTTGCACGAGACATACAGCGCGAAATCTCCGCATACAGGAATTATACCTGGGCGGAGAAACTGCGAAATTTGACTCCCCGTGACAATTCCCTGTGGAAACTGTCGAGAAGTCTGCGAAAAGGCTATGAGCAAGTCCCCGCTCTTGAAAAAGAGGGGCGGAGTTATATTACCACCAGTGACAAGTGCGAGCTGCTCGCCGACTTTTTGGCAGAAGTACACAAGGTCCAACCAGCCCTTCAGGATAACGAAATCGAAAGACAGACCGCTGTTTTTGTAGAACGGAAGTATCCTATACCACCCTCGATTTTGCATTCCTATATAACAACCCCGTCGGAGATACAATCGTGTCTTCGGCGCCTCCCTAGCCGAGAAGCCCCCGGGCCAGACGGCATCCCTTATCTTCTCCTCAAAAACTTACCGCGGAAAACTATTGTGCTAATAGTACAAATAGTCAACGCAGTCCTTAAATTGCAGCACTTCCCACAGGACTGGAAAAACGTTGTAATAATCCCCATCTTAAAGCCGGGCAAAAACCCGACCGAACCCGCCTCTTATAGGCCAATTTCCCTCTTGAACACCCTCGGCAAATTAACCGAGAAGGTCATCCATTCGAGATTACAGGCAGCAGCCGAGCTTCGAAGTTTAATCCCGGATGAGCAGTTTGGCTTCCGACCAAGACACAACACAACGCTGCAGACTGCTAGGATCGCAACAGATGCCTATGCAGCATTTAATAAGCTTCAAAGTACGGTTATGCTGCTTCTCGACATGCAAAGGGCCTTTGACACAGTCTGGCACACAGGCCTGCTGTACAAGTTGTTTGCCGTGCATTCACTGCCACTCTACCTAGTTTCCCTTATATCGTCTTACCTAAAAAACCGTTCCATCCAGGTGAAAGTGGAGAATTCCACTTCTGCCAAAAGACGCATCGCGGCAGGAGTACCACAAGGAACAGTGATTTCGCCGCTGCTGTATACATTGTACACAGCAGACATTCCAAAACTTCCCACTACAAAAATAGCACTATACGCTGATGATACGGCTATCTACGCATCGTCTTTTTATGCTCAGGCTGCGAAATCTCGCATTGCACATCACCTGAGTTTATTGACGCCGTATTTCGACAAATGGAAACTTAAAGTGAATCCCAGGAAGACGGAACTTATTATCTTTTCGCGCAAATTCACTAACAACAAAATCTTATCACCACTCGTGGTCCAAAATACTCCTATCAAACCAACAAAAGAGGTGAAATACCTGGGATTCAAACTAGACGCCCGACTCCATTTCAATAAGCATGTTGACTATGCTGTACAAAAGACTGCCATGGCCCGAAGAAAGTTGTACTCTCTTCTGGCGCCAAATTCTTTCCTATCACCTCAAAATAAACTTCTGCTCTACACCTCCACCATAAGGCCCATACTGACCTACGGAACCCCTGTCTGGCACTCTGTCTGTGATTCCACGAGACGACGTGTTCAAAGGACCCAAAATAGGTTCCTAAGAGGCGTCCTATCGGCTGACAGATACACCAGAATAACCGAAATGCACGAAGCTACAGGGATGGCCTATATAGCCGACTATATAGATACCATCGCTGAAAAATTTTATCATAGCGGAGTGCAAGGCTCAGTCCTCACGCGAAATATCACCCAAGTAAGAGCAAACGACCGCCCAACCCATGGTCCCCTGTATAAGCGACTTCCCATATTTTATGAGGATTTTGTCCCTGACAGTACGTGACGACAAACAAACATTGCCTGCCAGTTGCAGACAGTCGTTTCTAGCAGGCTGGAAACGCACAAATCCAACATAACGTGACTTGACGGGTTCGTCCTGCCTCGTTCTGACTGGTGTTGGCTGGTCCTTGCACCGATCGGGGCGGGGGCGGATGGATTCGGTCATCTAGTTGAAATTGCCGGCGGTTAACGCCACGGCTGACAGTATCAGGCTTAAAGGTCGAAGCAAAAGGAGTTTTTGGCTTCCCTTCAGGAAGACCTTTTTTCCTTAATGAATGCCCCTCGAATAAAACCAAAACCGCCACTTCAAGACTATCTCCTGACGTTGTCGTGCGTATGGCTAGCTCGGGAATGTCCATGTTAGGGCACTGCCCAGGTAATGGACGACTTAGCGCGCCTATTTAGATCATGGGCAAAGAGCAACCGGCCGAACATCTGGCCAGACATGGGACATTTTACTGACTTATGTTTTTTGGTTTTAAACTTTGTTTGTGAATTTAGTAATGTGAATGTTTAATAAATTTTATCTATCTATCTATCTATCTGCCTAAAAAGTATGGCATCACTGACCGCAAATTGACAGCGTTATCCTAACCTCAAAATATTTCTTTTGCTTTCTCTTTCTTTGTTTTGTGTTTACCCATGTTTACTATAATTTTCAAAAATTAAGAAGTAACAGGTATTTACGTAATGTTAATGAGGCAGATTACATTGAAAAAACATTGTTGCCATCCTTCTGATCTAGGTTTTTTGCACACAATATAAATTGTTAGGATCAACAATTTATATTTTTTACTATTTTTCCTGTACTTCTAAAACAACCCCAGACAACACCCCCAGAGGAATAAAGCCAGTTTTGAATTACCCTGTATTAAAACATATTAGAATATTTTGAAACCATATCGGACCAAAAGCTACATTGCAGTAAAGGCTGTCATGGATCCATCGTTTGGATTCAATGTCAACTAATCAACTCTATCAATCAATAAAACTATCAAACTCAAATTAACCTAAAAGTTTTTATGTGTACTTTGTTTATGCACGGATTGTTCATTCGCGTATAGTTTATGGCTATGGAATATACGTTTTTATTAGTTTTTCCATTGGAAACGTTCTTAAACAAGGCGAAAATGAGGTCCCGCATTCGCCATTCCAGATCCTTATAATATTAATTGGATAAACAGGGCAAGCGAAGGAGTACCTCGGCGCTGAGGGAAGGGTTTTACTGGGTAGACTGCCAGGCTGGAGCCTCACACAATCCACAGCGCTAAAATACCAGCTCTGGACAGAGAGCATCCATGACAAAAAAGAACATCACAAACTATATTTTTCAATTCAATCAATATTTGAATGGTGTAAAAATTATACATTTTACACGATTACATCATCTTTAATTGTAACTTTGATTCAAATGACATTAAATTTTGCGCCCTATCGGAAGAAAAATCAACCTTAAAGTCTATACTTAGATTGAATGGTAATTTATGGTAGTTTGGTCCAGGTAAACTGGAATCTTAAGGCCCGTTGTCCTTTGGATCCTTTGGTCCTTGGTCCTTTGGAATCGTGCGAAACGGACCGAATGATCCAATTTCATCGCGAGGTACTGAAGCTCTTCCAATAGATCTCTAGAAGTCATTCGTACGAATTCGGTACGAAACAAATGGGCTTTGTTCGCATATTTGCAATTTTTCTGACTGAATAACGAATATTTTTGTTGAAAAACTAATAAGTCTTTCTGATTATTTTTTAAATCTTCAATTGGATTATGGAATTCCCCAAATTCTTTTTGTGTTGCTCTGCAACAGAA
The DNA here is from genome assembly GCA_024550625.1 of Dendroctonus valens. Classification (NCBI taxonomy): domain Eukaryota; kingdom Metazoa; phylum Arthropoda; class Insecta; order Coleoptera; family Curculionidae; genus Dendroctonus; species Dendroctonus valens. The sequence goes on from JAJTJO010000491.1 coordinate 571,435, forward strand.
TTGTTTTTTTCTATTTAACTGTAATCGTCTTCTCACAAGATAACTGATTATTATATAATTGTATTTTTTTCGACAATCCTAAATTTGTGTTTCCAAAAATCCTGCTTAAGATTCGCGGGCGGCTGTGTGCCAGACCAACAGCACCGTAACTCATTCCGCTGAGGTTGAACCGTGCCATAAGAAGTTATCACTTCAAAAAACTTGCACAAAATTATAATGTTCCAGAATCTTTTGGAGAACTTCTTATCTTAACTGGTACTTGGGAAGACTGATCTTTGGTATCTTAAAGAGACGCAATCATAAATAAGATCACTCTCCATAAGTCAGTGTTATTCGTGTGATTATATAATATGTGACAATGTTAGAAGCTTCTTGCGATCTAGCTTCACCGGGGCTACTTTTGTTTAAATAAAAAAATTTTATTTACTGCAACCAAGCTACAGAAGAATTTCGCAGTTCTGACTCACCCTGTATAAGAAGTTTTAAACTTTACACAACTTATACCTGAATAATAAAAATTAATAACTCATGTCAATAGAACACTGGATACGGGGGCCAAAACCTTCCACAGCAATACAGCAAGTCATCAAGGAAATCAAGAAAGAAACTGATCAACCAGATGAGGCTTTTGTTCTAAATTGAAGAGATGCCCAGCCACTTAGATGGGGAACAAGGTACTTGAAATATATTTCATACCAACTTAATGATCAACCAATAAATTATTTGCAGGCAAGTCATTGTTTCCAGGAAACTGAAATCGAAGAGACGATCTAGATCCCAAATTGTGCAAGATTATTATAACGACAATATTGCAACTGACAGATCTGAACAAGTTCTATTAGCTGCTTGTAAATCTGTAGGTGGATTCGATGCAGGTAATTCAATATAACAATTATGAGTTTAGTTCAACTTGTAACTGTTTCCGCAATTAAAACTTACAAAATTTACTCGAGGTATAAAATAATCTAATTAATTATTATAATATAATTAATATAACTATATTATATAAATAGAGCATTGGTGGCGAACGCACACATCACCCTTAAAAGTACCGCAATCGGTCCAACCTATTACGAACGAAACTAGCCAGAAAGCACGTTATCCTGCCCTACATTCAGGATGTGACAAACCAACTAGTTGGGGAGGAAGGTACTTGTATATATGCCGTATCGACTTCAAGACGCATAGTAATTTTTTTTGTAGGGAGATTTTGATAACCAGAAAGTTGAATTCGAAGCTTGGATACAGAGCTAACGATGAGCCTTATTTCAATACCGGTCATGTTTCAACCAACAAAGATGAACAAGCCGTATTAGGTGACTGCAGTACTGTTTGTGGAATTAATGCAAGTAGCATGGCAACAATAGCTTGTAACTCCATAGACAATTTGATTACATTTTGTAGTTGAATAAAGAATAATTTTTCAAATACCCAAAAAATATTATTCGAAGTTGGTGTCATTTCTGTGGGGAAATTTAGAAGTATACATGTAGTTTGTATGTAGTAACAATAGCAAAAACATCATTGTCACCGTATACCGAGATTCTAGCAAAACAGGATTCCTTTTAACATCAATGTTTTGAATTTGTAACTATCAGCGGATTTTTTTCATTAATAGTACGTAATTATATGTGGCCTTTTGAAAAAGTCGACAAGGTGGTGATTGATGGAACTGAAAAATTTGCTAATATCAATTATATAAATTTCACACAAAAAACATTTATTGTTCCTTAATAACAATAATACATAAGTAAAAACTACATAGACATGAAGATAAAACATCAGATGTTTATTCTGAGAATGTTTATGACTATCCTTACTTGGCTATCCAGTGGGATATTACCTGGTTTTTTGCCTTAAGAAGAAGTTCTCGAATAACAAAATTTACGTAAATATTTGTTGCTTTTTTCATTCAAAAATCAATTATCAGAGGATCTAATGTGAGCCAGCTATCATCAGAGCTGTCATGAACTTATGATGTAAGCAAGTGCATATTTCGCGATTTGCTAATCTCAGGCATCCCCAAAACCTGTTTCGAGCCTATTGATTCAGCTCTCGTCAGCTGGGTTTAACCTGAGAATAGCACTTGCTTTTGAACATATTTATTACCAAATAAAGTTTTCACTTTTTGCTATTTATCTACAATTTTAAGTTAGTTATTTAATAAATAACATCTTTTAAAATTCGATTCTGGAATACTTAACCTATCCTAACCTTAAATCTATTTTAACCTAAACAGCTTCTCTTGTTTCCTAAGCTTAACCTAAGGCAGATTTTTTTTCCTTAACCGTCCGCCCCAGTCCTGGAGGTTCGCGCCTGCGCGTTTCATTGCCATGTTGCCGCTATGCAGATATTTGTTACCTAACCATCCACCAAGTCCTGGGTGTTCGCCTTGCTCGGATAGTGACTCCTAACGATGAACGACTAATGATAAAATTAGCATGAATTTCAGCAACAGCAACCGAAATTATACCTCCAAAACTAGGAGACCTTGATGGAATAAAATGCCACAAAATACGTTCCGCGGAGAGTTGATTGGCGATGTCCACGGAATATTTACTTTGAAATTCATAAATGTCTTTTAATTTGTTACCGGCACCCACATAATTGGTGCCGTTATCCGAGTAGACATTAACTGGCCTGCCTCTACGACTAATAAATCGTTTGAATGCTGCAAGAAAAGCTTCAGTAGTTAATTCACTTACTAGCTCTATATGTACTGCCTTTGTGGACATACATATAAACAAACACATATATGCTTTGGATACCTTTGCTCCGCGAGTTTTTCGATCCTTATCCATAAAGGGACCCCCATAATCAATGCCAGCATTCAAGAAAGGAAAAGCCTCATTGACCCGTGTTGCAGGCAAGTCTCCCATTAGATATTGCACAGGCTTGGGATAGGCTTTAAAACACGCAGTATACTGTTTGACAACTTTTGTACAAGTATTGCGTCCTGATATTGGCCAAAACCTTTCCCGAATGGAGCACAGTAATGTTTGAACTCCGCAAAGCGTGGTTCACAAATGGCTACTAGGGAGTATTATGGGATATTTTCTGTCAAAGGACTGTGAGTTATGTTTTAGCCGACCGCCCACTCGCATTATATTATTATCTAAAAGTGGATTTAATGACAACAACTTGCTCCTTTTATGAATCGGTTTGTTGCGAATGAGTGCGTCATAGTCTTGCGGAAAACACTCTTTCTGGGCAGCTATAATTAAAGTATTTAATGACTTGTTGATTTCTGACGGTAATAACGCTCCGAATTGCTTCGACCTGGATGTGACATTTTGATTGGCGAAAATCTGCGAAGCAACTGGATGAAAACATTGGTTTAGTTTGACACCATCAAGCATGACGTAATTTTGCGCTCTTCTGTATGAGTTTCCTCTAGAGATTCCCTTGGTAAGTTCCACTTACGATTATCCAGACTGAACCAATCTGGACCAAACCTCCACAAACTGTTGTTCGCGAGATCGCTCGATGAGGCACCTCTCGAAACCAGATCAGCAGGATTATCCGTTGATCTCACGTGACCCCAATCCTGCACGATCGATAACGTTTGAATTTCACTTACTCGGTTTGCTACAAAAGTTTTCCATCTAGTGGGTGTTCCCTTAAGCAATGCGAGTGCTATCGTGAAATCTGCCCACAAAAATATTTTGTGAATGTTTAACTCTAGGGCTTCTATGGTTTTATGAACCAAATTGCTCAACAAAACTGCGCCGCATAAATCTGATCTCGGTAAGCTTACTTGTTTGATTGGTGCTACCCTTGACTTTGCGCACAATAAGTGTGCAACGAAATTACCGGACGATAGTTGACATCGAATATATACACATGCCCCATATGCCTGGATGATATATACATATGCCGTCACTAAAGCCATGAATCTCCAACCAAATGTAACTAGAAACAAGAGCATGTCTAGGAATCTTAATGTTACTAACATTTTGTAAGTCATCCTGAAACTCGACCCAAACCTTGGCAATTTCAATCGGCACTGCATCATTCCAACCTAATTTTCTATTCCACAGCTCTTGAACTATCAACTTTGCATCTGTTAAGACAGGACCCAATAGACCCAATGGGTCAAATATTTGACAAATCACTGATAACATTACTCGCTTGCTAAAATTCAGCCATGGAATTTCATTGTTAATATTAATCTTATGGATTAAGTGAGGAGGTCATCCATATAAAAATCTCGTGGTATAATTTTCCTTATATTGGGATTTATTTTTTCCATTTATTGGGCTAAATAAAATGAACATTTCACTGCTCAATACGGAGATGAAGCATTGTCATAAGTCACGGTATTCAATGCAAATACCTTCACATTTTCATGAATTGACGGCCGCCAAAATATGTTTTGATATTGTCTCTGTTGTGGGTCAATAAGTATCTGCCTGTACATTTTTGAAATATCAGCAGTCATAACGTACAAATGTGTTCTAAATCTTGATAATATAGAAAATATGTCCTGTTGTAAGGTCGTTCCTACGTTCTGTACATCATTAAGCGACAAACCTGAGTCAGTCTTGCAGGATGCGTCGAAGACTACCCCACACTTGGTGGTTAAACTTGATGTCTTTACGACTGCATGATGTGGCAGAAAATATCCTTCGCAATTGTCAGCATCCACTTCCGACATGTGCTTCAATCATAGTAATCTCTTAGGAAGTTATTGTACACAATTTTGAGGTCTGGAGTTTTTTCCAGCTTTCGCACAAGAAACTCGTATCTTCGAAATGCAATTTCTTTCGAACTTCCTAAGTCCTTAATATTTGATTTGAATGGTATTTTTACAATAAACCGCCCGCTTTCGTCTCGTTGCACAGAATCTGCAAAATATTTTTCACATGTTCTTTCGTCTTCGGACAATATTTTATCCTTGCCGATTTCTTCTAGCTCCCAGAACCTTCAAACGACATCATCTGTCAACCTTTCATAATTTAATGTTAAGTTGCAATTTATCGTTTGACTGACTTCGTCAACAGATATTCCCATATGCCCTGCAATTACCCAACCAAATGTTGTATTTTTTAACAAAAGCATATTTGGCTTCATGATGCGCCAAAATATGTCAGATCCTAGCAACAATTCGATGTCACTTATCTCATTAAAATTAGGATCTCCCAAGTGATACCAAGAAGGTATCTTGATTAAACCTTTATTGAAACCAGTTGTAGGTAATTTGCAAATTATTTTAGGCATTATAAAACATCTGATTTCTTCGTCAAAACTGCTATTGCAGGACTGAATTGTTGCGCTTACTTGTTTATCTACCCGACAAATGGTTTGACCAATTCCTCTTACTACATGGTTTATGTTATGTGCCTTTAGCTCGAGATATTCCGATACTCTTTGACATAAGAAATTTGACTGTGATCCACTATCCAACAAAGCACGTACTTTTATTGATTTACCTTCGGATTTTAATATCACTACCGCTGTCGATAAAAGAACTTGGGGAAATCCGTTCAATTGCGCAACGTGGCAATTTTCAGCATTAGCGCTATACTCGGTCAACTTCTGAACGCTAGTCATGACCGCTGTTGTTTTATTGGTGGATGATTCTGGAGGTGGTTCTTGCGCACTAGTGCTCGTCAAATCCATTTGCTACTTTCGATTTGATTATCTTTCTAAATGCAAAATAGTGTTATGGGACTTATGGCAATGAAAACATTTGCGCATTTTACATTTCCAAATCAGATGATTGTCTCTCAGACTTATTAAAGACAGCTTCAATCTCTTAACCTGCGAAATACGGTTTGGAATAGATAATTTTAGAAAGTTACTACAATAAAATATGCTGTGTTCTTCCTTACAATAATAACACTGCATCTTGTTTCCTAATTCCGTTTTGTCAGTGACCGGTAGCCTATAGCCGCGAATTTTCTTTGGATTATTTTCGTGCGTTACCTACCAGGTTTGAAATTTTCTAACTTTTCTAAAATATCGCATTTTGTTTTAAGAAGCAAGTTATGTCATTAATTGTTGGTAACTCTCCCTCAATAGCATAGCCTTCCCAATCTCGTCGCTTAACCGAATCAAACTTTTCACACATTACGTCAATAATTAGGCGGTCCCAGCAGTCTGATTTTTCTCCTAGGGCCTTTGATGCAAGCAAATGTTTTATGTATGCGTTTAGCAACCTTCGCAGTTCAATATGCGATTATTTATCTATCTTGGGGTGTTCAAACATATCGCGAACTATAAAAAACAAAAACTATATATATCAAACTATAAATAATCATGTTTTTATTTTAGAAACGGTCAGATAAACATCGTCAAGCAATAACATAATTAACAGAAGTTACCTGTCACGATTTTATGCTTTGAGCTGCCTCACCTTCTAAAGAAGCTCTGAGGTAATTAAACTTTTGAATACTTGTCAACATGTCATTTTCGTGTACCATAGAGACAAAATAATCCTTAAACTCTAGCCAATGATTATAATTCAAATCGAAATTCGGAATCGATATAGGGGGCAACTTTACCATACTTTTTACCTGATCATTTGCAGGAACATTAGTTTCGGAATTAAAATTAATTCTAGACAGATTACTAATTGCTTTAACTTCACCAATCAACTCAAAATACGTGTTCGCAAAATTATTTCGCTCATTTTCAACTGCGTCGGAGTTATCCGAAAGCTCTATTTCGGATTGCAACATATCAAACTCCTCAAAAATAGGTTCTACTTTCTCGAGTCTAACTTGTAATTGACTATACAAATTATCTGTCAAATCATCTTTTCCGATAATATTACGATGTAAATACCTGCCGAAACGAGTTAGTTTCGATCAGCAGGACGTCCGAGCGACCCTGCGTATATCCCGTAATGACTTCCGTGGGACATCTCAGGGACCGAGGTGTGTTTGCTGGGCATGCGGTGCAAACGGTCATAAAAAAGCAAATGCTGTGCATAGATAAAGTGTACCTGTTCTTGAAATTGATATAGAAACGGCATTCTTCAAAGAAATACTATTCACTGACTGGGCAAACCCACTCTGCAACCGATACACATTCCTTAATATTCTTTTTCGGTCTTTTACTCTTGCGCAAACATACAGCACTATAAAAAAGCTTAAGCCTTTTTATCCATGTGTAGTAGGCAATCAGTTATACAATAACGTGTGTAGGTGCACAAGAGCTTGAGCATTCCTCAGCATTCCGAGAACAAGGCAAGCTATATTGCCAAGTTGTCGATAAAGTAGTAATGTGTTTAGTATTAGCAGGCAGAGGGAAGGATAGACTATCCGTTATCACATATGCAATTTCAAGTTGAGTAGGCAATCAGTTATACAATAACGTGTGTAGGTGCACAAGAGATTGATCATTCCTCAGCATTCCGAGAGCAAGGCAAGCTATGTTGCCAAGTTGTCGATAAAGTAGTAATGTGTTTAGTATTAGCAGGCAGATGCAAGGATAGACTATCCGTTATCACATATGCAATTTCTAGTTGAGTAGCGACGATAGAACATTACTCAGTGGGGGATGTCCTGTGGTAAAAAAAGCACAAGATTGAAATAGTATATGAGCATAAATTATTGCAGATTTGCTCAATTATTTAAAGCAAAAGGGCATCAATTAAACTTTATATTATTAAAAATAATCCTACCATTTTAATGAAAGTTTCTGGTAGGACCAGAAATATTTCGAATTCCAATAATCTGTTCTTGTTAACGAACGGGATCCTAATTCCAGCAAATACTGAACTTAATATGTTCCTTTATCAATTTGCCCAGACATGATTGGTTTTTTGAGCGTTTTTACATATGTGGGAAGCTCGATTGTTAGGCTTCTTAAAAAAAGGATTACCTCATAATTTCACGGATAATTTTGTTACAAAATGTAAAATATATGCGTGAGTGTGTCAATTATGTACTCGAGATAAAAAATCATAGATCTACAAGCTAGTCGTACGTACCAAATTTCTAACAGAACTTCATTTAAAATTAACCCCTATAGGGGTAAGATATATCTGACTTTCTACTGGAGTTATATTCATTTTTACTTCAAAGTTAAAACAAAAAATAATTTTAATCATAATAATAAAAAACAGCCGTTATTTGAGCAGTTGTAAAGTAAGATGTGTAATTCGATACAGATATCCAAATTTCATCTTTTAAACTTAAGTTGGTATATGAAAATATGCAGTAAAATAATTGGATTAACCCACAATTATCATAAAATATAATTTTAAACCCTTTGTGCATAATTTATGAGTCTTAAGGTTTATAAAAAGTTTCAAAATTCTACCATGTTGTGGACAAAAACAGTTGCATTTGGCATCTGAAAAGAATTGTAAAAAAAAAGTGTTAAATGTATATAGCTTGTGATCATTATTAAAATTATTTACTTATCTCGATTGTAGTTTCTGCTGTCTCGGAGTTACCATTTTGAATAGGCACAGAGTTAGTATTTTCGATATTCTTTATGTTTTGAGGACTTCTATTATTCTTCTTCTATTATTGGTCATATTTGATTGAGTATAAGATATATTGGGAAATTCATAATATCACATTAGGGACTCATGGAGTTTTTGCGAATTTATAAAAAAACAGGAGATACCTGAGAACCATTGCCTAATATCGCTTGATGTGGTATCGTTATACACAAACATCCCGGTAGATTTCTCAATACAGTGCATAAGAAATAAATGGTCTGAAATAAAGAAACATACATCATTACCCGAAAATGAATTTATTGGGGCGATAGAGCTGTGCCTTTAGTCCACTTACTTCCAGTACGAGGACAATTTCTATTCACAAATATATGGAGTAGCTATGGGGTCTCCCATAGCTGCAACAATTGCAACCCTCGTAATGGAAAGTCTGGAAGAAAAACTAATACCTGATTTGAATTTTAAGTGTGGATTTTTTAAAAGATACGTTGATGACTGCATAATGTGCCTGCCAAACCAAACAGTTCAATACACACTGAATAAGTTTAATGCGTTCCATGAGACCATTAAATTCACCATTGAGGAAGACAAAAACAGATCATTAAACTTTTCGGATATGACGGTAATATATGACGATAATGGGGAAATAAAAACAAACTGGTACACAAAGGATGTGTGGTCTGGTAGATACTTGAATTACCAATCATATGCACCTATACAATATAAAAAAAGTGTTGTAACAGATCTTACTGATAGAGCGATTAAATTGGAACATTATAGATACAGAACAAAAAATCTTGAAAAAATAAAAAAGATACTAATAATGAACAAGTATCCCAAAGCTTTCTTCGAACCAATTATAAAACAAAGAATTAATAAAATCTACAATTCAAATAAATGGAACAACATAAATAATATAAAAATGAAAAAAGAAGGTGAAATCAAGTATGTATCATTGCCGTACATACCAGAAATCAACACAAAAGTAAAAAATGTATTAAAACCACATAATATTACTATAGCGGAAAAAACTAAAACCAACTTGGCAAAAGATTGTTTTACAAAATTTAAACCATAAGTTGGACACACCTAACGTAATATACAAGATTGACTGTTTGAACTGTGACAACACATACATAGGTCAAACAGGGCAATATTTAAAGAAAAGAATATACGAGTATAAGTATAGCTTAAGAAAGGTTAACGAAAATGGAACAGCATTAGCACAACATGCACAACAAAAGTTGCATGATTTTGATTTTGATAACACACAAATATTAATCAATGAAAACAACTATAATAAGAGAGGAATCCATGAAATGATACAAATTAAGAAACATCAGAATGCAAAGAATTTCAGATCAGACACATACAATCTTAGCTCTGTGTATCATACCCTAATTAGATGATCGCATGCATGAACTGATTGGACCGGGTAAATGAAGTATAAACACCTAACATTGAGGAATTGCCAAGCAATTCCTAGAATGCAAAGAAAAGGCGAACAGTTTTTTTTTAGCTCGCTTGATATCGAGTAAAATATGGAAAATTCAGTGACCAGTTAAACGTTAAGATAGAAACAACTATACGCTTAAGTTGAATTTAAATTTAAATCTCTAAACAATAGATTCTAGTCTTTTCCCAGATATGTGTGTCCTGACTCGTCACCTGAAAACCAATGTTCTTGATGTACTTTTAATATGTGTGATTTGTATTTTGATATATGTATTTTGTGAAAATTTTCTATTTAAATTGATAATTGTAAATGTAAAAATATATATTTTAGACAAACTGATGATGGTGGAGAAAGACACCGAAACGTATTTGTTACATTTTAAATAATAAACAATAGAATTGACTGAAACCCAGGAATTATTTGAAATATAAGAATAACAATAGTTACGACTATTAGTGCCAGTATACTATTTCTATCTACTATTGAACACAGACAGCCTGCTTAAAACTAGAAATCTTATATTAGTGAACACCTATAATTGTCAGTTTTCTGCGAATATCTTAAATTGGCAGATGCCTCAAGTTCGTGGAAGGCAGATTGGTTCAATGACGGTAAAGAAGGGGTAGAACATATTCCCATATCTAAAATTAAATGTGAATTATGAAATATACATCACTTAGATAATAGACGTATTGGTTTTGATTCTAGAAAATATACTTTACCTTCCAGATTTCCTTAGAGAGAAATTTTTTTCCTCTGAGCTACACTAATCGCCCCTATTTCCTCATCACTATCTGAAGGAGATGAATATCGCTTTCTTCAAATTACTCTCCTTTTCAGGTGACGATCAGTGTCATAACCGTTCGTTGTGCACAGATCGCTTGTTTCTTCAGCTTTCTTAACTTTTATTCGCGAAACGTCATATAAGGCTAGAAACATTTTCCTTTTCAAAAAACCCAAAAACTGAATACTTACGTTGAACTTGGTAGTTGTTTGCAGATCAACTGTATATATGCACAGGGTGTCTTGAAACTAGTGAACAAAATGAAAACGGATGCAGAAAGAGTCAAAATAGTATCAGTAACATTTTAAGTTTTAATCATATTTAAAACTTTATTTTAAAAATGTATGCGCTTACTAAATAATTTTAATACTGGCATTAATTCAAGTTTGTTTAAAATATACACAGAAATGTATTATTTGACCTCATTAAATTCTGGTTTAATGTAATTTTGATCGCGTATGCATTGAGTCATATGCCGCATTTTTAGAATACTAAACACTTTAACATAAAATGCATTAATCGTACTTACTAAAAGTTGCATTTTCAAAAATTCGGACTTTGTGCAATGGTCACATCGGATCTATTTTTCGCTGTCGAATGGCCGCATTTAACTTGCCTCTCGACAATGAATGCCAAAAGCAATAATTATTATTATTTATCCAAGATGTTGGAACAGCAGCAACTGAACACTCGTCAGTAAACTGCACAACAGTCCACTTTGCTTTGAAGAAAGTTGCAAATTTAACACAGAAATTTCACAAGGAACGTAAAAAATAATCAAATTTATTTAATAATGTCGACCGAAATATGTACAATTCCCTACATGCTAGGGCAGAAAGACCCATTTGGTCGATTACCGTTTTCCTTACAAACAATAGTAAATTATAAACCTTGGTCGACAAACTGAGCGTTTATATACCGAGCAATTGAAAAAATGTGGGAGGTACTTAAAAGCTTTCTCGACCGATGAATGTATAGCATTTTTTTTCTACTAACACGGAAAATTGCTTAAAGCGATTTTATTAGATATTGAATTTCCCATTAATTTTCTGAAGTATCGCAAAATTTGATAATCTGACCTTCAGTTGTCAAACTGCAACAATACCTATAATTTATGGGACTCCAGAAAACAGATGTGAAATATTAGTGAATCTTAATGTTAGTGATTTAGAAGCGGAAATGGATGGAATACCATTTGAACTTAGACAGATGGGCAAAATACAAATACTGAAAAACATAACATCTTTCATTATTTACCTAGGTACTTTTTTATTTAAAATCATCTCTTAAAACAAAATTGCAAATGCTTATTAATTCTCCTCAAGCGAACTGTCGACAGGTTTTTGAACCTTTAAAGTAAAATATTTAAAATACAGTTGCTTGAGCAACTTGGAAAAACGGGTCAATTAAAATGAGGAATACTACACATAGGCGACTGCTTTGGGGGAAAATTATATTATTTCGTTAAAGCATCAAGTTGAGCTTTCCGACTTACTATTTGTTGAAGGGGTCTTAAAGTGTGCATGTAAATTTCAAAACTGAAATCACTGCATTTATCAAGTGTACCAAAATGTTGAACGTCATTCACTAAATGAAGAAGATTATAAATATTATGAGACCAAACCTCTTCTCCATAAATCGAAATTAAACTTTCAACAAATTATTTTAGAAACTTTTCAGCATTATCTATGTATTGTAAATGTTTTTCAGAGGATAAACTCATTATTGGAACATGCACAAATAAAAAGTTTTCATATTTCTCCTCTGAGAGGATGTTGCTTAGAATAACAGGCCCTGAATAAAGTAGAAATTGTCTAATTTTAGTAGCTTTCCACCTTCGGCTTTCAGACACACTACGAGGCTTTCTATTAAATTCTGAAGGAATATTTGAAGATTGGTCAACTCAGAAATCAGTCCATTCTTTTACTTTAGCAAAAGGTATTTTACTTGAAGGCTTTCCTTCTAACCATTAGGATACTATCAATTTTTTGACGACTCCGAAGCACACAAGATGCATGTAGTCTAAAAGAAAATATTTCAAAAGAAAGTTTCTGTTGAGTTTAAAATAGTTCTTAGCGTGCTTAAATAAATACTGTTTAATGTTTGTTAAGTTTTGCATTATGGAAAATGTGAGCAGAATATTTGTTTTGTTTAGAGTTCATTCCAATGTATTCCTGGGTTTTCAGTCAATTTCATTGTCACCAATTATGGCGTTATGTGATGATCCATGCGTTGCGAGCATATTGTTTAGAGTTCCAATAAAAATCACTAGATGTTTCAATGTGAAATATCTCGAACACGGTGAGAAATATCCACTTGGCAGAAGTACACATTTTTTGCTTAGGAAATATCGGAGAACGACTTGCGTCTAAGAAAGGTGTTGTCATCCATGTCTTGGGAATAATGTGATCTTTCATAAATTCGACGATAAAAAAGAGAATCTATTATTTCCAAAAATTTGAGATCATATAGAAATATTTTATCGTCTCAATATATGTTTATTGCTTATAATTCCAAATAGTATATATTAAAAAGGAAATTGGATCGCAACTCTGCAAACAAAACAAATACTCTAGAAATCTATGCTGGAAACTATAGACTGGCGCTAATCCGTCATTTAAACCTCTGAAATTGGTGGGAACTGGTTGAAATGGATTTCTCATGTAATTATCGTTCAATTGCAATGCTCCCTGTGTTGCCAAAAATAGTTGAAAGTTTACTAAAAAATCGCCTCATGCCATTTATCTTCAAGCATTGCATATTATCACCAGAGCAGTTCGGATTTTCGCCTAACAAGTGCACCAACGATGCAGTATTTTCCTTGCTTCATGATGTTTACTAATCGCTAAATGGCAATCGCCCCACAGCTACAATCTTCTGTGACTATGCAAAAGCGTTTGACTGTGTGAGTCACATCATTTTGCTTGGATTTTATGGAATACGTGGAAATTTCATTCAACTGGTTTAAGTCATATCTTGAAAATAGGCAACAGTTTGTCAAAGCAAACGGGTCTGTCTCTGAGTGTAAACTGATTGATAGTGGAGTTCCCCAGCATTCTGTGCTTGGACCTATTCTTTTCCTACTATTTATCAATGACATCAGCTACTTAAAAATCAATGGCAAAATTACCCTCTTTGCTGACGACACAAGCATAACATGGAGTGATTCTGATACTGTGTCCCTTCACTCTAAGGTTTCCAACGATTTCGTTGCAATCAAGAGTTGGTCTGACTCTAGTTTGCTGGGGTTTAACGTTAATAAAACGGTAGCCCTATTTTATAGAGGAGCTTTACAACCCTTGCTACTTCATAACAACAATATTAGATACATTGAGTCGAGCAAATTTAACAAAAAAACTTTCTTCCGCTTGTTTTGCAATTCGATCTGTTTCAATGGAGCTGAATGTCTTCTTCGCCAAACTCGCTTACTTCTCTCTATTTGAGTCTCACATCCGTTACGGCCTTCCTTTTTGAGGCTGCTGCAACACCCAGCAATTTCGAAGTATTTTGAAACTGCAGAAACGAGCATTTCGCTATCCATTTGGCCTGAAAAGTAGAGCTGTTTGCTACATTGCAAGTACTACTTTGAAAACTATAAAATTCTCACACTTGCTGCTTCATTCATTTTAGAGAATGTCTGCTTGATACGCAAACATCGAGTCATCTTTCCAGAAGGGCCACAACATAGGTACCCTACCAGAAACTTTCTGTTTATGGTAGGGTACAAAAAATGCCAAACATTATAAACAGTTTTTTATTCTCTCGCTCGATGTTAGATAAAATAAAATTTTTCAATTGCTTACCAAATTTGAAGGTGGAAACAGCCATGCATGTAAGTAAATTTTAAAGCTCTGAACAATAAATTCTAGTCTTTTCCCGAACATGATCGTCCTGACTCATCACCTGTGATACCAAGAGATTCAAACGATTTTAATATATGTTTTTTAATGTTGTAATTTGTATTTTAATATGTAAATTTTTACAGAGTTTCTTGTTTCTAAATTAATGACGATTTGTGAATGTATATTTTAGGCAAACTGATGATGGTGGAGAAAGACACCGAAACGTATTTGTAAAATGTTTTAAATAATAAACAATAAAATTGACTGGAACCGAGGAATTTCAATTGAATTAATTAGGTTGTTAACTTTTGTAAGCAAAAGCATTTTAACCATGCTAACAGTTTAATTTTTTTTGACAATCAATATCTTACAAGATTTCACATACATTATGAGCCAAAAGTGGCGTCATTCCTCTAGGGGTGTTGTCTGGGGGTGTTTTGGGAGTACTGGCAAAATAGTCAAAACAATTAATTCTTATCTAAAACCGAGATGTTTGCAAAAAACTAGATCAGAATTACGGCAACGATGTTTTTCAAAGTAATCTGCCTAATTAACATTACGTAAATACCTGTTACTTTTTAATTATTTAAAATTGTAGTAACCATGGGTAAACACAAAACAAAGACAGATAAAGCAAAATAAATATTTTCAGGTTAGGGTAACCCTGTCAATTTGCCGTCAGTGCTGCCATCCTTTTTGGGGCAGATGAGTGATATACCTAGACTCGTCACCAAAATGTTGTAAACAAACATCTCCTGTGTTAGGTTATGTATCAATGATTAATATTAATCAAATAAAATACAATTAATTTGTTAAATTACAAGAGGTTGACGAAGTTCTGCCTGTTTAACTCCAGACATGTTTGTTCCCCAATCACTTTATTGTGCACTCTTCGCCGCAGTCTGGGATCGCCTTTTGATCAGCTTCTCGTATTCAATTAATTAACTCTTGCTCAATTTGCCAACGCCACTTTTGAATCACACTGTATATAAGGTGTTTCATGAGGAAGGAGCATTATTTTAACCACATATTCTGTGTCCGAAAATCACCCTAGTTTGCTATATAAACCTTAAATCAAAAAGGCTTCGTAACGGATTTAAAGGGTGTTAAAGTTTAATTTAAAAAAGGCAAGATTATACATTTCTTCAAAACGGATGGAGATATGGCCTCTATGGATTTCGGATATGTGCATGTTTTGCAATGAAATAATTTTGTAAATTTTTGGCATTGGCGTGCGCTGTGCTCTGCCGAGTTTGTTAAAGAAGAAAATAGTACGCCACTGTATTTTTGAAGTATTATAATTATTTTTCAAATTCTTGTTCTATCCCAAATAAAAAGTATCTCTTCCATTGTTTTTGCTTCGCCGTTTCTTTGAAGACACAGTTGATAAAGTTAAATCAAATTAAAATTCCCAGGCTGTCACATTGTAGTAATCCTATACAGATACAACTTCACGGTTTTTCGGAAGCCGCACAGCCTGCTTACGGGGCCCGTGTATATATTCGCTCTATCGACAGTTTCGGAAGCATTACCGCATCTTTATTATGCTTCAAAACGCGGGTTGCTCCTTTAAAGCAATTAACGATTCCCATACTTGAACTTTGTGCTGAAGTCCTTCTTTCCAAGCTGACCCAATCAATTTTAAATTCACACTGCTATTCCTTTAATACTGTTTTCTATTGGTGCGATTCCACCATTGTCTTAGCCTGGATACGTACATCACCACACTTACTGAAAATGTATGTAGCCAATCGCGTATCTCAAATACAATTAGAGCCATCTAATTGGAGATATGTGAATACTGACAACAACCCTGCCGATTTGCTGAAGAGGGGGATTGCTCCTGTTACCATTTTAAACCACCAACTTTGGTTTAAGGGTCCGTGTTGGTCACTTGACCCTGAAGAGTCCTGGCCAAACAATCCCAAATTAGACACTCAAATCTTAGAATCCCGTAAAATTTCACAGAATACCTTTCTAAGTACTACTGTAAAGAACGACCTGTTGGATATTTTAAAACGTAATTCTATTTTAACAAGAGTAATTCGCATTTTCGCTTATATCTTGCGATTTAAAAACATAATTGCATCTGATTTATGAATCTTGGGCAGTCCGTAGATGAGCGTAAGGGTTGTGCTTGCCTCCCATAAATACATGGAGTCACGGACAGGACCGGCAGGATACTGGAGAAACACAAAGTGAAAGCAGTCTTTAAACCAACTCGAACAATCCAACAGACTTTAAGATCGGCCAAGGACAAACGGGATCCTTTATCGGCACCAGGAGTCCACAGGGTTTCATGCAGTTGTGGCAGAGCATATATCGGCACCCCAAAACCTTTTTTTTTTTTTTTCGATGAAGTGGAGATTTTGCACCAATGTCAAAGGTATTATAAGAGACTAACCAGAGAGGCCATTGAGATCTTCAAACATGACAACAATTTTAACAGGAAAAAAGAAGTCACGGTTCTTAATCCAGATTGGAAACGAGTTTTGCGACAAACAGCGAAGACAAACATTGAAGCGCCTCCCACTCCTCGTGAATGAGCGCACACGACCGGACCGCATAAATACGACAAAGAATCCAGTAGTTGAACCAGTCTTAGTCGGAAAACACGGGAGATCACTTCGCCCACTGCCTCATCGCCTTTGATAATGCCCACCGCAGTTGTGGACGAAACCTCAGGAAGAAATTCCCATGGACCACGACTTCAAAGCCCGAAAAACATTTCTATATGTGATTTCTTACAATACTTTGTCAAGTTGAAGCTTGCGTGAATTCCCGCCCAGTTTATCCAATTTCTGACCATCCTGATGATCCTAATCCGTTAACACCGGCCCATTTCTTGATTGAGGAACCATTAACAACCACACCACAAAGGAATCTACTGGGCACCACTGAACAAGTACTGTCCAAGTATTTGCATCTCCAACAAATCGTGCAGCATTTTTGGTCAAGATGGACGAAAGAATATGTATGCCAACTGCAGATTCGTGCGAAATAGAAAACCAATTACACCTCATTACTGAAACCTGTGCTTTTGGTACTTGTGAAGCAGGATGGACTCCCGCCATTGAAGTGGCGAGTTGGCCGTATTACAAAGTTATTTCCTGGTCGACGGAATTGTCAGGAACGTCATTTTGAAGTCTGCCTCTGGAAGCTATCAGCGGCCTTTGTCCAAGCTTAGTGTTCTTCCCAACCAGTCACTTGTTAATGTTCTATTTAAACCCTTAAAGGGTTTCAAGGGGGCGGTATTTTGAGTGCAATGGCAACACCCCGTCCGTGTTTATCAACGCTTTTAAATATGGCAACATTGCAGTGCATGTCATAAATCCATCAAGACTGTCAATTTTGTTTTTAACCAGTTTTTTGTTTCTTATTCGTTGTTTATGTATAACCGTGACGACCATGTAAACATGTAAAACAAGAAATACAACTTCATTATTTTTCCAATTTAAAATATTGCCTTGTTTAACGTGAAATTCAAATAATATGCGACAACACACCCCAACATTAATACTCACCTTGAATTTAAAATCGATAAACCGGTTTATGACACATAAAGTGGCTGGCAGGCAAAATATTATAATCGTAAAAGCTATAAAAATGCAAACTTTTATGATTTTAAATAATTTTGCCGGTTTTAATGTACGATTTTAAAATTGGATCTAATAGTTACAATAGGCGAGTAAAACAAATTATTTTAACCTTTAACCACGTAGGCTTATGAAAATGACATAAGTACGTGGGGTGCTCGCAAAACCCCGTGGAAAAAACTTGTATTTATCCTTGTTATCTAAACTTGTGTGTATACTTTCCTGATGGTATTTCAATTTAATTCAAAATAAATTCCTGGGTTTCAGTCAATATTATTGTTTATTAGTTAAAACATTTTACAAATACGTTTCGGTTTCTTTCTCCACCATCATCAGTTTGCCTAAAATACACATTCACATTCGTCATCAATTTAAAACAAAAGCTGCTAAAATATACAAACTAAAATACAAATTACGAACATATTAAAAAGTATATTAAAAACATAGGATCACAGGTCATGAGTCAGGACAATCATGTTCGAGAGAAGACTTGAATTTATTGTTTAACGATTTAAATTTTACTTACATGTATGACTGTTTCTACCTTCACATTTGGACAACTATTGAAAAATCTTCACTTTGTTCAATATCGAGCGAGAGAATAAAAAACTGTTTATAATACTTGACATTTTTCTTTGCATTCTCAGGATATCACTTGCCCTGCATTTCTTTAAAAAAGTCTTAAAATTTCTTAAAGTCAGTCCTTTTATTAGCTAGACAGGAATTGTTTAGCTTTGAAATGATATGTTCGCTCAGAGTGAAAACAATCGGTGAATGATCCGAATTCATCATGGTCTATTCGATCTTGAACGTCGGCTTGATCATCACTTCGATCTTGAACGAGCATTATGGTTTTTTAAAACTTTTTGGTTTAAACTCAAAACTGTATCTTCCATTTGAGTGATTTTATTTAATATAAGTTGTGATGCTTCGTCAATATTACTTCCCTGAGACTTTGTTGGTTTCTTTATCTCGGCTATATAGACATAAGTTTGTTTATTCTGTTTGTGACTTTTTTTCTTCCTTGTTCAACTTTTTCTTAAATGACATTTGTTGGTCTGGTTTTGATAGCTTTCTTGTTCTTAATTTTTTGTAACTCTTTCGCGACTACACATCCTCGAGAGTTGGCAGGTTGTTCTCCACAGTTTACACATTTCAGTTTTTGGTTTTCAGGTTTTCGGCAATCGTTTGTTATGTGTTTGCCTGCACATTTTACAAATCAAATCAAATCAAAGTATGTTTTATTGCCACAGGACAATTTACAAATTTTATGGACAAAGCGTGTCACACATCTTGGCTCTTTCGCACAAAATTTGTGTCCAAACGCTTGACATTTCTTACATTGAGAAATCAATTGACATGCTTTTTCCTTTGTGTACAATATCTCCTTTTATTTAATTAATGTACACTTTCTCCTTTTTCTTTCTCTTTTTCTTCAAATTTCAGCTCTCTTTGCAACTTTAAAATTTTTAAACGTTTTCAGCGAAAACAGAAATATGCATTGATTATGCGAATATTATTTTCCACGTTATCTAGTAACACGACAAAGTGAATTGTTGTGGATGTCGTTTGGGTCATTTCTGTGACCTCGTTAATGCGGTCTTGAATTTTCTGTTCTTTAATATTCATCATTTGCGAGTCAATGTCCTTTGATGACTTTTTGACCATTGTCTGTGTCATGGTCACATCTCGACAGACAATGTTTCTTTCATTTCCCTGAAGAGTTTTGATATAATTATCAAATCTTTGTTGTAAATTATTAACGTTTTTTAACATCCTTGGGGTGTCTTTGATTGTGGAATTCGACAGGTTTGTATTTTGATTTAGTTTTTCGGATTGTTTTTTAGCAGTCGTTAATAATTGTTTTGAATATTCAGGAATTTCAGGGTCGTTTTTTCGTTTTTCGCTTATCCTAGAGAGAACGTTTTATTTCTTAGCATTGAGTTTCAATTTTAGTTTCTCATTTAGTTCTTTAAATGTCTCTGCTAATTCGTAAACATAATCAGTTTGCAGTTGATTTATTTTTTCGTATATTTTCCTGACTGTACTTCAATTCACTCTAATATATACGTTTTTGTAACGTATTTGTAACATTTTAAATAATAAACAATAAAATTGACTGAAACCCAGGAATATATTGGAGTGAGTTGATTTATGTTTTGCTCAACGTTTAGTTGATAGTTTAAATTTCCTTTTAGTATTTGGAAAGGTGTATATTCATGTGTAGAGTGAATACTGTTGTTGTAATTCAATATTGCAATATCAACTAGTTCTTCAATTGTCTTTGATCGATAGTTTTACCTAAGTGCAACAAGACTTTCTTTGAATGTTGAGTGGAAACGTTCAATTGGCGAATTAGAGTTTGGATTGTAAGGAATGGTAAAATGTAATTCGATTTGATACATTTTTCAAAGATCTTGAACCAAATTACTCTTGAACGTCTGAGCATTGTCCGTTGTGATTTTACAAGGAACTCCGTGATGAGAAAATAGTTTTATTAAACTTTGGCATATCTCTATTGATGTTTAATTTATAGAATATTCTGTGGCAAATTTTGAGAAATTGTCTATAATCGTTAGGAATTTCTGTCCAGATATAGAATATGTATCCATATATAGGTGTTCAAACGGTTTGTTTCCTGTTGGTGTTGGTTTGAAGATCACTTTGCATGGATGTCGATCGTACTTCGTTTTCTGACAAGTTTCACAGGTGTTCACATAATTGATTACGTCTCTTTCTAGGCTAGGCCAATAGTACCTCTGGTTAATGTTTTTATGTTTTCCGTCATTCCCCGGTGTGACGTTTTGCTGGTGTGGTATCTTTCGATTAAATTGTTTTCATCTTCGGAATCGGTGACGTCGTCTAATAGAGTATTTGAAATGAAGAGTTTGTAAGAGGTATTAATAAATGTTTGTTGGAAAATTCTTATTATTAAAGGCTCTAATTCTTTATCAGGGATATACATGCCATATGTATCAGGGGGTAGATAATCTCTATTGAGCTCTTGTATTTCCTGAGTTATCGGGTTGTTGTTGATTATTAGAATTATTCTTTTTTGGATTCGAATAGCCTTTTTGAACTTGTGTAAGGTGTATCCGCTTTGGTCCATTTGATTATCAGTTGATTCTTGAAAGTATTTAAACTTTTATGGACGTAGGGTGCTCCTAAAATAGGTTCTTCATTTGACGTGCGAATCGTTACGGTGTCTGAATTATTATCTTCTGGTGGATTTGCGTTCCTTGAAGTTGATGAAGTTTGTGCCACAACTTCTGGTGTGTTTTTTTCGAGATTTGAGACTGTCATACTTTCTATCAGATGGTTTTATTTGGATATCCGATATGATATTGATTTTCGATTTTGGGTTTACCTTTTTGAGTGAATTAAACAATTTTTCTTTTGATTCGAACAAGTGTTTTACTTTATCATTCTACGCGTGTGGGTCACTTTCCTTATTGTCTTTATTGCAAACAGCTGACATGTGTGTCAAGGGTGGTTTTACTGTTTCTATTGGGTGGATTTCTCTTGGAGGTCTTGATAGTGCATCTGCATTTGCATTTTGAGTTCCTTTCTTGTAATGGATCGAGTCTTCATATCCTTGAAGTTTCAGTCTCCGTCGGACTAACTTGGAATTCGGTTCTTTGATTGAGAATGGCCATTGTAATGGTTTGTGATCCGTTACGCTGCTAAGTTTTCTGCCGAATAAGTACGATCTAAAGTACTTTGTTGCCCATACAATTGCTAACAGTTCTTTTTCAATTGTTGAATAATTGTTGCATTCAGCTGGATTGAGTGTTCGGCTGGCGTATGCAACTGGAAGGTCGTTTCTTATTGTTCCTTGTGAGACAATTGCGTCGATAGCATAATCTGATGCATCTGTGGTTAGAATGAATGGTTTTGCAAAGACCGGGTATTGTAGAATGGGTTCGTTCATTAGAATATTTTTGCAGAGATTAAACGCGTCAACAAATGGCTTGTTGTGAATTATCTTAGTGTTTCTATTAAGACAATGAGTTTCGTTATCTTTGCAAAGTTCTTCATAAATTTACGCTAATATCCTACAAGTCCTAGAAAAGATTTGATTTCTTTTGGAGGTTGGGAGTTTTGACATTTTTGATGGTTTCAATTTTTCTTGAATTTGGTTTAATTTCTTCGGGCGTTATAACGTGTCCTAGGAATTCAACTGTTTTTTGCACGTTGAAAGAAATTAGTCCTTCTAAAACTTGTTTTAAGGAACTTAAATGTTCTTGTAGACTGGTTGAGTAGATGATGATATCATCCTTGTAGACAAGACAGTTTTTTCTTGAAGTTCTCTAAGTACGTTATCCATTGATATTTGGAACGTGGATGATGCATGAATTCGTAATGTGCCTTTTCTACGTTGAAAGCAGCTTTTGAGATACTTTTTGAATCCATTTCAATTTAATGAAATCCGTTGGTGAAATCTAGTGTGGTGAACTATTTACAACGTCCTAATTTATCAAATATGTCTAATATATTTGGTAATGGATATCTATCGTCAACTGTTTTTTAATTCAGTTTTCTGTAGTCGATTACCAAGCTCCATTTCTTTTGCTGGGATGCGTCTAGCTTTTTCGGAACTATCCAGACTGGTGAACTCCAGGGTGAATTGGAAGGTCGAATGATGTTCGATTGGAACATTTCAGAAAGTTGTCTATTTACTTTTTTTTATGCACATACGGGTATCTGTAACTTTTGGTGTTAACTGGAATTTCCTCAGATGTGTTGATGATATGTTTAACATCGTTGGTAAACGTTAAAGGGTCTCCTCCCAGCAAACACAAATAGTCCGTGGGACGTCCTATTTTGATCCCCATTATCACGCATGGGATGATCCTTGGTGGGACATCCCTAGGCCGTCCCTTATATGGCACAAATATCTCATGCAGATCCCATGCGAGTCGTCCCACAAACGTTATATTTTTTGCTCCCAGGGACATAATGAACAGGACATATATGTAGTAATAGTAAATAGCACGCTCGAAAAAAGTTATACACTTTATTATACACTTAATAAAAGTATGTATATACCATAAAACCGAAATATAAAAAATGGAATTCAATCAACTTGAATAACCAACATATATATATACACAACATAATACATAATATAAATATAATTATTATATACTTTTATAATTGTAATATAATAGAGTATATATAAATAATAAAAATAATAATTTTTATTATTTATATATATTAAAATAAAAACTTTAATGTAAATTATTAAAAATGGTTTACAAAAGGCGAATATATAACACTTTACAACAGACGAAAACCTACCTATATCAACAAAAGATGTATCGACCAAAATATATTCCACATAAAAATATCCATATCACATATATAGGGCGTTCGTTTATAATTGTTATAAATAAACATCAACTACTTTGATAACCAGATAATTACACTTACATTACGTAAACCAATACTTTTCTAATGGCAATTCGTCAGGTGGTCGATCGAGATAATACATCTGAAACAACTTTGAAAAAGTAATTGAGTAACCCTTGCAGTAGTCTAGCGCCCCCCTAGGGGGGCGCGCCCCACAGCTTGGAAACCACTGCGTTAGACTGTCCAGATTTTGTCTATTTTTTCTTTTTCGCACAATGGCTTTTGAGAAGCTCGACTAGTTTCCATCTCAGTAAGGATATTTCAATTCAGTTTCTAATACAGTTGGGATAATTTAAATGAACACGTATATCAATGTATCAGATGTAGTAGACTGGCCCACTAAATGTGTGTAGGTGATCGCGTACCATCACGATAGTTAATAGAAAAAAATCGCATCGTGGCGAGTTCCAAAGTCGGATATCCAGACTTTCCACCACATGACTAAGGTTATTCAGTATTTCATATTTTCCTGATTAAACCGTACGTCGGCTAGTGAATTAACGCCGAATACCACGAGGATAATGATTACGTTGAAAATGGCCTTGGCTTATTTTTAAAGGATGATAAAAATATCTTTGCATGAAGGTGTCATTGATGATGTATATGCTTGTGTGTGTATGATAAAAATCATTGTCCTCTTAGTAGTCAAATCGCATATCTCTGGAGGTTATCTTGCATGCGAATATCACTGTACTTAATGGACTCTCAATGTACGTCGATTAATCAACTAAATTAACCAAAATCATGCTTTTGTTTGTTGTATTTGCTATCAATGTATTCTTAAACTAATTAGTCGTTTCTAGTAAGGATAATAGATACTGAACTTCAAACTATTATTTCGATTGTAGATAGAAAATGGACTCTACACAGACACATTTTGACTAATTCTGGAACTGGATAAATTATGTTTGCTGAGAACGATTTGATTTCTGCTCGAAGCGTTATTTAGTGCAATTATTTTTCGGTTAGTGTGTGTCGTTGCAAAATTTTGCGGTTCAGATTAAATTTCTACAGGATGGCAAATTAAACAATAAAATACGAAAAACCGTTTTTTTTTGTATTTCAATAGCACAGGCATTTCAGATAGGAAAAATCCGCGTATCTAGCAAAAGTTTTTGAATTTTTCGCTCAGCCCGTTAATTTTTGGTCAATTTTTTGGTATTACAGAGATAATTTTTAGCTCCTGAACCGATTAGCATAATCTAAGGCTTATATGGATGCTAAAATTTCGCCGTCGACTTGAGAAAAAAATTCAATAAAACGAACAATATTTGAAAGTGAACTTCACTTTGGTTCAAAGTGTGGCTAAGTCATATGTTTCGGGGGCAATTCTGCTTTGGGCCCTTTTTGCAATCTCGTAAACTAAGTTTTTGCTTCTACATGAGTTTTACATCGTTAAAATCGGCTTAAGAGCACAAAAGATATATGATAAAAGATATCGCGGCAAGACCAAAAAGTTGATTCTTTGAGACCACCCTATAAATAGAAAACATGGGCGACAAATCAGTTGAAATGAAAAAGCCAAAAACCGTTTCGGTCTATTTGGTTTATCTTTAAAGTTTTGGTGTTGAAATCCAAAAACGACATGTTTGTCCAACTAAAGAACATCCCGAACTGTACAAAATTTTACATTTTGAAAAACTGACTAATAAAAAGCAAAAGGGGCTAAATAACGCTTCACAGTGAAACCAAATCGATCTAAGCAATCAGAATTTATCCGCTTGCAAAGTTAGGGAAAATTTGGCTGTGTAACGTTCATTTTGTTGCGCAGTTTATTGCGGCCAAATTTGAAAAATATGGATCTCAATAGCATGTGGTGTCAACAGAACGGTGCAGCATGTTATACAGCCAGAGAAACTGTTGAATTACTGCACGAGAAATTTCCTGGTCGTGTTATTTCTCATTTTGGAGATAGGCATTGGCCGCCCAGATCATGCGATTTAACGCCTTTGGACTTTTTTCTTTTGAGTTTTTTAAAGTCTCAAGTTTGTGTGAACAAACCAACAACGATTGAAGCCTTAAAAGATGAAATTCAGCGCTGTATTTCTGAAATACCGCAAGATTTATGCGCAACAGTCGTTGAAAAGTTCATGAAAGGAGCACGTCTGTGCCAGCCAAGCCGAGGTGGTCATTTGTCCGATGTTTTTTTCCATTCATAACCTCATGATGTGTACTTCATTTTTCAATAAATGGTTCAAACTTGTCACAAATATATATGTTTTATTTAAAATTTAAATTCGCCGTTCTTATTGGAACACTATTTATTACTGTTTTGAAATAGATCTTCTCTTAGGTCGTCTATACATAGTTCGATTATAGCGTGACACGAAAGTTTCTTTTTCCTTTCCAAGGTGCAAAAAGCCACGTGGAGCATGGTTTCAGCTACTCCTGAAATGCTAGATTTTTCATCTTGCTTACAAAATGTTTTTTTTTATTGTTCTAGCAATCTAGTACAGTATACTAATAAGCCATTTGTCTTTAACTTAATCTGCTACATTTAAAAATACAAAGCACACAAATCCTCTGGTAGTCACTTGGTACTCGCTCACAATTCTTGCCTTCAAAACCAGTTCGAATGGTTTAGTTCTTTTTAGTCTCTGTCTTTGTATTTCTGCATTATCCAGAAGCTTTAGTGCCTCAGGATTCACATGCCGATGGAGTCGCTGTTCATGATTCTGTGAATACTTTTTGATGACGTTATCTACTGTTTCTACACCCAAGTCATTATGTAGATTTTCATTTCTTATACACCATGGTGCATTAACGATAGTACGAAGTACTTCATCCTGGAAGCGTTCGATGATGTTTCTATTACTCTGTTTGGTGCAGTCCAAAAGTAGCACACTATAAGTGTATAACAAGCTATTGTCACATAATATGTCACATATTATGTAATATTGTCACATAATAGTCATATAATAAACTATGGGAGGCATGAATCTTCTGTGGTTACTTCAAACTTTTCGTCTAGGAATGTTCTCACTGCCTGAAATGCTTACAAAATGTAGCTAAATACATTAAAACGTTGACGTGTCTTGGGAATTTCGAGAAAAATTATTCACTTGCTCGCTAGCGAATTTCCCTCGAATGATAATCATTCATGTGAATTGAATCATTCGGATTTTTGAAACCTACTGATACAATAGATTTCTGGAAATTGGGATTCAATTGCGTAATATGAAGTGTTTCAATCAATTTGAAACACACTCACATTGAACTAACGAATACAATAAGTTTTTTCCTGGCATTGTAACTTTACAGAAATGTAAAAGTCGCCTTAAATGGTGATAAGCGGAGGTCCACTTCGTGGTTTTACGGTACTTTGTTCTTCCGGCGAGCTTGATATGCTTGGTTTGGTACAATAGTCATTATAATTTTTCAGCATTTTAAGTCATCAGCATTTTTCGAAAGACAGTTATGTTTTCTAATAACTCTAATGCATCTTATGAATCTGCATAATACATCGAACTTATTTTATGTTAGGCACACATTGTTTGTTTAAAAGGGCACTATTTTTCTTTTTATCTAGTCGTTGCTTATGCAAAAGTTTGAGGCGACCTTATCCCATAAATCATTGAAGCATTCATAAAGGCTCCATAATGAGAACCGCATCATGCATTTTAGTTTACTAGGTTACAATATCTAGGTTGGTAATTGCGAATTAGCGTTTTGCATTATTCTAATCCTCATTAGACTGATTGGCGTTATTACGAATCTTTCCTAACAGATGCTCTTTAATCTAGGACACATTTTTTTTAAATCTGTATTTCTGCGATGTAGAAACACAATTTCCCTGGAACGCCTTGACGCTCATGCATGTTCAATCCATCCAACAAAATATCTTAAAATAACATCGACTTTTATCATGTTTAGTTAAAAGTTCTTTGTTTATTGTAGGTACCCTCGTTTGTTTATAACGAATTGAACAAACAATGAAGTGAGAAAAAGTGAGCGTTATATAAAATAGTTTGGTTGGGAAATAATTCTTTGAGACAACAAAGTTTTACTTTTTCGAAGGAATATCGAGGCCGTAGCCGTGAACAGTAATTCAATTATTGATAGCTGTTTTGTGCTAATAAGGGAATAAATTAATTCTTAATTGACCCCGAAAAAGCAATTATGTCTACACGAGTTTAAACAGTTGGCTTATGTTTGTACTACATTTATTAAATAGAAGTCAATAGTTTTTCGTGGTATTGTGTATATATTGTCATTTCGATTGCATACATTCCAGGTGGTTTTCTGTCAAGACGTCAGCGAAATTGGCATGTTTCCGATTTAATCATAATTCAAACAATCGGCTAGAAGAATGTTTCCCTTTTTTACGAAATAACACAGCATTATAATGCACATTTTGTCCACATGGCGAATAAATGTAGAAAATAGGAACGAAGGATGTAACTATGAAAACGATAAGATTATTCGGAAAACCCGATAAATATACGTTTTCAAATAATTCGAAACAAAAATAAGTATCACTTGACGTCGATACTATAACTTTCAAGCTTTATCGCACTTAAAAATAGTTATGCAATTTCGAGGCTTGCAAAATCGTTACTCACCCATCATCAATTTGGAATAACAAAGGAAATAACTATTTATATCATGGATAGTAATTATATAAACTACTAGACGATGTGCAAAAAAATATGTAAATATATGCAGATAACACGTGCCTCAAACTGAATTAATAATGCCGCTTAGTGAGCGAGATCGAATTGAAATTTTTATGTTTGGTTTGGAAAAACTTTTTATTGAAACTCAGTGAAGGACCAAATATTGATAAGCACGACATCATCCATACAAAGTATGTTTAGTGCATAAACTGAATGAGAATGATATCGACCCAAGACTTCAATTTTGTGATAACATGCAACTAATTTTTGCTTTGTGATGAAGCATCTTTTCATTTAAACTGTAGAAGTACTTAAAGTGCGTTATTATTTATGGCAATTTTATTGCATGAACTTTCTTGCGGCTATTTTCTTGCAGCTATAATTTTAGTTCTGTGCTTTACAGTGTGCAATGTTTTACTTCACATTTAGACATATCGCTCAATCGTACCAACTTTTCACTCCACGTGAAAAGTCCAAATGTTTGTTTTGTTTTCGTTTGAGTTTTAGATCATATGTTCAAGGGAATTATTGTGATTGTTTGTAAATTGCGAGTTTCTTTCGATAAAAAAACGAAAATATGTCAATATGCGAGTGAGAAAATCCTATAGGCAAAACAAAATAGTTATTGCTACTGCAATTCTATTAATTCCCAGTGTCCTACAACCAAAAAAATCCTGTGCAAGACAATCAATCAAAATGTGCAATTTGTGCAAGACAAAAAATCCTGTGCGATTTTCCGATAGACTTTTCAATTATATATTGAAATTGTGCTTGTTATCTTACGTGCATGTATAATTTTATTGTGATGTTTTTGTTTTTCATTAAAACTAATATTATTAGGTAAATAGTTTAATTCTGTTTGTTGGTATATAGGCAATTAAAATATTTAATAATTTTTGTTCCGGCATGCTCTCTTTGCTTCATATACCAGCCTCATTATTTCTAGTTTTGTATTGTCCACAATATCTTCGTCTTCAATACTATTTAGCTCGCGTCCGATCATTGTGTAAAAAACATATCCCTGTGAGATTATATTGAAAATTAAATTCAAATTATTTAAAGATATAGAGATAAGTAAAAATGTAATTTAGCAAATATTAGCTATAGGAAATACAATAATAAAATTTTAGGATATTAAATTGACTATTTAACTTAAAAATTGAATATTTGACTTTGAAAACTGCCTATTTTAGAAAAGATAAATAATAATAATTTTCAAATATTTTTATCTCAATCGTTGTAATACCTTAACTTCCACAATTTTAAATTCGTGTCATTTCAAGTAAGTAATAAAAGTTGAATCCTAGCAAATTGATACTTACTGTCCAAAAACTTCATTGGAATTTAATTCTTTGCTTTCGGTAATGGTACTTAAGGCTTCTGCCGCCGTTTCCAGCAGCTTTTCCTGAGGGGATTCCAATTCACCTCTTCAAAGACGGAGTCGAAGATCCAGACATATTTTTGATTGACGGTTCGGGAGACTTTGCTAAATCCATCCAATTTCCATTCAAATTATCTTGAGATTGAATTTCATCGATCTAAAAAATAGCGAAGCAGCTATATGAATCCGCCCGTATACAGTGTGTCCAGTAAAAAATGATTTTTATAAAAAAAAAATTTGAACCTCTTACAAACTAACGTAGCGGGAGCACTTATGGATGTTCCAGCAGCTACCCTGCAAAACTTGTATTTCAACAAGACGGCGCTCCGCGATATAATGGACGTATTGTCACAGAATTTTTAAATCACGAATTTCCCAACTAGTGGATAGGCAACCTGGGACCAGTAAGAGGGCTTGCGAGATCCCCTGACAACACCGCTTGTTTTTTTTTGCATGGGGTTTCCTCAGAAATGTGGTACACTGTAGGTCATACGAAACTGAAGAGGAGCTGAGACACGCTGTTATAGAAGCTGTTAACAGAATTACCCCAGAAATGATCAGAAAATCCTGTGAAGCAGTAATGAGACGATGTATGTTGTGCTTGCGAGAAAACGATAGCTTATTTGATCACCTGCTTTAATCCTAAAATGTTACTTGTTCTTTTGCAGTGTTCGATGTATGAACAATAATAATTTAAAGTAATAATTAATAGAAATATCAATGCCTACTACCATTAAATCTTAATTTTGTTAATTTTAATTATTTATCTTGACTGAACATAAACATGTTATAAATGGCTGAAGAGCATATTTAAAGGGGAATTTAAAAATGCAGAAATTCAATATGGCGCCCATAAGAAAAACAAAAGTTGACTTAGGCCTCATTGAACATAGTGGGGCTAGATTATTTTTTACTTTATTTTCAAATTCATGCTCATTTCTTACCCCCACCCTGAAAATTTCGTTATTATATCTTTTATAGTAAACACGATGTAAAGGATTTTATGAAACGCACTTTTTTCTTTTTTTCCCTGTATATCCGTTGCTATTCCGAGCTCAAAGAAGTTGATGACAGATTATTTATAGGCACTTGATTGCGCAACTTTTTCCCCATTTGGTTCATCCTGTAACTCTGACGGTTTCCAATATCCCCATGTACATCATTTTATACTGGACACAATGGAAAACATGGTATTTATACATCATAGTATTTAGAAATGCACGCAGAAATCTGGAATATTTTAGTCGTAGGGTACTTACTTCTATATTTGACATATTTTCCACTGGATCGAAATGGTCTCTTAATAGTTCAGAGTTTAAATTTGATTGCCCTGAACTAATTAAATTTCCTGGTAAGCTAATAAAACATAGCTTGTCGAAATATTTCCATTCCGATCTATAAATAGTGTCGGTTGAGATTCCAGACACTTTACTTTTTTTAATTTTGTTGATCTCTGTCAAATATTGGGTTCTGAGACCATGAATTTTGGCTTGGATCTCTTTCGGGCTCAATGAAGTTAACGATCTTTCATTGAAAGTTGAGCAAATCTATTCAATGGCTCGGTTTCGTAGACCCTTATTCCTATATTCCGAACTTGTCGTCAAATACAGACAAGGAAAGTTCTGGTATAATTGAATTAAGAAAAGGGTCGCTGCTTCCGACCACCCGAAAGACAAAGTCCTAAAATAAACGCATGTAAATTTGTTGTTGAGTTGAAATGATTTGTTATACTTACTTAGAACATGAAGGTTTGTCCATTTTTCTTTAAAATGTTTATTAAATTTAAAAAACAAAAACACATTAACTTTACAACTATAAACTAACAATTCACGTGCAACTCACAGAATGCTGGTGATTTATATTACTATGATTTGACTGTTGGCAGCATAAAAAGAACCAGAAAAGTCACTAAAATTGCAGCTAGCTGCAAGAAATTTTAGGTTTGAAACTATAGCTGGCAAGTGCATTAAAAGTTGCCGGCAAGTCGAGAACCGATAAAATGCGCAAGCGTAGAACGAAATATTGCGTGCAAGAAAGTTGCGGCCAATAAAATTGCCGACTGTAAAACGGCCTTAGGTCAAGAAAATAACACATTGGTTTCATGCTTTTGTCCGTTTTAAGCAGTAAGAAATGTGGCTAGCCTAGGTGAATGTGTTGAATGGTAGCCCGAATCGCCTCGCCTGATTTAGCTCGACTCCCATATATTGATCACAGATACTAGTTGATCTATTAATCTCTGCTGTTGATTGCCTACCTGCAATCCCTTTTCTGACCTTTTAAGGTCAGCTTGGTTACCTTTTACCCAAGTAAATAAAATCACAATTGCATCAGTATAAACCCTACTAACCGGAAGAATGGACAAAAGACAAACTTCCTTTCTTTTCAAATTACGTCCCCGGTTCCATTCAATTTTATTGTTTAGTATTTGACTTGATAAATTCGTGGGTTCCAGTCAATTTTATTGTTTATTATTTGACTTATATAAATTGACTGGAACCCATTAATTTCTTCTGAATTAAGTTGAAATACAGTAAATAGATCTACCTGATTTTATCAGATCAGGATTTCTTAGAAATGAAAATACCACTAACGTGAAGAACCGTCAGTTTATATAGGGTTTGAAGGTAAAAGAATTGGTACTTTTAAAATCGATTATCAGGTGCCTCAAATCACCTCGAGTTTCCTATTGATTTTATATGGAAAAAACGTCTTAATTTGTTAAATATTCTAAAAACCAGTATAAATTTTGGATTTTCATTATTGAAGCGATTTTTCCGTACGTATTTTGAGCTACTCAATCACTGATCTCTGAACTCATCAACTGAATCAATGAGCGAATCAATCGTCAAAAAATAGTTGCAAGCAAAAATCGTTGAAAAACTCGAAGAATTAGTGGAAAAAAACAGTAAATTGGCCTTTAACGACCAAATTTGTTTTAAAGTATATATTTTTTCATGTGTTTTCAGCTGCTGAATCCAGTGGTGCGCTTATTTTTTGTCTACGTATTTTTGATTTCTTATTTGGACTTCTTACGAATAATTTGAAGGTTTTTTCGTATTCAACTGTGTTTTCCCCATTTAGAAGTCATTTCTTGCTACGTCCATGGATTTTCCAAAATCACAACCGTACAATTAAAATGCGTTTTTTCATTGGTTTCTGTCTGACTCTATTTAAGATCTTTTAAGAAAAAACTTAAGAATAGATCACTGCCACTTTTGTCGTTTGTTTTTTCTGATTTTTAAAAATCTAATTAATTGTTAAGCAAAAACGTCCATTATCGGGAAGATTTTTTCTTCAGTTCGTGTCTTTCGATTTTTGTCAATCTTCTTCGATTTCGTCCTGGTAACTCAGCAGTTTTTAGTCATTTTTTTCTCGTAAGCGTGTGTTATGTACGTTTGCTTTATGATTTATTATGAAGGCTTTTTTTACGAACGATTTGAACATTTTTGGATCATATTACACTGAATAAATTGAAATAAATTGGCGTTTTTTTATTGCAAAAGGGCTTCTTCATTATCAAGGCTTTGTTTGTTTCATATTCAACTGTATTTTTCCCCATTTAGAAAACATTCACAACTAAATATCTCTACAGATTTGCATTAAACTCAATGAGTTTTTTTGTATGTTATACTTTGAATTAATAATTTTTAAATTATAAATAGATTCGTATTGTCCACATTTGCCATTTTTGTGGTATCTCAAGAGTTTATTGACTTCTTGCTGTCTTTTTTCAAACGTCGATTTTGAGGAAGATTGTTCTTCGAACGTAAATCAACAGTTTGTTCCGTTCGTGTCTCATTAAAATTTCCTTGATTGTATCCTGGAAACCTAGTGATTTTGATTCGATCAAAAATGCATTTCATTCAATCTGATTATTTGTTAACCACAAAGGACGATATTTTGGAAGAATTTTTTCTTCCTTTCGTTCGAGTCTCGCTATATCTTTCTAAGTGTGTGTTTAAGAATTTTTAAATTAGCTTTTTATGGGCGACTTCAACGTTTTTCGATCATATTCCAGTGAACAAGTTGATGTTTTTTTCAGTCGCAAAAAACTTCTTCGATATCAGTCCGTGTGTTTCCGTTTGAATTTTTATAGAATTGCAAACTCACAGAACATTTTTCTTTATTATGATCTTACACGGTTTCCAAAGTTCGTCTGCTCTTTTATTTTTCTTTGTTTGCAATTTTTCAATTATTTCAGCAATTTTTTTTGCGTCCAAACCGAGTTTTTTCAACCTGTTGGTTTTGCAAATAAAAATCTGAACGGTTGGAGGATATTTTTACATAAAAAGAACATCACTTTTCGGCTTAGATATAGTGCTTTTTGTGTCATGTTCCGGGAACTATTCCTTTTTCCGAAAACTATCTGTTTTTTTCACCAATTTTTTAAGTTTTATGTCTATTTTTAATGCTACTTATGTTAACGTTTATTTAATGCTATGTAGACAAAAAAAAGTGCACGACTGGATTCAGTGGCTCAAAGCACAAGTGTATAATTTAAAACAAAATTGAACGATTATGGTCGTTACAGTCCAATTTATTGCCCTTTTTTCACTCATTTTTCGAGTTTTCCGAGAGTTTTTGCGTATAACTATTTTTAGACGATACTTAGAGAAAAACGGTTAAACCATTCGATTTAGGAGCTAGAAAAAATAAAAGAAAAAAGAAAAAATAGCTTGAATAATGCGAGTTTTTAGAGCTTTTAGTAGAGATTTTCACCCGAGGAGAAAGTCCCCGAAGAAGAAAGCGTTCAAACGATCTGGAAAAGTAAATTACGTATAATTATGTATACGAAGGTGAATTTGAACAACTAAAAATTTTATGCTGCTTTTAATAACCAATGTAGTTTTTCTCTTTTGATTGTGTTTATCTGGCACTGCATTAGTATTCGTTTAATACTTTATATGTGCATTTTTCGAACCATCTTCATTTGATCAAGATGCAATAAGAATTATTTTCGTATCGAGCGGAGAAAGGTAGTGATGCACCTTTGAAGATGTTGGGAAAGTAAGCCGCAAATAAAAACCATTTGAAACCGCAAATAAAAATGGAAACGAATTATTGGTAGATTGCATCAATGCGAAAGGTGTTCTTGGAACAGTCTCTTCAGTTCCGTATGCGGACGAAAACATCTGATTTCTATGTTCTATTTGGGTTTCAGTGTCCATGTCGGCAGATTACGGCAACAAACGAGCATATGTTCACATATTACAATGCTAGTCTAGTAATCTAAATGCTGATTCATTCGATTCATTACACCGCACGTGGAAAGTCTTCCCATGTAACCTTCACCATGAAATTGGCTACTGTTCGAGACCTTGTCTTTCTAGGACATTACCAAAACATATATTGTGGCGCCTTGTTAATGGGAAGCTCGATTTATACACATTTTTTCATGAATGTTTCGACATATAGAATTTTATATAACGACCAGTTCTGAAAAATGTGCTGCTTCTACCAGTACTAAAACCACAGCTTATATATCATACACATATATATCATATATACATATATATGATATATAAGCTGTGATAAAACCTTTTTTGTTCGAGTGAATCAAAAACTTTTACACACATTGTGCGCAAAAGTAAATGTGACAAATTGAATGTGACAAATTGTAGTGTCACTGTTATATTTTTTTAAGTATTTTTATTAACAAGTAACGGACATGCTGATTTTTTAATGAATTACGTAGGTTTATCGACACCTATTGACCCTAAGTTAAAGTTTACTTGCAATTTGTAATTATAACTTTGTTACAAGTTCAGTCTGAAAGTCGTTTTAATGGCCTATTTTTCTGCGTACTCCGATGTTGCCACACGCAAAACACGGTCGTTTTAAAAAGCGCAAATTTCATGTAAAGTGTACAACTTATACAAACACCATACAGTAAAAGCAGCTGTTTCAAGGTTGGAAGTTGAACCAACATTTGCGGCATCTCTAACTTCTGGTGTTGTACAGGACATTGAATTTTCGGGACTCATTGTTTCACTTGCATATGCTTACAAAAATACGCTTTTGAGAAATTACAAACGTCGAAATGTGTCATTTGAGAAATGGCATTGACATCAAATTGAAAATATGGAAACGATGCC
The DNA here is from genome assembly GCA_024550625.1 of Dendroctonus valens. Lineage (NCBI taxonomy): Eukaryota > Metazoa > Arthropoda > Insecta > Coleoptera > Curculionidae > Dendroctonus > Dendroctonus valens. Next base: position 607,033 of record JAJTJO010000491.1, read on the forward strand.
TTTTATTTTTGGCTATTCTTATTTATTATAACTTATTATTCATGTTGTCTTTCATTCGAACAAAAAATATTGATCGATTGCGAGGGCGAAAATCCGTTTTTCGAAGGACAACGGCATTTGACAACCGAGACAAAGTCGAGGCGATCAAAACGACACTTCGCCCTTATATCGAAAACTACTATTAAATGGGACCTTGACTCAAAGTGGTGCGATTTATCAGACAGTTACAAATAGAAAGGGCCTTTAACAGACCGGCGCGAATTTTATTACCTCTCTTGTTTCTTCCTTTTGTTAGATTAAGACAATAGTTAAAATGCTTGTAATATTATAGTATAAGAACATCAATTCGTATGGTGGGCCACACCGAGGACCATTGACTAGCACTAAATTAGTTAAGAAGCAAGAGATGATGTAAGATTAGGTTTAGTTAGGTTAAGATATGTTAAGCTGGTTAAGGTAGAATAGGACAACTGAGGTTAGATATAATTTCTAAATGATGTTAGCATTAAGGAGCCGTAGATTAAGCGCAATTAAAAGATGTAATTCTTAGTTGAAATAAATATGTTCAAATGGAAAATGGTGGGCCACACGGTACCACAAAGCCATATTGCTTAGGTTGGCATCACTTTTGTTTAGAGCGAGGTCAACTTATTTTTCTTAGTCGACGTCAAGATGTAAAATCACTGATGATGCCTGATGCGATCGCTCTGTTCGGAATTTACTTTGTACCTACTCCACGATATACATTTCCTTATTAAAGGAGTTAGTTACAAGAAGTGCCTTGCAATATAAAGCTAGATTCATACACAATTAATTGATATATATTTATTCTGTCCAGTTATCAACAATTATATGTGGTCTATCGATTACCTAATAAGGTGGTGCATGCAACATGCAACTCGCCAGCAATATCTTGAAGGGGCTTTTTACGTTCATATTCACAAATCATTAATAATAGGTGTTTTAGCCGATCGAGCGGCCATAAATAAGTAAATATTAATATGGACATCGTTAATGATGTCATTATAGTAGTTCGTGGAGTAGTTAGCACGATTTACAAAAATTAGGAAGCATGAAATGTAAATTAGCCAGTTAACAATTGTCTTCAGGCCACGCAATATTTGAAAATGGGCAAACATAAAGAGGTATTGAACAACATTAAAGTCTAATTTCTAAAGAACTTTCTCGTTGAAGACGAAGAAGGATTTGTTCTTACAATGGGAAATTAATTTGCTGCTAGAGCAATTAGCCGGATTTGCATATTTTCGAAAGTTACCTTAAGTGAGATAACCGAACAACTTTGTATATGGAAATACAGACTTTAAACAAATTGGGTGCTGATGCACATTCAATCATTATTAGTTTGCAGTTTGGAAATTACAGCTTGCAATTGCAAATAAGAAAATCATCAATGTTTAGTTATTGATTTAAATGTTTTGTTTAAAATTTAAAAAAGCAATACAATACAATATTTGTGTATTGTATGTAAAATACTGTGAAAATTAAATCTAATTTAACAAATCTTAGCCATAGGATTTCTTGAGCATCAAATTGCTTTTTTGGAAAATCCACGCTATCGAGTTCCGCTAAAACATTGCAAGTCAGATAGTATGAGTAATAATAGTAGTAGAAAAAATTTATTCTTATAAGATGAATTAATTCCAGCAGAAAATTTCATCATCACTCTGATCTATTCGTGAATATCGAGTGTTATTAATTGCGAGAGTTGAGAATGTTGAGCTGAGTCAAACCAAACCGAACAATCAATTCCGCTTAAAAACTTATGCAAATTATGACAAACCGTTTTGATATCTTAGTCAATTCCTTTAACTTGTACCGTTCTTGTAGAATATGTCACATTTTCACAAAATATTACCCTGATTGTTTTAAATGTTTGCCTTTTCTCGTGTTAACCGTCATGTATGTTTGCTGCAACAGTAAATTATTCTAAGGTTAATATCCAATTAATCGACAGCAGCTTTTTGTTTCGTGGAAGAATGCACTTGCCTTACTTGTGTTTACAGCGAGAAGTTTGCTTTCAGATTTTTTGCTCGAAAATTATGCCATTAAGCAGACACTATATTTAGCGCAATTTCGAAATTCAGAGAAAGAGCCAAGATTCCGAAATAATGTCGACAAACTTTCTGTTTACGTTAGTGGAAAACGAAACACGTTTGCATTAGATCTCTGAGATAATATTTATCGTAAATATCATTATTATTTCTGAAAAGTGTCCGAAAATGCACCGTTTGATCTGAGAAATAACCGGTGTTATCGTTAGTGCAGTGGTTATTACAGTGGCTAGAACTTTTGATGTTTTGAGTTAATTAATGCTTCATAAAAAAATATGGAAATAACATGCAATAGCACTTTTATACTTCTTAGTTTCACCCAAACCTTTGGGTCTAGTGTAGAAACTTATACAATGTGAACGTCTAATGTGGAAGATTTGAAATAAAGCCTGTACAGATCAAAGAAGAAAAATTGCCTTCACACATAAAACTTAATTTGTAAATGCGCAAATTTTAGCATAAAATAGTTTATGTTAGTAAATAATACCTTACAAATTAAACATATAATAATATCCATAACAACCGCAGGGCATTATAAGCGGGCATTATAATAACGTCCGCTTATAATGCCCGATCATATTCTGATGACCTGGGAAAATTCTGAACTCAAATTCCCGATCATAGGATGTTCTCGACTTTGTGGGCAGCAAATTTTCTGAAACTTTTCTGCGTTTTCTCTTATATTTTGCGGAATTTCTTCCATTTTTGCCATGGATTACTGCTAATTGACAGGTACGTCAGATAAAAATCACAAATCATTAAATTATTTCATAGGGGTACGGGTATACCTTTTTTAATGCTAATAACTATAAATAATTGATGAAAAACCATCACGTGAAACATAAAGCATTGTATGCACCGCATGCGTTACGGAGACAAGGAATGGCCATCAGGAGGAAACCTATCCCTCGGACGAAAGGCCCGCGGGCTAGTTCTACGGCATTATATAATCCGAACCTCTAAACATCTATTTATGTACCTTAGGTACATTCATCTATTTATGTACCTTAGGTACATAAATAGATGTTTTCATGGAGTCATTAAAATGGAAGATATGACGTCACACTTTAATTTTTTAAATCGCCGCTTCAGTTTTGGTGTAGCCAGTTGAAAGCGAGTCGAGTACAGGACCATTACATAACAATTTTCTTTCGAAAAATATGTTTCTTTAAAAAACGATATTTTACTCGTGTTCTTCCTACTATTTTTGTCCAATAAAGAGCAAACAAGTTGACTTTTTGTTACTATCATGATCAATATTATACCAAGTATGGCAATTGGGCGACTGTATTTATGACGGATATTTTAAACGAAAATGGTGGGGTTAAATAAAATTCCAAGAATCGAAATCCTAATTATGTTCGGTTGTGGACAGAAGAATAACTTTGCGAATTGTTCGATTGAAACGATTCACAAACGATTGAAACATCCGATTAACGATTAAAACTGAGCTTTAAGAAGAAAAGAAATGAAAGTTTCTATTTGAAATTATATAATAAATATCAACTAAAATCCTTCCAGTCAATTCTCGGTTTGACAATAGCTCTACAGCAGAACGAATGGCATCTATACAAAGTTCATTTGGTACAGGAATTTCTCAGATATATACAGGGTGATTCAAAATGGCGTCATTCCTTTTAAGGGGTTCTAGGGGTTCATTTGGAGAGTACGAGAAAAATAAAGAATTTTTTTTTCTAGAATATATTAACAGTTGAAGATCGAATTTCAACTTTGTTATTAAGCATTATTTTGAAATGGTACATCTGACATTGACTGCTATCCTATTGGAATACTTAACCCTTCGAAAGGAAAAATGACGACCTTTGCTGCAAATTAATAAAGTACTCTTCTACAGCTTTTTGATGAAAAGTCAAATCGGAATTATGGTTTTTGTCATTATCAGATAGTTTCAGGTAGATAGTTTTTCTCCAGAATAACAAACATTTGTCAAATTGTGACTAAGTTTGAAGCATCTTTCACTAAGTTTCCATCAACATCGAATTTGCGGATATGCTATTAGTAACATGGCAAATACAGTAAGAACTTACGCCAACAAAGAGCTAGAGACACAGGACGATTGGCTCCAGGAAGATAGTGGACGACAAGAGGTATTCGAGTGCCTGTGTTTATGTTTCACATAAATTAACAGGCATTGGAGATCATTTAGCAGAGCCTTCCAGGAGAACTTCGAGCATTGCACAACAGCTGATACTTTCCCAGGAACAGGATAATTACTGAAGAAGAGCTACATTCCTACCACGTATGTAAGATACACGGAATACAAGGAGACATTAAATCTCTAGTTTACCGAACACGGGTAAACACTGAGCACAAGTTAGATAACCGAATGCGAGAAGCTGCTCGAGAAGAATGCACAATAAGGTGATTACACGGACAGAAACTTGTTTAGAGTTAAACACAGAAAAAGAACTTTCTCGTTGACAATATTGACGTTCCGAAAGAGTACGTCCCTACACTCCCGTACTTCTTTCTGTATTTTTCCATGGTTACTAAAGTTGTTAATAATTGAGAAGCAACAGGTATTTACGTAATGTTAATAAGGTGGATTACCTTGAAAAACATTGTTGCTATCCTTCTGGTTTAGTTTTTTGCAAATATGTCAGTTTTTAAAATAACAATAAATTTTTTATACTATTTTTCCTGTACTCCTAAAACACCCCCAGAGGAATGATAGAAATTTTGAATCACCCTGTATAGCGCAATTAAATGGTCAATAGAATTGACCGAAACAGCGAATTCTGTGAACAGTGGGAGAGCGGCAATTTAACCATACAATTAACCCACTTGTTACTTTTCCTTTCCGCTTCTTTCTGTTTAAATGATTCTAGGAAAATCCCGCTAAAAGCAGGCGGAAAACGACCGCCATGAGCCCAACAAATGGACAGGAAATTTCGGTATTTGCAATTTCTACCTGAAAACAAAATACCGGAAATTGTTAGAATGTATCCAGATCTGGACCATCTTTTCCTTCCCAATGATTGTCTATTGTTTCAGCAAATTATTCAATTAGAATTTTTTTAAAAAATAGATTGTAGAGTTGAACTCGATGATTTCTCGACATAATTTCGCTTGATTTCTTGAAAAAATTGATTTAGAACATCTTAAGGAGGTTCATCCTTACCTCTGAACCTTTGGAAACCCCTAATATATTATAAAGTTAATCAGAAAATTTCATACACACATTTTGAGGCATACAGCCTTGAGCTTATGTTAACACTATTAAGTTTTTAATTATATGATGATAAGAGTACTGTATAGTAAGTGGAACGAATTTTTGTAGTACTACAGCATTAGAAAATTTTCCAGTGAGTGAAATAGTAGCATGAATAATACCGTTGAAATCCATGTGCTGATAAAAATCGTTGCGTATATTTTCCTGACTGTACTTTAATTCACTTCACAACATTCCTGGGTTTCAGTCAATTTTATTGTTTATTATTTAAAATGTTACAAATACGTTTCGGTCTCTTTCTCCACCATCATCAGTTTATCTAAAATATATATTTACAGTTATCATCAATTTAAATAAAAAACTTTCACCAAAATTCACATATTAAAATACAAATCACACACACATTAAATAGTACATTAAGAACATTGGTTTTCAGGTGATGAATCAGGACAAACATGTCCGGGAAAAGACTAGAATCTATTTTTTAGAGATTTAAACTTAACTTACGTGTCTAGATGTTTCTACCTTCACATTTGACTGGACATTGAATTCCCTATTTTATTCGACATCGAGCGAGAGAACGAAAAAAATTGTATATACTTCGCATTTTCTATGCATTCTTGGAATTGCTCTGCAATTCCTCAATATCAGGTGTTTATATTTCACTTACCTGGTCCAATCAGTTCATGCATGCGATCATTTAATTAGTGTGTGATACACAGAGCTAAGATTGTCTGTGTCTGATCTAAAATTCATTGCATTCTGATGGTTTTTAATCTGTATCATTTCATGAATTTTTCTCTTATAATAGTTGTTTTCATTGGTTAATATTTTTGTGTTATCGAAATTAAAACTATGTAACTTTTGTTGTGCATGTTGTGCTAATGCTGTTCCATTTTCGTTAACCTTTCTTAAGCTATATTTATGTTCGTATAGTCTTTTATTAAAATATTGTCCAGTTTGACCTATGTACGTGTTGTCACAGTTCAAACAGTCAATCTTGTATATTACGTTATATTTCTATTCACAAATATATGGAGTAGCTATGGGGTCTCCCATAGCTGCAACAATTGCAAACCTCGTGATGGAATGTCTGGAAGAAAAATTAATACCTGATTTGAATTTTAAGTGTGGATTTTTTAAAAGATACGTATATGACTGCATAATGTGCAAGCCAAACCAAAAAGTTCAATACACACTAGATAAATTTAATGCATTCCATGAGACCATTAAATTCACCATTGAGGAAGACAAAACCAAATCAATAAACTTTTTGGATATGACGGTTATATATGACGGTAATGGGGAAATAAAAACAAACTGGTACACAAAGGATGTATGGTCTGGTAGATACTTGAATTACCAATCATATGCACCTATACAATATAAAAAAAGTGTTGTAACAGCTCTTACTGATAGAGCGATTAAATTGGCACATTATGGATATAGAACAAAAAATCTTGAAAAAATAAAAAAGATACTAATAATAAACAACTATCCCAAAGCTTTCTTTGAACCAATAATAAAACAAAGAATTAATAAAATATACAATTCAAATAAATGGAACAACAAAAATAATATAAATAAGAAAAAAGAAGGTGAAATCAAGTATGTATCATTACCGTACATTCCAGAAATCAACACAAAAATAAAAAGTGTTTTGAAACCACATAATATTACTATTGCGGAAAAAAATAAAAACAACTTGGTAAAAGAATGTTTTACAAAATTTAAACCTAAAAGCGATAAGTTGGACACACCTAACGTAATATACAAAATTGACTGTTTGAACTGTGACAACACATACATAGGTCCAACTGGACAATATTTTTAAAAAAAGAATATACGACCATAAATATAGCTTCAGAAAGGTTAACGAGAATTCATTCCAATATATTCCTGGGTTTTTCAGTCAATTTTATTGTCACTAATTATGGTGTTATGTGATGAGCCTTGCGTTTCGTCCCGGGTCTACCTATTGGACTGGTCAGTAAGGCTTTAGGTAGACCCTGCCTTATACGCCAGACATCGGTTCTACGTGTTCGGACGTAAATGAACCGAGCCGGTATAGATCTTCTGCGGTGAGATATTGGCAACCCGTGTTGCCGATTAGCATTAGATTGAAAACCACTCGTTCCATTCTGCTTTTTTTCTCCCAAGCATCTATATATTTTTCGTATATTTCTTTTTCCTGACTGTACTTTTAATTCATTCCAATATATTCCTGGGTTTTTCAGTCAATTTTATTGTCACTAATTATGGTGTTATGTGATGAGCCCTGCGTTTCGTCCCGGGTCTACCTATTGGACTCGTCAGTAAGGCTTTAGGTAGACCCTGCCTTATACGCCAGACATCGGTTCTACGTGTTCGGACGTAAATGAACCGAGCCGGTATAGATCTTCTGCGGTGAGATATTGGCAACCCGTATTGCCGATTAGCATTAGATTGAAAACCACTCGTTCCATTCTGCTTTTTTTCTCCCAAGCATCTATATCTTTTTCGTATTTTTTTTTCCTGACTGTACTTTTAATTCATTCCAATATATTCCTGGGTTTTTCAGTCAATTTTATTGTCACTAATTATGGTGTTATGTGATGAGCCCCGCGTTTCGTCCCGGGTCTACCTATTGGACTCGTCAGTAATGCTTTAGGTAGACCCTGCCTTATACGCCAGACATCGGTTCTACGTGTTCGGACGTAAATGAACCGAGCCGGTATAGATCTTCTGCGGTGAGATATTGGCAACCCGTGTTGCCGATTAGGATATTGGAATGAATTAAAAGTACAGTCAGGAAAAAGAAATATACGAAAAAGATATAGATGCTTGGGAGAAAAAAAGCAGAATGGAACGAGTGGTTTTCAATCTAATGCTAATCGGCAACACGGGTTGCCAATATCTCACCTCAGAAGATCTATACCGGCTCGGTTCATTTACGTCCGAACACGTAGAACCGATGTCTGGCGTATAAGGCAGGGTCTACCTAAAGCCTTACTGACGAGTCCAATAGGTAGACCCGGGACGAAACGCAGGCTCATCACATAACACCATAATTAGTGACAATAAAATTGACTGAAAAACCCAGGAATATATTGGAATGAATTAAAAGTACAGTCAGGAAAAAGAAATATACGAAAAAGTTAACGAGAATGGAACAGCATCAGCACAACATGCACAACAAAAGTTACATGGTTTTGATTTCGATAACACAAAAATATTAATTAATGAAAACAACTATAATAAGAGACGAATCCATGAAATGATACAGATTAAAAAACATCAGAATGCTATGAATTTTAGATCAGACACAGACAATCTTAGCTCTGTGTATCACACACTAATTAAATGATCGCATGCATGAACTGATTGGACCAGGTAAGTGAAATATAAACACCTGATATTGAGGAATTGCAGAGCAATTCCAAGAATGCAAAGAAAAGGCGAAGTATAAACAGTTTTTTTCGTTCTCTCGCTCGATGTCGAATAAAATAGGGAATTCAATGTCCAGTCAAATGTGAAGGTAGAAACATCTAGACACGTAAGTTACATTTAAATCTCTAAACAATAGATTCTAGTCTTTTCCCGGACATGTTTGTCTTGACTCATCACCTGAAAACCAATCTTCTTAATGTACTTTTTAATGTGTGTGTGATTTGTATTTTAATATGTGAATTTTGGTGAAAGTTTTTAATTTAAATTGATGATAACTGTAAATATATATTTTAGACAAACTGATGATGGTGGAGAAAGACACCGAAACGTATTTGTAACATTTTGAATAATAAACAATAAAATTGACTGAAACCCAGGAATGTTTTGAATCTGATAAGAATTCAATAATATTTGAAAAATAGGAATCTATTTAGTCTTGGTGATGCTCAAGTGCCGTTTCATGTGCTGCGTAAGTCTGAGTACAACAATTATCACGGTGATACTGCTGCGCAATCCAATGATTGGTACTAAACGCAATTTAATGATGTTATCCACATTGTATAATAATATAAATAATTTAAGACGTATTTGGTTGAGAAACTAGGATACAAATAATCAGATTTGAGCAAATAAGATATTGGCGGTCAATGTTGCTAATAAATTGCAGTTTCTTGTTTTCTTTCTGCAATAAAACTTATTCCCCCAGTTCACAAATTTCGATGCGCATTTAACGATTCAAGTATTTTGATTTTTTTAAAAATAAATATCTTTTGTTACAGATGATACGTCCAACAAAGCTAAAAACGCAGACTCCGGTGCGCCTGGCCTACCGCAACCAAACTACCGAAGCAAACCGGAGCTGTGAAGTCCAAGGAAAAACTTGCAGATCGCGAATTAAGAAGAGCTACTGAGAAAGGTAATTTCAAATAATTTGCAAATATGATAAGGAAAATATTTTACTTACAACCATATATGTAATGTTGACATTACTAACGCTATTCAAGGTTGGGAAGTGCCACATTACCTACCTCTACTTCCCGTACTCGTTTCCCGCACTCATTTCCCACCATCCAATGTTTCGAAATATCAGTTTTTTTCCTCAATTTAAGGCATCGTTCAGATCATACTGTACATTGGCCGCAAAGTGGACGGCTTCTTCTGTTTGGTTTGTGCTCTTATATACCCATGCCAAGATTATATTTTGGGAGCTAAAATTCTTCAACTTTTTCGGAATTAATTTGGCAATTATTTATATGTTGTTATTTAACAGTTGTTCACCCTACCGTAAGAGTAACAATATACTGACCTATTTTATTATTCTGACAAGAAAACCACCTGCCTGTTAATTTGTTATTAAATGTAAATTAGGTATGTCCAGAACTTACAAAACTAAAACAAGTGGGTTTTTCGGGTTTTTAGGCCGTCGTTCGGTAGAATTTCGAGGCAGGGGAATCGTTTGGACCACAAGGTATATCGAAAAGCCACCCACACAGACAGATATCTTCACAAGCTATCTAACCACCATCCGAGTCAGAAGCAGGGAATCATTAAGACTCTCACGGATAGAGCCAGAAAAATATGTGGACCACAACATCTAACAACGGAACTACAGCACTTTTAAAAAGCTTTTCTTCAGAACGGATATTCTCAGTTGGACATCAAAAAAGCTGTAGGAGTGGGACGTGCTGAAAAAAGTGAGTCCACTCGGAAAGCTTTCCTGCCCTATGTTCCAAGGGTTACGGACAGAATTGGGAGGCTCTTGAGGAAACACAACATAAGAACGGTCTACAAGCCCACAACAAAGATCCGAGAATATCTAGGGTCAGTTAAAGACAAAAGACCTCACCTAGCAACTGCGGGAATCTACCGGATTCCATGCTCCTGTGGAAGCGTATACATAGGAACTACTAAGAGATCGGTTGCGACAAGATTAGAAGAACATCGACGGAATTGCAAACTTGGACATGTGGAGAAGTCGGCAGTGGCGGAACATGCCCTAAGCGATGGAACACACAACATCTATTTCGAAGAGGCACAGGTCCTGGCCACGACAACAGGGTATCGCCCCCGACTAATACGAGAAGCCATTGAAATCTACAAACACGACGACAATTTCAACAGAAAAGAAGAGACAATGACGCTGAACAGGATATGGTTTCCAGCACTCACCAACGCAAAAACAGCAAGAAAAAGCAACAGCTCAGGACAGGAGAGAGAATCCTGTACATCCGAGGATAGCAACAGCCAACAGAATGCGCAAGCTCCGATGACATAGGCCACGTCATCACAAACCACGTTAACGCCACCGGTGCATAAATACGGACTGCGTCCGAGGAATCGCATCAGAACAGTGTAAGCGTTCAAGCAAACCACTTCTGAAGATGCAAGCCACACGTGCTTGCGAAGCGTCAAGAAGAAATTCTACCGAACGACGGTCTAAAAACCCGAAAAACCCACTTGTTTCAAGGAATGACCTCGAAAGTCTATCTCTTTTGATTACAAAACTAAGTTTTATTCATTAAAGTCGAAATATGATGGTTGTAAATAAAATAGTATACAAACCTCGGTAGGAAGTTTCATTCCTGTCTCGAGACCACAGCTATCCACGAGTCCAGTTTTCAAGTTTATATTTTCGGAATTTTTTCATGAAAACGCTTTCTGTTTTTCCGAGTTTTCTCTGGTTATAATTATCCGATTGGGTCGATCGACTGCTCGTTCTCTTGGTAATTCAATGCGCTACAATTTAGCGATTTTACTTTAGTTTATACCATTAAGATCGCATCAATCGTTTCGATTTTACAAGCGAGAAACTAAAAAAAAAGCCAATTTTTGTTGAAAATTGTTTATAAAAAATTAACAAATGACATTTTGTTGTCCACAACATACTGGGAATAAAGTTCGGACTGCCCTACACGTGATGGCGTAGGTGGTTTTCTAATAGGATTTATGTCAAAAAACCTATTAATTTAATCTCTACGTTAATGAGTCAGATTACCTTGAAAAACATTATTGCCATCCTTCTGATCTAGTTTTCTGAAAATATCTCAGTTTTGAATAACAATTAATTTATTTTACTATTCTTTCTGTACTCCTAAAACACCCCCAGACAACAACCCCTGAGGAATGACCAATTTTGAATCACCCTGTATTGCTTGGGCTGACATTGCCTTGACTGAAACAGTTCCCACCTCGGTGTGTAATCTACCTCAAGGCTAGTAAAATTCGATAAGCTGTCGTCGTGAGATCGTTATGAACAACTTGAAGACATTAAGGGCAAAACCCTGAAATTGTTGATTTATATACAGGGTATTAAATTTGTCATGGCTCGAACAATAGATTGTTTTAACGTTTGACGAAGAAGGTAGACGGCCACAACACCTTTTGTAATACAATAAACTTGCAAATAACCGATGCTATCTGATGTAATACACATTTTAATCATTCGAAATATGTTGGATTGTAATGTACGAAATTTTTTTTATAGGATTTAATCATCCTTGGATGTTAGTTACATTGAAAGGGCACACCGGCAGAGTTCTAGACATGGACTTTTCCGCAAATGAAAAGTATCTGGCATCGTCAGCCGATGGTATTAACTTTTTAAACGAATCATTTAATTAACAATAAAAATCAATTGTTTGGCATTTCGGCGTGTTTGACAAAGTTATAAGATGTATAACTTTAAAGTGAAATCAATAGCTTAGCCCAAAACGACGTGAGGTTCTAGTTTATATGGCAATTATGTCTTTTTTTTTACCAAAATAGACGTTACTGGGCAAATTTTGGAACCGGATAAATTCTGATTGCTGAGAGCGATATGATTTCTGCTTGAAGCGTTATTTAGTGCAATTCTTTTTCGGTTAGTGTTCGTTTTCGCATACAATTACTGCTTCAGATAAAGTTTCTACAGGGTGGCAAATGAAACAGTGCAAAATTGGTGAAAGTTCCACATGCTCTAAGTTCGAGAAAAAACTTTTTTTTTATTTCAACACCACAAGCATTAAGATATGCCTCATTTCTCAAAACACATTTTGAGTTTGTCGACCATCTCGTTTATTTACAGATTTTTTTCTCTTGAACCGATTTTCAAAATCTAGGGCTCATATTGAAGCTAAAACTTCAACTAGTTGAAAATCTTCCAGAATGACAGATTTCGGGGGCAATTCTAATTTGGGTAATTTTTAAGGTCATGAAAATCGGATCAAGAGCAGATAAGTTTTCACTTCAGAACCAAAAAGTAGATTTTTTGAAACCATCCTGTAAATTAAAGAGATGATCGAAAAATTCAATATGGTTGGTGGTTTATATCTAAACTTTTGGTCCAAAAAAAACGTATTTTTGACCCGATAAATCGTTTTGAAAAAAACGATATTCTGATTAAGTTTCAAGTACATAAAGAATTAATGAATTGAGAAATCCTAATTAAACAAAACGCGCAAAGTTTATTCTTACGCACTCCTGAGTTTGTTTTTTAGCTTAGCTTTATTTGGGGGACTATAAATACATTACATGTATTTTTCAGAATAGCGACCTCTGGTCAGTTTTTTAATAATTGGTTCCGTACTACTTTTGTTCCTCGAAATATGAGTTGTGTTTATCTCACAGCCTCAAAAAATAGATCTAGTATTCTTTGCATGATTATGTTTTTTTGAAATATACCTTAACACTTTTTAACTGTTTATTATATAATAGTATTAAATTTTTTATATATGTATGATTTTTTTACACTATCCAATTTTTTTTGCCAATCCTAATGATCCAATGCTTATCCGATTATAAGGCACTTCTTATAAATATTTAATGCGGGTATCGAGAGAAAATTCAAGTCGTTTTTTTAAATGTTTTTGCTTAGCGGAAATTTGCGCGCTATTGCAAATCGTTGGATGATATGTCGCGGGAAATAGTGACAAAGCGAAATAATATATTAGCGGAGTTTTAATACACGAATAATTCTATAAATTTCGATATAATTACATATGAATTTTGCCTTTTTGCCACTGCAGCGTTTGGTGGAGGGTTAGTTTATACGAACTGTTAGGACAAAGGTCAGCTACTTTGAAACTTAATAAACTGATATCACTTAAAATGCGCTGAGCGGCCGACCAATTGATCTGAATATAATGTAGACAAAGTCGTTGAGTAACCAATTAAACAATGGAAAAATGTCATCCTATAAATAAATAGAAAATTTAACTTTAGTAATTGCCATTTCTTGGTCAAAATTCCGAGTCGACTTAGTTTATCATAACTATTATTTATTAATAACTCGCAAAAATTGGGATTACTCACTCAAATCATGAATGTCCTTCTTCAAGTGCTATCTTTCTAAAGCATTGTTAATGTGTTTCTAATGAAATTTCCTTAATTGACTTATTGACCTTCTGACACAATTTCACCCGCTATTGGTACCCTTGTAAGCGGATGAGGGAAGGAAGGGGTCGTTTGCTGATTGGTTCGAGGGTTGGTTCTTCTTGGGTATAAATACCTGTAGATGTCAAATTTTTGGTCAGTGTTGATACTAGTTCAAGAAGAACAAGTTGCCTTGAACCGAAATATCGTTAAATCGCGCTGTGCCTAATTCGTTCGTAGTGTTGTTTTGTGCATTCACAAATATCTTTTGTTCGCAGAAGAACCTGATAAAGGTGAAAAACTGTACTTCAAGCGTAATAAGCAAAAATTATTGCAAAGAAGACCAAAAAAAACTATATTGTGTTCGAGTTCCTCAAATAGTTCGCTAGACTTGTGTGCTTCACCTTCAAACCCTTCGAGTCCCACGAGAACGACAGGCTTAACAAGCATACAGAGAAAAATCTATTAAAAAAAATCGTGTTGGAAAATTAGTGCAAAATACTAAAAATAAAATAGAAATGTCGTGGGAGAATTACAATTTTCTTGGAGCACAAGCTCATAATTTTAATGCAGAGGATCCAGATCAGGGTGAAAATTCGGAGTTCCAGATGACGGAAGATGAATTAGTAGAGAAACTGAAGGAACGATACGTGATGTCAGAAGGAGACCTGGCGAAATATGGTAAGTAAATTATACAATATAACATGTAGACAAGTTGCTTATGGTTGAGACTGGTAAATACCTACAATTTCTTATGTTTCGGTGTTTTGCCTCAGGGTTTTGGGTTGTTTGAAGAAGGGAATTTCCTTAAGTTTTCTTTTGTAAAAAAATAGTTGCTTATTTCTTAACTTTTCGATTGCGATTCTGCCATTCTTTTAATAAACTCCTACTGAACTTATCGAATACAAATCTGTTATTCAAATCGTCAAATTGTCGAAGATTTTGACGTCGAAAACTTTGATGAAAATTTCAATCTTTCTTTCATCTATTTCAAATTTGCCATGTTTTGCACCGATTAAAGCTGCATGATTCTCTTAAAAGCACTTTCTTTAATTTCCCATTTTTACTGTTGATGGTTCTTTTGCTCAAATTGTCTTGGTTGATTTTTATTGCTGAAAAAGACATCCCATTGAGTTCGGTATGTCTGATATTCTCTGTTTTAAGTATATGAATGACATATTTGTTCTTTAATTTAATGGGCTTGAGGTTTTCTCAATGTAAAATTTATTTCGTTATTTATTAACTTTAACTCCTTTTTTAATCATTATTGGCTGGCTGAGGCAAATTTTCAATACTAAGTGATATATGTTGGATTTCTATACGCAAAAGTTTAAAAATTGATTAAATATTCCTAATATTTGATTATCTGATTGATTTTAATAAGAAACGTCTAAATGAGTGTAGATCAGGAAAATATTTTTTTTCAATAAACAGGCTGTGGAAATTTAATAAAAAACATTTTTTCCTAAATAATTTAATAGTTTTCTGTTGGCTTCTTTTGAATTTTTGTCGTGCTTCGCTTAGTTTTCGATATGAAAAATACGAACCAGTTTGATTCATGTCCATAGGACACGATAATAAATAATTAAAACCTCCATACTTATGGAGTGGATGAGATTGCATATTGATTTCTTTAAATTTTCGATCACATTTAAACTGTTTTCGATAAAACAAATTAACGAAAAAGGCGTGCATAATTTCTCTTTTGACAGTGGCCATCTATGCATAGTACAATTGGTAACGCCGGACATTAAAAAAAATTAACTGGAAAAAGAGCAGAACTGGAATTGAATTTATAAAAAACATTTTTTAAATATACATACAATTTTTTAACAGTAAGTAAGACAAAACTTATAATAGTTGCTAAAAATTCCCTCCTTTAATTCATCAATAACCAAACTCATTCAAATATTCCTTCGAATCAATTTAGTGATTAAAATCCTTATATTCACTAAAAGAAATTTTAATGAGGATAAGCAATCACAAGCAATTGGGAACTTGCACAAAAATTAAATTTGAACAATTTTACTCGCAAACGTAACGTAATACTATTAAAAACCACAGTCTACAAAAAAACTCATTTTTTATTTCTTTGTAATTAATATAAGCAATTAAAAACTGTATAATTCAAATCCTTCTTGTAACGCGCCGTCATGGGCTGGGACCAGTTGTGACGTCAAGTAGCTAGTCGGCCGTGGCAGATGCAATGCGGAGCATGTAAACATGTAACTTCAGTCTTGATATTTAAAATTAAAACGTTTCTATAAGGGATTAGGAGAAAACGAAAATCTTTCAAAATGACTGACGCAGCTTTTGTAGAAGGACAATCTGACATTTTACCACTAGTGGATATGTTTATGGTAGGATCTTACATTAAAAACACTGAAAGTTCTCTCTCTTGCTGAAGTTACATAAAAATATGTGTCAATATTCATATTGCATGACAAAAATAGTAGGTATTTAACGTAAATACACGACGATAAAACGAGATTTTTCCTTCGCAGATACTTTCGTTTCTTTTTATCCTCTAGTATAGCAAATAACTATTTTTGAGGTTAATATTTACTATTACTATAATGCAGGCGAGAAACAAACAAAGTGCAAATTCAAAATATCTATCTGTTATACAATAGACAAAATCAAATATGTTTTTCATACTTACGTTAAAATGATTTTCACACACATGGGCAGTAGTCTTCTCATAAATATCCTTGTGAGCTATTCTGCATGCCGTTAACCATTTTAAACGCCGGCTTTTATGTCGTGGTCCACCAATAAATAGCTTATCTGGCGTTTTAAAAGTTGTACTAGGACAGAGTGGCACCATACAGCATTTGTAATATTGTTTTTGTGTTACTTCCATTTTACAGTACTTTCTATAGTTCCTGAAACACTTTCCAATTCTAAATTTTAATTTTTCATTGTAATAATTATATAATGTGAAATGCACACTTGATACCATCTTAATTTATCTCTAATAAATCTCTCAAGATAAGTGAACAAATAATATAGTGACTGAATTTTTCAAATATTGTTTAATGTGTTCTTATTCAAACCGATTAATTTATAATTCTATCGAATGTATTATAATTTTTAATAAGGTTAAATTTTAATAACCTATTAGGCCAAATATTTTCTTCAAATAAATCATTAAACATTTTATTATTATTTTTTTATCGTTAGAGGCTCTCTCCCGTTTTCTGGGATTCTTGCCAAAGCGAATCTCAGTTATCAATTAATTAATATTCATATTGAGTGTGTCAATAAGAACGACGGATTTAAATTTTAAATAAAATATATTTGTGGCATAAGTTTGAAACATTTTAATTTTTCACAATGAGAATTCGTTGTTGTGTATTTAACGGCTCCATTTTACTTAACCTCCTACTGTCTACTAACGAAAGGACTTTCTTTTTTTATAACAAATCATGACAATACAAATGGAGCGCAATTCAAAACCGTCGTTCTTATTGGAACACCCTTTACAATAGCACTTTTACTCATTCAATAATTTCTCGAATACCGAATCACTTTCTTAAGATTTACTCTTTTAATATTTGAGAGAATTATTGGACCTTGCCCTAATAAAATTTCCATTTTTTTCATAATTAATATATGCACATCATTATTTACACTTGCTTCATTCCCTTTTATTATACTTTTGTAAAAATTTAAGTTAAAAAAGCTGTAAACCTTCAAAGTTTAAGCTGGCTTGGAGCTAAGTCTTAAATTATACTTTAAAAGCACCTTTAAATTTGCAATTTAATATCATAATTATATAACTATAAAAGGGATATTGCCCATAAACAAACAATTTACGTCGTATTTTGCCAAATACATGAACATACTCGACAAATCCTAAATATATTGGTACTTAAAGCTTACCAGAATATTGAAACGATTTAGATCCAAGGTTGAGCAGTTTTGCCAAGAAATGTAATGAATTTTACATATGTTAGTTTTTATTTTCAATCAGAGAATTTTAAATATTTATAATGTATTTGGCCCAAGGGTCTGAAAATCGAAGAAATATTTAGTTGTCTATCATTGAACTCGTCGTCAAAATGTAATGTTTTAATATTGTGTGGTGTTAATTGAGATGTTTTTCAACCGGTGAGTTCGATTGAAAATGATATGAAACTCGTTATCATAGAGCAATTTCGCCATTCCCTACACCTCTAAACTTTGAGGAACAATACTCAAATAAAACAATTTGTAACAGAATAACAGATATATATTTTTTCAAACTTCCAAAAATCTTCGAGTATATTAAGTACGCTAATTTGTTTATCTATTCCAGGCTATCCGATGGGCAAGAATGTGGCGAAGTATTCTAGCCCTAGCAAAAGCCGGCTAGACATAAACGCTGCGGAATTCATACCCAGTTGTGAATCCAGCAGCGGAACGACCACAGAGTATGAACTCTGCGATGTTCAAGAAGGTAGGTTCATTTATTTACAATGCCTTGTATAGTCTAATTACAATTTTTACATTCACAAACAGTAATCACATTAATGATTAACATTTATTTATTCTAAAATGTGTAATTTCCTTACAGGAGGGCGGCGTCAGTCGGGTAGGAATGTCGGAGCCTTTCTACTGGCTAGTGAACGTCTCGTCCAGGACCACGTCTGCGTTCGGTGCGGTTCAAAATTTGTTACCCAGGATGGGAAATATATCACTTCGGAAAAATGTTGTTTTCACCCTGGTAAACTAAGGAACCGTAATAGTCCTTTTGGTACAATGCGATACATGTGCTGTAGGGGCGAACAGCACTCGCCTGGGTGCGAAGAGGGCGCCTGCCACGTGTGGAATGGCCCGAAAGAACTTGTTGGTAAGTCACATTTGAACTTGTACATTGTACTTTTTTTCTTGCTGCCATTCGAATTATGCCACTTTTTATTCTGCTTTCTGTGTACGATATTTATCTACATAGTCTGAAATCTTTAAACGTTTTTTTTTTATAATTTAATTTTAATACTTTTGGAATTTATGGATATCGATTGACAGTGTTTGACAAATTAAGTTTTCAAAAAATTGTGCCTTATTTAACGCTTTTATATATACGTTTATTAGAACACAACACAGAACTTATTTGCTCGATAGTAAATTCTACCAGCAGAAAAGCATTTTAACACTACACTTGATATAAACACTTTTAAAATCATGCCTCTTTGTCGTGCCTCAATGCAAAAGAAAATGAGAAAAGCTTAAGCCTATTTCACATTTTTATTCAAAAAACTTTACAAAAAGAAAATTTCTCATCTTTTTCTACCATTTGGCCAGTGAGATCAATTATTTTAGCAAGAATGATTCAAAGTGCACGTCACAAAATACAAATAGAAACATTTTTTGTAATTTTTTTATCAAAAATGTTGGTAACAATTTCGTAATTTTCAGTAATCTGCGGATAAAATCAAATTTGAATTAAAATTCCTATCGCGAGTCTCATGATGCGGTAAGAAAAAACGGGAATAAACTGTAAAAACATTGGTATGTAAAAAAATACATTTTGTATTTGCTACTTTTCTATCAGGAATGTTTGTAATGGCATTTGCATTGTTCTTTTGCCTAAATGAATGCCACTCCGCCTTCGCTTTGAACTATATTAATGTATTGTCAATAAATTGGTCAATACTTTTCCTTATGATGACTTTACTGGTGTTAGAAAATGCTTTTGAAAATATTTTTCTCTTCCTCACAATCGCTTTTTTTTCAATATTTTTGTGTTCTGGTTTAAGCGTCAGTCCTTAAACTCATAATCAGACAGACTCTGCTGTTTTTTGAAAAATTTTCTCGTTATTTTCTACATTTTCATCTCAACTTTTTTGTTTCGTGGTAGCTCTGTGGTTAAAGGTTTTTTTAGGTGAACTCATTCTGAAAATGTTTCAAAATTATTCCTAATTTTTTTATTAAACTCCCAAATTGCAGATAACAATAGAGTTAATATTCTTTCGATCGCTTTCGGAATGAGTCCATGGGCGTACAGCTATGACTTTTTACAGTTTTAAATTTTTGTGCTCGTTTATATTCGTGGAATAGCAATACATTATTTTTCAACATCCATAATTCTGATTTTTTATCTTCATCTTCTCATTTACATTATAATTGTTTGGCCTAATGGCGTTTTTCCATTCCTTTTATCGTACGATTTCTAGAAGGGACAATTCGAATTGCATATGTTTTTATAGTTTTTGTTTTGTTTCTTTGTCGTTTTTGTTGTTAAACTGGACTATGCAGTCATCTTAGCAATTCCATTTTAGTTTTTAGCACAATGTCTTGATTAGTATTGCTTTATTTTCTTCATATCTCACCATAAAATGTAAAAATAATTATTTTAATAGATCATGGTTTATTTGGTTCGCCAGTTGAGATATTTTCTTCTCATAGTGAGGTTTGCAATTTTATGAAAAAAAAACAATCTATGGTTCATGGTTTTGAAGTTACAAATTTTTTAGAATGTCTTGTAAGTTTCAATGGAAGTTTCATCTAAGTTGCAGCTGTCGGATTAAGGCTCAAGTTTGGGATCAGTCGGTTTGCCAATAAATTTTTCTAAACTTTCATGAATGCTTCGCGTATGTCCTGAATAAATTTCAAGTTGATGCGTCATTCGCTTCGGGAGTTGTAATTTTTTTAAAGAGCTTTTGCAAGCCTCCGTGAATTTTTCTTCTGGGACTCAAGTTTGAGATTTTCTGAATAAATAAACACTCGGTTTGTCAATAAATATGATTTTTCTCTAAACTTTCATGCATGCTTTCCATATATCTTGAAGAAGTTTAGAGTTGATAATTCCTGCGGCTCGGGAGTTGTAATGTTTTTGGAAAGCTGTTGCAAGCAGCAGTAATTTTTACTTGTCAGAATGGTTATGAATTTTTGCTCACATACTCTTTATCTGTTGGGAAGAAAGATCTCACAAAGATTCATAAAAAAACTATAAAAACTATTCGCAACTACAAATTCGGGTTTTAATGTGTAAGGCTAACTTCGCTCACTGTACGACTTGCTGATAACTGTTTGTTCATGTTACTAAATATAATTTTTTTTTGCAGTGGATGAGGCATTTGTGGAGACCGAACCATCGCCGTTGTATTATGGATCATCGAATTTTGGAGTCTACGCTCTAGACTGCGAAATGTCGTATACCGCCGCAGGATTGGAGGTTGTAAAAGTGGCTGTTGTAAATTGTGCCTTACAAGCGGTCTATGTTGAATATGTTCGACCCTTAAATCCCATTGTGGACTACAACACTCGGTTTAGTGGAATTGTAGCGGAGGACTTCATAAACAATAGCTCGAAAACATTAAAAGAAGTTCAAAAGGACTTGAAGAGGTTTATTTTTAGTGACACTGTTTTAATAGGCCATGGGCTTGAAAATGACCTCAAGGCTTTAAAAATCATTCATAAAATGGTTGTCGACACGGCATTTACATTTCCACATCAAAATGGTTTTCCTTTTAAACTATCATTAAAATATTTAGCGGAATCAATATTAAGTACATTTATACAGGGCAGCACTATGGGACATGACCCGTGCGAAGATGCACGAAGTTGCATGATGCTGATCCTGTATAGGGTATATGGTGGCAGCCAATTAGGAACTTGTACAGGACAGTGGGTATAGGAAAACGATAAATGCTATTTTATGGATATATTCATAGAGTCGGATTTGTTGTTTTCGTGAAAGGAAACTTCTCTGTATTGTCGCTGCAGAATGTTTTGTATGTTGGCAAAAAAATTATATCAACGGAATCTCAGTACACCGAGGATATTTTGTAAGATTGTAATCTAATTGTAAAAAAAACAACTTATGTGAGTTCCTTAAAAAGTACGGAATTATTCAATGGCCGGTTTTGATATTTGGCTTATTTATTGGCGTTTATATTTGGCTTGTTGGATGTAACTTTTCTTTTAACAGGATGCTTTGTATAAACACTTTCAATAATCCTGTACTTTAGACTAAAGTATAGACCAAAAGTTTACTACTGTCTAAGATTATGTATTATATTTGTAAATAATTTTTATAGTGTAATTTTTGTAAAATAAGACAGTAAATCAGAATAGTTTTATGAAACTTACTTTGTTTTCTTCATACTGTATTCCCTTATTGTTGTGTATATTTTCTTGACTGTATTTCAATTTAATCCAAAAAAATTCCTGGGTTTCAGCCAATCTTATTGTTTATTATTCAAAATGTCACAAACACGTTTCGGTGTCTTTCTCCATCATGAATAGCCAGTCAAATGTGAAGGTAGAAACAACTATACACACAAACTGATGATGGTGGAGAAAGACACCGAAACGTATTTGTGACATTTTGAATAATAAACAATAAAATTGACTGAAACCCAGGATTTTTTTTGGATATTCCCTTATGCATACAGGCAGAAAGTGAGTTGAATAATGCAATGTTTGCACAGTTAAGCATTAGTCTGAATTTGAATGATAATATCAACATTATTATTTTTTCTTAATCAGATAACCAGGAACAATTTGGCTTCATTAAATCAAAATTCACAAAATCATAATTATATTCAAACCGTTTGGAGTGAGTGAGAAGTTATTTTAAGAACTTTCTAGGCCGTGCAACAAACTTTCTCTTAACAGATAACGAGTAGGTACTGCATAGGCGTACCAAACAAAACATTATTCGTTTTTCAAGGATGGGAAATGATGCTGGTAAGTATAGCTCGAAGTACCTACTTATTGTGCTGGACATTCTTGTTGATTTTAAACTAACGGCGCCATTTACGGAAGAAAATGCATTAACAAAACCGGTTTTGATCACTGCTTTTTTGCTTGAACATGGGAGAAGAAAAGAAAGCTTTTTTTTCGGAAAGTTGTTAAACAGGGCTACTTTTAATTTTTTTTAAATGCCGGTTTACAAAAGTCAATAAAAAACGTCATTGAAGCAAAGATTAAAAAATAAATAAATCAAACCCAGATGGAAGTAAGTCTCAAAATACTCAATCTCAATCAATACTGATTAAGTCTGAAAATACTCAAAATTCTTTTAGAACGATTGAAAAGTTGATATTTGGCAAAAAGCGAATTTGTTGAATAAAAATAAAATCAATTTTTCATTTTTAAAAAAATGGCATTTAACCATGTTTCAACAGTAATCACGATAAAAATAGTAATTTATCGATGATAACGATAATTCGTTTTGTAAATTTTCCTGACTGTACTTTAATTCATTCCAATGTATTCCTGGGTTTCAGTTAATTTTACTGTTTATTATTTAAAATGTTTTTATTTTTGGTTTGGCGATATTGTCTGGTTGGTCTTGTAAGACAAAGGGGATTCAGTAATGTCCAGTTGTAGGGGTTGTTTGTCCATTTTGTCTGTAGATGTAGATGCCAAATCCTCTGTCATTGTAGGTTAGTGATCGGAAGTGTTTTGTTCTCTTTATTGTTTCTGCCCTGATGTTTCGTATGTGTTTAGTGTTCAATATATTTTATTTATGTTTAAACATTCTCTAGGGCCACTTGGGTTACGCATCGTCTTCATGCAATTTTTTTTTAAGCAGCAGTTTTTCCTGTAAATACTTTAAAACGATAATTGTTACAATTATGCAAACCCTCACTTTTTAGGCATACAACCTAAAAATCAAAATTGAGGGAGAGACAGTAATTCAAAGCCAAGTACCTAACGAAATTAATTAAGATAATTATTCGTAAATTTTTGTTTTGATTTTTTGGAAAAATTGTACGAGTAGTGAGTGAAAAATAATTACAAGAAATAAAAATATGTTAATTTCATATAAACTCTTTCATAACACTAAACAAGACTCTTTTGATGGTTTTTATAATAATAGCGCGATAGGTTTTTTAAATTGTCCTATTTAGTTTATTTTTTATTATCTCACCGTTTCCAACTGGCAATTATCTTATGTTTGTAATGGTTAATTTGCGGTTGTTGCGACAGCACCATTTCAGAACCCACGCATAGTGAAGGTGTTTCATGCAAGGCAATTTCTCTCTTTGGTGTTGAGCAATTCGGCAAGTAAATGGGGAAAAGTCACGTTAAGTTGGTTCCAAATAGTATAGCAAACGCAGCCATTAACCTAAATTACACTTTTTGGTTCGGAGATTCTTCGCGAAATGAACGCTAATACATTGTACCGTAATGCTGGTTTATTAATTGCGTTTTTAAACAAATTACAACAATTCCGACTAATACTTTAGAAAATAATTCAAAATTTGGAAATGGCGCTGACGTTTCGCAAGGACGAGTGGTTTGCATCTTCAGATGTAGCTTGGCGCAGCAACCGCCTCTGAAGATGCAAGTCCATAATTTTTGGATAATTTTAAAAATATTAGACTAAATACAAATACTTCAACCTGAGGAAACATTGCATCTGTTTGATTTTGGGTAGATTTGGAACGAAATCTCGAATTTCGGAAATATTTTGATCAAGTCAATAAAAACAGATATTTAAATGTTTGCCGATTGAAGGTTTTGGACCATTTTTGAAAATATTAAAATTGTTGAATATTTAAAAAAAGCTCATTGAGAATATCATCCAAAGAAACGGAGCAACTAGAAGCTATGAAAAAGAAAGAAAAGCATTTCAACTAAAGATTAAAACCTATATTGAGATCCCAGTATTGGACCAAATGTGGTCCAATGGGTTTTTTTTGCATTATTTTCGCTCGTAATTCGTTTGGTTGCCCGAAATTGTTGATTTCACACTTGTTCTTTTCAAGAAGTATGGATATTTTTCAAAGCATTTTTTAGGAGCAAAGACATCTTTATTTCTCATGAAAATAGGCTATCGACCTATCGGTCTTTCTGCCCTTGTTTTGTACATGCAGTCTTAATGTATATATAAATATATATGAAACACCAGTACACATTTGGTAATAGATTTATTAATTCAAAACATTGAACCCTATTTTACGCAATTTTTCAATATAATTAAAGAAGAAATAAAACATAATTACTGCAATAGTAGACAATTTACAGGAAAATCTAAACAAAATCTAAATACTATAACGCTAAATAGATCTTGATTGTGAATTTCATTGATGTGAATCAAGGTTGCATGAGTAAAAGATCTGAATGCGAGCAAAAGCTTTTGCGCGTTCTTTAAAATCATTGTGTAATAATTGAGGTTGGTGGTACCATTAAAGTAACACGCGACGGCTTTTCCCAATCTTTTAATTTAGATACAGTTTCGTATATTTTCCTGACTGTACTTTAATTCATTCCAATGTATTCCTGGGTTTCAGTCAATTTTATTGTTTATTATTTAAAATGTTACAAATACGTTTCTGTGTCTTTATCCACTATCATCAGTTTGTCTAAAATATATATTTACAGTTATCATCAATTTAAATAGAAAACTTTCACCAAATTTCACATATTAAAATACGAATCACACACATATTAAAAAGTACATCAAGAACATTGGTTTTCAGGTGATGAGTCAGGACAAACATGTCTGGGAAAAGACTAGAATCTATTGTTTAGAGATCTAAATTTAACTTACGTATATAGTTGTTTCAACCTTCACATTTGACTGGTCACTGAATTTTCCATATTTTACTCGATATCGAGCGAGCGAAACAAAAAACAACTCTTTATCTTTCGCCTTTTCTTTGCATTCTAGGAATTGCTTTGCAATTTCTCAATATCAGATGTTTATACTTCATTTACCTGGTCCAATCAGTTCATGCATGCGATCATCTAATTAATGTATGATACACAGAGCTAAGATTGTCTGTGTCTGATCTGAAATTCTTGAAATGAAACTTTAAGTGTGGATTTTTTAAAAGATACGTTGATGACTGCCTAATGTGCCTGCCAAAGCAAAAAGTCCAATACACACTAGATAAGTTTAATGCATTCCATGAAACCATTAAATTCACCATTGAGGAAGACAAAAACAGATCATTAAACTTTTTGGATATGACGGTTATATATGACGATAATGGGGAAATAAAAACAAACTGGTACACAAAAGATGTGTGGTCTGGTAGATACTTGAATTGCCAATCATATGCACCTATACAATATAAAAAAAGTGTGGTAACAGCTCTTACTGATAGAGCGATAAAATTAGCACATTGTGGATACAGACAAAAAAATCTTGAAAAAATAAAAAAGGTACTAATAATGAACAACTATCCCAAAGAATTCTTCGAACCAATTATAAAACAAAGAATTAATAAAATATACAATATATTCTTTGTAACATTTTAAATAATAAACAATAAAATTGACTGAAACCCAGGAAATTTTGAAATAAATAAATAATATAAAAAAAGAAAAAAGAAGGTGAAATCAAGTATGTATCATTACCGCACATACCAGAAATCAACACAAAAATAAAAAATGTTTTAAAACCGCATAATATTACTATAGCGGAAAAAACTTATAACAACTTGGCAAGGGAGTGTTTCACAAAATTTAAACCTAGAAGCGATAAGTTGGACACACCTAACGTAATATACAAGATTGACTGTTTGAACTGTGACAAAACACACATAGGTCAAACAGGGCAATATTTAAATAAAAGAATATACGAACATAAGTATAGCTTAAGAAAGATTAACGAGAATGCAACAGCATTAGCACAACATGCACAACAAAAGTTGCATGATTTTGATTTCGCTAACACACAAATATTGATCAATGAGGACAACTATAATAAGAGAAGAATCCATGAAATGATACAAATTAAAAAACATCAAAATGCAATGAATTTCAGATCAGACACAGACAATCTTAGCTCTGTGTATCAAACACTAATTAGATGATCGCATGCATAAACTGATTGGACCAGGTAAATGAAATATAAACATCTGATATTGAGAAATTTCCAAGCAATTCCTAGAATGCAAAGAAAAGGCGAAAGATAAACAGTTTTTTTTGTTTCGCTCGCTCGATATCGAGTAAAATATGGAAAATTCAGTGACCAGTCAAATGTGAAGGTTGAAACAACTATATACGTAAGTTAAATTTAGATCTCTAAACAATAGATTCTAGTCTTTTCCCAGACATGTTTGTCCTGACTCATCACCTGAAAACCTATGTTCTTGATGTACTTTCTAATATGTGTGTGATTTGTATTTTAATATGTGAATTTTGGTGAAAGTTTTCTATTTAAATTGATGATAACTGTAAATATATATTTTAGACAAACTGATGATGGTGGATAAAGACACCGAAACGTATTTGTAACATTTTAAATAATAAACAATAAAATTGACTGAAACCCAGGAATACATTGGAATGAATTTAGATACAGTACAATCCAGTATTTCTGGAGAGATTTTCTGGAGAGAATAACAGGAATGCCGTAGAACCATTCAATAAAACAAGAAAAAATATGATACCGCAGTCCCAGAAAACTTTCGCAAACCTGAATCGGACTAGCCATTTGCATGCTTTGTAAGGAAAACCAATCGAGCAACTGAGGTCACGACTGGAAAAAACGAAATACACGACTAAAGCAAGAAGTTGAATAATGAAGTCCAATCAACAAGTGCAGCCGTTGGAAAATAGGCAATTGGTATTGATGTAATGATCCTTGAAATGATGATTGAATAAATGATAAGTCGAATTCTATTAATTAGGACATCTATGCAGATGTTTTTGTATAAAACTTCGTTGCATTTATGTAAATACAATCAAGTACAGTGAAGTAGTTTAAATTTAAAAGTAGTTTTAAAAGCAAGGATTAACGGGCAACAGAAAATTATTATGAAGAAATAAATCTGCTGCGTGACTCTCGCGCCACGGCGCACACAACAGGCATGAATAGTAAGAAACAGAAACTTCTGTTGGATTTTTAAACAGTGCAATAAAGGAGATTTCAAATTAAAATACGTATTTAAAAATGTATACATGTGTTTGTTCCTTTTATAACTTGCGTTGATTGCTAATCAAAATGTAATTGTCATTAAAAAAATACGTTAATAAAAAAATGAGTATGTTTGTTGACCGAAATTCGACAGTTTAGTCGTAATTATATTTAAAATTTAGTAACTAGAATCTAAAAGAAATGCAAACCCTTTTATCACTGATAGCCTTATTTGAAGATTTTTATATCATTTGTGCATCCTTCCTGTAATCCGGACTAAATACCGGTAAATCGGTAATCCGAACACACCGTGTGCATTTAATTGACCGGATTAAAGAGGTTCTGCTGAATTCTCTTGGATTGGCTGAACGAAATGTTTGGTTTTAACATGACAGTTTCACATAAATTTAACTTTAAATGGTTCCCTGCAAAAATTGCATTCAAAGGACCATTCGTCTGAATGCGATACCAAATGCACACTCAATCCACTCGCAGAATAGAAAATTTTATTACTTGTCTTACACTTCTACTCGTTTTCTTTCGTATGGGTGTTTCGATGAACTGTTAATTGTGGCTTTGATTTAAATGTTTAGTTACAAATGTCGCATTCAAAGGGCCGTTTGTCTGAATGCGATACCAAATGCTGACTCAATTCTCTCGCAGAATAGAAAATTTTGATACATGTCTTACACTGGTACTCCTTTTCTTTCGTATGGTGGTTTCGATGAACGGTTAAGTGTGGCTTTGATCTAAATGTTTTGTGACAAATGTCGCATTCAAAGGGCCTTTTCTCTGAATGCGATACCAAATGCCCACCCAATACCTTCGCACAATACAAAATTTTGTTACATGTTCTAAACTGGTACTCTTTTTCTTTCGTATGGTTCTTTCGATGAATGTATAAGTGTTTCTTTGATTTAAATGTTTTGTTGCAAACATTGCATTCAAAAGGCCATTTGTCTGAATGCGATACCAAATGACTGCGGAAATCTTGCTCAGAATAGAAATTTTTGTTACATGTCTTCCACTGGTACTCTTCTTCTTTCGTATGGTTGTTTCGATGAATGTATAAGTGTTTCGTTGATTTAAATGTTTTGTTACAAATATTGCATTCAAAAGGCCGTTTGTCTGAATGCGATACCAAATGCTGACTCAATTCACTCGCAGAATAGAAAATTTTGTTACATGTCTTACACTGGTCCTCTTTTTCTTTCGTATGCTTGTTTCGATGATCGTTTAAGTGGGAGTTCGATTTAAATCTTAAATTGCAAATATTACATTGAAAAAGGCTTTTGTCTGAATGAGTTGGCAAATGAGATTCTGATATTGATTCCGAAGCAAATATTTTTCCACGAAAATTGCACGTGTAAGGATTTGCAGTAGTATGAAGATTTCGATGCGCAGTTAAGTCAGATTGCAGCTTGAATGTAAGATAACATAAATCACACGCATAAAGGAAGTTGTCTGGATGCGTTTGCAAATGGTCATCTAAATTTGAATATAACAAAGTTTTACCACAAATGCGACAGGTATACTGATCTTTTGAGTGTCTGGCCAAATGATTTTTTTAAGTTAGATTCATTGACAAATGATGTCTCGCAAATGTTGCAGGTATCTTGATTTACTTGTGCTGTCTTCTCAGTTTACATAGTTTCAGTTTGAATTTAAAAATGCGGTCCCTCTAATCGTATGCTGTTTTGAAGCTTATTCAGTTCACGGAAGCTTAGCTAAATTAAAAGCTTTCTTCGAAGAGCTACTTTTAAAACATAAATTTCATAGATTTCCTGCCCCCATATACAGGGTGTGCCAGCCATTGGGGAATAAGTCAGTCCACCTCCTCGTGGTATTCCCTGGGCGACTATGCATAAGACTCACGAGCAGCATGGTCGGGTAGGCGGCTGACCAGTCCGACGGAATTTTCGCGGTAGCGGAATGAAGCAGGAAGACATCCGCAGAAACGGTTTGGGAGAGGGAGTTGGAGAAGTTTGGGGCGAGAGGGGATGAGTAAGGTATCGCTCATCTCCGACGGATAGTAAGGGGTTTTGCATGACGGTACAGAGAATTAAGAGACTGTTTGGAAATGGTATAGAGGGACAAGATGGATAGGTGAGCATTAAGGGGTGTAACGTAAATGGACTGTTTTGGGCCAAGTGATTTGGATTTTGGGAAGAGGTGAGAGCAAGGACTTGTCTGACCTCAAGTACGCCTGCCGCCGCCCCCATATTGACAGGAATCGTCGGAGATGTAAAAGCCAGAAGGTAGAAAGATCGTGGATGGGAAAACTCAGGGCTGAACGGAGATGGGCTTCCGTGATAGTGGTTTTTTGAGACAGTAGTGTCTTAACGGGTTGGCGATTAATGGACCTAATGGCGAAAGCTAGGCAGGTCGCCGCGAGGCAACGCATTCATGTCCCAGCCGGAAACGCCGCGATCGATATTTGGCAAACTATAATCAGGAGAAATCTGAAAATTGGACAGTATACGTAAGTCATGGGGGGCAAGCGATCTAACATATTTTCAAAATGGCCACACTTGCGGTTATACCGGAAGCAGGTATCAACTCACTTATTTTAAATGGGACACCCTATCGATGGGACACCCTATATTACATTTTCGAATTCTACTCCAAATCATAAATATATTTCATATACAATATCATACACCAAAAGAGATAGACTTTCGAGGCCATTCCTTGAAGCAAGTGGGTTTTTTCGGGTTTTTAGGCCGTCGTTCGGTAGAATTTCTTCTTGACGTTTCGCAAGCACGTGTGGCTTGCATCTTCAGAAGTGGTTTGCTTGAACGCTTACACTGTTCTGATGCGATTCCTCGGGCGCAGTCCGTATTTATGCACCGGTCGCGATGACGTGGTTTATGATGACGTGGCCTGTGTCATCGGAGCTTGCACATTCTGTTGGCTGTAGCTATCCTCCGGTGTACAGGATTCTCTCTCCTGTCCTGAGCTTTTTCTTGCTGTTTTTGCGTTGGTGAGTGCTGGAAACCATATCCTGTTCAGCGCCATTGTCTCTTCTTTTCTGTTGAAATTGTCGTCGTGTTTATAGATTTCAATGGCTTCTCGTATTACTCGGGGGCGATACCCTGTTGTCGTGGCCAGGACCTGTGCTTCTCCGAAATAGATGTTGTGTGTTCTATCGCTGAGGGCATGTTCCGCCACTGCCGACTTCTCCACATGGCCTTCCTGGATGTTTTGGTGTCTAGGCAGGGGAATCGTTTGGACCACAAGGTATATCGAAAAGCCACCCACACAGTCAGATATCTTCACAAGCTATCTAACCACCATCCGAGTCAGAAGCAGGGAATCATTAAGACTCTCACGGCTAGAGCCAGAAAAATATATGGACCACAACATCTAACAACGGAACTACAGCACTTGGAAAAAGCTTTTCTTCAGAACGGATATTCCCAGTTGGACATCAAAAAAGCTGTAGGAGTGGGACGTGCTGAAAAAAATGAGTCCACTCTGAAAGCTTTCCTGCCCTATGTTCCCAGGGTTACGGACAGAATTGGGAGTCTCTTGAGGAAACACAACATAAGAACGGTCTACAAGCCCACAACAAAGATCCGAGAATGTCTAGGGTCAGTTAAAGACAAAAGACCTCACCTAGCAACTGCAGGAATCTACCGGATTCCATGCTCCTGTGGAAGCGTCTACATGGGAACTACTAAGAGATCGGTTGCGACAAGATTAGAAGAACATCGACGGAATTGCAAACTTGGACATGTGGAGAAGTCGGCAGTGGCGGAACATGCCCTCAGCGATGGAACACACAACATCTATTTCAGAGAGGCACAGGTCCTGGCCACGACAACAGGGTATCGCCCCCGACTAATACGAGAAGCCATTGAAATCTACAAACACGACGACAATTTCAACATAAAAAAAGAGACAATGGCGCTGAACAGGATATGGTTTCCAGCACTCACCAACGCAAAAACAGCAAGAAAAAGCAACAGCTCAGGACAGGAGAGAGAATCCTGTACACCGGAGGATAGTAACAGCCAAGAGAATGCGCAAGTTCCGATGATACAGGCCACGTTATCACAAACCACGTCATCGCGACCGGTGCAGAAATACGGACTGCGCCCGAGAAATCGAATCAGAACAGTGTAAGCGTTCAAGCAAACCACTTCTGAAGATGCAAGCCACACGTGCTTGCGAAACGTCAAGAAGAAATTCTACCGAACGACGGTCTAAAAACCCGAAAAACCCACTTTTTTCAATATCATATACGTTTTCGATATATTTGAAATTTTATGTAAAAAAATGACAAAATGGTTGCAGCCACTCGAATCATTATTCATTTTTCCTATAAGGGAATTTGTGCTACTTAATTTGAGTAGCATTTCCTGTTAAGAAGGACCTACTTTAATAGAATTGCGACAAAATTTTGATAACCATTAATACAAAGTGTTAAAAAAATAAGTTTCAAAATCGCGTTGAGAAAACCGCCCAAAATCAATTTTTTTAATGGAAACCCCCATTTTTGATAATTTTATCTTATTTAGTGTTAAAATTAAGGGCAAGTTTGTGTTAAGTTCTCAATTCCTGTCACTCTTAGTTGCTGTCTGTCCAATTTTCAAATTTCTCCTGATTATAGTTTGCCAGATATCGATCGCGGCGTTTCCCGGTGGGACACGGGGTATAGGTGCAATGATTTCTGTGCCGGCGGTTCCAATTTCTTGTGCAGTTGCATTTGTTTTGCGCAGAGTTTGTGGAGATAAACATATTCCGTTCCATATCTTACAGTTGTATTGTTTTTATTTCGTGTTTGTATTTCGATGCGACTTTAAATTCTGTTTTAAATGCTCCCTTAAAGTTTGTGTTCGTATGCATTTCACGATAATTTTTAGAGATAATTTTATTTTAAATGGGAATTTGCAAATATGACTTTGAAAAAAACGGCTTTTTTATTATTATTTCGCTTATTTCTTCCGTGAACAGAAGTGTGCAGGCTCCAATAAACTGAGCATCTTAAAATAGTGCTTGCATATACTTG
Source organism: Dendroctonus valens (assembly GCA_024550625.1). Lineage (NCBI taxonomy): Eukaryota > Metazoa > Arthropoda > Insecta > Coleoptera > Curculionidae > Dendroctonus > Dendroctonus valens. The sequence goes on from JAJTJO010000491.1 coordinate 639,897, forward strand.
TAGATTCAAGAGATGCACATTGGTTCCATTGTTCAGATGTTTTTTTGCATACATGTATTATCCGATATCGTATGCGAACTGTACTGTGTCAGACAAGCAAAGTGTAGCAAGATAAATAGAGATTGATACTTTGTGGTATGATTATAATATACGGGGTGTCAATTTGAAAACTTCCCACCCTCAATATCTGTCTTGCAGTTAAAAATATGAAAAATTGGAAAGACACGTCAAATTTATTTGTAAGGCGGACACTTTAAATTAATATTTTTAGCCTTCTTGTTTTAACCATCTAGGAGGGGTAGATGTCACGCTTGGAATCTAAAATGGGAATGGGGGTCAAGTGGCACATCGTTTAAAGGGCCTTCAATTCCCTTTTTAGTGGTACTCTACTTTATTGCTTTTTGCCCAGAGGTTTCCGACCAATCGCGTTTCAAACTGGCAGAAACAATTAAACTTTGCCGCATTGCGATGTTGGTTTCCAGGTTAGCGTTTACACAAAAATTTTTGCATTTTCTCTTCTTACAGTACAAATGATTAGAAGAGTAGGTGACACCGTTAAAATATTTGAAGAGACGGTTGATCCTTTTATCACGCATGAGCTAGAAACTCAAATTGATGCAGAAGGTAATTCAGTTTTACAGGAAGATTGGTTAACATTCCAGCAGGACAGTGCTTAACCTCATTATTTTCTTCTGGTCCGACAGTGGTTAAACGAGAGATTCCCGAATAGATGGTTTGGCAGAAGGGAACCAATTGAAAGGCCTCCAAGATCACCTGATTTGGGGCATTTAAAGTCCATTAAGACAACCTGCTGATATTGATGATCTTAAAAGGCGAATTGCAGCAGTTGCATGTTAGGGAGGAGTTCTAAAACAGACTTTATTTTTTTTTAATTTTAAACAACTGATAAGATAGTGCGTAAATAGATTAATAAATTAATAAATTAATAAATAAAATTTTGTCTTACAGACATTGTTGGATATGCGGCAAAATATCCCAAAATGACAATTTCAATAAAATCATTATTGCTGAGTCTTAAACCGAGCTTCGTGGTGATAAGACGTGTTAGCATATTTAAAGCAAGGTCGTTTACACATCGCGCAAAGAATTTGAAGAATCCAACCGCATTTATCGTTCAACGAGAATATACGAGTGGAATTCAAACGAAAGGATGAACCCTGGGAGTTCGCAAGAATCCGAATCGGATTATGCCTCCCAGGATGGTGGGTTCAAAAAGCCACAATCGAAAAAACGGGGCAGAAAACCGAAGACGACCCAGCCAACCCAGCCAACCCAGCCAACCCAGCCAACCCAGCCAACCCAGCCAACCCAGCCAACCCCCACAACGCCAACACCTGAGGCCAAACGAATAGCTTTGGACTATCAGTCTACAACCAATAAAAACCAAACAACAAACAGCAAGACAACATCAACAAGATTTCCCACGTATTCGCACACATTCACAGCGAACGCATTGTCGACCATCACCAGAGTCCAACTTGCAATCAGGTGGGAGGGACTCAACCCCAACAACAAAGATGTGATTATCAGACAAGATAATCACTTTCTAATTAAAACCAACAATGAAGACAAAGCAACACAAATCTTACAAAAACTGAAACAGGAAAACCTTATAACAGCATTCAAACTGCAAAGGAATAGTAACCTCCCACTAATCCGATAACAAAAGTCAGGTCCCCATATTACACCATCATATTCAGTCGTCGCCACTGGGGTCGACCTGGACATTGAAGACAGCATGTTTCTGGAACGCCTGGAGCAGCAGGGCTTCAGAATAAGGTTCTGCAGGAGAATTATCTCGCGAGAGCGCAACGCACCCACACTAATGATGAGGTTAATAACCGGCGACATATCCATATACGAAAGGTTGATGAACGACCGTGCGGTTCATTTTTTGGGCCGCATTTTCAAGATCACAGACAGCAAACCACCAGCACCCGTGCCTGCGCCAAGTGCAACATGTTCAACCACAAAACGGAAGACTGCAAACAATCGCCGAAATGCAACAAGTGCCAGGGTCCCCATCCAACTTCCAAATGCGAGTCACCACTGCCAACCAAGTGCGCAGCGTGCAACTCAGAGGACCACGGAGCATGGAGCATGAAGTGCCCAAAACGACCGACAGCCCCAATCGTCGGAATCCCAAACATAAAAATAAAATGTGTAAACAAACGTACATCCGGGATTGCGGAGACAACGACAGTGGCAAGTAGAATACACACACCCATTACAACACATGACCACATCATAAACAAATACAAACATCAACTTAACAAGACAAACAATACCAACAGAGACGAACTACTAAAAAAACTACGAAAACAATTTATAGAAGACTTCGACATTGACACCTCCGTTGTTTTCTTCGGGAGCCATGTCTACATCCTAATGTTTGACATACTCCTGCCCGAGGGACGCTCTCCAACTGAACCCTGCGAACAAGTGAGACAGACAGTAACGAGCATACAGGATTCAATTTGAAAGTACTTTACGCGAACATCAACGGACTTAACAGCAAAAAACCACTTATTTACAATTACATAGAACAAAACGACACAGACTGCTGCATATTTGTAGAGACTAAAACCAAACTAGGACAAACACCAACGTACAGAAATTGGCAGTATATCTATAGGCATGGAAATACCATCAATCATGCCAGGGGCGGGGCCGCAGCTCTCCTAAAACCAAACGTTAAACTTGGAAGAGCAAATCCTCCTTCCCTCAACAACCCTTTGAACGACTGTCTACATTTTACGATACCCTACTTAAACGACCTGATACAGATATTTCTGACATACATACACCCACACTCCAACCTAGAACAAAACATACTGACTAAGGCGAGCATCTATAAATATGCAATAATTATTAACGTGAATAGAAACAAAACGAAACAACTTAAAAGATTTTTGCAAAATTCCGACTTTATAAAACAGCACACCCCACCAACTTTTCTGATGCCCGCAAACCCAGACTCAACACCAGACGTTCTACTGCACACAAGAAACTTGACAAACACCATCAACAACATAAACTTAACCAACGAACTTGGATCCGACCACCTGGCTATTACGTTTAACATAGACTTACAACATATGCAACCTACCTCCAATACACCTCCTATAGAGAAAAACTTAAACCTAACAAAGTCTGACATAGACAAAGTGAAACAACATATACATGACTACATTCAATCACAAGCACAGCACATTTCAATAGAAACCATACAACAACAACTTTCACTAGCCATAGGAAAATTTAGCCCGGAAATAAAAATGCTTTCTACCGACATACACTACCCAAATACATACTGAGACTAATAAAACATAAGAGAGAACTGTACAGACTATATACAAACACTCAAAATAACGACCTAAAAAAGACAATGAACCAACTTAACAGAAACATTACAACTCTGATTGGACAATTCCGACAAGACAAATGGCTAGAAACATGTAAAGAAATACAGAAGGACAAAGGCAAAACATACTGGCGAAAAATTAAGAAACTGGCGCAATACAGGAAGACTGGCACTACTGACACAATTGACGAAAACGGAATAGAACGCTACACAGACAAAGAAAAAGCGGACGCATTCGCCAGACACTATCAAAGGGCCTTCAGCATATCGACAAACCCTGTTACGTGCAAATATTTTGCCGTAAACCTGTTAATTTGTTTTGGACCTCGTCATGCCGACCAATGAACCGAATATTTGTGAAAATGATCCCCAACACCTAAGTGTGCTAAAGTCCGCGAAACCTATAGACGGTGGCCCTGTGTCAATTGAACGCATTTCGCGAAGGGGACGTACTATTAAGGTGCCGAAAAAGTTTATGTAACGTACATTTCTAGCCTACCCAGTGAGCATTTTATTCCTAAAAAGGAAATGTTACAAAGCCAACGTCGTTGTGAAGTCACGACTCCCTTATTTTGTGTCAAATTTTACACAAAATATTGAATGACGTCATGGTGAGTGCCTAATTATACGCTAGAAAGGAATTATGTGTACTTTTACACATTGTAAGCCTTAAATTGGCACCCAAGGCATTGTTGCCTGAATCCAAGTAATCGGCCACGAGGTTGTTACGTGCAAATATTTTGCCGTAAACCTGATAATTTGTTTTCGACCTCGGCATGCGTGTGCAAGTTATTTGCCAAGCATATCTGTTTTGGTTTTTTCATCATAGAGTTAAATTTTGGCTGTAAAATCCGAATCTAGCAAATTTGGCGATTCGTATCGCAGTTTCGATTCTTATAGCAGGTGAAAAAAAATGTTTGGTAGATTGCGGGATCACGTGTCCGTTAGGGCCAATGAAATTGGTGATTTTTGATTCCTGCTCCAACGGAAGGTTGGGGGGAGGAAAAACTTCTACTGGTGTAACGGTAGATTTTTGGTGGTTGATGAATTAATTAGGCGGTGACGATCAGATCGGCAGGTCGATTTTTGAGTTTGTTCCGCACGGTCGGGCTTTGAGATTTTCATTGTGTTCAGGGCTACCGCATGGTCGGTTTTTACAAATTTTAGAATCAAGAACCAGATAGACGAATCCATGATGGCCGTTATGACCACGTGGAATTGATCCGAGATCCGAGGAGCAATTCAAAACCAGCTCTTTTGGGGAACTTCAGCGGGACCTTTGGATTTTTGACGTGGAGGCTGGTTCTGGTGTTTTCTATTTTGGGTAGAAGTTGTATGCTACTTGGAAGCATGCTGGCGCCCAACTTTGGTGAAGACTTTGTTTTTTTTATCAGTTTTTTTATGACAGTTTTTTCTTATGATAGGAACTAATAACGGTTTATAGTTAACTGCTTGTGCTGAAACATTCAAGTTCGACTGCATTCAGTTCATTTTGTTTCTTTTTACTTTAATTGCGATTCACAGTCGGACCTGAGTGATTTCCTTATTTATTTGGTACCCCTTTACTGTGGATTTTTTTATTTTTATTTATGATCACGACCGATCTCCATTGGAAGACCTGCGAGGCCACTGACTGAAGTGATCACTCCAGCAGGTCCCCCTCAGGGTCCTTCCCCTTCACCACCCAGGCTTGATTGAAGTTAAGGTATCCATAGATTAAGGGTGCTACCAAAAATATCCGAGTGATACACTCTAAGTAAATTTATATATTTATTTTTTCTTTATTACTCTCAGTAAAATTGTTAACTTGTTTAAATACATTAGTTGTGCAGTTGAATTTGAGTGTGCATAATTTTGTATTGTCCATTGAGCGTTCCAAAAATTGTTCACTAGCCGCAAAGTACTAGCTCTTGCTCTAACTCACGCCCGAGATAAAATAAATATAGTTGGAAGTAAAATTCATAACAAATTGGCGCCCAACGTGGGGCCCGAATTAATTTTTTTGGAAGCGCTAAATGGACACTTACGATTCAGGTTTCAATGCAGGATATTTTTGGTCTGTTTAGATATAGGTTGATCGATTGAGGGTTGCCGGTATATTTTGTTATATACTTTCGATATTCTTGTTTTGGTACTGCGGTTATTTTTTTATATATTTTGATACAGTCTGGTAGGTAGTCATGGGGTGGCAAATCAATGCGTTGCATGCTCATGAGCTGGATTATGAAATCCAACTTCGGGGTCTTAAACCCAAGGGTCCTGTTGACGATCGCCGAAAGATTCTGAGGGGTTTGCTGTCGCAGGAGAGTGCAAATCGGAGTTTTTCTCAACCTAAAAATTCTTGCGAATTTGATAGGGATCACAGGGAAATCCTCGAATCCTTGGTCGATTTAAGAGCCAAGATTTCTGATTTTGTGGGAACTTCTTGTGACGTTAAGTATAAGAACTTAACCACCCGGCTCTGGCATGTCACCGGTCGTATAAACCGAATGATTGCTGGCTCCGATGCTGAACAGAAGATTCAGGAGGATGTATTGGTCCAAATTTTGATGTTAGAGAGTGATCTCGACAGCAAATTGAATCCGGTGACTTCTACTCCCAACACGACTGCTTCGAATCCACCTCAATTTAATATGCCCAGTCACTCCGTACCAGTCTATAAATGGGGTTTGAATAAATTTACGGGAGAGGGCTCCATTATGGCATTCCTGGAGAGGGTAGAGGCTCTCAGAGTTTCGCGAAATTGTAGTATAGAGGAACTGTTTGCGTCGGCTGGTGATTTGTTCGAATCCCAGGCTTGGACTTGGTGGCATAACCACCACATTAAAAATCGATTTGTAAATTGGGAGGATTTGGTTGATAAATTAAAAGAAACGTTTTTGCGAGACCATTATGATAGGAATTTGTTGGAGGAAATTAAGTCGAAGAAACAGGATTCTAAAGAACCGGTGGCTATGTTTATTAGTTCCATGGAGGGTCTATTTAATCGCCTCATTGTAGCCCCCAGTGAGAAAGATATTGTCGAGATTATTCAGGAGAATTTGCTTCCGGACTATGTTAAGGCCCTTGCCCTTCAGGACATATCATCCATTGCTGCTCTAACCAAGCTGTGTAAAAGACTGGAAAATTCTTTCCAGGTTTCCGGAACATATAGGGCCCCTGTTGCTCGAGCTAGGTTGATGGAACCTGACTTGAGTAGACCCGGTTTCTCCGGTCATGTCAATGTGGTGGAGTCAAGTTTCTCTTGCTGGAACTGTCAACGGTCTGGTCATAGGCATTCGGAGTGTTCGTCTCCGAAAACCTTGTACTGTTACGGGTGTGGTTTTCAGAACGTTACCCGTCCGAAATGTCCGAACTGTTCAAAAAACGAGCGCGGCTCTGGCGAGAGAAGTGGCAACTTTCTCGTCAGAGAAACTTCCCGACCAACTCCCGCTTCTACCAGAGGCCAAAAATCCAAGCAGTGAACGACTACCGATTTAGTCTCCCTGACTGGCGTGAGTGGCTTAATGTGGTTAAGGAATTTTTTTGTCTCAAGGAGAATGTTCCTGTTCAAACTCCTCACCCTGTGGGATCTCATTTCTCTCATCCGTCAATGTCAGTAAACCCCTTGTTTGTTAAAAAGGAATTTGACGAGCGCCCTTATCTGGATGTCCAGATTCTTGAGCATTCATTTTTGGCATTGGTTGATAGCGGGAGTTGTGCTTCCATCTTGGGTTTTGAGGGTTTGCATGTGCTGAAATCATTGAACTTATCTCTGTCAACGGATGAACCGGTTCATATTACTACTGCTGATGGCCAGGCGCAGAGTGTATTGGGTTTTGTTTGGGTCCCTGTAACATTGAATGGCATGACTAGACCAATTAAGATTTTAGTAATTCCGTCTTTAAAACAGAATTTAATTTTGGGTATCGATTTTTTGAAAGAGTTCGGTATTAGAGTAAATTTTCAAAGTTTGTCATATTCGGCAAGTCTTTCAGTGTCAATAGTCAATAAATTGCAGTCTCCTAACGAGTTAACTCACAATCAATTAGAGCAATTAGACCATATGAGGGAACTATATAAATCCATTGCACCAGCAGATAAATTGGGCTTAACCCACCTTATTAAACATTCTATTGATACTGGCAATGAAAAACCTTTTAGACAAAGACAGTACCCTTTATCTTATGCAATGTAGAAATGCCTTAATGAGCAAGTCGATTCAATGTTGCAAATGGGAATTATAGAACCGTCAAATTCACCCTGGTGTTCACCTATGTGGTTGGTCAAGAAGAGTGATGGTTCGTTCAGAGTATGTCTTGATGCTCGGAAGTTGAATTCAGTTAGCATTCCTAGCGCTTATCCAATGCCATTAATCGATTCAATCGTAACGAAAGTACGAGATGCTCGATTCTTGTCCTCCATTGATCTGAAGCAAGCTTTTCATCAGATTCCTCTTGATGAAGCATCAAGACCAAAAACCGCTTTTGCAGTGCATGGAAGAGGTATGTTCCAGTATCGTGTTTTACCTTTTGGATTGCATGACAGTGCTCAGAGTATGTGCCGATTGATGGATATGGTTATAGGACCTGCCCTGGAACCATATGTTTTTTATTATCTAGATGATATTATTATTGTCACGCCGGATTTTGATACCCATTGTGGGATTTTGAAGAAACTTTTTCTTCGACTTAAAGATGCTGGTTTAACGATTAATTTGGAGAAATGCCAATTCTGTAGACCTTCTTTGAAGTTCTTGGGCTATGTTGTGGATCATGAGGGATTGCGAACGAACCCTGATAAAATTTCGGCCATTATAGATTATCCTGTTCCCCGGAATGCTACTCAGATTCGGAGACTTGTTGGTTTGATTGGCTACTATCGAAGATTTTTGAAGGACTTTTCTTCTTTGTGTAGTCCGATTACAGATTTGTTGAAAGGTAGGAAAAAGGGACAACCTGTCCAGTGGAATGAGCAAGCGAATGAGTCATTTATAAAAATTAAGGAGTGTTTGACATCAGCTCCTGTTCTTGCTAGCCCTGACTATAAACGGCCTTTTGTTTTAATGTGCGACGCCTCTGACACTGGAGTATGGAGTGTTTTGTACCAAGAGGAAGATGGATTAGAGCATCCAGTTGCATATGCCAGTCGAACCCTGAACAGGTGTCAAAGGAAATATACAACTACTGAGAAAGAACTGTTAGCTGTTCTCTTTGGAATTGAAAAGTTCAGATATTATTTGGAAGGCACGCAATTCACTGTCCACACTGATCACTCTTCGTTAGTTTGGCTAAATACCATGAAGAATCCTTCTCCTCGAATAGCTAGGTGGATTGTTAAGTTATCCCAGTATTCGTTTACCATCGTTCATCGGAAAGGGGTTTGCAATAATGTAGCAGATGCTCTTTCTCGAAGTCTGGAAACCGTGTCCGTTTTGAACCTTACGAAATTAAGTGTTGATAAATTTTATAAGGATTTAATTGGGAAAGTTCAAGAATTTCCAGACCGATATCCTACTTTTAAAGCTGAAAATAACATTCTGTATAAGCACATTTTCCCGAAATATGCGTTGGATGGAAACATATGTGATTGGAAAATTGTGGTTCCTAATGCACATAGATTGGAAATTCTTGAAAAATTTCATAATCACGAAACTGGCGGTCATTTGGGTATGTCTAAAACTTTAGCTAGGGTTTCTGAACTGTATTATTGGGCGAATATGCGGGAAACTGTGTATCAGTATGTTAGGAAATGTTCCGTTTGTGCTGCAAGTAAATCCAGTAAATTACCTCAGGCCGGTCTCATGGGAAATTACCGCAATATTAATTTTCCTTTTCAGTTAATTTCCGCAGATCTGATTGGACCATATCCTAGATCTAAATCTGGTAACCAATACGTCCTGGTGGTCGTAGACTGGTTTACGAAATATGTGCTTGTTCATCCGATGGCGAAGGCGACTTCGAAGGCAATTGTTAAATTCATTGAGAATCAAGTGTTTCTTATATTCGGAGTTTGCCAAGTTTTTGCTTGCGATAATGGAAGTCAGTTTACTAGCAAGGAATTTAAAGATTTAATGAAGAAGTATAATGTTCAAAAGACTTGGTATAATGCTAAATATCATGCTCAAGTTAATCATACAGAGCGGGTTAATCAAACTATCATCACTGCCTTAAGATCTTATATTCATGAAAATCACAAAACTTGGGATCAGTCTATTCACCAAGTCGCTCAAGCCATCCGATTAGCAAAGCATGAGGTTACTGGATTTTCTCCTGCATTTTTGAATTTCGCTAGAAATATACCTGTTGATGGTTCTTTTTATGGTTTGATTGCTGAAAATTCTAGCAATAAAGTGGATATTTCAAGTTCAGTGCATAACCCCGATACAGTTCAAGAAATGCCGGCTATTTATCAGGATGTTCAAAAGAAATTATATGATTCATACTTGAAGAGTAAAAAACGGTATGACTTGAGAAGGAGGTCTGTTAAGTATCACGTAGGTGACTGTGTTTGGAAAAAGAATTTTGTTTTGTCAAAGGCCATTGATGGGTTTGCCGCAAAGTTAGCTCCTAAATTTATTCCCTGTATTGTAACCAAAGTTATCTCAGATTTGGTTTATCGGTTGAGTGACCGCGATGGTCGTGATTTGGGGAACTGGCACGTTTCGGATATTAAGCCCGATGTAACGATTGATGATGATTAACGATGATGAACAATTCCGCTCTACAGACAGGGGCGTACCTTGGTGTGTGTGATCAGCTTGGCGCAAAACTTGATGATCGCTCACATTGAGGTTGGGAAGAATACTTTTGTTCAGTATTCTGGAGGTGGTAAAAGTCCACCAAGTGTTAGTGCGGAGTAATCTTCAATCGCTTCGCGCTTATTGTGTCAGCTGTGTAAATGGCTGACCGTATCTCAATGTTGTCGTTGGTTATTTTGCGGTTTTTAGTTTAGGGTTGTTCGGTTTTGGCTTGAATTGTGTGATGCCCATTTCTCCAGAATGATTAGTGTCGATCATCACAGGGATTTTTTTATTTCCTCTGTTGGATCAACCTTCAGCTGATCCAACAGCTTCATCCTTACGGGTCGATAAATTCAGGTTGATGTGGTGTTGATTGCTATTGGTAGCGATATTTTCTTTTTTTGTTTTAATGCCGCCCTATGGTCTTTATTTTTTTGAGACCCGTAGGATTTTTGTTCATAGTCGATGTTTAAAGTTCCGACGTTACCTCTCCGTCTAGCTAGCCTTCAGCGGTGTTGCTCTTTAGGACTTAAATTGTAAGTTTTAGCATTAACGGTAATGGTCTGGTTCGCCATTGGTGTTGCTCTTTAGGACATAGATTGTAAGTTTCGGCATTAACGCTGATGGTTGAGGTTCGCTATTGGTGTTGCCTGTAAGGACCTAGTTTTAAAGTTTAGCTCAACGCTTGTTGCGATTCACAGTCGGACCTGAGTGATTTCCTTATTTATTTGGTACCCCTTTACTGTGGATTTTTTTATTTTTATTTATGATCACGACCGATCCCCATTGGAAGACCTACGAGGCCACTGACTGAAGTGATCACTCCAGCAGGTCCCCCTCAGGGTCCTTCCCCTTCACCACCCAGGCTTGATTGAAGTTAAGGTATCCATAGATTAAGGGTGCTACCAAAAACATCCGAGTGATACACTCTAAGTAAATTTATATATATTTTTTTCTTTATTACTCTCAGTAAAATTGTTAACTTGTTTAAATACATTAGTTGTGCAGTTGAATTTGAGTGTGCATAATTTTGTATTGTCCATTGAGCGTTCCAAAAATTGTTCACTAGCCGCAAAGTACTAGCTCTTGCTCTAACTCACGCCCGAGATAAAATAAATATAGTTGGAAGTAAAATTCATAACAACCCTAACTATTTTAACAACTCACCAAACTATGCCTGAACACTGATCACATACATAGAGTACGATGAAGCCCTAGCGCACATTAAGAACACTGCACCGGGGAAAGATAAAATTAAGGCAAAAGTCTTGAAAAGCCTAACTCAAGAAACACACAAACTGATCCTAACTGAATTGAACAACTGCATCACAAATGGCAGAATCCCAGAAACATGGAAAAACCATTTACACTGCTTCCAGTACTGGGCAAGATTTTTGAATGCATAATGAAGCAGCGGCTTGAAAAATTGATTGGAAAGTATATACCTACCTACCAATTTGGTTTCAAACAGCATCACTCGACTGTTCATCCGCTCTTTATTTTGGCCAACAATATACAAACTACCCACATAACTGACATAAAGACATCTTGCCTGTTTATGGACATTAACAAGGCTTTTGACAGTGTCTGGCATAGAGGCTTACTATACAAACTATACAAACTACACACACCAACATATCTACTACACACCATAAAGAACTTACTAGAAAACAGACAACTACAAGTACGAATTGACAAAACACTGTCATTTTCTTTTTCCCCTGAACAAGGGCTCCCTCAAGGATCCCCGCTCTCACCGTTTCTCTACAATATATACTGCCATGACATATACAATTACAACTTACCAGACAAAAATCAAATCGACAGATCGGCATACATATTACAATACGCAGACGACACGGCACTTATTGTACATGACAAAACTACTGAGAGAGCAGCTCAAAGACCCCAAACACTAACAAACAACACAATGACATGGTTTTATAAATGGAGACTAACACCAAACGCGTCAAAAAACCAACTTCTGCTCACAAACCACAGATTCAACGCTGACTCCCCTACAATAACTGCAGACGGCCAAACGACACAACCAAAAAACGACGTAAAATACCTTAGAATCACAATTGACCACAAACTTAAATTCACTAAACACATACGAAACATCAGGGCAGAAACAATAAAGAGAACAAAACACTCCCGATCACTAACCTACAAAGACAGAGGAATTAGCACAAACACCGCCACCAAAATATATAAAGCTATTTGTAGACCCTTGCTAGACTTTGGACATATACTCATGACCAACGGAACAGAAAGGACAAAACGTTATACACAAACAACAGAACAAATTGCACTAAGACTAATAACACGAATAAGACACCCCCAAAACCCACTACACAACCCCCCCACCCAACTACTATACGAGCGCACAAACATGACAAAGATCTCGGAAAGACTCATACAGCTACAGACAAAATGGACAAACAACCCCTACAACTGGACCATACTGAATCCCCTTTGTCTTACAAGACCAACCAGACAATCCCGCTTCCGTTTCCCTACATTAACGCTACTCGAACACTTACAAACGCTACGGACTAGTGGACAATAAAATAATTTATTCTTGCCACTGAAATCTTATTTATTTAATAGTATTGTTAACCTAGAATAAGAGAATTTTCATATTTGTTTTTCATTTAGATTAAGACTGCATGTATTAAACAAGGGCAGAAAGACCGATAGGTCGATAGCCTTTTTTAGAAATAAAGATGTTTACTACTACTACTCATTATTGCCGTGAGGTTAATTTCTTTGCACCATTGCCTTGACGGATCCAAAATGACGGATGAAAACATTAAATTGACAATATTTCGAAAACTAAACACAACTAACTCTTAATTTTAATACTGATTAAGATAAAGTTATCAAAAATGGGGCTTTCATTTGAAAAATTGATTTTGGGCGACACTTTGTACTAATAGTTATCAAAGTTTGGCGAAAATTCCATTAAAGAAGGTCCTTTTCAATAAGAAATGCAACTCAAACTATGTGGCACATATTCCCTTATAGGAAAAATGAATAGTTGTTCAAGTGGCTGCAACTGTAATTTTTTGCATAAAATTTCAAATATATCAAACACGGATAGACTTATGTATAGGATATTATACATAAAATATATTTAGAATTTCGAGTAGAATTCAAAAATGAAATAATATGTAGGGTGTTTCATTGAAAATAAGCAAATATAATATTAAGCTTGGAAATATTTTAGATCGCTTGCGCCTAATGAGCTCAGTATACTGTCCAATTTTCAAATCTCTCTTAGTTACACTTTACCAAAATTCGATCGCGGCGGTTCCCGGTAGGACACCCTGTATATATTATGATTGTAGATGTTTGATCTTGGGCCCCAAACGTGCAGTTGAAACTCGAATTTGAGTCCCAAACTTACACCCTAATTACACAGGTTAATTAGTTAAAAATCTCTTAATCCATTGGTATTATAGAACCGACAATAGCTTACCTCTTAAGAAGGCAGTTCTCCCTTAGAAGGGTTGTTAGTAGAAGGAACAACCTGTACCAACTGTAGGTCTCTACTCAAATTGGTACACCAATCCGGCAAACCTTACGTCTAAATAAGTCGCTAATCCTTCAGATTCAACAGTTTACTAGGTTCCGGCAGCAACAACTTCAATGACGAAAATCCATAAATTCCAAAATATTTGGTCCAAATTTAAAATAAAATTCCTGGGTTCCAGTCAAACACATTATTTATTATTTGGTGGTTTTGGGTTTAGAGAGAAGCATCATCTTAGAGAGAGCCATCAATTTGGGTTTAGAGAGAAGCACTCGACCATAGAACAGGTTCATAGAATAGTCATGAAAATTAGTCAAGATTTTGAAGAGACAAAATATTGTTCTGCAGTATTCATGGCTATATCGCAGACATTTGATAAGGTCTGGCATCCTGGATTCCTTTATAAGATAAAAAAGATGTTTCCTTTCGACTTATACGAATTAATCAAATCCTGCATTAGCAAAAGACAAATTCTCGTAAAATCGCAAGATGAGTACTCAGGAATATGTCCAGTAGAAGCGGGAGTGCCTCAGGGTAGTGTTTTGGGGCTAATTCTATTTCTCCTGTACTACACCTCAGATCTGCCAACAATGGAGCAAAATACCACAACTACATTTGCGGATGACACTGGTATCATGACATCACATACAAACCCTATAATATCTTCAGAACTACTACAAATAAATCTGACAAAAATTGAAAACAGGCTAAAGACATGGAGAATAAAGGCAAACGAGTCGAAGTCTGCGTATGTGACATTCACACTGCGAACTGGAACATGTCCTCCAGTAACTCTGAATGGCAAACAGGTTCCACAAACAGAGACCGTGAGGTATCTTGGTAAGCACTTGGAACGCAGACTGACATGGAAAACACACATATGGACTAAAAGGAACCAACTCAACCTACAATATCAGAAAATGCACTGGGTGATAGGTAAAGGATCGAAACGCTTACTAGAAAATAAACTACTTATCTATAAAATAATAATTAAACCCGTCTGGACATACGGAATTCAACTGTGGGGTTCAGCATCCAACTCAAATATTGCAATTTTAGGACATTTAGTGTTAAATACAAAGACAGTATTAGTGCACACCCAAACCAATTGACAACTAACTTGATGAACAGCGAACCTGAAAGACTGAAGATATTTAAACCTCCAGATTAATTAACCGATTTAGATTGTAATGCATTCTGGTATGCAGACTAATTAACTTGCCCTGTACATAAATAATTAATTGAATTAAGGTCGAAAAGGTATATGCCACTGGGTGGACACCTAAATATGATATTCTCTGATGTAAAATATTGACATAACATTTACTTATTGTTTTGTAGACAGATTGTAAATATACTGTAATAATAATAATAATAATAATATACAAATCAAGTGAAGTCGTGTCAAAATTGAAAGTAGCAACAACTATGCCTACAAACTGATGATGGTGGAAAGACACCGAAACGTTTTCGATATGAAATAATCAATAATGATTGACTAGAACCCAGGAATTTTATTTTAAATTGAATTAAAATACAGTGCGGAAGGTATACACAATTTGGTCCAAAGCCAAGTCGCTGACAAAGCATTTACAAGACCGTTCTAAAAGTACCTTACCTAATTGAACTGCCAAATCAAACTTTTAATGCCTCAGTCATCAGCAATGAAATAATTCATCAATTTCACCGCAAACTTATTAACATTGGCGACCGCCAAACACACTAAGCTACGCGAGCCATCGAAATTTCAGCCTGTGGTATTCCAAAAACGTGAAGAGTAACTTTCAAGCAATCATATAAATTTGGAGTTAATCAAAATGTTCGCAGCACAAATTTACGGTTGTACCGTCTCTTTTTCATATGTTCATCCTGATGAATGTTTAATAATTCCATAATTTTAAACGATGATACACAAAAATGACAGTGGAAGTAGTGAACTTTTGAATGATTGATCAAATGACCCTCAAAATTTGATTCATTCGAACATGATTTAGCACGAACATGACATGTTCTTTCAGCATTTCTCCCACCTGAGAGACGCTCAACTACACTAAGTTAGTGTAGTTTAGTGACTAGTGACTCACTTAACACAAGAGATCTTCCAGTAGCAAACCTCTATAGTAAATATGCCTAAAACTGACATACTGAAATGTGACCAAATACTTAAAATTAAACATCTGTAGGCAATACATACTCTAGACTAGAAATGTTCGTTACATAAACTTTTGCGGCACCTTAATAGTACGTCCACTTGGCGAAATGCGTTCAATTGGCACAGGGCCACCGTCTATAGGTTTCACGAACTTTATCGCACTCCTGAGAGATTCAACGACGTGTTGGGGATCATTTTCACAAATATTCGGTTCATTGGTCACTGGTATAAGTTGAAAACCCTCCGCAGAACTTACAGGTTTATTCACATCACTTTCCAAAGGGTACAATCGCTGAACTGGCCTCAATAAAGATCCTCTAGCAGTATTTACGCGCACAAGTCGGATCTGTCCATCTTTTCAAGGAATCAGCTCGCTCACTCGTCCCAACGGCCACTGGACACGATTGTCCATGTCATTCCCCACAAGTACCACTTCTCCTAGGGAGATTTGCCTGCTAGGCTTCTTGGAACTCCAAGACTTCAACTGACCTAAGTATAATGTTCTAAATCTCAGTCTCAAGTCGTCTCTGAGTTTGTATTTATAAAGAATCCTTTTACACAGCGATTGAAAGTCAACAATATCACATTGATAAAACGTAATATTGATAAAAATAAATAGGTCATTGATAAAACCTCATTTAGCTGAAAGATCCGGAAGCTTTAGACTTTACGTGAAATGATGCGAAAACGTTTTAGTTCGGAATACTTGGGCCAGTTGAAGCTATTTTGCGAGGGAAAAGTGACCCGCCAAGTTGACATTGGTGAGCTGGTACTCATCGGCAGCGACAATACGAAGCGTTTGGAATGGCCCATCGGACGAGTTGTAGAAGTTCTTCTAGGAAGGGATGGGCAGATTCGTTTAGCCAAAGTGGAGACTATCAAAGGATGCTTGCTTCGTTCACTACAACGATTATTTCCATTGGAGTGTGGACGTTATCCTGAAAGACTTTCAGAGTTGGACGCTGTTAAGCCTCGTGTTCGAACTGAGACTGAAGTGGATTCACCTATGACTTCGGCAGAATGCGAAAACCAACAGATGCAGCTTTCCCAGAAGAGTCGTGAACCTGATATTGAAGATATCGGTATTGAAGTCGAAAAAACGACTCGGTGTGGACGTATTAGTAAGATTCCAAGTCGTTATTTAGAATAGAGTTTGTTCTATAGTTAGTTTGATGTACTTGCCATATCAGCTCTGTTTAGCATTACAAACTTAATTTTTTTCAGTTTTAAGAAACATTTTTGTCAGCAATGTTTCTTAGGTGGGAGAATGTCAGAGATGCGAGTAAATACGACGGATGAATGGAGAGAGAAAAAAGAAACCCGGTAAGATTTTGACATTGTCAAAAAAAAAGTAAAGTTTTTATGTACAGACATCTCGGTGGTTTTCTTAACGAACCCGTCGGCGGCCCTTTGAAACGGGTAGTTTCTTTTGGTGCACGACACAACAACACCCATGCTTTCTCCTCATTCTTCAAAAATAGCGGTCTTGCAAAATCTACCGCTGTGATCTCAAATACAGCCGCATCCCGAACACGGTTTAATGGAAGAGGAGGTCAATTGGTTACAAATGACTTACATTTTTGTCGTTTACATATGACACAATTAGAGATAGCCGATCTGATAGCCCGTCGCCCTCCAAGAATCCAATATTTTTCACGCGATATACCCATAAGTCCTTGTGTACCCACATGTAAAGATCCAACGTGTTATTCAAAAATAAGCCGTATAACCAGATCAGGGTTTGCTGGCAAGACTATCGGCAAACGGAACCGCTTAGCATCCTCCTCAATAAAAGGACTTAGATTAGTTAAACGGGGATCATGTTACCCATGAAAACTTTTCTTTTGCATAAGCTTTAAATATCGTTTCGTATATTTTCCTGACAGTACTTTAATTCACTCCAATAAATTCCCGGGTTTCAGTCAATTTTATTGTTTAATATTTAAAATGTTACAAATACGTTTCGGTGTCTTTCTCCACCATCATCAGTTTGTCTAAAATATACATTTACAGTTATTATTAATTTATATAAAATTTTCCATCAAAATTCACACATTAAAATACAAATCACACACATATTAAAAAGTACATCAAGAACATTGGTTTTCAGGTGATGAGTCAGGACAAACATATCTGGGCAAAGACTAGAATCTATTGTTTAGAGATTTTAATTTAATTTTAACTTACGTGTATAGTTGTTTACACCTTAACATTCAACTGGTCACTGAATTTTCCATATTTTACTCGATATCAAGCGAGCTAAACAAAAAAAAACTGTTTATCTTTCGCCCTTTTTTTGCATTCTAGGCATTGCTTGGAAATTCCTCAATATCAGGTGTATTTACTTCATTTACTTGGTCCATTCAGTTCATGCATGCGATCATTTAATTAGTGTATGATGCACAGAGCTAAGATTGTCTGTGTCTGATCTGAAATTCATTGCATTTTGATGTTTTTTAATTTGTATCATTTCATGGATTCTTCTCTTATTATAGTTGTCCTCATTGATCAATATTTGTGTTATCGAAATCAAAATAAATTTCAAAAACACTCACAAAAACAAACTTTTATTGTGCATGTTGTGCTAATGCTATGGCATTCTCCTTAACCGTTCTTAAACTATACTTATGTTCGTATATTCTTTTCTTTAAATATTGCCCTGTTTGACCTATGTATGTTTTGTCACAGTTCAAACAGTCAATCTTGTATATTACGTTGGGTGTGTCCAACTTATCGCTTCTAGGTTTAAATTTTGTAAAACACTCTAGTAATATTATGTGGTTTTAAAACATTTTTTATTTTTGTGTTAATTTCTGGTGTGGCAATGTGCGGTAATGATACATACTTGATTTCACCTTCTTTTTTCTTTTTTATATTATTTATGTTGTTCCATTTATTTGCATTGTAGATTTTATTAATTCTTTGTTTTATAATTGGTTCGAAGAAAACTTTGGGATAGTTGTTCATTATTAGTATCTTTTTTATTTTTTCAAGATTTTTTTGTCTGTATCTAAAATGTGCTAATTTTATCGCTCTATCAGTAAGAGCTGTTACAACACTTTTTTTATATTGTATAGGTGCGTGGTAATTCAAGTATCTACCAGACCACACATCCTTTGTGTACCAGTTTGTTTTTATTTCCCCAGTATCGTCATATATAACCGTCATATCCAAAAAGTTTAATGATCTGTTTTTGTCTTCCTCAATGGTGAATTTAATGGTCTCATGGAATAAGAAGGAATTAAACTTATCTAGTGTGTATTGAACTTTTTGGTTTGGCAGGCACATTATGCAGTCATCATGAAATAAGGGAACATACATCATTACCCTAAAATGAATTTATTGGGGTGGTAGAGCTGTGCCTTAAGTCCACTTACTTCCGGTACGAGGACAATTTCTATTCACAAATATATGGAGTAGCTATGGGGTCTCCCATAGCTGCAACAATTGCAAACCCTGTAATGGAAAGTCTGGAAGAAAAACTAATACCTGATTTAAACTTTAAGTGTGGATTTTTTAAAAGATACGTTGATGACTGGATAATGTGCCTGCATAATGTGGTTTTCAGAATCTAGCTCATGAGCATGCAACGCATAAATTTACCACCCCATGACTACCTACCAGACTGTATCAAAATATAAAAAAAATAACCGCAGTACCCAAAAAGAATATCGAAAATATAGAATAAACTATACCGGCAACTATCAATCGATCAAACAATATCTAAATAGACCAAAAATATCCTGCATTGAGTCCTGAACCGTAAGTGTCCATTTAGCGCTTCACAAAAATTATAAAAGACCCCAGGTTGGGCGCCATTTTGTTATGAATTTTACTTCTAACTATAATTATTTTATCTCGGGCGTAGGTAAGTAAGCCTTACTGACGAGTCCAATAGGTAGACCCGGGACGAAACGCAGGGCTCATCACATAACACCATAATTAGTGACAATGAAATTGACTGAAACCCAGGAATACATTGGAATGAAATAATATATACTGCCATGATATCTATAATTACCACTTACCAGACAAAAACCAAATAGACAAATCAGCGTACATATTACTATACGTCGACGAAACTGCACTAATAGTACACTACAAAACCACTGAAAAAGCGACTGAAAGACTGCAAACACTAACGAACAATACAATGTCATGGTTCTAATGATGGAGACTAACACCAAACGCGTCAAAAAATCAACTTCGACTCACAAACCACAGGCCTCAACGCTGACTCCCCTACAATAATTGCAGACGGCCAAACGACAGAACCAAAGAATGACATAAAATACCTAGGAACCACGATTGACCACAAACTTAAATGCACTAAACACATGCGAAACATCAGGACAGAAACAATAAAGAGAACAAAACACTTCCGATCACTAACCTACAAAGACAGAGGAATTAGCACAAATACCGCCACCAAAATATATATGGCTATTTGTAGACCCTTGCTAGACTATGGACATATACTCATGACCAACGGAACAGAAAGGACAAAACGTTATATACAAACAACAGAACAAATTGCACTAAGACTAATAACACGAATAAGACACCCCCAAAACCCACTACACAACCCCTCCACCCTACTACTATACGAACGCACAAACATGACAAAGATTTCGGAAAGACTCATTTACAGACAAAATGGACAAACAACGCCTACAACTGGACCATACTGAATCCCCTTTGTCTTACGACACCAACCAGACAATCCCGCTTCCGTTTCCCTACATCAACGCTACTCGAACGCTTACAATCGTAACTGACTACTGGACAATAAATTTAAGATTCCTGTTTGTCAGAATTAGAATTATGAAATTGTTAACCTAGAATAAGATTATTTTTCCTTTTGTTTGTTTATTTATATTAAGACTGCATGTACAAAACAAGGGCAGAAAGACGGATAGGTCGATAACCTATTTTCATGAGAAATAAAGATGACTCATAAATATCAAAATTTACCGATAACGAAATCAGGCTGATGATGGATTATACCCATTTTTAGACGGGCTACAGAACAGACAATAAATAAAATAATTCCAATTTGTATATTTGTCGGGTTCAACAGAGTCATATTAATATCTTGGGCTACACAACGATGCATATATAGATATATATATATATATATATATATATATATATATATATATATATATATATATATATATATATATATATATATATATATATATATATATATAATATTTGTATATCTGGTCACTCAACTAAGTGAGACCTCTCAAATGTGAAGGTAGAAACAACTATACGCACAAACTGATGATCGTGGAGAAAGACAACGAAACGTATTTGTAACATTTCAAATAATAAACAATAAAATTGACTGAAACCCAGGAATATTTTGAAGTGAATTAAAGTACAGTCAGGAAAATATACGTAACTTCTCTCTAAATCCAAATTGATGGTCAAGTATTAGTTTTTTTGTTTGAATAATTTGCTTCAGGCGCCTCTTTATTAGTTTTCCGGATACTGTTGATATTACCGGAAGCAAGCTTAACGGTCTATAAGAAGTCACCTGTGGGTTTTTTCCTGGCTTTGGTATCATGAGCACTTCATGTGCCACCTTCAATTGGAGAGGAAAGTAACTAAGTCGTAGTTTAGCATTAAAAAGAATTGTAATTAGATTGAATGTTTTGATAGGTAGTTCTATCATAATTGTTTAGTGAGAAGTTGTATTTTCCTTACTAACACCCGGTTGATCTTTGACTCGATCAACCCAAACGCGGGAAATCGGATCAATGTTTAATTGATCCTCTTTCTAGGATTTGCTGGTCCTTCCTACAGTAAAACTCCAAGCCAACGGTAAAAATACATTTAATGACTGCTTAAATTATTATAGAAATGACAAAATCCACCACTAAATCCCTTCATTTATCCCTCACTTTCACTACTGTTCTCAAAACAACCTTAAATTAACTAGAAATTGAACAATGGTGATATTCTGAAAAACCTTGTGATTAATTGTTTGCTGTTGATAACGCACGAACGGATGAATTGTTGCAATTCCAGTCATTGTCTAAGAACTGTTGCGGTAGAATCACCAACCACACCGATTTTAACGGTGGAATAGTACTGCACGTATTCGTTGGTAAGATTGTTAGTACAATTTCGACACTTCACTATTTAAATACTGTGAGTCACGAAAGTGCAATGGAGACTATACGAATTGTATAGTGTACAAATGGAGAATGTATATAGTGTAAATTATACGAATTTTCTATACGTATTGTATAGTGCAAATATTAACGCCCGTTGGAAGAACTTGATCTTGTAACGTCTTGTATCAACAACTCCTACAATAAGGACTCAGCGCTGGTTTTAGAAATGCCTCTGGCGTCACGGAACGAAGGGTTAAAACTACCAAATAGAGCCGAGATTTGTTGATTTTTTCTGTGCGTTATTCTAAATTATTGTCATTTGTGAATAAATTTAGTGATTTAAGTGATTAGTTTACGATGCCGAATAAGTGTTGTGTCCCTGGGTGCCACGGGAACTATACAAACAATAATAAAGCTTGAGTCTTTAGGTTTCCCAAAGACAAAACCTTGGACCATAAATGGCTTAACGCAATTCCCCGAAAGAACTTTGTGCCAAGTGTAAAGATTTATTAAGTACTAAATTTAGAAGGGTGTATTTGCAGTAATGATCAAAACAGTGCAACAATATTTAAAGTTGAGCAACCAGCTAATGGGGCTCCAGTAATCTCCTGGGCTGCTGTAATTAGTAATGATTTACAAGTTAATACATATTTATATGGAAATGTAGTAACTGTACAAATGGATACTTCTAAAACACCTTTTTTAGCAAGTAATTTGGACGAAATCAGAAAAGTGCTTGATACTATTGGAAATTTGAAAAGTTTTCCTTTGGAGACAAAACATGACAATTCGAACTATGAATGTGATAATGTCGACAGTCGAGACACAAATAACACAGTTAGGTCAAAATTTAAACAAATAATCATATTTATCTGTAATATTCTTAAAAGTTTGGCACTGGAGAATGGTATACCTTCGAATTTTGCACAAGAAATCGAATTCATTTCTGAACAACTCAAACTGATGACAGTTTCTAAAGACCGATATAGATATTCGAGTAAAACATTAGTTTTATGTTCAATTTGATATACAATCAGCCCGCCTGCATACACATATTTAAGAAATCATGGACCTATAATTTTACCCCACCCTGAAACATTGAAAGGAGTTTGTAACAACTTTTTAACTGATCCCCATATCGATGAAAAGCAGGCTTTCTCAACATACGCAGAAGCTATTTTTAAATATTTGAATAATGAAGATAAACATGTTAATCTGCTCATGGATGAAATTCACGTTGATCCATATTTAAATTATAAAAGTGGTAATATTGCAGGAGCAGCAGTAAATAACAGTTCATTAGCCACAACTGCTTATACACTTATGATTACCAGTATTTGCTCAAATTTTAAAGAAGTGGTTCATATTGCACCCGTTTGTAAAATAAATCACGAATTGCTTTTCGGTTTTGTCACAAAAATAATAAAACGATTAGAGGAAATTGGGTATAAATTTCTTCCCAAAAAATTCCCCGGGTTTCAGTCAATTTTATTGTTTATTATTTAAAATGTCATAAATAAAATCGGTGTCTGTCTCCACCATCATCAGTTTGACTAAAATATACATTTACAGTTATCATCAATTTAAATAAAAATGTTTCATCAAAATTCACATATTAAAATACAAATCACACACATGTTAAAAAGTAGATTAAGAACAATGGTTTTCAGGTGATGAGTCAGGACTAACATGTCTGGGAGAAGAATAGAATCTATTGTTAAGAGATTTAAATTTAACTTACGGGTATAGTTGTTTCTACCTTCACATTTGACTGGCTATTGAATTCCATATTTTATTCGATATCGAGCGAGAGAACAAAAAAAACCTGTTTATATTTCGCTTTTTCTTTGCATTCTAGGAATTGCTCTGCAATTCTTCAGGGCAGAAAGGCAGGGTCTACCTAAGCCTTACTGACGAGTCCAATAGGTAGACCCGGGACGAAACGCAGGGCTCATCACATAACACCATAATTAGTGACAATAAAATTGACTGAAAAACCCAGGAATATATTGGAATGGATAATAAATAATAAAATTGCCTGAAACCCAGGATTTTTTTTGGAATAAATTGAAGTACAGTCAGGAAAATATACACAACAATAATTGGGTAAAAGTATTTTGTGTAATTAGTGACAATTCGTTTTGTAATTTTCCTGACCGTACTTTAATTCATTTCAATATATTCCTGGGTTTCAGTCAATTTTATTGTTTATTATTTAAAATGTTACAAATACGTTTCGGTGTCTTTCTCCACCATCATCAGTTTGTCTAAAATATACATTTTTACATTTATTATCAATTTAATTAAAAAAAAAATTTTCACAAAATTAACATATTAAAATTCAAATCACACACATATTAAAAAGTACAATTTGGGACCTTGGTTTCCAGGTGATGAGTCGGGATAAACATGTTGGGGAAAAGACTAGAATCTATTGTTTAGAGATCTAAATTTGACTTACATGTTTAGATGTTTCTTCCTTTATATTTGGTTGGATATTGAATTACCTATTTTATTCGATATCGAGCGAGTGCCCGAAAAACCTATTTATATTTCGCCTTTTCTTTGCATTCTTGGAATTGCTCTGTAATTCTTCAATATCTGCTGTTTAATTTTTATTTATCAGGTCCATTCAATTCATGCATGCGATCATTTAATTAGCGTATGATACACAAAGCGAAGATTGTCTGTATCTGATCTGAAGTTTATTGCATTCTGATGTTTCTTAATTTGTATCATTTCATGGATTCTTCTCTTATTATAGTTTTCCTCATTGATCAATATTTGTGTGTTATCGAAATCAAAATCATGCAAAATTTGTTGTGCATGTTGTGCTAATGCTGTTGCATTTTCGTTAACCTTTCTTAAGCTATACTTATGTTCGTATATTCTTTTCTTTAAATATTGCCCTGTTTGTCCTATGTATGTGTTGTCACAGTCCAAACAGTCAATCTTGTATATTACGTTAGGTGTGTCCAACTTATCGCTTCTAAGCTTAAATTTTGTAAAACACTCTTTTGCTAAGTTGTTTTTAGCTTTCTCCGCTATAGTAATATTATGAGGTCTTAAAACATTTTTTATTTTTGTGTTGATTTCTGGTATGTGCGGTAATGATACATACTTGATTTCACCCTCTTTTTTCTTTTTTATATTATTTATGTTGTTCCATTTATTTGTATTGTATATTTTGTTAATTCTTTGTTTTATAATTGGTTCGAAGAATTCTTTGGGATAGTTGTTCATTATTAGTACCTTTTATATTTTTTCAATATTTTTTTGTCTGTATCCACAATGTGATAATTTTATCGCTCTATCAGTAAGAGCTGTTACCACACTTTTTTTATATTGAATAGGTGCATATGATTGGTAATTCAAGTATCTACCAGACCACACATCCTTTGTGTACCAGTTTGTTTTTATTTCCCCATTATTGTCATACACAACCGTCACATCCAAAAAGTTTAATGATCTGTTTGTGTCCTCCTCAATGGTGAATTTAATGGTTTCATGGAATGCATTAAACTTATCTAGTGTGTATTGAATTTTTTGGTTTGGCAGGCACATTATGCAGTCATCCACGTATCTTTTAAAAAATCCACATTTAAAGTCCAAATCAGGTATTAGTTTTTCTTCCAGACTTTCCATTACAAGGTTTGCAATTGTTGCAGCTATGGGGGACCCCATAGCTACTCCATATATTTGCGAATAGAAATTGTCCTCGTACCGGAAGTACGTGGACTTAAGGCACAGCTCTACCGCCCCAATAAATTCACCTTCAGGCAATGATGTATATTCCCTAGTTTCAGACCATTTATTTCTTATGCACTGTATTGAGTAAACTGATGATGGTGGATACAGACACCGAAACGTATTTGTAACATTTTAAAAAATAAACAATAAAATTGACTGAAACCCAGGTATACATTGGAATGAATTAGTGACAATAACTCAATTAATGGTAAAGCGATGGCTAATTGTTCTTCCAAAAAAGAGCTTAGCATTGTCTATCAACATCCCTCAGATCCAAAAAGACCCTTAATTTATTTATTTGATTCTGTACATTTACTAAAGAGCATTTTTGACAACTCGCTCAATTCAAAACCAAATCAAGCATTCACTTACCCTGATTTTCTTACTGGAAAAGAGAAATGTGCTTGGTTTCCAGCAGTACAAGAATTACATGAGCTGGAATCTCATAAATTTCTTAAATTTGGCTACAGTTTGGGGTTTACAAAGTTTTGGTAAGGACATTCCTTATTCACAAGATATGGCAGACTTTTAAAGATTATAATTAATTAGTGGAACATAGTCAATGTAAAAACACCACTAAAGGGAATGAATTTAAGTGAGATTTTCCAGGAGCCCATACGAAATTCCGATTTAAGTGACCCAAAATTAGATTTTTGAAAGAAATGCTATCATGGCTAGGTACTTGGAAATCAGATAAATTTTGTAACAAATTAACAAGGCAGGCTCATACCGCTTTAAGTCACACTATTTATGGAGTGCCAGAAATGATCAGATATTGCTTTGACGACGTTAATTTAAATTATATCCTTTTGGGAAAATTACAAACTGATCCTTTAGAAAATAGATTTGGCAAATACAGGCAATTAACTGGCGGTCATTATCCCATTTCCATTCGACAACTCTATGAATCCGAAAAAAGACTAAGAATTCAATCCATGTTAACACTACAATCTCAACATTTTGGAAATTTGAACATTCACAAGTTTTATGAGCCGACTGATTATAATAATTCAGAGGAAAATTCGAACGAGATTGCCGACATATTGATAAACTTTTTCATTGAGGATACTGACATAGACAATGTTAAAAGTGAGATGCCAGTTATTACTTATTTAGGAGGATACTGCAGCCATATTGCTTTAAATAAAGTAAAATGGAGCTCTTGCAAACATTTATTAACACTAGGTGAAGAACTTATTGTGGAAGACAACTTTAAACTTATAAGTAATTTAAATCGAGGTGGACTTCGTTATCCTAACGAATCTGTAGTTCAAGTAGTTCTCACCTCATATCATATTTAAAAAGTTACTTAATACTCACGAAGAGAAATTTTTAAACATTTTCTTCACAAAAATCATTTCTATGTAGCTGTAGTATAAAGTTGTAGGCAACTGTCTCTTGTTAGAATATACATATAGTAACTCATATAAGTCACAACTTTACTAATTAAATCATATGCTGATGTGATATTACTAGAATATTAGTTTACACAGATGTCTATATAAAATAGCCCTATTTCAATAATCGCGTTTTAAAGCAAATAAAATCAGTAGGGCCGATAACAAATGTTTTGTTTCTCATTGATCACCGATGTGCTCGACCGCCTTCGGCCGGTGACGTCACATGTCAGCGCTTGGTCCTTATTGTAGGAGTTGTTGGCAGAATTCGTCAACCTCTTGTGATTTAACTAAATTGTATTTTATTTGATTAATATTAATCATTGATACTTAGCCTTTCACAGGAGATGTTTGTTTACATGTGTGGCGAGTTTAGGTAGATCACTGATCTGCCTAAAAAGTATGGCAGCACTGACCGCAAATTGATAGCGTTATCCTAACATCAAAATAGTTCTTTTACTTTCTCTTTCTTTGTTTTGTGTTTACCCATGTTTACTATAATTTTCAATAATTATGAAGTAACAGGTATTTACATAATGTTAATGAGGCACATTACATTGAAAAACATTGTTGCCATCCTTCTGATCTAGGTTTTTGCAAATATCTCAATTCTGAATAACAGTTAATATTTTTTACTATTTTTCTTGTACTCCTAAAACACCCCCAGACAACACCCCCAGAGGAATAACGCCAGTTTTGAATTACCCTGTATTAAAACATATTAGAATATTTTGAAATCTCATCGGACCAAAAGGTACATTGCAGTAAAGGCTGTCATGGATCCATCGTTTGGATTCAAAGTCAACTAATCAACTCTATCAATCAAGAAAACTATCAAACTCAAATTAACCTAAAAGTTTTTATGTGTACTTTGTTTATGCGCGGATTGTTCATTCGCGTATAGTTTATGGCTATGGAATATACGTTTTTATTAGTTTTTCCATTGGAAACGTTCTTAAACAAGGAGAAAATGAGGTCCCGCATTCGATATTACAGATCCTTATAATATTAATTGCATAAACAGGGAAAGCGAAGGAATACCTCGGCGCTGAGGGAAGGGTTTAACTGGGTAGACAGCCAGGCTGGAGCCTCACACAACCCACAGCGCGAAAATACCAGCTCTGGACAGAGAGCATCCATGACAAAAAAGAACATCACAAACTATATTTTTCAATTCAATCAATATTTGAATGGTGTAAAAATTATACATTTTACACGATTACATCATCTTTAATTGTAACTTTGATTCAAATGACATTAAATTTTGCGCCCTATCGGAAGAAAAATCAACCTTAAAGTCTATACTTAGATTGAATGGTAATTTATGGTAGTTTGGTCCAGGTAAACTGGAATCTTAAGGCCCGTTGTCCTTTGGATCCTTTGGTCCTTGGTCCTTTGGAATCGTACGAAACGGAGCGAATGATCCAATTTCATTGCTAGGTACTGAAGCTCGTCCAATAGATCTCTAGAAGTCATTCGTATGAATTCGGTACGAAACAAATGGGATTTGTTCGCATGTTTGCAATTTTTCTGACTGAATAACGAATATTTTTGTTACCCACCGAACTGAAATGATGTTGAAAAACTAATAAGTCTTTCTGATTATTTTTTAAATCTTCAATTGGATTATGGAATTCTCCAAATTCTTTTTGTGTTGCTTTGCAACAGAATTGTTTTATTCTTTTTAACTGTAATCGTTTTCTCACAAGATAACTGATTATTATATAATTGTATTTTTTTCGACGATGCTAAATTTGTGTTTCCAAAAATCCTGCTTAAGATTCGCGGGCGGCTGTGTGCCAGACCTACGACACCGTAACGCATTCCGCTGAGGTTGAACCGTGCCATAAGAAGTTATCACTTCAAAAAACTTGCACAAAATTATAATGTTCCAGAATCTTTTGGAGAACTTCTTATCTTAACTGGTACTTGGGAAGACTGATCTTAAGTCTAAAAGAAGTGTAGTGAATTTCTTGGTATAGACATCGCAGCTTCCTATGTCAGCTTCAAGTTCGGCGACTGTCGACGTTTCCAACAACAGGTCATACAGTTCACAGTCAATTTTGCTCAGACAGTCAAATTTTGAACGTAAAATTTCGAGGGAAGCTTGTATAATATCTTTGGCAGGATTTTCCGCATGTAACTCCACTTCTAGTTCATTCGCGGATCGTGTCAACGCACTCTGGTACGCGGTACGGTTTTTCTTTGTAACTTCAAGTCACGTAGCCATGATAAATGTTTTGCAAACCCGATTCAAAATTACTCAAAATTTCGAGGTTAAAAAGACAAAGATCGAAACTCGGTAAAAGATTGCAAAACTCAATTACGCTGGGACGGATTTTCCACCCACTCTTCAGAGTTACACACCTGCTTATGCACAGACCGAAAAGTTCCACTATTTTTTCCAGAAAATGTCCTGTTTCAATGTCACAATATCAAATGACAATGTCAAAATCTTACCGGTTTTCTTTTTTCTCTCTCCATTCATCCGTTTCGTATACTCGCATCTCTGACAGGTGTGCCTTTTTTGCTTGTGCCGTTTTTCGCGCTGTACATTCTGAGTTGTGTACCAGTTTGCCCACTGTTAGTTTTATGCAAGTCCTTAGGCGATTTACAGCACGATGTGATAGACCCAAGACTGTGTACAGCGACAATGGTACCGATTTCGTGGGTACTGAAAACTGATTTCAAAGACCTGATTAGGTCAAGATCATCGCGACTTGTAGTGTTTACAGAATTTCATTGTATTTTAATCCTTCATCTGCTAGTTGGTGGAACGGCTTCTGGGAACGGATGGTGGGAGCATTAAAGCATATTTTTCGAAAGGTTCTAGGCCGAGCATGCCTTACTTATGAGGACCTCGTTACACTTCTTTGCGATTGTGAGGCTGTCATAAAACAACGTCCACTTACTTACCTTTCCAGTGATGCGAATGACCTGATTCCTTTGACACCCATGGTTTTTGAGAGAGCTAGTGAGTTCTGGCGTACCTGATTGCGATATTGTTTACTCTCAATCGCTGTGCAAAAGGGTTCTTTATAAATAGAAACTCAGAGATGACTTGAGACTGAGATTTAGAACAGAATACTTAGGTCAGTTGAAGTCTTGGAGTTCCAAGAAGCCTAGCAGGCAAATCTCCCTAGGAGAAGTGGTACTTGTGGGGAATGACATGGACAATCGTGTCCAGTGGCCGTTGAGACGAGTGAACGAGCTGATTCCTGGAAAAGATGGACAGATCCGACTTGGGCGCGTAAATACTGCTAGAGGATATTTATTGGGGCCAATTCAGCGATTGTACCCTTTGGAAAGTGATGTGAATAAACCTGTAAGTTCTGAGGAGGGTTTTGAACTTAAACCAGTGACCAGTGAACCGAATATTTGAAAAATGATCCCTAACACGTCGTTGAATCTCTCAGGAGTGCGCTAAAGTCCGCGAAACCTATAGACGGTGGCCCTGTGCCAATTGAACGCATTTCGCCAAGTGGACGTACTATTAAGGTGCCGAAAAATTTTATGTAAAGAACATCTAGTCTAGATTATCTATTGCTTATAGATGTTTAATTTTAAGTATTTGGTGACATTTCAGTATGTTAGTTTTAGGCATATTTACTATAGAGGTTTGCTACTGGAAGGTCTCTTGTGTTGAGTGAGTCACTAACTTAGTGTAGTTTAGCGTGTCTCAGGTGGGAGAAATGCTGTCAGTTTCGATCTTACTAAAGAAAAACACGAAAAACTGAATGACGTTTGAATTGTATTGATTTTTTTTTATATATCATATTTGTTTTTAAATGATCGGTTGATCTACAATTAAAAACGTTCCAGGAAATGAAGGAGGAAGTACCAATCGAATAACATAGCATAAAAAGAGATACAACTATAAACAATCCAGATGTACAGGCACCAGCATGTCATGTTCGTGCTAAATCATGTTCGAATGAATCAAACTTTGAAGGTCATTTGATCAATCATTCAAAAGTTCACTACTTCCACTGCCATTTTTGTGTCTCATCGTTTAAAATTATGGAATTATTAAACATTCATCAGGATGAACATATGAAAAAGAGGCGGTACAACCGTAAATTTGCGCTGTGAACATTTTGATTAACTCCACATTTATATGATTGCTTGAAAGTGCATTCGGATAAACGTTTTCATGCAGGTGATGTTTGTACATTTTCATCGAATAAAAACATGATTAAGCATCGAAATATGCATTCGAACCAAAAATGTCGTTGCAGTGTTTGTAACAGTTTAATTTCGCAGTAAATTCAACCATTACTGAAACATCCATTTAATGTAGAGCGTTTGGTTCCGTATCAAAATGTGGAAAGATTTTTTTACTCTTCGCGTTTTTGGAATACCACAGGCTGAAATTTCGATGCCTCGCGTAGCAGAGTGTGTTTGGCGGTCGCCAATGTTAATAAGTTTGCGGTGAAATTGATGAATTATTTCCTTGCTGAAGACTGAGGCATTAAAAGTTTGATTTGGCAGTTCAATTAGGTAAGGTACTTTTAGAACGGTCTTGTAAATGCTTTGTCAGCGACTTGGCTTTAGACCAAATTGTGTATACCTGCCGCACTGTATTTTAATTCAATTTAAAATAAAATTCTAGTCAATTATTATTGATTATTTCATATCGAAAACGTTTCGGTGTCTTTCCACCATCATCAGTTTGTAGGCATAGTTGTTGCTACTTTCTAATGTTTCTACTTTCTACTCAACAATTGAAAAAGAACTGTTAGCAATTGTATGGACAACAGAGTACTTTAGATCGTACTTATTCGGCAGAAAATGTAGCATCGTAACGGATCACAAACCATTACAATGGCCATTCTAAATCAAAGAACCGACTTCCAAATTAGTCCTACGGAGACTGAAACTTGAAGAATATGAAGACTCGATCCATTACAAGAAAGGAACTCAAAATGCAAATGCAGATGCACTCTCAAGACCTCCAAGAGAAATCCACCCAATAGAAACAGTAAAACCACCCTTGACACACATGTCAGCTGTTTGCAATGAAGACAATAAAGAAAGTGACCCACACGCATGGAATGATACAGTAAAATACTTGTTCGAATCACAAGAAATATTGTTTAATTCACTCAAAAAGCTAAACCCAAAATCGAAAATCAATATCATATCGGATATCCAAATAAAACCACCTGATAGAAAGTATGACAGTCTCAAATCTCGGCAAAAACACACCAGAAGTTATCGCACAAACTTCATCAACTTTAAGGAACGCAAATCCGCCAGAAGATAATAATTCAGACACAGTAACGATTCACACGTCAAATGTCAACGTCCATAAAAGTTTAAATACTTTCAAGAATCAACTGATAATCAAATGGACCAAAGCGGATAAACCTTACACAAGTTCAAAAAGGCTATTCGAATCCAAAAAGAGAATAATTCTAGTTATCAACAACAACCTGATAACTCAGGAAATACAAGAGCTCATTAGAGATTATCTACCCCCTGATACATATGGCATGTATATCCCAGATAAAGAATTAGAGCCTTTAATAATAAGAATTTTCCAACAAACATTTATTAATACCTCTTACAAACTCTTCATTTCAAATACTCTATTAGAAGACGTCACCTATTCCGAAGATCAAAAGAATTTAATCGAAAGACACCACACCAGCAAAACGTCAAACAAACCGTTTGAACACCTATATATGGATACATATTCTATATCTGGCCAGAAATTCCTGACGATTATAAACAATTTCTCAAAATTTGCCACAGAATATTCTATAAATGAAACATCAAAAGGGATATGCCAAAGTTTTATAAAACTATTTTCTCATCACGGAGTTCCTTGTAAAATCACAAAGGACGATGCTCAAACGTTCAAAAGTAATTTGGTTCAAGATCTTTGAAAAATGTATCAAATCGAATTACATTTTACCACTCCTTATAATCCAAACTCTAATTCGCCAATTGAACGTTTCCACTCAACAGTCAAAGAAAGTCTTGTTGCACTTAAGCAAAACTATCGATCAAAGACAATTCAAGAACTAGTTGATATTGCAATATTGAATTACAACAACAGTATTCACTCTACACATGAATATATACCTTTCCAAATACTAAAAGGCAATTTAAACTATCAACTAAGCTTTGCGCAAAACATAAATCAACTGCAAACTGATTATGTTTACGAATTAGCAGAGACACTTAAAGAACCAAATGAGAAACTTAAATTGAAACTCAATGCTAAGAAATCAAACGTTTTCTCTAAGATAAGCGAAAAACGAAAAAACGACCCTGAAATTCCTGAATATTCAAAACAATTATTACCGACTGCTAAAAAACAATCCGAAAAACTAAAACCAAAATACAAACCTGTCGAATTCCACAATCAAAGACACCCCAAGGATGTTAAAAAACGTTAATAATTTACAACGAAGATTTGATAATCATATCAAAACTCTTCAGGGAAATGAAAGAAGCCTTGTCTGTCGAGATGTGACCATGACACAGACAATGGTAAAAAAGTCATCAAAGGACATTGACTCGCAAATGATGAATATTAAAGAACAGAAAATCAGCAGAAAAAGACCGCATTAACGAGGTCACAGAAATGACCCAAACGACATCCACAAAAATTCACTTAGTCGTGTTACTAGATAACGTGGAAAATAATATTCGCATAATTAATGCATATTTCTGTTTTCGCTGAAAACGTTTAAAAATTTTAAAGATGCAAAGAGAGCTGAAATTTGAAGAAATGTTGTGCGAAAGAGCCAAGATGTGTGACACGCTTTGTCCATAAAATTTGTAAATTTTCCTGTGGCAATAAAACATATTTTGATTTGATTTCATTTGTAAAATGTGCAGGCAAACACATAACAAACGATTGCCGAAAACCTGAAAACCAAAAACTGAAATGTGTAAACTGTGGAGAACAACCTGCCAACTCTCGAGGATGTGTAGTCGCGAAAGAGTTACAAAAAATTAAGAACAAGAAAGCTATCAAAACCAGCCCAACAAATGTCATTTAAGAAAAAGTTGAACAAGGAAGAAAAAAAGTCACAATCAGAATAAACAAACTTATGTCTATATAGCCGAGATAAAGAAACCAACAAAGTCTCAGGGAAGTAATATTGACGAAACATTACAACTTATATTAAACAAAATCACTCAAATGGATGATACAGTTTTGAGTTTAAACCAAAAAGTTTTAAAAAACTATAATGTTCGATCAAGATCGAAGTGTGTTTAATATCAGAAACACATTTCACAAGGCAATCATTTTTAATTTGCATCCAGAAAACCCAGCGAAAGGAGGAAGTGCAGTAATAATCAAAGAAAGTATTTCTCATAATGAAGAAAATAAAATTGAAGCAGAAGACATCCAAGCAATGACAGTGAAATTTATAATCAAGAATACTAACATTACGTTGGCTGGTGTGTATAAACGCAAAACACTCCAAAACACAACATCAAATGTGGAAGATATGAAAAACTCCAAAATCTAGGAAATCGATTTATAATAGGTGGAGCCTACAACGCAAAACATACCCACTGGGAATCCAGGTTTATTACACCTAAAGGAAGGGAACTGCTAAGAGGGGTCCAGAGCTGCGGATGTGAAGTCGTTTCCACGGGCAAACCTACATACTGGCCTGGAGATCCGGAAAAAGTTCCTGACTTGATAGACTTTTACATAATTAAAAATATATCAAGCAATTATATGGAAGTTGAAGACAGGCTAATCTTTTTGAATTCGGATCATTCACCGATTGTTTTGACTCTGAGCGAACATATCATTTCAAAGCCAAACAATCCCTGTCTAGCTAATAAAAGGACTGACTTTAAGAAATTTTAAGATTTTTTGAAAGAAATGCAGGGCAAGTGATATCCTGAGAATGCAAAGAAAAATGTCAAGTATTATGAACAGTTTTTTATTCTCTCGCTCGATATTGAACAAAGCAAAGATTTTTCAATACTTGGCCAAATGTGAAGGTAGAAACAGTCATACATGTCAGTAAAATTTAAATCTCTAAACAATAAATTCAAGTCTTTTCCCGAACATGATTGTCCTGACTCATGACCTGTGATTCTATGTTTTTAATATACTTTTTAATATGCTCGTAATTTGTATTTTAGTATGTATATTTTAGCAGCTTTTGTTTTAAATTAATGACGAATGTGAATGTGTATTTTAGACAAACTGATGATGGTGGAGAAAGAAACCGAAACGTATTTGTAAAATGTTTTAACTAATAAACAATAATATTGACTGAAACCCAGGAATTTATTTTGAATTAAATTGAAATACCATCAGGAAAGTATACACACAAGTTTAGATAACAAGGATAAATACAAGTTTTTTCCACGGGGTTATGCGAGCACCCCACGTACTTATGTCATTTTCATTAGCCTACGTGGTTAAAGGTTAAAATAATTTGTTTTACTCGCCCATTGTGACTATTAGATCCAATTTTAAAATCGTACATTAAAACCGGCAAAATTATTTAAAATCATAAAAGTTTGCATTTTTACAGCTTTTACGATTATAATATTTTACCTGCCAGCCACTTTATGTGTCATAAACCGGTTTATCGATTTTATACTCAAGGTGAGTATTATTGTTGGGGTGTGTTGTCGAATATTATTTGAATTTCACGTTAAACAAGGCAATATTTTAAATTGGAAAAATAACGATGCTGTATTTCTTGTTTTACATGTTTACATCGTCGTCACGGTTATAGATAAACAACGAATAACAAACAAAAAAATGGTTAAAATCAAAATTGAGAGTCTTAATGGATTTATGACATGCACTGCACTGTTACCAAATTTAAAAGCGTTGATAAACACGGACGGGGTGTCGCCATTGCACTCAACATACCGCCCCTTTGAAACCCTTTAAGGTTTTAAATAGAACATTAACAAGTCACTGGTTGGGAAGAACACTAAGCTTGGCCACAGGCCGCTGATAGCTTCCAAAGGCAGTCTTCAAAATGACGTTCCTGACAATTCCGTCGACCAGGAAATAACTTTGTAATACAGCCAACTCGCCACTTCAATGGCTGGAGTCCATCCTGCTTCACAAGTACCAAAAGCACAGGTTTCAGTAATGAGGTGCAGTTGGTTTTCTATTTCGCACGAATCTGCAGTTGGGATACATATTCTTTAGTCCATCTTGACCAAAAATGCTACACGATTTGTTGGAGATGCAAATACTTGGACAGTACTCGTTCATTGGTGCCCAGTAGATTCCTTTGTGGTGTGGTTGTTAATGGTTCCTCAATCAAGAAATGGGCAGGTGTTAACGTATTAGGATCATCAGGATTGTCAGAAATTGGATAAACTGGGCGGGAATTGAGGCAAGCCTCAACTTGACAATGTATTGTAAGAAATCACATATAGAAATGGTTTTCGGGTTTTGAAGCCGTGGTCCATGGGAATTTCTTCCTGACGGTTCGTCCACAATTGCGGTGGACATTATCAAAGGCGATGAGGCAGTGGGCGAAGTGATCTCTCGTGCTTTCCGACTAAGACTGATTCAACTACTGGATTCTTTGTCGTATTTATGCGGTCCGGTAGTGTGAGCTCATTCACGAGGAGTGGGAGGCGCTTCAATGGTTTTGGCGTACACGCTGTTTGCCGCAAAACGCGTTTCCAATCTGGATTAAGAACCGTGACTTCTTCTTTCCTGTTAAAATTGTTGTCATGTTTGAAGATCTCAATGGCCTCTCTGGTTAGTCTCGGATAATACCGTTGAGATTGGTGCAAAATGTCCACTTCATCGAAACATATTTGGTGGCCGTCTAGAAGTGCGTGTTCCGCTACTGCTAATTTTTCTGTTTGTCCTAATCTGCAACTTCTTTTATGATCAGTGATCCTCGTGTTTACACTAGGTTTTGTGATGCCGATATATGCTCTGCCACAACTGCATGGAACTCTGTGGACTCCTGGTGCCGATAAAGGATCCCGTTTGTCCTTGGCCGATCTCAAAGTCTGTTGGATTGTTCGAGTTGGTTTAAAGACTGCTTTCACTCTGTGTTTCTCCAGTATCCTGCCGGTCCTGTCCGTGACTCCATGTATGTATGGGAGGCAAGCACAACCCTTACACTCATCTACGGACTGCCCAATATTCATAAATCAGATGCAATTTTGTTTTTAAATCGCAAGATATAAGCGAAAATGCGAATTACTCTTGTTAAAATAGAATTACGTTTTAAAATATCCAACAGGTCGTTCTTTACAGTAGTACTTAGAAAGGTATTCTGTGAAATTTTACGGGATTCTAAGATTTGAGTGTCTAGTTTGGGATTGTTTGGCCAGGACTATTCAGGGTCAAGTAACCAACACGGACCCTTAAGCCAAAGTTGGTGATTTAAAATAGTGACAGGAGCAATTCCCCTCGTCAGCAAATCGGCAGGGTTGTTGTCAGTATTCACATATTTCCAATTAGATGGCTCTGAAAGAGATTGTATTCGAGATACGCGATTGTCTACATATATTTTCAGTAAGTGTTATGATGTACGTATACAGGCTAAGACAATGGTGGAATCGCACCAATAGAAAACAGTATTAAACGAACAGCAGTGTGAATTTAAAACTGATTGGGTCAGCTTGGAAAGAAGGACTGCAGCACAAAGTTCAAGTATGGGAATCGTTAATTGCTTTAAAGGAGCAACCCGCGATTTGGAGCATAATAAAAATGCGGTAATGCTTCCGAAACTGTCGATAGAGCGAATATATAAACAGGCCCCGTAAGCAGGCTGTGCGGCTTCTGAAAAACCGTGAAGTTGTATCTGTACAGGATTACTACAATGTGACAGCCTGGTAATTTTAATTTGATTTAACTTTATCAACTGTGTCTTGAAAGAAACGGCGAAGCAAAAAAATGGAAGATATACTTTTTATTTGGAATAGAACAAGAATTTGAAAAATAATTATAATACTTCAAAAATACAGTGGCGTACTATTTTCTTCTTTAACAAACTCGGCAGAGTACAGCGCACGCCAATGCCAAAAATTTACACGAGATTATACGAGAAGCTGATCAAAAGGTGATCCCAGACTGCGGCGAAGAGTGCACAATAAAGTGATTGGGGAACAAACATGTCTGGAGTTAAACAGGAAGAACTTCGTCAACCTCTTGTGATTTAACAACTTAATTGTATTTTATTTGATTAATATTAATCATTGATACATAACCTTACACAGGAGATGTTTGTTTACAACATTTTGGTGACGAGTTTAGGTATATCACTCATCTGCCCCAAAAAGGATGGCAGCACTGACGGCAAATTGACAGGGTTACCCTAACCTGAAAATATTTATTTTGCTTTATCTGTCTTTGTTTTGTGTTTACCCATGGTTACTACAATTTTTAATAATTAAAAAGTAACAGGTATTTACGTAATGTTAATTAGGCAGATTACTTTGAAAAACATCGTTGCCGTAATTCTGATCTAGTTTTTTGCAAACATCTCGGTTTTAGATAAGAATTATTTGTTTTGACTATTTTGCCAGTACTCCCAAAACACCCCCAGACAACACCCCTAGAGGAATGATGCCACTTTTGGATCATAATGAATCTGTAAGATAATCTTGTAAGATATTGATTGTCAAAAAAAAAATTAAACTGTTAGCATGGTTAAAATGCTTTTGCTTACAAAAGTTAACAAACTAATTAATTCAATTGAAATTCCTCGGTTCCAGTCAATTTTATTGTTTATTATTTAAAACATTTTACAAATACGTTTCGGTGTCTTTCTCCACCATCATCAGTTTGCCTAAAATATACATTAACAAATCGTCATTAATTTAGAAACAAGAAACTCTGTAAAAATTTACATATTAAAATACAAATTACAACATTAAAAAACATATATTAAAATCTTTTGAATCTCTTGGTATCACAGGTGATGAGTCAGGACGATCATGTTCGGGAAAAGACTAGAATTTATTGTTCAAAGCTTTAAAATTTACTTACATGCATGGCTGTTTCCACCTTCAAATTTGGTAAGCAATTGAAAAATTTTATTTTATCTAACATCGAGCGAGAGAATAAAAAACTGTTTATAATGTTTGGCATTTTTTGTACCCTACCATAAGATGGCTCGATGTTTGCGTATCAAGCAGACATTCTCTAAAATGAATAAAGCAGCAAGTGTGAGAATTTTATAGTTTTCAAAGTAGTACTTGCGATGTAGCAAACAGCTCTACTTTTCAGGCCAAATGGATAGCGAATTGCTCGTTTCTGCAGTTTAAAAATACTTTGAAATTGCTGGGTGTTGCGGTAGCGCCAAAAAGGAAGGCCGTAACGGATGTGAGACTCAAATAGAGAGAAGTATGCGAGTTTGGCGAAGAACACATTCAGATCCATCGAAACAGATCGAATTGCAAAACAAGCGGAAGAAAGTTTTTTTGTTAAGTAGTCAATATGGGTACACCACTTAAGGTTGGCATTAATGTTCAAGCTCAGAAATTTGCTCGACTCAACGTATCTAATATTGTTGTTATGAAGTAGCAAGGGTTGTAAAGCTCCTCTATAAGATAGGGCTACCGTTTTATTAACGTTAAACCCCAGCAAACTAGAGTCAGACCAACTCTTGATTGCAACGAGATCGTTGGAAACCTTAGAGTGAAGGGACACAGTATCAGAATCACTCCATGTTATGCTTGTGTCGTCAGCAAAGAGGGTAATTTTGCCATTGATTTTTAAGTAGATGATGTCATTCATAAATAGGTCCAAGCACAGAACCCTGGGAAACTCCACTGGCAAACAGTTTACACTCAGAGACAGACCCGTTTGCTCGGACAAACTGTTGCCTATTTTCAAGATATGACTTAAACCAGTTGAAAGAAATGCCGCGCGTTCCGTAAAAATCAAGCTTATATAACAAAATGATGTGACTCACAGAGTCAAACGTTTTTTCATAGTCACAGAAGATTGTAGCTGTGAGGCGATTGCAATTTAGCGATGAGTAAACATCATGAAGCAAGGAAAATACTGCATCGTTGGTACACACTGGGAGCATTGCAAATGGACGATAGTTACATGAGATATCCCTTTCAACCAATTCCCACCAATCTCAGAGGTTTAATTGACGGATTAGTGTTAGTATAAAATATTTCTATATGATCTCAAATTTTTATAAATAATAGATTCTGGTTTTTCTCGTCGAATTTATGAAAGATCACATTATTTCCAAGACATGGATGACAACACGTTTTTTAGACGCAAGTCGTTCTCCGATATTTCCTAAGCAAAAAATGTCTACTTCTGCCAAGTGGATATTTCTCACCGTGTTCGAGATATTTCACATTGAAACATCTAGTGATTTTTATTGGAACTCTAAATAAAACAAATATTCTGATCACATGTTTGATGATGAGAAAACATGAACAGAAACTTTCTTTTGAAATATTTTCTTTTAGACTACATGCATCTTGTGTGCTTAGGAGTCGTCGAAAAATTGATAGTATTCTAATGGTTAGAAGGAAAGCCTTCAAGTAAAATACCTTTTGCTAAATTAAATTGTCTGATTTCTGAGTTGACCAATCTTCAAATATTTCTTCAGAATTTAATAAAAAGTCTCGTAGTGTGTCTGAAAGCCGAAGGTGGAAAGATACTAAATTTAGACAGTTTCTACTTTATTTGGGGCCTGTTCTTCTAAGCAACATCCTCTCAGAGGAGAAATATGAAAACTTTTTATTTCTGCATGTTCCAATAATGAGTTTATCCTCTGAAAAACATTTACAATACATCGATTATGCTGAAAAGTTGCTGAAACAAATTGTTGAAAATTTAATTTCGATTTATGGAGAATAGTTTTGGTCTCATAATATTTATAATCTTCTTCATTTAGTGAATGACGTTCAACATTTTGGTACACTTGATAAATGCAGTGATTTCAGTTTTGAAATTTACATGCAAACTTTAAGACCCCTTCAACAAATAATAAATCGGAAAGCTGAACTTGATGCTTTAACGTAAGAATGTAATTTTCCCCCAAAGCAGTCGCCTATGTATAGTATTCTACATGTTAATTGATCCATTTTACCAAGCAGCTCAAACAACTGTCTTTTAAAGATTTTACTTTCAAGGTTGAAAAACCTGTCGACAGTTCGCTTGTGGAGAGTTAATAAGCAATTGCAATTTTGTTTTAAGAGATGATTTTAAATAAAAAGTACCTAGGTAAATAATGAAAGATGTTATGTTTTTTAGTATTTTTATTTTGCCCACCTGTCCAAGTTCAAATGGTATTCCATCCATTTCCACTTCTAAATCACAGTAACTTTAAGATTCACTAATTTTTTGCATTTCCCACAAGTTTTTTATGGACATTTCTCTATTTTCTGGAGTCCCATAAATTAAAGGTATTGTTGCAGTTTGACAACTGAACGTCAGACTATCAAATTTTGCGAGACTTCAGAAAATTAATGGGAAATTCAAAATCTAATTAAATCAAATTAAGCAATTATCCGTGTTAGTAGTAAAAAAATTCTATACATTCTTCGGTGGATAAAGCTATTAATTACCTCCCATATTTTTTAAATTGCTCGGTATATAACAGCTCACTTCTCGACCAAGGTTTGTAATATACTATTGTTTGTAAGGAAAAAGGTAATCGACCAAATAGGTCTTTCTGCCCTAGCATGTAGGGAATTGTACATATTTCGGTCAAAATTATTTAATAAATTTGATTTATTTTTTACGTTCCTAGATAAATTTCTGTGTTAGATTTGCGACTTTCTTCATGGCAAAATGGACTGTTGTGCAGTTTACTGACGAGTGTTCAGTTGCTGCTGTTCCAACATCTTGGATAAATAATAATAATTATTGCTTTTGGCCTTCATTGTCGAGAGGCAAGTTAAATCCGGCCATTTGACAGCGAAAAATAGATCCGATGTGACCATTGAACAAAGTCCGAATTTTTGAAAATGCAACTTTTAGTAAGTACGATTAATGCATTTTATGTTGAAGTGTTTAGTATTCTAAAAAAGCGGCATATTACTCAATGCATACGCGATCAAAATTACATTAAACCAGAATTTAAATGAGGTGAAATAATACATTTCTGTGTATATTTTAAAAAAAACTTGAATTAATGCCAGCATTAAAATTATTTAGTAAGCGCATACATTTTTAAAATAAAGTTTTAAATATGATTAAAAATTAAAATGTTACTGATACTATTTTGACTCTTTCCGCATCCCTTTTAATTTTGATCACTAGTTTCAAGACACCCTGTGCATAAATACAGTTGATCTGCAAACAACTACCAAGTTCAACGTAAGTATTGAGTTTTTGGGTATTTTGAAAAGGAAAATATTTCTAGCTTTATATGAATTACGCGAATAAAAGCTAAGAAAGCTGAAGAAACAAGCGATCTGTGCACAACGAATGGTTATGACACTGATCGTCACCTGAAAAGGAGGGTAATTTGAAGAAAGCGATATTCATCTCCTTCAGATAGTGATGAGGAAATAGGGACGATTAGTGTAGCTCAGTGGAAAAAAAATATCTGTCTAAGGAAATCTGGAAGATAAAGTATATTTTCTAGAATGCAAAACCAGTACCTCTATTATCTAGGTGATGTATATTTCATAATTCACCTTTAATTT
Organism: Dendroctonus valens; assembly: GCA_024550625.1. NCBI lineage: Eukaryota > Metazoa > Arthropoda > Insecta > Coleoptera > Curculionidae > Dendroctonus > Dendroctonus valens. The sequence goes on from JAJTJO010000491.1 coordinate 682,574, forward strand.
TAGATATGGGAATATGTTCTACCCCTTCTTTATCGTCATTGAACCAATCTGCCTTCCACGAACTTGAGACATCTGCCAATTTAAAATATTCGCAGAAAACTGACAATTATAGGTGTTCACTAATATAAGATTTATAGTTTTAAGCAGGCTGTCTGTGTTCAATAGTAGATAGAAATATTATACTGACACTAATAGTCTCAACTATTGTTATTCTTATATTTCAAAAAATTCCTGGGTTTCAGTCAATTCTATTGTTTATTATTTAAAATGTTACAAATACGTTTCGGTGTCTTTCTCCACCATCATCAGTTTGTCTAAAATATATATTTTTACATTTACAATTATCATCAATTTAAATAGAAAATTTTCACAAAATACATATATCAAAATACAAATCACACACATATTAAAAGTACATCAAGAACATTGATTTTCAGGTGATGAGCCAGGACAAACATATCTGGGAAAAGACTAGAATCTATTGTTAAGAGATTTAAATTTAAATTCAACTTACGCGTATAGTTGTTTCTACCTTAACATTTAACTGGTCACTGAATTTTCCATATTTTACTCGATATCAAGCGAGCGAAACAAAAAAACTGTTTATCTTTCGCCTTTTCTTTACATTCTAGGAATTGCTTGGCAATTCCTCAATATCATCTAATTAGTGTATGATACACAGAGCTAAGATTGTCTGTGTCTGATCTGAAATTCATTGCATTCTGATGTTTCTTAATTTGTATCATTTCATGGATTCCTCTCTTATTATAGTTGTTTTCATTGATTAATATTTGTGTGTTATCAAAATCAAAATCATGCAACTTTTGTTGTGCATGTTGTGCAAATGCTGTTTTCGTTAACCTTTCTTTAGCTATACTTATGCTCGTATATTCTTTTCTTTAAATATTGCCCTGTTTGACCTATGTATGTGTTGTCACAGTTCAAACAGTCAATCTTGTATATTACATTAGGTGTGTCCAACTTATGGTTTAAATTTTGTAAAACATTCTTTTGCCAAGTTGTTTTTAGTTTTTTCCGCTATAGTAATATTATGTGGTTTTAAAACATTTTTTATTTTTGTGTTGATAACTGGTATGTACGGTAATGATACATACTTGATTTCACCTTCTTTTTTCATTTTTATATTATTTATGTTGTTCCATTTATTTGAATTGTAGATTTTATTAATTCTTTGTTTTATAATTGGTTCGAAGAAAGCTTTGGGATACTTGTTCATTTTTAGTATCTTTTTTATTTTTTCAAGATTTTTTGTTCTGTATCTATAATGTGCCAATTTAATAGCTCTATCAGTAAGAGCTGTTACAACACTTTTTTTATATTGTATAGGTGCATATTATTGGTGATTCAAGTACCTACCAGACCACACATCCTTTGTGTACCAGTTTGTTTTTATTTCCCCATTATCGTCATATATAACGCTCATATCCAAAAAGTTTAATGATCTGTTTTTGTCTTCCTCAATGGTGAATTTAATGGTCTCATGGAACGCATTAAACTTATCAATACACACTAGATAAGTTTTTCTAGTGTGTATTGAACTTTTTTGTTTGGCAGGCACATCATGCAGTCATCCACGTATCTTTTAAAAAATCCACACTTAAAATTCAAATCAGGTATTAGTTTTTCTTCCAGACTTTCCATTACAAGGTTTGCAATTGTTGCAATGCAAGGTTTGCAATTGGGGAGACCCCATACCTACTGCATATATTTGTGAATAGAAATTGTCCTCGTGCTGGAAGTAAGTGGACGTAAGGCACAGCTCTACCGCCCCAATAAATTCATTTTCGGGTAACGATGTATGTTCCTTTATTTCAGACCATTTATTTCTTATGCACTGTATTGAATAATCTACCTGGATGTTTGTGTATAACGATACCACATCAAGCGCTATTAGGCGATGGTTCTCAGGTATCTTCTGTTTTTTTATAAATTCGCAAAAACTCCATGAGTCCCTAATGTGATATTGTGAATTTCCCAATATATCTTACACTCAATCAAATATGACCAATAATAGAAGAAGAATAATAGAAGGCCTCAAAACATAAACAATATCGAAAATACTAACTCTGTGCCTATTCGAAATGGTAACTCCGAGACAGCAGAAACTACAATCGAGATAAGTAAATAATTTTAATAATGATCACAAGCTATATACATTTAACACTTTTTTACAATTCTTTTCAGATGCCAAATGCAACTGTTTTTGTCCACAACATGGTAACATTTTGAAATTTTTATAAACCTTAAGACTCATAAATTATGCACAAAGGGTCTAAAATTATATTTTATGATAATTGTGGATTAATCCAATTATTTTACTGCATATTTTCATATACCAACTTCAGATTAAAAGATGAAATTTGGATATCTATATCGAATTACACATCTTACTTTCCAACTGCTCAAATAACGGCTGTTTTTTATTATTATGATTAAAATTATTTTTTGATTTAACTTTGAAGTAAAAATGAATATAACTCCAGTAGAAAGTCAGATATATCTTACCCCTATAGGGGTTAATTTTAAATGAAGTTCTGTTAGAAATTTGGTACGTACGACTAGCTTGTAGATCTATGATTTTTTATCTCGAGTACATAATTGACACACTGACGCATATATTTTACTTTTTGTAACAAAAGTTAACCGTAAAATTATGAGGTAATCCTTTTTTTAAGAGGCTTAACAATCGAGCTTCCCACATATGTAAAAACGCTCAAAAAACCAATCATGTCTGGGCAAATTGGTAAAGGAACATATTAAGTTCAGTATTTGCTGGAATTCCGATCCCGTTCGTTAACAAGAACAGATTATTGGAATTCGAAATATTCCTGGCCCTACCAGAAACTTTCATTAAAATGGTAAGAATATTTTTAATAATGTAAAGTTTAATTGATGCCCTTTTGCTTTAAATAATTGAGCAAATCTGCAATAATTTATGCTCATATACGATTTCAATCTTGTGCTTTTTTTTACCACAGGACATCCCCCACTGAGTAATGTTCTATCGTCGCTCCTCAACTGGAAATTGCATATGTGATAACGGATAGACTATGCTTGCCTCTGCCTGCTAATACTGAACACATTTCTACTTTATCGACAACTTGGCAATATACCTTGCCTTGTTCTCGGAATGCTGAGGAATGCTCAACCTCTTGTGCACCTACACACGTTATTGTATAACTGATTGCCTACTATACATGGGTGAAAAGGCTTAAGCTTTTTTACAGTGCTGTATGTTTGCGCAAGAGTAAAAGACAGAAAAAGAATATTAAGGAATGTGTATGCGGTTGCAGAGTGGGTTTGCCCAGTCAGTGAATAGTATTTCTTTGAAAAATGCCGTTTCTATAACAATTTCAAGAACAGGTACACTTTATCTATGCACAGCATTTGCTTTTTTATGACCGTTTGCACCGCATGCCCAGCAAACACACCTCGGTCCCTGAGATGTCCCACGGAAGTCATTACGGGATATACGCAGGGTCGCTCGGACGTCCTGCTGATCGAAACTAACTCGTTTCGGCAGGTATTTACATCGTAATATTATCGGAAAAGATGATTTGACAGATAATTTGTATAGTCAATTACAAGTTAGACTCGAGAAAGTAAAACCTATTTTTGAGGAGTTTGATATGTTGCAATCCGAAATAGAGCCTTCGGATAACTCCGACGCAGTTGAAAATGAGCGAAATAATTTTGCGAACACGTATTTTGAGTCGATTGGTGAAGTTAAAGCAATTAGTAATCTATCTAGAATTCATTTTAATTCCGAAACTAATGTTCCAGCAAATGATCAGGTAAGAAGTATGGTAATGTTGCCCCCCATGTCGATTCCGAATTTCGATTTGAATTATAATCATTGGCTAGAGTTTAAGGATGTTTTGGTCTCTATGGTACACGAAAATGACATGTTGACAAGTATTCAAAAGTTTTATTACCTCAGAGCTTCTTTAGAAGGTGAGGCAGCTCAGAGCATAAAATCGTTGCGGGTAACTTCTGTTAATTATGTTATTGCTTGGCGATGTTTATCTGACCGTTTCTAAAATAAAAACATGATTATTTATAGCCACATTCGCGATATGTTTGAACACCCCAAGATATTAAGAACACATTTGTACGTTATGACTGCTGCTATTTCAAAAATGTACAGGCAGATACTTATTGACCCACAACAGAGACAATATCAAAAAATATTTTGGCGGCCGTGAATTCATGAAAATGTGAAGGTATTTGCATTGAATACCGTGACTTATGGCAATGCTTCATCTCCGTATTGAGCAGTGACATGTTCATTTTATTTAGCCCAATACATGGAAAAAATAAATCCCAATATAAGTAAAATAATACGACGATATTTTTATATGGATGACCTCCTCACTGGAGCGGATGAAGAAGAAGAAGTCTTGAAAATACAACGTGAAATCACTGCGATACTTGGTGCTGTTGGATTTCCCTTACGAAAATGGTTATGTAACAATCCTGAATTGCTAAGTCATTTCGAGACAGACACCAAGCTGGACGTGAATGTTGTTCACCTTATTGAAGGAGACCAGAACAAAACGCTTGGTGTATACTGGGATTCAAACAATGATTTAATATGTTATAAGATTAATATTAACAACGAAATTCCATGGCTGAATTTTAGCAAGCGAGTAATGTTATCGGTGATTTGTCAAATATTTGACCCGTTGGGTCTATTGGGTCCTGTCTTAACAAATGCAAAGTTGATAGTTCAAGAGCTGTGGAATAGAAAATTAGGTTGGAATGATGCAGTGCCGATCGAACTTACAAAATATTAGTAACATTAAGATTCCTAGACATGCTCATGTTTCTAGTTACATTCGGTTGGAGATTCATGGCTTTAGTGACGGCATATGTATATATCATCCAGGCATATGGGGCATGTGTATATATATATATACATATGGGGCATGTGTATATATATACATGTGTATATATATATATTCGATGTCAACTATCGTCCGGTAATTTCGGTACACACTTATTGTGCGCAAAGTCAAGGGTAGCGCCAATCAAATAAGTAAGTTTACCGAGATTAGATTTATGCGGCGCAGTTTTGTTGAGCAATTTGGTTCATAAAACCATAGAAGCCCTAGAGTTAAACATTCACAAAAGATTTTTGTGGACAGATTCCACGATGGCACTCGCATTGCTTAAGGGAACACCCACTAGATGAAAACTTTTGTAGCAAACCGAGTAAGTGAAATCCAAACGTTATCGAGCGTGTAGGATTGGGGTCACGTGAGATCAACGGATAATCCTGCTGATCTGGTTTCGAGAGGTGCCTCATCAAGCGATCTCACGAACAATAGTTTGTGGAGGTTTGGTCCAGATTGGTTCAGTCTGGATAATCGTAAGTGGAACTTACCAAGGGAATCTCTAGAGGAAACTCATACAGAAGAGCGCAAAATTACGTCATGCTTGGTGGTGTCAAACCAAACCAATGTTTTCATCCAGTTGCTTCGCAGATTTTCATCTTTGAGTAGAATTCTCAGAGTTTTGGCTTCTGTATTGAGATTTGTTACAAATGTCACATCCAGGTCGAAGCAATTCGGAGCGTTATTACCGTCAGAAATCAACAAGTCATTAAATACTTTAATTATAGCTGCCCAGAAAGAGTGTTTTCCGCAAGACTATGACGCACTCATTCGCAACAAACCGATTCATAAAAGGAGCAAGTTGTTGTCATTAAATCCACTTTTAGATAATAATATAATGGGAGTGGGCGGTCGGTTAAAACATAAATCACAGTCCTTTGACAGAAAATATCTCATAATACTCCCTAGTAGCCATTTGTGAACTACGCTTATTATAAGTCAAGAACATGAACGATTCTTACATTGCGGCGTTCAAACATTACTATGCTCAATTCGGGAAGGTTTTGGCCAATATCAGGACGCAATACTTGTACAAAAGTTGTCAAACAGTATACTGCGTGTTTTAAAGCCAATCCCAAGCCAGTGTGTTTGTTTATATGTATGTCCACAAAGGCAGTACATATAGAGCTAGTAAGTGAATTAACTACTGAAGCTTTTCTTGCTGCATTCAAACGATTTATTAGTCGTAGAGGCAGGCCAGTTAATGTCTACTCGGATAACGGCACCAATTATGTGGGTGCCGGTAACAAATTAAAAGACATTTATGAATTTCTAAGTAAATATTCCGTGGACATCGCCAATCAACTCTCCGCGGAACGTATTTTGTGGCATTTTATTACATCAAGGTCTCCTAGTTTTGGAGGTATAATTTCGGGTGCTGTAGCTGAAATTCATGCTAATTTTATCATTTGTCGTTCATCGTTAGGCGTCACTATCCGAGCAAGGCGAACACCCAGGGCTGGGTGGATGGTTAGGTAACAAATATCTGCATAGCGGCAACATGGCAATGAAACGCGCAGGCGCGAACCTCAAGGACTGGGGCGGACGGCTAAGAAAAAAATATCTGCCTTAGGTTAAGCTTAGGAAACAAGAGAAGCTGTTTAGGTTAAAGTAGATTTAAGGTTAGGATAGGTTAAGTATTCCAGAATCGAATTTTAAAAGATGTTATTTATTAAATAACTAACTTAAAATCGTAGATAAATAGTAAAAAGTGTAAACTTTATTCGGTAATAAATATGTTCAAAAGCAAGTGCTATTCTCAGGCTAAACCCAGCTGACGAGAGCTGAATGAACAGGCTCGAAACAGGTTTTGGGGGTGCCTGAGATTAGCAAATCGCGAAATCTGCACTTGCTTACATCATAGGTTCATGACAGCTCTGATGATCGCTGGCTCACATTAGATCCTCTGATAATTGATTTTTGATTGAAAAAAGCAACAAATATTTACGTAAATTTTGTTATTCGAGAACTTCTTCTTAAGGCAAAAAACCAGGTACTATCCTACTGGATAGCCAAGTAAGGATAGTCATAAACATTCTCAAAATAAACATCTGATGTTTAATCTTTATGTATATGTAGTTTTTACTTATGTATTATTGTTATTAAGGAACAATAAATGTTTTTTGTGTGACATTAATATAATTGATATTAGCAAATTTTTCAGTTCCATCAATCACCACCTTGTCGACTTTTGCAAAAGGCAACATATATTTACGTACTATTAATGAAAAAAATTCGCTGATAGTTCCAAATTCAAAACATTGATGTTAAAAGGAATCCTGTTTTGCTAGAATCTCAGTATACGGTGACAATGATGTTTTTGCTATTGTTTCTACATACAAACTACATGTATACATCTAAATGTCCCCACAGAAATGACACCAACTTCGAATAATATTTTTTGGGTATTTGAAAAATTATTCGTTATTCAACTACAAAATGTAATCAAATTGTCTATGGAGCTACAAGCTAAATTTAATTAAGAATTGTTGCCATGCTACTTGCATTAATTCCACAAACAGTACTGCAGTCACCTAATACGGCTTGTTCATCTTTGTTGGTTGAAACATGACCGGTATTGAAATAAGGCTCATCGTTAGCTCTGTATCCAAGCTTCGAATTCAACTTTCTGGTTATCAAAATCTCCCTACAAAAAAAATTACTCTGCGTCTTGAAGTCGATACGGCATATATACAAGTACCTTCCTCCCCAACTAGTTGGTTTGTCACATCCTGAATGTAGGGCAGGATAACGTGCTTTCTGGTTAGTTTCGTTCGTAATAGGTTGGACCGATTGCGGTACTTTTAAGGGTGATGTGTGCGTTCGCCACCAATGCTCTATTTATATAATATAGATATATTAATTATATTATAATAATTAATTAGATTATTTTATACCTCGAGTAAATATTGTTAGTTTTAATTGCGGGAACAGTTACAAGTTGAACTAAACTCATAATTGTTATATTGAATTACCTGCATCGAATCCACCTACAGATTTACAAGCAGCTAATAGAACTTGTTCAGATCTGTCAGTTGCAATATTGTCGTTATAATAATCTTGCCCAATTTTGGATCTAGATCGTCTCTTCGATTTCAGTTTCCTGGAAACAATGACTTGCCTACAAATAATTTATTGGTTGATCATTAAGTTAGTATGAAATATATTTCAAGTACCTTGTTCCCCATCTAAGTGGATGGGCATCTCTTGAATTTAGAACAAAAGCCTCATCTGGTTGATCAGTTTCTTTCTTCATTTCCTTGATGACTTGCTGTATTGCTGTGGAAGGTTTTGGCCCCCGTATCCAGTGTTCTATTAACATGAGTTATTAATTTTTATAAGCCAGGTACAAGTTGTGTAAAGTTTAAAACTTCTTATACAGAGTGAGTCAGCACTGCGAAATACTTCTGTAGCTTGGTTGCAATAAATAAAAAAAATATTTAAACAAAAGTAGCCCCGGTGAAGCTAGATCGCAAGAAGCTTCTAACATTGTCACATTCTATATAATCACACGAATAACACTGACTTTATGGAGAGTGATCTTATTTATGATTGCGTCTCTTTAAGATTGCTCATTATAGTGCATAAGGGATAGATGGTCTGAAATAATGGAGCACACATCATTACCCGAAAATGAATTTATTGGGGCCGTGGAGCTGTGCCTTACGTCCACTTACTTCCAGTACGATGGCAATTTCTATGCACAAATATATGGAGTAGCTATGGGGTCTGCCATAGCTGCAACAATTGCAAACCTCGTGATGGAAGGTCTGGAATAAAAACTAATACCGGAATTGAATTTTGAGTGTGGATTCTTTAAAAGATACGAGGATGACTGCATAATGTGCCTGCCAAACCAAAAAGTTCAATACACACTAGATAAGTTTAATGCATTCCATGAGACCATTAAATTCACCATTGAGGAAATCAAAAACAGATCATTAAACTTTTTGGATATCACGGTTATATATGACGATAATGGGGAAATAAAATCAAACTGATACACAAAGGATGTGTGGTCTGGTAGATACTTGAATTACCAATCATATGCACCTATACAATATAAAAAAAGTGTTGTAACAGCTCTTACTGATAGAGCGATAAAATAAGCACATTATAGATACAGACAAAAAAATCTTGAAAAAATAAAAAAGATACTAATAATGAACAACTATCCCTAAGATTTCTTCGAACCAATTATAAAACAAAGAATTAATAAAATCTACAATGTAAATAAATGGAACAACATAAATAATATAAAAAAGAAAAAAGAAGGTGAAATCAAGTATGTATCATTACCGCACATACCAGAAATCAACACAAAAATAAAAAATGTTTTAAAACCACATAATATTACTATAGCGGAAAAAACTAATAACAACTTGGCAAGGGAGTGTTTTACAAAATTTAAACCTAAAAGCGATAAGTTGGACACACCTAACGTAATATACAAGATTGACTGTTTGAAGAGTGACAAAACATATATAGGTCAAACAGGGCAATATTTAAAGAAAAGAATATACGAACATAAGTATAGCTTAAGAAAGGTTAACGAGAATGCAATAGCATTAGCACAACATGCACAACAAAAGTTGCATGATTTTGATTTCGATAACACAAATATTGATCAATGAGGACAACTATAATAAGAGAAGAATCCATGAAATGATACAAATTAAAAAACATCAAAATGCAATGAATTTCAGATCAGACACAGACAATCTTAGCTCTGTGTATCATACACTAATTAAATGATCGCATGCATGAACTGAATGGACCAAGTAAATGAAGTGAATACACCTGATATTGAGGAATTGCCAAGCAATGCCTAGAATGCAAAGAAAAGGCCAAAGATAATCAGTTTTTTTTGTTTCGCTCGCTTGATATCGAGTAAAATATGGAAAATTCAGTGACCAGTTGAATGTTAAGGTGTAACACACACACAACTATACACGTAAGTTAAAATTAAATTTAAATCTCTAAACAATAGATTCTAGTCTTTTCCCAGATATGTTTGTCCTGACTCATCACCTGAAAACCAATGTTCTTGATGTACTTTTTAATATGTGTGTGATTTGTATTTTAATGTGTGAATTTTGATGGAAAATTTTATATAAATTAATAATAACTGTAAATGTATATTTTAGACAAACTGATGATGGTGGAGAAAGACACCGAAACATATTTGTAACATTTTAAATATTAAACAATAAAATTGACTGAAACCCAGGAATATATTGGAGTGAATTAAAGTACTGTCAGGAAAATATACGAAACGATATTTAAAGCTTATGCAAAAGAAAAGTTTTCTTGGGGAAAATGATCCCCGTTTAACTAATATAAGTCCTTTTATTGAGGAGCATGAGATCATTCGTTTGCGTTCTAGAATTAACAATAGAAAGGATGCTTAGCGGTTCCGTTTGCCGATAGTCTTGCCAGCAAGCCCTGATCTGGTTATACGACTTATTTTTGAACAACACGTTAGATCTTTACATGTGGGTACACAAGGACTTATGGGTATATCGCGTGAAAAATATTGGATTCTTGGAGAGCGACGGGCTATCAGATCGCCTATCTCAAATTGTGTCATATGTAAACGACAAAAATGTAAGTCATTTGTAACCAATTGACCTCCTCTTCCATTAAACCGTGTTCGGGATGCGGCTGTATTTCAGATCACAGCGGTAGATTTTACAAGACCGCTATTTTTGCAGAATGAGGAGAAAGCATGGGTGTTGTTGTGACGTGCACCAAAAGAAACTACCCGTTTCAAAGGGCCGCGGACGACTTCGTTAAAAGAACCACCGAGATGTCTGTACATAAAAACTTTACTTTTTTTTTTTGACAATGTCAAAATCTTACCGGTTTTCTTTTTTCTCTCTCCATTCATCCGTCGTATATACTCGCATCTCTGACATTCTATGACCTAAGAAACATTGCCGACAAAAATGTTTCTTAAAACTGAAAAAAATTAAGTTTGTAATGCTAAACAGAGCTGATATGGCAAGTACATCAAACTAACTATAGAACAAACTCTATTCTAAATAACGACTTGGAACCTTACTAATACGTCCACACCGAGTCGTTTTTTCGACTTCAATACCGATATCTTCAATATCAGGTTCACGACTCTTCTGGGAAAGCTGCATCTGTTGGTTTTCGCATTCTGCCGAAGTCATAGGCGAATCCACTTCAGTCTCAGTTCGAACACGAGGCTTAACAGCGTCCAACTATGAAAGTCTTTCAGGATAACGTCCACACTCCAATTGAAATAATCGTTGTAGTGAACGAAGCAAGCATCCTTTGATAGTCTCCACTTTGGCTAAACGAATCTGAACATCCCTTCCTGGAAGAACTTCCACAACTCGTCCGATGGGCCATTACAAACGCTTCGTATTGTCGCTGCCGATGAGTACCAGCTCACTAATGTCAACTTGGCGGGTCACTTTTTCCTCGCAATATAGCTTCAACTGGCCCAAGTATTCTGAACTAAAACGTTTTCGCATCCTTTCACGTAAAGTCTAAAGCTTCCCGATCTTTCAGCTAAATGAGGTTTTATCAATGACGTATTTATTTTTATCAATATTACGTTTTATCAATGCGATATTGTTGACTCAATCGCTGTGTAAAAGGGTTCTTTATAAATAGAAACTCAGAGACGACTTGAGACTGAGATTTAGAACAGAATACTTAGGTCAGTTGAAGTCTTGGACTTCCAAGAAGCTTAGCAGGCAAATCTCCTTAGGAGAAGTGGTACTTGTGGGGACGGACATGGACAATCGTGTCCAGTGGCCGTTGGGACGAGTGAGCGATCTGATTCCTGGAAAAGATGGACAGATCCGACTTGTGCGCGTAAATACTGCTAGAGGATCTTTATTGAGGCCAGTTCAGCGATTGTACCCTTTGGAAAGTGATGTGAATAAACCTGTAAGTTCTGCGGAGGGTTTTCAACTTATACCAGGGACCAATGAACCGAATATTTGTGAAAATGATCCCCAACACGTCGTTGAATCTCTCAGGAGTGCGATAAAGTTCGTGAAACCTATAGACGGTGGCCCTGTGCCGCATTTCGCCAAGTGGACGTACTAGTAAGGTGCCGAAAAAGTTTATGTAACGAACATTTCTAGTCTAGATTATGTATTGCTTATAGATGTTTAATTTTAAGTATTTGGTCACATTTCAGTATGTTAGTTTTAGGCATATTTACTATAGAGGTTTGCTACTGGAAGGTCTCTTGTGTTAAGTGAGTCACTAACTTAGTGTAGTTTAGCGTGTCTCAGGTGGGAGAAATGCAGAAAGAACATGTCATGTTCGTGCTAAATCATGTTCGAATGAATCAAATTTTGAGGGTCATTTGATCAATCATTCAAAAGTTCACTACTTCCACTGTCATTTTTGTGTCTCATCGTTTAAAATTATGGAATTATTAAACATTCATCAGGATGAACATATGAAAAAGAGATGGTACAACCGTAAATTTGCGCTGCGAACATTTTGATTAGATCCAAATTTATATGATTGCTTGAAAGTGCATTCGGTTAAACGTTTTCATGCAGGTGAGGTTTGTACATTTTCATCGGATACAAAACATGATTAAGCATCGAAATATGCATTCGAACCAAAAATGTCGTTGCAGTGTTTGTAACAGTTTAATTGCGCAGTAAATTCAACCATTAATGAAACATCCATTTAATGTAGAGCGTTTGGTTCCTTATCAAAATGTGGAAAGATTTTTTTACTCTTCACGTTTTTGGAATACCACAGGCTGAAATTTCGATGGCTCGCGTAGCTGAGTGTGTTTGGCGGTCGCCAATGTTAATAAGTTTGCGGTGAAATTGATGAATTAATTTCTTGCTGAAGACTGAGGCATTAAAAGTTTGATTTGGCATTTCAATTAGGTAAGGTACTTTTAGAACGGTCTTGTAAATGTTTTGTCAGCGACTTGGCTTTGGACCAAATTGTGTATAACTTCCGCACTGTATTTTAAGTAAATTTAAAATAAAATTCCTCGGTTCTAGTCAATTATTATTGATTATTTCATATCGAAAACGTTTCGGTGTCTTTCCACCATCATCAGTTTGTATTATTTTTTAGTAGTTTATAAAATTCAATTGATTTGTATATTATTATTATTATTATTATTATTATTATTATTATTATTATTACAGTATATTTACAATCTGTCTACAAAACAATAAGTAAATGTTATGTCAATATTTTACATCAGAGAATATCATATTTAGGTGTCCACCCAGTGGCATATACCTTTTCGACCTTAATTCAATTAATTATTTATGTACAGGGCAAGTTAATTAGTCTGCATACCAGAATGCATTACAATCTGGAGGTTTAAATATCTTCAGTCTTTCAGGTTCGCTGTTCATCAAGTTAGTTGTCGATTGGTTTGGGTGTGCACTAATCCTGTCTTTGTATTTAACACTAAATGTCCTAAAATTGCAATATTTGAGTTGGATGCTGAACCCCACAGTTGAATTCCGAATGTACGGGTTTAATTATTATTTTATAGATAAGTAGTTTATTTTCTAGTAAGCGTTTCGATCCTTTACCTATCACCCAGTGCATTTTCTGATATTGTAGGTTGAGTTGGTTCCTTTTAGTCCATGTGTGTGTTTTCCATGTCAGTCTGCGTTCCAAGTGCTTACCAAGATATCTCACGGTCTCTGTTTGTGGAACCTGTTTGCCATTCAAAGTTACTGGAGGACATGTTCCAGTTCGCAGTGTAAATGTCACATACGCAGACTTCGACTCGTTTGCCTTTATTCTCCATGTCTTTAGCCTGATTTTAATTTTTGTCAGATTTATTTGTAGTAGTTCTGAAGCCATTATAGGGTTTGTATGTGATGTCATGATACCAGTGTCATCCGCAAATGTAGCTGTGGTATTTTGCTCCATTGTTGGCAGATCTGAGGTGTAGTACAGGAGATATAGAATTGGCCCCAAAACACCTAGAGCCTGAGGCACTCCCGCTGAGGCACTCCCGCTTCTACTGGACATATTCCTGTGTACTCATCTTGCGATTTTACGAGAATTTGTCTTTTGCTAATGCAGGATTTGATTAATTCGTATAAGTCGAAAGGAAACATCTTTTTTATCTTATACAGGAATTCAGGATGCCAGACCTTATCAAATGTCTGCGATATAGCCATGAATACTGCAGAACAATATTTTTTCTCTTCAAAATCTTGACTAATTTTCTTGACTATTCTATGAACCTGTTCTATGGTCGAGTGCTTCTCTCTAAACCCAAATTGATGGCTCTCTCTAAGATGATGCTTCTCTCTAAACCCAAAACCACCAAATAATAAATAATGTGTTTGACTGGAACCCAGGAATTTTATTTTAAATTTGGACCAAATATTTTGGAATTTATGGATTTTCGTCATTGAAGTTGTTGCTGCCGGAACCTAGTAAACTGTTGAATCTGAAGGATTAGCGACTTATTTAGACGTAAGGTTTGCCGGATTGGTGTACCAATTTGAGTAGAGACCTACAGTTGGTACAGGTGTTCCTTCTACTAACAACCCTTCTAAGGGAGAACAGCCTTCTTAAGAGGTAAGCTATTGTCGGTTCTATAATACCAATGGATTAAGAGATTTTTAACTAATTAACCTGTGTAATTAGGGTGTAAGTTTGGGACTCAAATTCTAGTTTCAACTGCACGTTTGGGGCCCAAGATCAAACATCTACAATCATAATATATACAGGGTGTCCTACCGGGAACCGCCGCGATCGAACTATTCATTTTTCCTATAAGGGAATATGTGCCACTTAGTTTGAGTTGCATTTCTTGTTGAAAAGGACCTTCTTTAATGGAATTTTCGCCAAACTTTGATAACTATTAGTACAAAGTACCGCCCAAAATCAATTTTTTCAAATGAGAGCCCCATTTGTTATAACTTTATCTTAATCAGTGTTAAAATTAAGAGTTAGTTGTGTTTAGTTTTCGAAATATTGTCAATTTAATATTTTCATATGGCTATTTTGCCGCGTCATATTTAAATACCGTTATTCTTAAAGTCATTTATGGAGAATGTGATAAAGTTATATCAAGACCATGTGACAATTTGCCATTCGATTTTCACGAAAACAGAAGCCTTCACGCTGTGCTGTTAAACATATTATTGAAAATTTAAAGAATTTTGGATCCGTCAAGGCAATGGTGCAAAGAAATTAACCTCACGGCAATAATGATTTTATTGAAATTGTCATTTTGGGATATTTTGCCGCATATCCAACAATGTCTGTAAGACAAAATTTTATTTATTAATTTATTAATTTATTAATTTATTAATTTATTAATTTATTAATTTATTAATTTATTAATTTATTAATTTATTAATTTATTAATTTATTAATTTATTAATTTATTAATTTATTAATTTATTAATTTATTAATTTATTAATTTATTACGATAATTATTAATTACTTTCAAAACGATGTGCCACTTGACCCCCATTCCCATTTAAGATTCCAAGCGTGACATCTACCCCTCCTAGAGGATTGAAACAAGCATGCTAAAAATATTAATTTAAAGTGTCCCGCCTTACAAATAAATTTTGACGTGTCTTTCCCAATTTTTCATATTTTTACTGCAAGGGCAGATATGAGGGTGGGAAGCTTTTCCAAATTGACACCCCGCATATTACAATTCATACCACCAAAGTATCAATCTCTATTTATCTTGCTGCACTTTTGCTTGACTGACACAAGTACAGTTCGCATACGATATCGGATAATACATGTATGCAAAAAAACATCTGAACAATGGAACCAATGCGCATCTCTTGCTCCTTGAATCTACATGTATATGGCAAGCACTGTTTTTAAGATGCTCAGTTTAATGGAGCCTGCCACACTTCTGTTCACGCGGAAGAAATATAAGCGAAATCTGACGTTTTTCCCAAAGTCATATTTGAAAATTTCCCATTTAAATAAAATTATCTCTAAAATCATCGGGAGAAATGCATACGAACACAAACTTTAAGGGAGCATTTAAAACAGAATTTAACGTCGCATCGACAGTAAAAACCGCGCACGACAAGGAGCGAACCCCAAGCCGGCGGGCCTTTAGGATGTCAAAATACGCCTATTTAGCAGGCTAGAGTCTCGTTCGTTATCGGAATTAACCAGACAAATCGCTCCACCAACTAAGAACGACCATGCACCACCACCCACCGAATCAAGAAAGAGCTCTCAATCTGTCAATCCTTCCGGTGTCCGGGCCTGGTGAGATTTCCCGTGTTGAGTCAAATTAAGCCGCAGGCTCCACTCCTGGTGGTGCCCTTCCGTCAATTCCTTTAAGTTTCAGCTTTGCAACCATACTTCCCCCGGAACCCAAAAGCTTTGGTTTCCCGGAAGCTGCCCGTCGAGTCATCGGAGGAACGTCGACGGATCGCTAGCTGGCATCGTTTAAGGTTAGAACTAGGGCGGTATCTGATCGCCTTCGAACCTCTAACTTTCGTTCTTGATCAATGAAAGCGTTTTTGGCAACATGCTTTCGCTTCTGTCGTCTTGCGACGTCATGCAAAGCCCCGTACTATCAGTCGGAGATGAGCCGGTACCTAACTCATCCCTCTCGCCCAAAACTTCTCCAACTCCCTCTCCCAACCGTTTCTGCCGGATGCCTTCCTGATTCATTCCACTACCGCAATCCCGTCGGACTGGTCAGCCGCTTAACGACCATGCTGCTCGTGAGTCTTATGGCATAGTCGCCCAGGGAATACCACGAGGAGGTGGACTGACTTAATTCCCCAATGGCTGGCACACCCTTCATATGGGGGCAGGAAATCTACTAAAATTTATGTTTTAAAAGTAGCTCTTCGAAGAAAGCCTTTAATTTAGCTAAGCTTCCGCCAACTGAATAAGCTGCAAAACAGCATACGTTTAGAGACTCAACTTTAATATACGCTATTGGAGCTGGAATTACCGCGGCTGCTGGCACCAGACTTTGCCCTCCCAATTGATCCTCGTTTAAAAGGGTTTAGAGTGTACTCATTCCGATTACGGGGCCTCGGATGAGTCCCGTATCGTTATTTTTCGTCACTACCTCCCCGTGCCGGGAGTGGGTAATTTGCGCGCCTGCTGCCTTCCTTGGATGTGGTAGCCGTTTCTCAGGCTCCCTCTCCGGAATCGAACCCTGATTCCCCGTTACCCGTTACAACCATGGTAGGCGCAGAACCTACCATCAACAGTTGATAAGGCAGACATTTGAAAGATGCGTCGCCGGTGCTAGGACTGTGCGATCAGCATAAAGTTATTCAGAGTCACCAAGTTGTACGATGACGAGCAAGCCCGCCACCGATTGGTTTTGATCTAATAAAAGCACTCCTTCCATCTCTGGTCGGAGTTCTGTTTGCATGTATTAGCTCTAGAATTACCACAGTTATCCAAGTAAGTGTGGGTACGATCTAAGGAACCATAACTGATTTAATGAGCCTTTCGCGGTTTCACCTTAATTTGGCTTGTACTGAGACATGCATGGCTTAATCTTTGAGACAAGCATATGACTACTGGCAGGATCAACCAGGGAGCTGTTCTTATTGTTGTTCAGCGAAGACATAACATCGACACACAAACAACAAACAGTCCCAGAAATTGAAATTTAATTTCTATATCGGAGACTGACATCAAGCAACGTGCTTTTGTGCGTGTTTAAATGCATTTAAAAGACGGAGAAACCGTTAAAAATGCCACGCGTTTATTAACACATAATTGCATTTGTCTGTACAAACACGATATTTTTGGTTAGTAGCAGTATTCGTAGTAGAAGTCGTGGTAGTAGCATTGGACGTATGCGAGAATTTTTACATATCTTAATGTTAAGACATATTTATATTCGATACGAACTACACACACACACACACACACACACACACACACAGAGACTACACTATTTTTCTGCTACATCCCATCATCGGCAATTTCGACTCGGCAAATCACATGGTGCAGATTTATTATAAATGCAGTACATGAAGTGCTTTAAAGCGTCGACCGATTTTCTAGTTCAAACATTCTCTCGACCCTTCGCTAGATTGAAAGCGACACGGGAATCTCAAAAGATCGTATTCTCTTTTTCTATTCTCGCTCGGAATGAAGAGAGTTTTCGCTTTTGATTTTTCGCAAGAGTGTGCGTACACATAAATTTTGCTGCATTTGGACAGTAAAATTTCTTTAGAAAGATTCACTAAGTCCGCAACATTGCTGTCAATATTCCGGTGTGCATGTTCCCCTATTTTGTCCTTAATTTCCGATCATTTCTGTCACTATTGTCGTTTTTTACCATACATTTCAGAGATGAAGAGATGGAAATAACTAAACGCGCCAAGCCAGTGACAAAGAACGGCTAAGAAACAATGGGACACCCAGAGTTCAAATCGCATGTTTATCGAAGAAAAATGTTTATTATACATCATTCCCCCATTTACAAACTCAATCGCTTTTTGAACGCTTGTTTGTTACTTTTCACTAAGCAATCGTTTAGACGGGCTACATATTTCAAACTTATGCATTTCAAATCAAACAGATCTGACGATTTTATTTCAATCTATCCAAACGTGTTTTACTCGCATATGATTGCACACATTTAGCTGATAGTCTGATTTAATCGTTGATCATTTGCTTGCTGAATCGCATTTATGTTGAAAAGTTTCCGCTTAAATCGTTCACTTCAACGTAAAAATTTATTAAACATTGTTCGAAGCGTCAAACCTTGCAAACGGACATGCTCTTTCCACCGAGAAGATTTTCGTATCGGCTATACGGCACGACACTACATCTACTCATATAAGCGAAACGTAACGGTGCTACACATTTCAACGCCCGGTCGCCTGACCGTCTTAAAATGGAGCTTTCGATGCGGTTGTTCGTAAATAATTACCGTGCTCAAAATTTTCTGCTTTTGGTAATGGGCTGAAAATTTTGGATGTTTTCAATCTGATGAACAAAATTAAAGTGAAAATTTTTTTCTGTGCTCGCACCAGAAAAGTACGGGCACGTAAAATTAATTATTTTTTTCCAATATTCTGCTTCTGGTTTCAAGTCAACAAAATTGCACGTGCTTGACTGATGGCCATTTTTGAATGCCTTCTCTTTATGAGAAGTTAAGTTTATCTTGTTAGATGTATTTTAAAGGTTGAAAAATTCCTTGGTTTATAATGAAATTTGTTTTGGTTTTTCATCATTTCTATTTTGCCGACGTCTCTTATTTAAGCTGAGTTCCATTCATTTCCACTTCTAAATAACTAAAAAATTTTGTAAAAATTCATCAAGTTAATGAGATTTTCAAAACCTAATTAAATCAATTATACGAGTTATTAGTCTAAATTTTTATACGCTTTTGTCATTTGTTCAAAGGACTGAGTAACTAATTTGATACATTACGTGGTTTTCCGAATATCTTTCGCAAAAAATTGTGGTTCTGAAAAGAACCGATTTGTGTGGAGATTTCTACCCAGAAAAGATAGAAAAAACCATTGCACTTTACTTCTTCTTTTTCGGAGTCGCTTGTTTTCTTCGCTTTGGTTGTGCTCGGAGATTTTGCAGTTTTCGGTTTTGGTGCTTTTGGTTTTTTTGTTGGACCTGGTTTATTTGATTTTTTCGCTTTCGATGGAGATTTAGACTTACTTGTTGAGGTAGTGGTTGCTACTGCGGGAGACTTTAAAGCTTTATTTTCCGCTGCAGAACTGACAACGGTATTTTCTTTGTTGTCTTCTTTTCAACGCTTGCAACGGCTTTACGCCCTTTAGCAGCAGGCGATTTCTTTACCACTTTTTCTTTAGCTGCTGTTGCAGTTTTCGCTGGTGCCGTCGACTTAACTTGGGAACGTTTTGCTTTGCCGGTGGTGGATACGGTGCTGCTTTTTTTTTTCTTTTCGGCAGTTGTTTGCTTTGCAACTCCTGGCCCGGTTGCGGATAATTTAAATGAACCAGATGCTCCTTTTCCTTTTGTTTGCACAAGTGTTCCGGCAATAACGGCGGATTTTAAATATTTTTTTATCAAAGGAGACACTTTTTCGGCGTCGACTTTGTAATTGGCGGCAATATAACTTTTTGATTGCCTGCAAGGAAGATCCACGGCGTTCCTTCAAGCCCTTAATGGCATTATTCACCATGTCAGAAGTGGGCGGGTGTGATGGCTTACTTCGAGGATTTTTGGTCTTTTTCTCCTTTTTAATTGTGGAAATGGCTGCCGGACTTGATGCAACACCTTCAACTTCGTTATCTGCCATTTTAATCACAAAAACTCACTGCACTAGTCGATAACAAAAAGATCGAAAAACTTGATAAATCGCTGCCCGTTCGAAACCAGCTCAAACAAACACAATACTTTGAATGACTGATCTGGTCACTATGCACATTGACTATTTCTGAACGGACGGATGGAGGACTGAACGACGAGAATTTCGAATTGGTTTGCCGTCTAACTAAGGCGATTTGCCTGTTCGATGCACCGTGATTTTTGTTGATTAGGCAAATTTTTGCACTTCCAATTGAAGAATGTTATTAGTTTAAACGACACTTGATTTCTGAATGTATTGGCTTCATTGGAAAACAATTTTTTTTGGAGCATAATACCAATTTGTTGGTGAAAAAGGAATCGAAAAGGTGGGCAGTTGTGATTTCGAGTGAAAATTTCAACTTTTTCGCTTATTATTGAATATTTACGCCATTATTTAGGTTGATTTCTTTATTGGAAAGTGGAAACGTCTTTTCTGCATGGTTCGATAGTTTTTTCCAACATTTTTTCCTCTTCTCATGACGGTTTTAAAATATTTCTTTAACAATGGTGTGTTACCAAGCTCCATGACGTGGTTTTTTCAAATTTCTATTCCCAAATTCAAACCTAATTTCTTTGGGGATTATTATATTATATTAAATTGAAGTTGAATGGAGATATTAACACATTAATTGATTTGCAGTACTGAGAGATCAATTTATTCAAGACTGCCAATTGATTTAGATTTTAATTTTCCATTATTCTATTTAATTATTTGTTTTTTTTTTATCGAATGTTCTTTGTTAATGAATTTGTGGCTCTTAAAAGAGCCGATTTTTTTATTGCGATGTCAATTGATTATAAAATTTTGAAAGCAGATTAAGATTCATTCATCTTAACCTCCAAATCCGTACAATGTACGTCCTTGTCGTTTTAAGGCATAAACAACATCCATTGCTGTTACAGTTTTCCTTTTAGCATGTTCGGTGTATGTAACAGCATCTCTAATGACGTTCTCAAGAAATACCTTTAGCACTCCTCGAGTTTCTTTGTAAATCAAACCGGAAATGCGCTTAACTTCCGGCCACGTCTTGCCAATCTTCTTATCGCAGGTTTTGTTATGCCTTGGATATTATCACGTAACACTTTTCGGTGACGCTTTGCGCCGCCTTTGCCTAATCCTTTTCCACCTTTACCTCGACCGGTCATTGTTAGAATTGATTATTCAAGATAAGATCCCTAGCAACTGAACTCCTAAATTGCAACTACTCCTCGAATTATCTGTGTGCTGCGCTTTTGTTAAGGTATGCCCCGCCTTAATTTTTGGACCAATCGGAGCAGTCTGCGTTTGAAGCTTGAAGACAAACCAGCGCGCATGGAAATGCGACAGCAGTTTAGATTGTCGGTAAACGGTATTGAACCTTGTTTCGATTTTTATTCTGTAATTATTATAAAGTTTTGGACATGGCACGTACGAAGCAAACGGCTCGCAAATCTACGGGCGGAAAAGCACCAAGGAAGCAGTTTGCCACTAAAGCAGCAAGAAAAAAGTGCACCAGCAACCGGAGGTGTTAAAAAACCTCATCGGTATTAGGCCGGGTACAGTAGCTCTTCGAGAAATTCGTCGTTATCAAAAAGGTACAGAGCTGTTGATTCGCAAGCTGCCATTTCAACGACTTGTGCGAGAAATCGCCCAAGATTTTAAAATTCATGCTAAGCGTGTCACAATTATGCCGAAGGACATTCAACTGGCAAGACGTATAAGAGGAGAACGTGCATAAATCGTTTGATGCGGATGCATTAATAAAAAAACCGGTTCTTTTAAGAACCACAAAATATCTTTTGTAATGATTTTCGGTTAAATTTTAAAATTAATAAATTTTTTTATTGATGTGACAATCAAATGTTCGTCTTTTGTTGACAATGTTTGTTTCACATTTTTTCACACTGCATATGCACTGCAATATGAAACGTTCTAATTAAATGGAATTGATTGCTACTGCCGCAATGCAATTCTTAATTTTGTTTTCAAACTTTAATGAGCTCGAATTCTTTAAATGTTTTATTTTGTGGTTTTGAAAAAAACCGTTTTTTTTGCCGTTGGATTCCTCAGACTGCTGTTTTCATTTCAACTTTTCAGTCTATTTGGAACTTGTATATTTTGTCACAGCTTTCGTTCCTTCACTTACTGCGTGTTTCGCCAATTCGCCGGGTAACAGTAAGCGCACTGCAGTCTGAATTTCTCGACTTGTTATTGTAGACCTCTTATTGTAATGAGCCAAACGGGACGCTTCAGCAGCAATTCGTTCAAAAATGTCGTTCACAAACGAATTCATAATTGACATTGGCCTTACTTGAAATTCCAGTATCAGGATGGACTTGTTTCAAAATTTATAAATGTAGATGGCATAACTTTCCTTCCTCCTGCGTTTCTTCTTTTTATCCGTCTTCGAAATGTTCTTCTGAGCTTTCCCGGCCTTCTTGGCTGCTTTTCCACTAGTCTTTGGAGGCATTTTCAACTTAACACTCAACTTTACCAGTTCACTGTCATCAAACTAATGAAAATTAAACTGAGTGCTGATATTTAGTAGACTTAGCCAATTAAGGCTTTTAGTCTTTCCTGATGGTTCATGAATGAGCCTGGTTACCGTGGGGGGTGTGGGTTTGGGGAGTTGGTGGTTTGTTTGGGAGAGTAAGTTAGAGAAAAGGAGAAAAGAAAAAAAAAAAAAATGAAAAAAAAAATTAATTTTATTCACTTTCCCTTTTTTCCCTTTTTAATTTATTTTTATTGTTTATTGTTGGGGTTGTATAATCGTGAAGGGATGTGTGTTTTGGTTAATCGGGGAGGGTTTCATGTGGTTTGTGCTGCCGCAAGAAGGCTGGGGGTTGCTTTTTAAGCTTTTAAAGCTTCATTTTGGCCGAAGTAAGCGAGATGGTGAGAATGAAAGCGAGAGTGAATTTGGGGAGTTTTCGCAGTCGCCCAGCTGATCGCTGAGTTTTGAGGGGGCTTGAACTTTTTGCAACAGGGTAATGGTTTTGTAACTGTTTTTATTTAACATTTATGGTGGGTGGTTCCAGGGGGGGTCTGCCATTAGACTGGTTGGGGTTTGGAAGTGATGTTTCGGGATGATTTGGGAAAAGGTTTCTTTGATTAGTGGGTTTGTGTGGTTGAGAGCTCTGACTTTGAATTTGGAATGGATTTTTTGTGATGTGCTGTTTAATGGGGTCTATTTCTAGGTTTTGGTGAATTTGGGAGTTTCGGATGTACCAGGGGGGTCTTGTAAATCTTCGAAGGATTTTGTTTTGGAAAGTTTGGAGGTTGTGAATGTTGGTTTTGGCGGTTTTGACTGATTATTGGGGCACCATAGCATATTTGCGATCTGATGACTTGCTTGTATAGTAATACTTTGTTTTTGAGCGAGAGTTTGCTTTTTTTGTTTAGGAGCGGGTAAAGATAGCCATATGTTTTATTGCCTTTAGTGATGATTTTGTTTATGTGCTCTGTGAAGTTTAGTTTTGAATCTATTGTGATGCCCAGATATTTGAGAGATTTTGCGAGTTTTATTTCTATATTATTGTATGTGAGTTTTGGAAGATTTTTGGGCGTTTGTATTTTTTTTGTGATTATGATGGCAGTGGTTTTTTCCGCATTGACTTTGATTTTCCAAGTGTCTGCCCATTCTTGGAAGATATTCAAGTGCCTTTGAAGAGGGCCGATTATGTATTGGATGTTACGGTTTGAATAATAAATGCAAGTATCGTCGGCAAATAGTGCTAGTTTTGTGGCTGGGGCTTTTGGGGCATCGGCTGTGTATAGGTTAGTACAGGGTTGGGGAAAGTGGGGAGCCTTGTGGGACTCCTGCTTCTATGGAGCGAATGCTAGATTTGGTTTTTTCCACTAGCGTGTAAAACTTCCTGTTTTTAAGGAAGCTTGCCACGTATTGGACGAAAGTTATTGGTAGTTTGTGTAAGGTGTAGGAGTTTCCAGATTAAGCCCTCGTGCCATACTTTGTCAAAAGCCTTTTCGATGTCCAGGCAAATGACTCCAGTGGAGCCCTTGTCCTGGAGAGCGATCGTGGCATCTTGAATCAGCCTGGCCGCTTGCAGTACTGAATCGTGTTTTTTGCACGAATCCGAACTGCTCTCGAGGGATTAATTGGTTTTTATTTATTAGTTGGGTTAAGCGGTTTAGAAAGAGTTTTTCTGTTATTTTAGCGAGCGAAAGAGAAGGCTGATTGGTCTCCAATTTTGCGGGAAAGTTTGTTTTTGATGGTTTTGGGATTAGGACGATGGCTGCTGTTTTCCAAGGCTTTGGGAATTTTCGTAGTGTGAAAGAAGTGTTAATTATGGTAAGTAGGTGGTTTAGAAGATTTTCGGGAAGTGTTTTTATGATTTTGTGGGTGATTTGGTCAGGGCCGGGGCTTTTGCGGGTTTTTAGGGCAGAAATGATTTCTTTAAGTTCAGAAAGGGTTGCTGGGGGGATTGTGGGGCGTCTGGAGGGATTTGTCGCTGTTTGATTTCGGTGAGGACGGTGTCAACCTCCTCCTCGAAATCCAGGTCGTCCGTTTGGGATCTGTTGGGTAACAAGGTTTCCGTAGGTGTACCTGCGGAAGGATCATTACAGTGTGTTAGTTGAAAATGTGTATTATAAACACAAAACAACAAACAAACACACCTGTGTTACAAATATAACTGCATTTCCTGTATTGTCAAAATTGAACGAAGCCGCGTGGACCCACTCTATCGCGCTCATGCACCATTTCCGAAAATACAGACCAAACACCCTTGTGTTTTAGTATAAATAATGTGTGTAATGTGAGCGCTTGTGACGTCTAACCAACCTGTGGTTTCTACTAACCGCGTGCAAGATGGTTGTAACTCTCAATGCAAATGCAAAATCGTTTCAAAATCAGTCTGTACAAGCAATCGTATTTTGATGCACGCTTATGGAGCTAGTATGTTATTTTTCGCAAAGAGTGAACTGTTAAAGATTCTTGGTACCTGTACTTATGGTAAAAGTAAACACAATTAAACTTGTACCAAGTAGTTCAGAAGAAGGACAGACAGTCAGACCAGAGCAAAAGTTTTTTTTTTTTTTAATATCCAAAGGAAATTTTGTGCCATTTTCTTCAACGTTCTCCAACTTGGGTATGATGCATGTTTAACAGATTTTTCCAACGATGAGAGACGAACTCCCAACCATCAGTTAAAAATCGAATTCTCAAATTAATGAAATGTCTAGTCGACCTTTGCAGATTGACAGCTGGTTTTGTGGCTTTGCACTGCGACTAATCGTAAGTTATGTGTTTGCAAATTCCCTTACCATTTGGGAGCATTGTCAAACGAAACAACTGTTCATACATGTAAGATGGGTCACGATGGCGGATGCGCCAAATGTCAAGATTACTCCTTGAAAAGGATTTGGCGATGCCCAAGAAACAAAACTGTTCTTTGACATCGCCTTTTTTATGTCCTTCGATTTTTGTCAGTGGACTGTCCTTTCCTCCGCTGACTGCAATCTCTAAAAATAACTTATGGACTTGTGGTTTCACCGTAATAGAGAATGTTAGGGCAGCAAAGCTTTCAGAGTGGACTCATTTTTTCACGCGTCCCATCCAACGCTTTATGAGTCAACCACACAAGTTGCAAGCACGCATGTGCACCGTATAGCGACTCGACCAGACTGGACTGACTAAAAAAAAAGGTAACTTCCACGTTAAATAAGATAAACAACTTGAACCATTAGAACAGACACGGGTAGCGAGGCGGGAGCTTGTTGATGGTTGAGGCGTAACCACCCAGCACTGAAAACGCGTCTCCTACGAGTTAATTTTCATCAAGTGCCACAAATGTGCCCAGGGGCACTTCATCTACGCCGATGCAAAAGCCTCGGATATCCCGCAAATGTGTGAACTGCAATGGCCCCCACACCAAGTACTTCCTTGCCCTAAAAATCCAAACTATGGCAGCACAAAAACAACAAACGCAAGCAAGCCCACTTCGCAAACAAATCCAACCGGCAATTTCATATGCAGATAAACTGCAAACCCCCAGCGGCAACTCAAATGCTGCCAGCCCCTAAGGCCCCCCGGACCACCCGATCAGCCCCCCCAAGTGCCTGCCCCCCCCCGCTGCCCCCTTCGGCCCCCCAACAACCCCCCACCTTGAGCCCGGCCCTATTTCAGCTTCTACTGATGCCTGATTGAGGAAATCCAGCAAAACAGAGAATATCGAAATGTTTCTCAGCTGTCCACTCTTCAAGACATGGCATGAACAATTTAAAGCAGCCAGGAGTCCACATGTCTCCTGGAATGCCAACTCTTTCTACCCCAAAGGTACGAATTTGAAGGCTACCACTCCGGGAAAACGATGTGGACATTGCCTCCTACAAAACCTTTTTGCAACCACAACACTTTTAAATTAACATTACAAAATTTACCGTAATGACCGCCCCAACAAAAGGGGGGGGCGGCCCTGCCATTCTATTAAAAACAGCCTTCCCACACCCAACAAACCCCCCTTTCATCACCTCATGAACACTCCTCAATAACACTAAACATGGAAACTCTCAAATCCTAATCATTTCGCCTACAAATCCCCCAATACCAAAATAACGGAGCAAGACTACACCGAACTTTCTCAAACACGACATCCCAACACTAATAGCTGGTGACCTAAACTCTAAAAACACTGCCTGGGTTTCAGAACTTCTAACCCCGAGGGAAACAAGCTCCTCAAGCTCTCCAAAAGCTCCAATTCGAAATTCCCGGCCCCTTCAAGCCACACACTACGACCCACAACTTCAGACATACTGGACTTGCCGTCACTAAAAACATCTCCCACATCTCACAGTCACCAACTCAGATTCTCTCAGCTCAGATCACAACCCCATAATCATAAACATAAACAAGAACAATACACTAACAACCCCTAGTCCCCATTTCCATTACTGACTGGGATGCCCTCGCCTACTACCTGTGGAGAAACTCAATTTAAGACCACCCCTCAAAATCAAAAGAACTAACACCTACACACAATAAAATCACTGAAAAAATCTCTTATACCATCTCAAAAGCCACAACTTTAAAACAAATCAAATAAAAATCCTTACTCGTTGCCGACTGAAATTAAAACTCAAATAAAACTAAAGAAATAAACTAAAACGGAGGGCTAAACAATTCTCCGATTCACATTAAACAAACAGCAAACCAAAATCAGTAAAAAATTAATACGAAATAAACCAACCTAAAAAACGAAAGGTGGTCAGAAATACTGGAAAATATCCCACAGGCGGCACAGACGCCTGGAAATCTCACAAGGCACTAAGAGGGAAATCAAAAAACCTACTCCCACCAATCCATGCGAGAGGACTGGTGTAACACAGACGGAAAAAGGGAAGCTTTTTGCCGACTCCTGGAACGCCAGTTTTCGCCCACACC